>CM021106.1:331009020-331730767 GCA_007115665.2 Sequoiadendron giganteum | reverse complement strand
AAATCCCTCTGTACTTAGTCATTCTGGCCAACATGTAAATTACATATGAGCTCATGTAGAAAGTCTTCGTCACCTTCAAGCTCCCGAATTGCTCATCGATGTGGTTGCTAATCATCCTAGCCCAATCGACACACTCTTTTCCTTCCAAGATGATCTCGATGAAGTAGAACATCCAAGGCTCGAAAATGTAAGCCCGTGCACTCCCATTCACCCGGCTCAGCATCATTATCAAATCACAGTATTCTTGTTTCACGTCCTCGGCAATTATCTGCTTTGGGAGCTTAGTGCGGGGTGGCCTCGGCTTTTGCATCCACACTCTGTTGATGACTGCAGTGACTCTTTCGAAAGAGGAAGAGTACATCTTGTCTGCTCTCTTATTTGTTCTGTATAACATCTCCTCAGCAGTTGGAATCCCAAATGCCTCTCCGATGGCATCGGGTGTGAAGTTGGCGAGCAGTTTACCATCCAGAGAGACGATCGTCCTACGTTCTGGCTTGTAGTGATTGGCGCACTCCATAATTAGCTCCGGACACTGAATTGCTGGCGGAAAACTAGCAGCTGCGTAGATTCCACTCTTCATTATATTATGTGCCGTGACGGATGGTTGATGGCCCCCTAGCCCGAACATCCTCGATTTGAGTGCATTCAGATTAAATGAACCAAGGTTAGTGTCATTCAATCCTGCCAACTTTGAAACTATTGCTGACTTTGGGAGAAATGGCTTAGCGAGCCTCTTAATCATTGCCTGTCGAGATGAGCCAGCCTTGCCTGCTTCAGTGTTTGCAGCTCTGCCTGCGGCTCTGCTTGTTCCCGCAACATCCTTTGCGCCAGCCATCTGCAAAATAAAATAAAAGAATAAGCTAGACTGCAGATTTTTAATAAAATAAAACAATTCCCGAGATGGCTGCGAATACGAAGTTAGCTTTGAAAATAAAATTTCTCAGCATAAATTTCTAACTCCAAACCTCGTACTGTATAAAAATCTCTGAGCTTAGAGACAACTCTCAGCAACTGCACTTCTGACTGGTGAAGAAAAAAAAACGCAACAAGCTAATAACTTTCAGCAATGTAGCTAATTTCTCCAGCACAAATTGTTCGAACCTTGACTTCACTTTGTCAACTTCAGCAGTTAGAGGAATAAAGAGTTGCCAACAATATGAAATTTCAACTTCCTCAACTTCTCAACGTTTAAACTTCGCAGCAACTCCACTTTCAGCTCTCTGAGAATTAAATTCTCCAGCAACTCCGGAAAATAACTTCAACCTTCAACTTCGAAGTCGCAGCAACACACTTTCAGCTTTTCGAAAGAAAGAGTCTCGGCAAATGAAGATTTCTCCAGCACTTCGCACTTTCAGCAACTCAACACTCCGAAATAAAATAAACTCTCACAGAATTTCTCTCCTCAACCACTTGGAAAATATTTCAATCTCTCCAGAACTTCTTCAGCAACTTCAACTTCGAAATAATGTGAGGAGAAATGAGAGAAGAGATTGTTTAAATAACTCTTCTCGGAGAATCCTGCTAAGTAGTGCCGGGGCTATTTTTAGCACCTTCATCAATTTCCCACTATCTTCGTTCGGAATCTTCTAATTCAAGCGCAGTAGTGGGCTAGTCGTCAGCCGGTTATTATGGCAGTCGCCATTAATAATGATTCCTTCTTCTTCAAATTTCGAATTTTCCTCTTAGTCTGCCAGTTAACTCTTGGCGATTTAAACAACTCGCGAGAAAAAACAATCACTTGACTTGATTTAAAATTCCATTTAAAAATCTCGCAGTGTTTAAATAAATTCAACTCGAAAAAATTCGTGGGAGTAGCAAATTTATTTCCAACTTTTTAAAATGTCTGTCATTTAAATCCTCGATTTCATAAAATTTGCCTTAGACATTTTAAATTCTCTCATTAAAACGTTCAACTCCGGGTGATTAAAAATTGTTTGCGTGCTCGAAATAATTCGTCCTTTGAGATTTAACTTCTGTCAGGAAAATAATCTAGGCAAAACGAATTTCTTCTGAAAATATTAAAATTTCCCTTAGGAAATTAATTTTCAAACTCTGCTAACTCATGGGTGAATTTTAAACGGGTTAATTTGATTTTCACTTGACCCATGGAAAATATTCGTCGATATCAAATTTTCCCCTTGAAAAAAGATTCGTTAACTTTCAACTGCCTTCGGAGAATTTTAAAACTCATCAAATCATCCTTCCTTGCCAAGGGCGTATTTTTCCCTAGTGAAGTGTTATATCACTTAGAAAAATTTTCTAACACTTTCTCTACCATAGGCGTATACATTTTGATGAAATATTTATTTCAAAAAAAATTCCTTCACTTTACACCTCTGGCGCACTTTCATGTGTCTACTTTTATTTTGTTGCCTTAGGAAATTTTCCCCAGCAACCTTGGCGTATTTTACTCATGCAAGCCTTGATTTCTCACTTAGAAAATTCTCAAACAGTTAGAATATCCTTGGGCGCATATGGGGTCTTGAACTTTCATTTTCTTTGACTTAGAAATTTCTCCAAGTCCTAGCCACTTTATCTTGCCTTGGGCGCATTTTGCCCTCTCTACTTTCATTTCATGCCTTAGGAAAATTTCGGCCATCTCCTCTTCACCATGGGCGCAAATGCTAGGCCAAGCTTTCATTTCATGCCTTAGGAAAATTTCGGCCATCTCCTCTTCATCATGGGCGCAAATGCTAGGCCAAGCTTTCATTTCATGTCTTAGAGGGCGCATTTCACCCTTGACACTTTCGTTTTATGCCTTAGAAATATTTCATATCCTCACCCTCCTTGAGGGCGCATTTTACTAGGTGAGCTTTTGTTTTCCACGCCTTAGAACTTTTTCAAGGCATCTCTTCTTGAGGTGGGCGCATTTTACTAGGTGAGCTTTTGTTTTTGCCTTAGAAACTTTTCAAGGCTTCAATCCTTGAGGTGTGGGCTTATTTTACCAGGTGAGCTTTTGTTTTCACTTCAGGTTTTTCAAGCGCATCTCTCTTGAGGTGGGCTTATTTTACTAGGTGAGCTTTTTGTTTTGCCTTAGGAAACTTTTCAAGGCTCAATCCCGAGGTGGGCTTATTTTACTAGGTGAGCTTTTTGTTTTCCAATGCCTTAGAACTTTTCAAGCCTCACTGCTTCTCACTTGCATTCTATTTTTAGTGTTGTGCCATTTTTAGCAACCTCGATTTCTTTTCAACCTCTAGCTCCTGCTTATTCGAAAATTTCATCGATGATATTCTCTTAGAACTGCTTGTCGTACCCCGGGCCTCGACCTGCTATTTATAGCCACCTGCTATTTATAGTAAGTTTTGACTTTCTGACTTCAGTAGCTCCGTTTTGCCTGAAAGTTGCAACGCTTGATCTTGATAGTTTGAGTGTTACTCTGATGCCAACCTCGGGTGCAGACCTGCTATTTATAGCCGTGCCCTGACTTACTAAAAATAGTAAGTTCTCCGATTTCGCTCAAATTTTGCCAGCAGGTACCTTGAAGTGTGCTGACATGGGTGGGGTACTTTGTTTCGGCCATTTTTGGATTTTACCCCCTATAAAAGTGGGAACCCTAATTTGATTTGCATGTATCCCGAACGGTCTCCGTTTGACTTCGTTCCTTCTGCATGTCGTTCTGCTTGCTGGACTGGAGTGTTGGGCGGCTGCCGGAGTGTACCTGCTAAAAATAGAAACTGTCTGAAAAGTGACTCATTCACTGCCGGATGGTTTTGCATGTCATATTGCCTGCGGGATCTCAAAAAACCCAGAAAAACCCAGAAAACTGGTCTGCATGCATGCACTGGCTAAAAATAGTAAGTCCTCAAAACTCGATCTTCTCTGCTTGCAAGTCACACCGTTGCGAAGCTCTCGAAAAACCCATAAAGAAAAACCCGACATGCGTTGAAAAACACTGCATGCGAACCCTAAAAATAGCCTCCGAAGGCTGAACTCTGAAAGTGGTCGTCTCGGTTTGCATGTTACATCACTGCGAAGGTTTTGGAAAACCCAGAAGGATTCTCCAGACATGCATCTGAAAAGCTCATGTGGAAACCCTGAAAATGGCTCTTAAAGCCTGAAATGCCAAAAATAGTAAGTCGTCTGATCTGGCTCAAAATTTACGTGTAGACAGCTTGATGTCACTCGGATGCAGTGGAACTGACAGAATTCCAAAATCTCAATAAAATAGTCCCAAATTGAATACTTACTAAAAATAGTAAGTTGCCGGAATACAGTGAAAATTTAGGGGGACTCTGCTGGAAGTCTTCTGACTGCTGCACTAAGCTTAGATTTCAATTTTATAACTCAGTTTGACCTTTAATAAGCCTGAAGGATGAAAACCCTAATTACACAGACTTAACCAATTTTTCAACCTGGGTCAAACGACGGGACAATCCCCGGAAGGACCAGAGACCAGAGAGAGAGCGAACCAAAGCCAAAAGACCAGAATGGAGCAAAATTTAGGGGGTCCCCATCTTGATGGGGTGATGTGTGAAAAAGGTCACAACACACCCCCATGCAAGACATGCAAAACCCCAACTTTGACCTTTTTGACAGATTTTGACAAGACTTTAACTCATTTCTTGAAAATGCCTAAGTGTAGCAAATTTTTTAATTTGGGGTACAACAAACTCAACATCTGATTTGGCACGAATTCCAATGCCCTCTTGAAGTGGTACGACCTCCTTGCAAGGGCAATTTTGCTAAATAAAATCATACACTTGAAATTTAAATCTGAACATCTCTAAGAATGGTCGCCTGGGGTCTAGAAATGGAAAGAGCAAACACCCACAACAAAATAAAAAATCACTCCAAAAGCTGTAAATGAAAATGTCCTTCAGCCATGATGAAACCAGCAATCCAAAACTGTGAAAAATCTCCAAAATTCATCCACCATGAAGTTCAATCTGCTAGTCTGGATGAGAAGCAGCCATAAAACCAATTAGGTGTTATCTTTCAAACACGAAATTGGACAAATGCTAGGAGGTAAGCATTTCTCGAAGCCAAATACATGAAATCATTCCGACAGCATAACATTAGCATAAAACAATGGATGAGAAAAGCTGGAGCAAAACTTCTTTTTTACAAGAAAGGAGGTGATTTTTCAAATTCCCAAAACTCCTCAATAATGGGACGCCAAAAGTTCCTTTTTCGAAATATTTTAAAATTCCAAAATATTACATCCTCCATTAAAATGGCGTCCACTTCAAGGCACAATATAACTTTATTAAATATTTTATATCTCCTTCATGAAGGTGTCCCCCTTCATGGCCACCTTTAAACACAACTTAAAGTTAATGAACTAGGCCAAGGGGTCAACTTGAAATTAAAACATTAATGCCGTGAAATATATTATTTCACCAAAATGCTTTTAAAAAGCCAAAAATCAAACCCAAGCAACTGCTCCAACTGAAAATGACTTACTGAAGTGCTGACAACTAATCACTGCCAAAAATAGAATTTACTAAAAATAGTAAATTCCGAGAAAGGCCAAAAAACTGCCAAACAAGGAAACCTTGATTTCACCTCAACGAGCCTACGGGCTTCCAGGCTTTCGGAATAGGCTGAAGAGCTACTGAGTTGATCACTGACTAGAAGGGGACATTACAAGGAGAATGATGTTCTTGATTTCGTGGAAAGTGATATGTTTGAGCCTTCCGATGATACTGAGAAAATCCAGTGGAAGAAAAATGGCACGAAGGCTAGAAATATCATGATAGACTTTGTGATGAATTACCTAGTACCGATCATCTCCAAGTTGAAGACAGCTAAAGAAATGTTTGATACTCTAAAAGGATTGTATGAGATCAACAACCCCAGCAGAGCCCTTGCTTTGAGACAACAACTTCACCATGTAAAAATGGCTAAAGATGATCCAATTATCTCATTCTTTAAGAAGATTGCTGATTTGAAAGATCAGTTGAGCGCTATTGGTGATATAATTGCAGACAAAGATCTTGTTATGTTGGCACTAAATGGTCTTCCTCAATCTTGGGAACCCTTATTCAGAGCATCAATGGGAGATACAAGTTGCCCAAGTTTGATCGTCTTCGAGCTGATTGTATTCAAGAAGAGTCCAGGTTGGTAGCAAGAGGAATTGGGCGAAACTATCATGATGTAGAAAATCAAGTTCTTGCTACACATACTTCTAGAGAACGAGGCAAAGGAAAAAAGAGGAATAGAGACAGAGAATCAAATTCTGCCCCAGAACCGAAGAAGAAGGAGGATCTCTCTCACATTCAATGTTTCAGGTGTGACAAGTATGGTCACTTTGCTCGAGATTGCAAATTAAGGTCTACACAACATGTTTCTACTGCGGAAATTGACATAGGGACATCATAGAAGGAGCCTAGCTCTAAAGTTGATTCAAAAGGTTTCTTATTCTAAAGTCGATCAATTTCTTCGAAGAGGAGGAAATGACATTCCGAGGGAGTCAAATTCAGAGAATTCAAGGCACGAGTTGAGAGCTTGTCCAGGAAAAGGATTAAGGTTCTGAGATAGGTCAATGGAGGGGAGTTCACTTCTAGAGGATTTCTTTAAAATCTCCGAGGCAGGGATCAAGAGGGAGTTTTGTGACTCACTAAGAAGTGAAGGTTGCAGTGTTGCAAGGCCAAGTGCAAAATCCTTGGAAGACCTCTTCAGCAGTTGAGAACAAAATTGCACAAGACAATTAATCTGGATTTGACATTGGTAGCTCCACAAACCTATTTAGAATAGGATGATCTGGGATGAGGTCGAGGAGGACAATCCTGGACTCGAGCAAGTCAATAGTGTCAGAAGAGTGCATTGGAAACTGCTCCTCTAAGGCAACCATTGCAGACAATCTTGGACGAGGAGGTCAGGAGGTTGATGCAAGTACTTGGAGCTCCAGAGGGAGTCATATCATCATGAAGATTTGTTGTAATCTATATTTCTCTGAGACGGAGAAATGTGAGGTGAAAGTCTTTATAGTGTATATTTCTTTGAGACAGAGAAATATGAGGTGAAAGCCCTTGTAATATATATTTCTCTGAGACGAAGAAATATGAGGTGAAAACCCTTGTAGTGTATATTTCTCTAAGACGGAGAAATATGAGGTGAAAGCCCTTGTAGTGTATATTTCTTTGAGACAAAGAAATATGAGGTGAAAGCCCCTGTAATGTATATTTCTCTGAGACGGAGAAATATGAGGTGCGAGCCCTTGTTCATCTCTATGACTGAGATGAGACGTCATGTTCAGAGACTCCGTGATGACATCACGTTGAGAGACTCTGTGATGAACCCTTGTACTTGTGTTTCTTTCCACACATGGGAGTAGCTATGGTGGACGTCATGTTGAGAGACTCCATAACGACATCATGTTGAGAGACTCCGTGATGAACCTTTGAGTTTTCCACAAATGTGTGTAGCCATTGTGGGCGTCATGTTGAGAGACTCCATGACGTGGATATCTGGAAAGATACCTCCCTAGCTAAGAGGGAATGTTGATGTTATAGCAGTGGGAGATATCTTTCTCTCAAAATTTAAAAATGATGGATAAATAATGCCAAGGCAAGTTGGACTTGCTATATATAATAATTTTATGAAAAGTCACCTTGTTTCTTAAAAGAGGCCAGCCCAAATGAAGAGTCACCTAGTTTTGTATAGATACAAGGTGATGATCATTCATTTGATCATCAAGTTCATTCATCATAATTCACATTCCTAGAAGAAGTTCATACTTGAGCACCAGATCATCATCTTGTAGCAGTAGATCATCATTTTGTAGCAGCAAACCGATTTCAAGGAGGAACATATTCATTTGTATCTTTGCATCAAGGAGACGTGCTATTATTCATTGTATCAAATTCGGCATTGTGTTGGGCGTGACTTGTAAGCAGATTTCTGCTCTTATTCCTCCTATATATAAGAGTTATATGTTGATGGATTTTTCTCCTTCGAGAAGGAGGGTTTTCCTAGGATAAATTATGTGTTCTTTGCTCACTGTGTTGCATTTTTTGCTTATTCATTTCTGATCCTAAATCTAACACCAAGGTTATAGTCCTAACAAGGGAGGTTATTGGCTTGGGGATGGTGGAAGCCACCAAAATGGGTGGCAGATCCACCTATCACCCTCTATACCAAAGGTCACAAACTTCAAAAGATTTTTATTTTTTATTTTTTGATAGAATAAATTGTAGCCAAAGTTATCAAAAAACCCACAAAAAAAAATCTTTTATACTTGCATACAAACTAGTGACACCATCCTTACAAAAAAGACTACAAAAGTTATGCCACAAGGAGGAACCCCCCAAAATTTGATTTTTCTATCAAACCTTTTTATTCTCCAAATCATCATTTGATGCAAGAGAAAAAGCATACTTAGTCTTTCAAGAAAAAGCAAAATATCTAAAATTTTGGATCTTCAAAAAAGAATAACCAAAGGCACTCTCCCACCCTAATACCATGACAAATTTGGCTATAGAAATAGCCATCCAAAATTAAGAAATCCTAAAGAAAAGCACAAAGAATTTAGAAGATCAAGATACAATAAAATATATTCTAATCAAAAGATACAATACGGTGAAGTGAGATATGAGAGATTACCCATATGAGACCTATAAGTGGGAATTTATAGGATATGCCACCAAGAGATGTAAATGTACAAACAATGTGGTATAAAGAAGATACAGTCACATGTATGCAAAATATCTCCACCAAATATGGAAAGTACAAGTCACATGATGAAAGTACAACCTACCAATTAAATACATACCTACATCAACTTTTCCTATCTAAGGTGCATATAACACAATAAAGTAATCAAAATAAATGCAAAAATAAAATAATACACCAACACACAAAACTTGAAATACAAGTTGCTATACATCTCGTTTGGTTTATTATAGCAATTAGGTCATGTTTATCAAGGTCAAAATTGTTAAACAAACTCAAATCATGGGGTCTCAAACACTGAGAGGGAGTCAAAGGGAAATGAATGTTGGGATTGAATTTACTATGTAGACGAGGGAGCATTGAAAAAATGATCAATATATTATTCAATGATAGTAAATTAATGTAATATATATGTATATTACATCTTTGGTGTAAACAATTACTCTTCTAAATTTATAAAATGGGCAATTGTTAGAATAATCATGCATGAGCTAATAATTAATTAATGTTTAATTGATTATTAGTCTTGTAAATGTTAATCAAATCTTATCAAATTGTATCCTAAAAGGACCTATGGAAATTCTAAGTCTGAAATTTTGTGCAAGAATTCTAAGTCAGATTTTGTTTCTTGTATTTCAAATGTGCTGATTGCAGAACATTTATCAATTTCGATCATCATAAAAAATTTGGATAACTTATTTGTAGACATTATATTTTAAGAGTAGTTCAATTAAATATAAATGATGATGATGCATAAGTGCAATCATCATTTATATCTGACCGATGCTATCTTAAATCAACACTCCCTCTTAGCTAGGGAAGATATTTCAAAACAAATAAGTGGAGATATCACCTTCACACATGATATCGAAGATATGATATGTTTTCTCAATATTGTCAAGTCACATGACATTCTTCATAACACATCTTCATTATGGTATGTGCACTGACATCAAGTCACATGATGTCTACCATAATTCATGGCATATCCACGGATATATAATTATCCACCATGATTATCTCTTAAGGATCACCATGATCTTCAAATGACATCAAGTCCCATGATATCCATCGAAGTGTCCAAGAGATACTATCATGACATATCCAAATGATATCAAGCCCCATGATATCTGTCATGGTACTGCAACTCATCATTGTACAGTTGTCACTTTACAATGTCACATACAAGTGTTCATTATTAGAAAGATCGTCACCTTTCAATAATGTACACAGGGGAAGAGGGCCCATAAAGTCATGGAGTCACACACATGACAAAAGAGTTTACACATTAAACATCTTTAAATATATTAGTACAACTTTTAAACAATTTGAATTTCAAACATAATATCAAATTACATTTCAACCATACCAAGTTTCTTCCTGAAGTGTTCAACCTTGACTCTGGAGAGAGGTTTGGCGAGAATGTCTGCAGTTTGATTATTTGTACTAATATACTCCAACTGGATTACATTCCTTTCTACCATGTCTCTTACATAATGGTAGGGGATCTCAATATGCTTAGATCTATCATGGAATACTGGATTTACAGAGAGCTTAATGCAACTCTGATTATCACAATGAATGATAGTAGGATTCAAGGGTTCACCAAAGAGTCCCACAAGCAATTTTCGGAGCCAAACTGCTTCTGTTGCCCCCACAGAGGCTGCAATGTATTCAGCTTTTGTCGAGCTTTGTGTTACTGAAGACTGTTTTTTGCAGATCCAGGAGATCATAGCCGATCCTAAACTGAAGCAACATCCTGATGTGCTTTTCCGATCGGTTACACTTCCAGCCCAATCTGAATCAGAGTATCCATGTAGATCTAGTTGGTCATTTCTGTAAAGAAGACCATATCCAATAGTGCCTTGAAGATATCTCAATATATGTTTCACAACCATAAGGTGAATTTCCTTTGGCTCACACATGAATTGGCTTAGAGCACTCACTGCATAGCAAATATCAAGTCTGGTGTTAACCAGGTACATCAAAGATCCAATCATTTGACTATATAGAGTGGAATCTGCACACTTAGATTCTATTGCTGCTTCTTTTAGTTTGTGAAGGTTGGTTTCCATAGGTGTAGACATGGGTCTACAATCCAACATTCCAAATCTCTTCAGAATATCAATAGTATACTTTCCTTGATTTAGTATGATGCAATCTGATTTCTGCGAGACTTCCAAACCTAGGAAATAGTGTAAAATGCCCAAGTCTTTCATGTCAAACTCTGAAGTTAGATCCTTCTTTCCTTGAGCAATGAGGTGATCTTCTCCTGTTATCAGCAGGTCATCAACATATAAAATAATTATTAGCATATCACCTTTAATTACCTTGAAGTAAAGATTTGGGTCTGCATCATTCTTGGAAAATCCTAGTCACAAGAGGTAGCTGTCAATTCTTTCATACCAAGCCCTGGGAGCCTGTTTAAGTCCATAGAGTGTTTTCTTTAGTCTGCATACATGTGAGTCAGGTTTATGTATCACAAAACCTTCAGGCTGTTCTAGATAGACTTCCTCTTCAATGGTTCCATTTAGGAAGGCAATTTTCACATCCATTTGATGAATCTTCCAGCCTTTAGCTGCTGCAATGGGTGTCACTGCTCTCACAGACGTGTAACGGACAATAGGTGAAAATGTTTCTTCATAATCAATGCCTTCCTTTTGTGAAAAACCTCTAGCCACAAACCGTGTCTTATGTTTTTCTATACTGCCATCAGCAACATGTTTGATTTTGAAGAGCCATTTAGAAGACACAACAGATTTCTCTTTTGGTCTAGGCACTATATCCCATACATCATTTTTTAGAATGGATTAATACTCTTCCGTCATAGCGTCCTTCCATACTTGATGTCTGAAGGCTTCTATAACACTGGCGGGTTCAAAATTTATGATGTCATTCATTAGAGCAGCATAGCTTGAGAACCGTTTGGGTCTTTTACTTTCCCTAAAGGTTCCTTTGCATGCTGCATGATTCTTAGCTTCTTTGATCATCTTTCTAGCCCAAAGTGGCCTCTTCTTGCCGTTGTCATTTGTATTCTCATCTGAAGTAGATAGAAGTTCATTTGGTATTTCCTCAGAGTACTCCCTCTGAATCTCAGGAGTAGGTTCCACTTCTAAGACTCTAAGGGAATAAGTTTTTATCTCACTTGAACTTCTTTCCCTTTTGAATGCAATGTCTTCTTCAAAGATGACGTCTCTGCTCAATTCAATTTGTTTCTGCCCGAGTATGAATATCCTGTAGGCTTTGGAGGTTTCACTATATCCGACAAATACCCCTTTCTTTCCGGAAGGTTCTAGTTTGAGTCTCTTCTCTTTGGGCACATGAATATAGACTGGGCAACCAAAAATCCTAAAGTGACTAATATCAAGTTTTATGCCAGTAAATGCTTCTTCAGGAGTTTTGTTATCTAGATGAGAATGTGGACATCTATTTTGGATGTAGACAGCAGTTCTAGAGGTTTCTACCCAGAAGGAGGTTTCTATGTTCTGGTCAAGTAACATTGCTTTTGCAGCTTCTACAATGGTTCTATTTTTCCTTTCAGCAACCCCATTTTGTTGAGGGTTGTAGGCTACTGTAAACTCCCACTTAATCCCAGCATTTATGCAGAATTCCTTAAAGATTTCAGAGGTGTATTCTCTCCCATTGTTTGTCCTTAGGATTTTGATTTTCTTCCCAGATAAGTTTTCAGTAAGAGCTTTGAACTCCTTGAACCTTTTAAGGATTTCTATTGACTCTTTACACTTAAGATTTAAATCCAGGTCTTCCTAGAGAAGTCATCTATAAATATAACATAGTATAGGAAGCCTGCCATGGAGGGTACAGACATGGGTCCACATAAATCAGAGTAAACCAGATCTAACACATCTTTGGTTTTACTCAAGCTAATGTGAAAGGATCCCTTTGTATTCTTTCCTAGGGCACACCCTTTACAAGCTCCTTCATGAGTTTGTTTTAACTTAGGTAATCCTGTTACTAGTTTTTCCACAAAGGGTAGGGCATGGAAATGAAGGTGTCCTAATCTTCTATGCCAAATTTCATTTGAATCAGAAGTATCAAAGATAAGGGCTTGCTTGACTTCAGTGCATAGTTTATAAATATAGCCTTGTCTTATACCTATGGTTTGAGCTTTCTTTATAGTTGAGTTCTTAGGCCATGCCAGAACTTTCCCATCCATAAAGGTAACCCTATATCCATTGTCTTCAAGAGCAGAGAGAGAGAGACCAGATTTCAATTTGATGGAGCAAGTTCCAACCCATTTTACAGGGTGTGCAAAATCATCCCCAATAGTTACTTTTTCATCAGTCTCTTCAGTCATAGTGTCTAAGTGTTCTCTGAACCTTGTGATGTGCCTTGAAGAACCACTATCAATTACCCAGTTGTTGATATTGTTAGATACTTGACTTGATAAGGCTGAATAGAATACAAATTTCTCAGATTCATGGTCTGAATTTGACTTTCCTACTTTAGCAAAGGATGCTTGTTGTTTTGATCTGTCAAGGCACTTCATTGCATAGTGCCCATATTGATCACATCTAAAACATTGTACTTGAGAGATGTATTTCCTCTTCTTGGATGATCCTTTTCCATAGGAATTTCTCTTTCTCTTAAATGATCCTTTCCCGTAAGAGTTTTTCTTACCCCTTTTATTAGATGTTGCGTTGAGCGCATGAATGTCTTCATCTATGGATTTTTGTTTGTTTTCTTTTGTTGAAAGTGTTGTTTCCTCTTGTAGGCAGTATGCTCTTAGCCTATCAAACTTGGGGAGTTTAGATCTTGCACTTATTCCTTGAACAAATGATTCCCATGAGTTTGGTAGGCCTCCTAGTGCAATTAGTGTTAACTCTTTGCTATCAATTTGATATCCAATTGTAGATAATTGATCCCTTAGTTCAATGATCCTCATGAAGTATGCATTAATAGTTTCTCCTTTATTTATTTGGACATTGTTGATTTGCATCTTTAATGCAAGAGTCCTACTGGTGTTGTTTATTTCATAGGTGCTCTCAAGGGATTTGAACATTAGATATGCAGTTTCATGTTTTGCTAGAATGGGTACTATATGGTCACTAACTGCATCTACTAAGATTTTCATGGCTTTTTCATTGTTCTCAATCCATTGAGTTTTCTCTCACAAATGAGTCTTAACTTATTTTCTTTAAGAATCATCATGATTCTGAATTTCCATGATGTGAAGTTGTTTGCTCCTTCAAGACGATCTTCAAATCTGATCACACTTGACATTATGAAGAATGTGATGTGAATTCGATTTCTTAAAAAAATACGAATTTTTTCTAAGTAATCTGATATCTAGATTTGATTTTGATTCACCCAACTTGGCTCTCATACCATGTAAATGTTAATCAAATCTTATCAAATTGTATCCTAAAAGGACCTATGGAAATTCTAAGTTTGAAATTCTGTGCAAGAATTCTAAGTCAGATTTTGTTTCTTGTATTTCAAATGTGCTGATTGCAGAACATTTATCAATTTCGATCATCATCAGAAATTTGGATAGCTTATTTGTAGACATTATATTTTAAGAGTAGTTCGATTAAATATAAATGATGATGATGCATAAGTGCAATCATCATTTATATCTAACTGATGCTATCTTAAATCAACAAGTCTAATTTATTTCATGCACTTCAACTGAACTTAAAAGTTTTTTTATGTTAATTAAATGTTTTTTTATGTTAACTGAACTGAGCTATCATTAGATCATTTTGTCTCATTACATGAGATGTTGACACTTGTCATGATCTATTCCCTTTATCATTTAGGGTTGCTCCTATAAAGCACTCAACCCTCATTGTATTATCAACCCAAGACTAAAGATCACCTTGAAGATTCTTGTGGTTCATTCTATAAGTTTTTCTTGTTGAGGAAAAGAAAATCTTTATTTTGCAAATCTCTTGCATGGAAGGTGTTATTATTCGTTGTTTGATCCCGCGTCTTGTGTTTATTCACAATTCTAGCATGGTATCAGAGTGTCAATTCAACGAACCCCTTATAGATTTTTGAGGGTTTTCTTTCTTAACTAGGTCTACAAGAGCAAATTTGAAATTGCTTGTTTTTTTTTTCTAAGCAAAAAAAAACAACCACCCCAAGGTCATATGGGAGACTAGTGCCCAGCTCCTGGGGGCTAAACAATTTTTTTTCTTTTGCAAAAAAAGTAGAATTGGGAAAATCGTGATAACTTTTTGCTCAGTTATCGAAATTGGGCAAACGAGATATCATCGAAAAGTTGGTTCCAAGCACTATCCAATGGTGCTGATTTTTTTCTCGAATTTTGTTGTTGCGGTGTTGGGGCCGTCTTTCAGAGCTCTTCACAGCTATCCATGCAATTTTTCCAAATTTTTCTCTAGCATTTCATCCTATTTGGGCATCATAAACATCTTTTGTATGCAATTTCTCTTTTGTAGACACATTGAGATAAAGTGCCATTCTGATGTATATTTTTTGGGGATTTTGCACATCATGTGTATTTTGTACTTGCACTATGGTATAAATTGCCGTGGGTGGGTTGTGAGTGCCTTTGTTTTACCTTCACACCTTTGTCAAGTGAGTGTTCTTTCCATGACAACATTGAATCCCAATGATTCATGTCTCATGCATGTGTGCCCTGGTTTGCACACCCTTTTATTTGCAGGTAATTTATTGTGCACATTCAAATATTTTTTGTTCTCCTACATGCACTTCTTAGTTTCACACAGTTTTAGTGTGTCTGTCTTGGCTCTCCCTTTTCGCATTATTGGGGGGTTCTACTATTGGTGCTAATGCTTCATTGGTTTTCTTTTTTGGAGTGATCTATGTATCTAGTTCTTGTTCCTATGTACTAGGCGGATGCAACGGTTGGTTACCCATGCATATCGGTGAGATGGAGCATTTACCATATGGACATTTTTGGATTCCTATTTTTGGAGGCAACCTTCTATTTTCATTTGATCAGTGTTCTTTAAATATTTGGTACCTATGTCATTTGTATCTTCGAGTTCCAAATGTTTGTCTTTGTTTGCCATCTAATTCAAGTAGTGGCGTTGGGGTCACTCATGCAAATTCAAGTGCCATTTGTATACTTGAGTTCCAGATGTTTGCCTTTGTTTTCCATCCAATTCGAGTAGTGTCGTTGGGGGTACTCATGTAGATTATTGTCTTCTTGATCCTAATCATCATCTATTTCAGAGGAGGTTCTTCATTTCAACAATATATCAATCAACATTTGACATCAGTCTATAGCTTCTTCGTGCTTGTGGATGTTTTTCATGTTTTTTTTTGGGACATTGTTTTAGTTGGAGGCTTCTTAGTCCTTCACATTGGTTTGGAGGCTTTTTCAATCCTTCATTCGCCTTTCTCTCTTTTGGAGAGGAGTTTTTCCCATGAGGTTTTCTCCTTTTCTCCAATTGTGAGAGATTAGATTGTTTGTACATGGGTACCTCATCAGGTCTTGTTTGTCGGGACCCACCATGGATTCTCTTTTTAGGATTTTTAGTTGCTCCCTAAGTTCATCTCAAGCAGGGGTTTTAGAGTAATCATACATTAACTAATAATTAATAAATCTTTAATTGATTATTAGTCTAATTCATTTCATGCACTTAAGCTAAACTTAAGAGTGTTTTTTATGTTAACTAAGTGTTTTTTTATGTTAATTGAAGTGAGCTATTATTAGATCATTCTATCTCATTGCATGAGATGTTGACACTTGTCATGATCTAATCCCTTTATCATTTAGGGTTGCTCCTATAAAGCACTCAACCCTCATTGTATTATCAACCCAAGACCAAAGATTTCCATGAAGATTCTTGAGGTTCATTCTGTAAGTTTTTCTTGTTCATGAATAGCAAATTTTTGTTTTGCAAATCTCTTGTGTGAAAGGTGTTATTGTTCATTGTTTGATCCCGCGTCTCGTGTTTATTCACAATTCTCATAGCAATTATCAACTACAAAACAAGGTTTAGTGAGAAATCAATATATTATTGTAATGGTGAAATTATCAATATTCATTCCAATTCCCACTTAGTTTTTGGCCACTTTTAATAGAAATTTTAATATGTCATGTCCCCTTCTCGTTGACATCTCTCCGAGCACAGGATTAGCCTATCATGCGACCCTCGTAGGCTGATAGACTGGATAGAGGGTCATGTGGGAGCTTGGCTCAGCTTCAGTTGGGAGTTCTTGATCAATTGGCTTTCGTTCGGGCTCGTTCGGACACTTCTTGCATAAGTTGCTATTTTTAGCAGTTAGTGGCAGTCAGCATGGGACCACTGCTATTTTTAGCAGTATGGATGGATTAGGTTCAGAATCACTTCATTGTTCATCAGCTTCAGACGGCTCGTGTGTCGGATGAATAACGAGAGAGATATTAATATTTAATTGAATTAATTAAATATTAATTAATTGGAGATTATAATATAAAGTTATAATATTTTATTATAACTTAAGTGATTTTGATAAAGGGGTCGCCCATCATGAAAGGGGGCCAAATTGGCGATTATATTTTATTATAAAAATTTGGCTGAGGACTATTGAAGAATTAAAAGTAAAAGTTCGAACTATTTTAATATTCCCTATTATTAAGGAAATCGCACTTTTCAAGTGTATAAGCCATTTGCATTGGAAATCGAGCCATTATGTGATATGGAGTTATTGAAAATTGATCAAGTTTGGTCTGAGCACAGAAACTTAGGGTTTCAGTCTTGAATGCATTGGGGAACGAGCCATCTCCAGTGAGAGCGATTCAGAGGGTGTGGAATAACATCTGATTTATTGCCAGCACAGAGGTTTCTTCATTCAAAAGGGATCATAGAATTTCACAGAGTATTTATTGAAAGAGTTTTGATTCAAGGTTTCATTTCAGAGAGCATCTTTCAGTAGGCGCATATATCTTTGGGATCTAAAGACACAGAGGAGGGCCGTACTATCATTAATTGTTGTTGTTGCTGTTAGCCGTACTTGTACAGTAGGGCCGTACCATCTCCTAGAGCCGTACTTCTTCTCTCAAGAGAAGCGCCTTCTCTTTTGGCATTGAAACATCATACCATTGGGCGCAAGCACTTCAAGAGTCTTTTGCCAGGATCTGTCACGAGGAGAAAGCATGTACATTGGGAGCCGTGCCTCTTACTTCAACATCTGGTGACTGCAATCAGCAAAAACCAGGTTTTCAAATAATATTGTTTCTTTATTGCATGCTATCAGATCTACTTTGTAATCATTACAAAAGGCTAAATAATAGACTGGCATCAGTATTTACATCGAATATTATTGTTATCCGAGTTGATTTATTTTTATTGAATTTATTTCAATTCATTGCAAAAATCGCAATTTCTCTATTTCATGCAAAAAACCCAAAAACCACAAAAAAACCAAAAACATCAGAAAAACAGACAGTATCGGAAACAAGGGGAAACTAGGGTTTCTACATAATATCATTAAATGGTGACATGTGGCACACTTTTATGCTAAGTTTGGCTCCTTTCTTGATCCCTACCTATACTTATTTACTCCTAGCTACACACACGTCTATACATTCAACCTTATCATAACCTTATCTACATCTATTCCCATACATTCGCCTAATTATTAGCCCACATTTCCACACACATAATCCCTTGACATACTACATCTGCTATACTAGGTCATTTCAATGATGTGTAGGAGAGATTCTATATACTAGGTCATTTTATTAGTAATTATTCGTCTAACTTAATCTATTTGTTTCTCTTTAAGCAATATCTTCTGTATATTAAAATACATCAATGAACTTCAGAAAAAAATATTTCATTCAGGCATCTAATGAGGGAACAAAGGTTCTATCAACATCTATTAGAAGACTGAGCAATCTGCAACTTTGATATTTCAATGAGATTGGAAATATCAGTAGATTACAGCAGGGTTATTCAATTGTGGTATGCAAGATAATAAGAAGATTGAGTATATATATATTACGTCTATGTTTTAAGATATATATATATATATATTATGTCTATGTTTTATAATTCAATGTATAGTCTATCAATTCTCTATGATGATAGTAGTTACTCTTTGCAATCATTTATTTATTTGAATCTCCCATAAGCGATCATGAAAGGGTTAAGGAGGAACCTCAATAAGGTCAACAGGTGCGTCTTTCCCTTCTAAGCAGACCACCTCATGTTGGGGCTACAAGAGTTCCTACCACTTGGGGCCAAGAGGTCGAGTATGGTTACTTTGCGCTCTTGGGCTTAGATGTGGTGAAGTTAGGGCGTCTTATTCAGGAATAGTGATTAGGGATGCAGGTGTGTCTTCCCCTTCTAAGTTGACCACCTCATGTTGGATGGACAAGAGTCCCTTCCCCTTGAGGCCGAGGGGTTGAGTATGGTTATTCCACACTCTTGGGCTTAGATGTGGTGAAGTTAGGGCTCCCTAGCATGCTTCCTCTCCAACCCCATCATGGTGGACTATAGGAATAACCCTATTGATTTTGGATTGCTTAAATGGTTTATTCAAATAGATTAAAATAATTGATAATATATATGCATAATATGGATCCTAACTCTTATTGAATCAATGGTAGAATTATATGTTATCTAACATGATTGCAGGACATAATCCAGGATTTTTGCTAAGGACATGTTTATTGGTAAAAGTTTAAAGTTTGTATGTATTACACCCCTTGTTTCAATTGAATATGTGATTCTAGGGAAAAATCAAGGGTAATCCCAAACAGGGGGCATTACAAAATCTTGTTTTTCTCACAAGCACGCTTTATGGTCCTTTTTTGAAAATACTAGGACCACCATCATATCATACTTTAGGTTTTTGTAATAAAATTTTATTATTGCTAACCTACATTTTTCTTGGTAAATATTTCTAACTTCATTATGGTTAGTAAGAAAGCCTGATTTCTTTAGTTTGATAATACATATTAAGCATGTATTCACATTTAAATAAAATTTGTAAACAAGGATATAGATTTTCTCCCAAAGTTGTAAATTTAATCAAGTTAATCTTTTAGCTATGCACAAGGCCCATGTTTGTATTATTTTGCTTGCCCTTACTTATTCACATTAGTGAGTCAACATGGTGTGAACATGGGTAGGAACATAAACTATGAACAAAGATTTGGGGCAGCCTTTAAATTATTGAAGAAATTAAGCTATGTGGGTAAACTTAACAAATACCAACCATGGAATTCTTCATGCCAAACCATTGCTTTACCTCCCACTTGTACTGAAAGAGTAGAGAAACAAGAGGGAAAACAAGAACATATTAAGTAGTGCCTAATTAATAAAAAATAGAAGGCAACCCCACTTGAGGGATTTTATATGGTCAAAGAGACCAATTGAAAGGATAAGAAAATTGAGTTCTTTTTGTACATCCTGGACCAAAAAGACATAAGGGTATATGAAGAGTTCTTTGGAGAGCTACAGGAACCGATTTAAAGCTTGTGTTGAGTAAGTTCTCTCAAAGGTATTTTGTTGATGATGTGGACGATTCTCCCAAATGCACAACATTCCCTAGCATGTTGGACTTGTTTTGTTTCGGTGGTAGATTCAATATGACCAGAAACTAGTGCTATTGTTCCAACCCTTTTCCTTCAATTTATCTTTTGTAGTTTATTTTACTTTAGGAGCTGAGATCTGTAAATGAATAATTGTAGTCCTTCCTCACTACAAAATTATTTTAATTGTGCACTTAAAACTTTCACACATTCCTCTTATCTAGCATGACTTTAAAATTAATCAATCTATTTTTAGTTTAATGATTATTTGCAAATTTTCCCATTGCTGTTACACCCCAAATTATGAGGTTACTATTTACTACTACTACATAGGGTAAATGTGAATGTAATGTGAATTCTGGAGATGAATTAATGATGCTTGTACCTTGTTGGATGTTATCTCATTTGATGTTGTTTCATTTGATGTTACTTCAGTTGATGTTATTCAAGGTGAAATACTGCATAAATGAGAATAGATGGTTATTGAATTATTGTTATTCTAACTTTGAAAATGTTTATATATGCTGCTTATTGTTGTGAACAATTGACTGCCAAGGTATGTGCTGGTGGTTGCAGGTAAATATTCATTCTCCAGGGGGAGGGGAAGTATCACTCGGGAGAGGAGCTTGGTCGAGTAACCAGTAAAGTAAACTATCTGAGAATATACACACATCACCTTAGATTGAGTGAATTGAGTCAAATTGTGTGGGTTTTAGGTAAGTCATCCATAGCTTGTATGATTGCATTAGGAGTCTTGCATACTTTTGCATGCTTTGCGAGTGATGTTTATCTATGTATTTGTCTTGTGATATTACGATCATAATGATTGTAACATAAATGGATGTAAGTGAATCAGAAGTGGACATATATACATATATATAGTATATACACCTATCCATATGTATATACATATCGATACAAATGTACGTTGGCAAATGGATATGCTCATACGAATGCATCAATATGGTATACCTACACATACATGTACATAGAGGTATATACAGGTATATATATGTATATATGCACACATCTTGTATAAATGTGGATAATATAATAATATTATTATTCTTACCTTTTGAGTTAACATACATATATATAGGTGTGTATATATCCGATAAATGCTGACTGGCACATAATATATATGTAAATGGGATAAATGTATATATATATATATATATATAATAGTAAAATTAATACATATATATCTATATATTATACCAAGGTATTTAAATGTATATTATTTATGAACTATAAATATATATATAATAAAATATATATTTCATATAGTCTTATCTTTGGAAATCAAATTATTTCGTAATTGATTTAATATTAATCTCTCAAACCTTGGAAATCGAATTATTTCTTAAATTGATTTAATATTGATCTCTCAACTTTGGAAATCGAATTATTTCTTAATCGATTAAATATTTATCACTTTAGCTTTGGAATCGAATTATTTCTTAATCGATTAAATATTTATCACTTTAGCTTTGGAATCGAAATATTTTTGAATCATATAATTTGAACATTGGAAATCGAATATTTATGAATCGATATAACTCAAACTTTGGAAAATAGAATTGTGATTTAAATCGAAATGACTTCCATCACATAATGGACTTTCGTTTATTTATGCCGATATGGCAAATGTTTGAATTTGAAACAAATACGGCACTATGTGAAATCACGCATCCTGGATATGCACGCAAGGATGAAAACCTCAATTGGTGTTTAAATCTCTTGACTAAGTCTTGAATCTGAAACAAGAATGAATCCAACGCAGTTAATAAGCATTGTCGACGCAGCCTGTAAAGAAGGCTATGTGTTCATAAATTAACAAATGACTTTTTCTCTGACCTGCCATATTATGAATTTGGTGCCACATATGTGAATAAATTATGTAGGTGTCGATTGGCATAATTTCTCCATGTGTGTTGGAATTAGTCTTCACAATGCTGACAGGAATGGGAGGACGACTGACCCTAAGAATCGTTGAGTATGGCATGGGATTGGTGCTACCACCAGGGCTGAAACTGACAATGGCAGTGGTGTCAATTCACATGCCATGACAAAAGGAAATTGTTGGAGGTTGGGCTCTATAAATAGTCGCCCCAACCTTCCTGATACACATTACTCATTTTCATTTCATTCACTCACAACTTCTCATTATTCTCCATCAGCCTTTGCTATTTGTCATATGTGTATTCATATATGTTCAGTTCGCAATTACTGATTGAACATTTTATATAGCTAGTACTCGTAGTTTTGAGTGACATTTTATACAACCATTCATTATAATTCTGAGTGACCATAGTTTTCAGATAGTGATCACATTTTTGTGAGTTATTGTTATCTTTGAGAAAATCGTATTCTACCCAAGGAATACGTCATTTCTGCTAGTGATTTCTGAGAGTGAGAAAGAGAGAATTTTTGGTGAGGAAATTATCATCTTCTAAGGGACTGGGAACTTAATTCAAGAAACTAGATTGAGCTGGAAGTGGAAGCAGCTCTACCATCAATTTGGGATAAGCGTAAACAGGCATGGGGTTTTCTACTTCTTATTGTTTGCAAGTAATTAATGTGTTTTCTATACTAAATGAAATGTCTTTTCTACCTATGCTATTGAACTATTTTTGATGTCTTCTAAAAAAGGGAATTGAAGCCTTTAGAATGCTTTTTATAATGTGTTTTTAAGTACTCCATAATAGGAGAGTTTGCTTGACGCAAATACTTAATTGTATTAGAAATATCAATAAGGTAGCTCGACACAATTATTTAACTATACTAGATATGTCAAAGAGATTACTTGACTGAGGAATTCAACTATGCTATAAGAGGTACAACATAGATATTTAAATATATTAGATATGTTTGAACATGGGATGCAATGTGTTTGTATTTACTCCATAGTAGGAGAATGGTGTTTATACTAGTTATTATTTACTAGGCTTGATTTGAATGCAAGAGTCACTTGAGGTACACCAGCTAAGTTATTAAGTTAACTAGGAAAGTTTGTGTTACTCCTAGGATAAGTATGGGAGGATGCTTGTGTACTTACTTGCTATAAAACTTATGATTTCTCCTAGGATGAGATAATCCAGTATTGGAGAGGGATTAATATATTTCATGTTAGTCAAGTTATCCAAGTATGTAGGATATCTAGGATGATGGACAATCCATAGAAGGAATACCTAGCTTGTGTACTTACCAGTTAAGTAGTTAATTCCAAGTAGATTAATATGGTTGTAGGTTATCTGGGCTATCCATTGAAGGAGATACCTATGCGTAGTTGAAGATAGCCTTAAGTCAAATCGGCCTTGAGTAGTGTATGTGATAGATGACTCTCAGTCGTTTACTGAATTAAAACTCTTTGATCAAAGTAGTGCAATGTACAAGACTCCACTCTAGGTTGTGTGATGCTTGAGACTACACTGTTAGTTCACCGTGATCCAGTATTACATACTAGTTCGAGATTGTGGGATTACAAGGTTCTAGTTATGTAGGACACAGCACTATGCTCAGTTGGTTGTTGTTATCGGTTGCTCTACCAATCTCTTCGTTGAAGGGAAGGGTCATCTATCGCATGATAGATGTGTGGGGGACCGCATTAAGAGTTTGTGGTTGGCAAAAAAGTGCCCGAGTGATGCTTCTCCTCAATAGCTGGCGACAGAGAACCAAGATTTGAAAGGGAAGATCCTAGACCGTCTTTCAGCTATTAGTTCTAAAGCTCATTGGAGCTATGTTTGTAAAGGTACGCGTACTTGTGAAGTTATTGTAATAAAGTGGATTCTTTATTGTAAAATGATATGGCATCTTGTTCTTATATTTTTATGGCAATGACTTGTTAGCACGTTAATTTACTCGCATGACGTAAATTTGGAAATTTTTATTTTACCGAAGGGTTGGGTCATTACAATTGCCATAGATGATGTGTAGATGACCATTTTGGGTGGCTGTAATAATCAACCTTAATTTTCTTTTCAAGAAACTTGTTATCTCAAAACAAAATGAAATTCAAAGCACTTCTTTTCCACTTTTTCATAACCAAGTTCCAAGTGTCGGTGAGGTGAGAGCATACAGTATATAGAATTACAATTATATTTGAAATGAAATGACTCAAGGTAATCCCTTTATCTAGTGGAGTTAGCTTAGCACTTCCACTTTTCACTAGGAAAGCTCAAACAATACTGGAAATGTAAAGCCAACTTTTCCACTTTTCACTATGAAAGCTCAAACAATACTAGAAATGTAAAGCCAACTCTTCCATTTTTCAATGGTGAGCGAACACAAGAAGAAAGAGCAACTCTCCCACTTTTCAATGGTGAGTGAATACAATAAGCTAGAGAAAATCTTCCACTTTTCAATGGTGAGTGAGAACCAATAAGCCACTTATTCAATGGAGTAAGTAACAACAAAATATCAAGAGTAGCTCACTAGTGGTACTACCACTCAATGTTACAATGTTAGCTCATTTGAAAAATTCTAAATTCAAGATATGCATTCGTTGTTACAAGTATGGTCATGAAAGAAATTGATAGAACATCCTCACATGTATCACAACATCAAAGAACTAACCACCCATCATGAAATTAACAACTATACTGTTACACCCCAAATTGTAAGGTACTATGTATTAGTACTGCATAGGGCTAAATGATTGTAATGAGAATTCTATGATTGAATAAAATATGTTCTACCTTGTTATCAATATGAATGTTTTTACATTTGATGATTGTCTCATTTAAATGTAGTTCTATTGATGTCATTCTTGGTGAATTATTGCATACAAAGTTATTGAGTTGTAAATATATTAACTTATGAGATGTTATGTATATTGCTTATGTTGAATACATTTGACTTCCATGAACGTATGTCATTGGATGCAGGTATATGTACCATTCCTCCAAGTGGAGGGGAAATATCACTTGGGAGAGGAGCTTGGTCGGTAAACCAGTAATGTGAACTATCTGAGCATACACACACATCATTATAGAGTGAGTAAACTGAGTTAGTTATGTTAGTTATAGATAAGTCATCCATAGCTCGTATATTGGCATTAGGAGTCGTGTCTGCTTCTTTACACTTTATGAGTGATGTCTATCTGTTTATTTGTCTCGTTGTATTACAATCATTATGATGGTAACATGTATGAATGTAAGTGATAGGAAGTGGACATATATACATGTATATAGTATATACACGTATCCATATGTATATACATATCGATACAAGGGTATGATTGGCAAATGGATATGCTCATACGGTTGCATCAATATGGTATACCTGCATATACGTGCACATTGAAGTATATACATGTATACATGCACACAACCTATTGTAAGTGGATATTAATAATATGATATTATTATTGCCTAACAATTTACATATATATGTATATATATATATATTTAAGCATATCAGATATGTTGACTGGCTTACGATATGTTTGCAGAATTTATATATATATATATTTATATAAATTATTTATTACCTTAATACATATAAAATATATAATATAATATATATATATATATAATATTTAATGAAATCAAATCATTGATTTAAATATCATCTCTCAAATTTGAGAGATCGAATTTTCAAATATTCATTACAAACATAGGAAATTGACTTGATTCGTATTTAATCTGCAATTAAACATGGAAAATTGCATGGAATTTTACCATTCGACCTTATGAAAATGTGAATCATTATTTTATCCTTGGCTTTGGAAAATATACGCCAACTCTGGGAAAAAGAAATATTTCGTTGGAACTATAGTTTTGAACTTTTGAAAAATAAAACAATTTGAGCGCTAGAAGAAAATACGCGCAAGCGCGCGGGACTGTGACCAAGTCACAAAGAATGCAAACTCACCTGTTTTAATGTTGATTGGAGCCTGAATTGTAGGCTATGTGTTTACAAATAAATTATAGACTTTTTCCTGTGAATAAACACTCGCCAGATTTCATGATTGGCACCATATTTGGGAGACGCTTGTAGGTGTCGATTCCTCTCATTTCATCATATGCGAGTTTTAAACATTCTCCAACTCTTATCAACAAATTGAGTCGACTCACCTTTGCAAGTGCTGAGTAGGGAATTATAAACCCGTCACTTGCTAAGTAAACATTTTCAAAATACAGTTTTGTCACTCAACATGCCTTTTGAAGTGGAATTCGATGGGTAAGGGAGCTCTATAAATAGCCGCCATTCTTCTTGATTACTTACTCATCATCATTTTTATTTTGACTTATCATTGTTCTCACTCTGACGCATCATTTTGTTATGTTCATTCATTATGTAAAAGTGCAATTTCATCATTTTATGTGAGCCGAATTTAATCAGGAAGTTGAGACTGTGCATCAAATCACCTGAGAGTTTTATATCCCAATCAGACTGCAACCATTACCAGCCTGATTCATCATTATCTGAGAGAAATTATGAGAGAGGAAATTAAGACTTGGAAGGAAATTGTCAATTATTGGAAGTGCTGAGAAGATAGATTGATTCTTCATCATTTGGAGTTAAGCTGAAAACCAGGCATGAGATATTCTTCTACTATCATTTGCAACAATAAATCTTAAATATATTTTGGTATTTTGTATTGCTATCTATGTATAGTTAGGGAATTGTTTGAGGAAACTGTACTATTGTTTAGTATGGAGAAAGAGTTGTTTATGTCTGATTTCACATTGAAAGAGGTTTAATTTAAAAGATAAAAGATCCATTTTGTTGTGTGTTGCATTAATGTATGATCTCTATATAAGGAGAGTACCGTTTTCATTAGTTACTATATACTAGGAGTGAGATGAGGATAGGAGTCAGGTACAATTCTTTCAGCTTTAGTTATTGGGTTAATTTAGGTAAGTTGAGTTACTCCTAGGATAAAGATTTCCAGTATAGGAGGGGATATGTGAATTACTTGATCATGCCGGTTCATTTCTAAAAGTATAATATGATGTAGGATGTCTAGGGATACGGGATATCCTTTAGGAGACAAAGACCTACGCGTAGTGTAAGGCAGCCCTAAGTCAAACTGAACCTGACTGGTGTAAGTGATAGATGACCCACAGTAGAAATACTGTTTGGAACACTTTGGCCAAAGTAGTGTAATGTACTTACATCCTCTTAAACTGGGCGATGATTACACTGTCAGTTCATCGTGATCCAATAGTACATGCTAGTTCGGGATTGCGAAATAGCAAAGATCTAGTTGTGTAGGACACACCACTATGCTCAATTGGAAAGTACTGCAACGTCATTGGAATCCAATTATGGCCACACCATGATGAAACTGTAGTAGGAAGATGATTGAAACCAATTTGGTGAGTTACTATAGATAGACATGTTCTCCAAGAAGTTTGGAGAATGCCCCAAAAGTCAAAAAAACACTTTAGAGGGTGCCATTCCGATTGGTATTGCCTATAGAGCTCATTGCCAATAATAGAAACCACGTAACTTTGAAACTATGTCCTCCAAGATCTTTGGAGTCCCCTTGCCTTACCAATTAACCCATAGGAACTCAAGAAATAGGCTAATGGTCTTCGAACTAGTTAGGCCTAAGAAGGGGACATTATAGCGGCCCTGACTAGCAGTTGTCTCAATAAAGGAATTGAGATGCAAAAAATACTTTAAATGTCATAGGAAGTAATGCTCTTTGCTAGTCATACAAGGAAATATCATCTAGCTAGTAGTTGGCTCTAATGTGTCTCTAACAAGAATGATTCTTGCAGCATTGCATTTGTCTGAGGCATTGCCGGTCTAAATGCATGTACATGGTTATTAATTGCATAGGTTTGAGAAGTGTTAAGAGTTACAAATGGGACTTTTCCATAACTAATAGAAATCTGAAAAGAGGGTTAGAAAGTTTTTCCAGCGCCTAATTTTAGTACTAGGCACCATGATGGACTGAGTTGGAGTTTGTGATATTCTTGCAATAAGGTAAGTGAAGGATCATAGAGGCGCCATGGGAAAACCTCATGTGCCTTTAGTGTTATGAGGAAAGGGTGGACTGTGGAATCACTATGAGCCACTATGAAATATAGAGTGACAAGTAACTTAGTGGTACTGACCATAAAAATGGGGGCTCCTCTAGAACATTTTTGCTAGTCATTAGAGGCAGGCTAGCTAGTGTATTGCATACCTCTAGTTCTGCCTACAATTACATTGCATCGATTGCTTTGTTTCCACAATCAGATATCACTTGTTATCTTACTTTGTAATAGGTGCTTTCCAGTCTCACACCTCAAAAAATACTTATACAGTAGTACTGTAATCAACAATAATTAGTCTTGTAAGCAGGTTTTTGTATGATTCTATCCCATTAACAACATAGCCAGAAAGTATCTCTCCATCCATATCTTAAAACCATGTCACTGAAAAATACACATTAGAGAGTAAGATGGTAATTGAAATTAGATTTTGGAAACTGCATATTTAGTTCAATGCAACACATGTAGTAGGAAGACTGCGAATCGGCATGCTTGTTAACTGCTCTACCATGGAGAGAGTTGATCAACACAAACCTTCTAGAGGCCACTACTCAGGTCAACACCAACTGCAAAGTACTGGGTCTGATAAATAGGTTTCCTCACATTTTAAGACAAACAAATTCTATTCCACATTTAAAACTCCGGAGAGGATCCCCAGTATCTAGATTAATTACAAACTTCTCAGCATTGATGGAAGAGATGGAATAGAGGGCTAAAATAAAGATTGAGTAGCTATATGTAAAAAAGACCCAAATGGTTATGGAATGGCTGAATTGTTGAATTGTCAAGCAGTTTGATTTGAAAACAAACAAGAAATCTTTGACTGTCTGGTTGCTTCCAAACAGAAAACTAAATCTCACCTGGCCCCATCCAATATCAAGTCCAGCGACTTCTACAAATGAGCAATTTCCTTTCTTCCACTTCAGAGTTACAAGCTTTTTACTTGCATTCATAAGCTGTGAATTGACAAAAAATCGCAATCAAAATACAATTAGAAGACGCCTTCCCAAAGTTCAAGCATTTTAACAAACTCATGACTCTACATAAGATGAAAATTAGAGATGCCATTCTATAAACAAAAGAATGGATCTAATGTAATAAAATTCTACAGGGCATTAGCTATTCATATGTAAACAAATTTGGCAAGTGAAGTGTGCAACATACATTAATTCAAGGAAGCTATATACATTACAATGATAAAATATGATAATGAAGGGTATCTAATCTAATATTTCAAGGAGCGAAGAGAATTCCTAGTAGTCATCTATGCCCAAGTATAAAGCATCTGAGTTAAGTACATCAATTATTGGAAAATTCAACACCCTTAATTTTCAATGATGTAAGGGTAAAAACAGTCCTTTCAACAATATCATGGGAAACCTTTGACCAAAATCTATGATACAGAGAGGATGCACTGACATCTAAAGCCAATATCAGTTGAAAATTATAGCCAACAGATAAATGGCCATGGTATATTATACACATTTCTTATCGATGATTATGGTTTGATGCCATTGCAAACCAAACACCCAATCTTGACTTAAACATTCAATCACCTTCAAGAACTGTTTATCATTGATTATTAAAAATATAAAAAAGGAAACTTGTCATTTCAAGTGAAAATTCTCAATCCCTTAGATAGTATATATAATGAAATGAAATTACAATTCTATGGGAGATAGACTAGTTTCAACATTATGAAGGATTCTGATTATGTAACTAGTTGGTCCTAGTTAGATATAAATGTTTAAGTATGCCCATGTATGTCCCAGACAAGCTGACAACAAAAATGATCATGTATATAATGTCCATGGTCAATAGATAAGGGGTGTTAGTAATTACATATTTGGATATTCCCATGCCAATAGCTCTTGAAAACAAAACAAGCACAAATTATAAACAACCTTACGGATATTGTATATAAATATCTTCTAGCCTTGGTTGAGTATTTTTCAATAAGGTGGTGCACAATCTATGTGCATGGTAGGACTATGAATATTTTTTTTCCTTGCTTAAGGCTTCTTTCAATAAAGTGTACAATATATTTGCACATTAGAACTCTTTGTTTTATCTTGTTTTTATCACTCAACACCTCCAAGACATATAGTTCATATTTTTAAGAATGATGCAACCATATAAATGATCCCTCGCAGAATGTCAGCAGTTAGGATTTTGGTACCTAACACAACTTTCACCCTAAAAATTTGCAGGTCTTTCAAAGATATATAATTGTCACAAAGGAAGAAAAAAGGAAGAAAGCCAATAGAAGGAAATCAATGATTTTGGTGCAGAAACTAGAGGCACCCTAGACTGCCAAGCTACAAATTCTACTCTAAATGTCTTGCTAGTCGCATTAGCTACCATAGCCTCAAGTTTTGTGAGTTTAATTGTTTGAATGCAAATATAGTGTTGCTGCATTATTTTATTTTTGCATTTAGTTAATTACTTTTGTGTTATATGCACCTAGGATAGGATAAACTTGCTTAGTTAGGTATCTACTTAGATAGGTTGTACTTGTACTTTCCTAGGTCAATGGAGATGTTGACTTGTGCACACATATAACCACATCTCCTTTATTCCACATTGGTTGTACATTTGCATTTACTGTTGTGTATCCTATATATACTCACTTGTAGCTCTCATATTGTAATGTCCCTAACCAGAATAATAGCTTGATTAACCAAATTTTCAAAAAAAAACACAAACCCTAGCACTTGCTAGTCACTGAGATCCCTATGTGGGCAAAGTGAGAGCATACAATAACTAGGATGTGAACAATGAGCAATTTTAATTTCATTTACTAGTGGCAAGCCGCACAGTTTAGAATGCTTATAATTGCAACTGAAAGATATAAAATTTTGATTCTAGCAGCAACCCTTCTAGATCTCAATGTACACAACTATCCAACTGAATAAAGACGAATGAATCTTGGTGTCTACACCATCCAATCTCCATTACAAAACTTGCGCAAATATTAGAGAGGGATTTGGCGGTACAACCTTCCAGAAACCACTGAAACTCAAAATAAGCTAAACTAACTCTGGCAGAGAACTGCACAGAGTTACATGGCAAAGCAACAAAGTCTAAACTGCTAGAAATGATGATATGCTAAAGTTCAAACTTCTATAATTTGACCAGAAACATTAGTATGCAGAAAACCCAATCTATTCAATCAACAATAAATTATGAAATGGGTGTTATAACCAAAAATCTATTTCAACATTAAACATATATCTCATTACTTGCAAATGGAGGGAATTGCAAACCTATAGTGTAATGTCCCCATTTCTAGCACTACACTTTCCAGTGATTGGTAGCCTATCTCCAAATGCCCGTAGGCTCGTCAGAGGCAGAATTAGGGTTTCCAGATGCTTGGAGGTTTCTTTTGCGAATTTGAGGGCTTGCATGTTGGAGTTTTGCAATTTGGATTCTAGGTTCTCAGAGAGTTTCGCAGTGGTGTGACATGCAACTGCAACAAAGGACTTTTTCGAACTTACTATTTTTAGTAAGTATGACGGATGCTCGGATTGTGGTTAAAATGAGTTTGGAACAACTTACTATTTTTAGCAATATGCTATTTTTAGTAAGTTCTATTTTTAGCAAGGTTTCTGCAGTTTAGTTCAGTGGATATATCTGGCAGGTCAGTTTGAGCAGTTTGGTCTCCAACACCCTTGGTGCTATTTTGGTAGTGTTTCAGCAACTTGGTATTATGGCTATTTTTGGCATGGCAGTTTATCCAATTTCGTCTCTAGCATTTGAGGTGATTATTTTGGCAAGTTTGATATTTGATGAAAATAATATTTTAAGTGAAATATTTCCTAGGCAAAAGTGGATGACTTCATAGGGGGGAAGTATTTAAGTGATTTTAATGTTTATTTTCACCTATATCTTGGTGGATGCCTAGAAGGAGAGATAAGTGTCTTTTTTATTAAAATATTTCACTTATACCTTGGGACACCTAACTTATGAAATATTGGCATTTTTGATAAAGTAATGTTCCTCATTTGTTTGGGATGCCTAAAGTCAAGAGGCAAATGAAAATGCAAATGAAATTTGGAAAAGGTGAAAGAGAATCTCATTTGGGCGCCCTATTTGGAGGGAAAAAGTGGATTTGAAAATGGACAAGAGAAGTTATAAATATCAAACTTGGCCTTCATTCGGGATATCTATTGGTCCTATTATACTGTTATGCTATTGAAATACTTTCAGAGCTTGCTTCGAAGAATGCATACCTCCTAGTTCCTTCAACCTTGGTTTCATGCTTGCAAGATAACACCTAGCTAAGTTTTAGAGACTGCTTCTCATTTAGAGAGTGCAGATTGAGCATCACAGATAGAGTTTTGATGATTTTGTCAGTTTGCAAGTTGCTGGTTTTTGAAGTGCTGAAAGTGATTTACGATCATAAATCATTGTACGATTTTTGTTTGCTTCTAGATAATGACTCTTTCTCTTCCTAGGCCCTAGGCACCCCCCTTTGCAAAGTATTGGAATTTTTAATGAAGTCTTTGATTTTATCTTGAGGTCGCCTTGCTTCTTGGTTGTACCATGCCTGTGGCTTGCCTTGGGTTGTGTTCTTAAATCATTTGTTGGGTTTTGAGGCAGCTTTTGTGACTAGACTTGGTCGCGATATCTTTTAGAGTCATCTACTTCTTATTTCATGTTGTTTGGAGGAGTATTGGGTGAGTTAGGAGCGTTTTGGTGTGGTTTTAGCTTACTGGTCTGCATTTTCAGTTTGCTGGTTTTTACATCAGATTGCCTGGAGTTTGGGTTTTGGGCTGGTTATTCATACTTGGAGAGTCTTATGAAGTTTGGAGAACATATCATATCATTTGCAGCTTCTTGGACAGCTCTAACACTTGATTACTTGCAAATATCTCTTCAAATTGTAACACAGAGTCAATAGTACTAATCAACTTCTTTACTTTCTACAAATCATTATTGTATTCCCACTTTTAGTGGAAGAAGGTTGGCTTGCCGCATTATTTACTTTCCGCATAAACATATTTCATTCCCACCATTTGGTGGAAGAGTCAGGCCTCGTCGTCTTTACTTTATGTACTGCATTCTCATTTGCTGATTGGCTGAGCCATCACTCTACTCTCGCTGAATAAGTGGTCGAGTTGCATGCTTTCTATTTCTAGCATTCAGTTTTCAATCTAACGATCCCCGGTGTCATATGCTCACACCTCGCTTGTCATTGGGATCTTGGTGTGCATTCTGTTAGTTTTGGGATCAGAAATGTAACAAGCAGAAAACTCAACACATAGAACAAAGAGCACAGTATTTTACCCTAGGAAAACACTCCTACTCGAGGGAGAAAAACCCAGCAAATATATATCTCATATATATCATATAAAAGTGCAGAATACTACTTTACAACCAGACCCTTCTCAAGGGCAAATTGATACAATGAATTAAGAGCATCTATCCTTTGATGCAAAGATAAATATGTTTCTTCTTGAAGTCGATTTGCTGCTACAAGATGGTTTGCTGCTCCTTGAAAGAACGTGAATATAAGAATGACTTGATTCGATCTTGTATATATACAAAACATGGTGAATCTTCACATAGGTCGGCCTCCTTTTAATAAATAATATAATTTGTGATTAAGGCCGACTTGCCTTATTAATTATTTATTATATTAACTTAGGAGAAAATATCTCCCTAAGCTACAAACACTAACACTCCCTCTTAGCTAGGGAGGTATTTTCCAGATATCTTCATCATGGAGTCTCTCAGCATGATGCCCACAATGGCTACACCCATTTGTGGAAAGCTCAAAGGTTCATCACGGAGTCTCTCAATGTGATGTCGTCATGGAGTCTCTCAACATGACGTCCACCATGGCTACTCCCATGTGTGGAAAGAAACACACGTACAAGTCTCCATCACGGAGTTTCTCAATGTGATGTCGTCATGGAGCCTCTCAACATGACGTCCACCATGGCTACTCCCATGTGTGGAAAAACACAAGTACAAAGGCTTCATCACGGAGTCTCTCAACGTGATGTTGTCATGGAGTCTCTCAACATGACGTCTCATCTCAATCTCAGAGATGAACAAGGGCTTGCACCTCATATTTCTCCATCTCAGAGAAATATACACTACAAGGGCTTTCACCTTATACTTCTTCGTCATAGAGAAATATACACTACAAGGGCTTTCACCTCATACTTCTCTGTCACAGAGAAATATACATTACAAGGGCTTTCACCTCATACTTCTCCGTCACAGAGAAATACACATTACAAGGGCTTTCACCTCATACTTCTCTGTCATAGAGAAATATACATTGCAACAGATCTTCATGATGATTTGACTCCCTCTGAAGCTCTAAGTACTTGCATCAACCTCCTGACCTCCTCGCCCAAGGTTGCCTCTATTGGTTTGTCAGACTCCCTCTAAATGTTAATTCCTCCTCTTCAAAGAAGCTGATCAGAATGACAATCTGTATGGGTTCTTCCTCTTCGAGAGATGTCTTTAGCCACCAACTCAGTCCCATGGCAGCAAGTTGTGTCTCCATTCTTCAGCTTGCGTGACTTCCTCATAGGATGCATCAAGCTCTTCCTCCCTTGAATGCAATCTCTCATCATCCTTATGCTCCTTGATCCATCCTGAAGGCATTTTTTAGACAGATTACTAATAGTTCATAAAATCAAGCTATCCCGAAGAGAAGTACCAATGCTAGAAGCATACATGATTCACTATTCCAATGTTATTGCATGAATTAATAACTACATAAAAATTCATGAACATTATTCAAACATAAAATACTTATCTCTTTATTGATTCTGATAAATACTAATCACTGCACTTAATATAATTTGTTGCTCTTGCGCTCAGATCAATCCACAACCTTCCTTCTACAGGTTCACGGCTTGATCACAGGCTTGTGTCCTATTATTAACACTGACCTAGTAATACATCAACACTGGGATTTGAAGTGGTGGCTGGGTAAATTTGAATATGGTCTTTGACCATTCAAATTTATCGGTGCACTCCATTTCCAGCTACGTCCCACCTAGAATGGCTCGGCTTCAAGGTTGAATGTCTACGCTAATTAACCAGGTCTGATCATTTACACATACACCAAAGAATATCAACGCTCCCCTTTACTTAATCTACTAGAAGCAACAAGGACCCGATAACCAAATTATATTATTTTTGTCTTTTGTGGAAATTAGGCAATAAGGTAACTTCTGTCAGCATTGAATATTCAATGTTTTCTCCTATTTTGTGCAACTCCAAATGGCATCTTCAGTTATTTAAATCACCCTTATATATATCAACGCTGTTACCTTCAGAAATACCGATCATTAAAAAAGTGGCTCCGATAATAGTTTCATATAGTGATACCAACAGGAATGGACATGACCTCTGTGAATATTGGCTCAGTATAATAGTAATCGATGGCAACCACAATAAATAACTCTAGAAACCCATTAATCATCAAGTGAAATATTGAGATGGCAGCGATGATGTTTAATTAATCCATCAACTCTTCAAGATATATGCAGATATATACTGTCGATCCTCCAGTCGGGTAATTGTTTGTAGTGGCAATGTGAAGAACCCGTAATGAAGCTATATAAGGAAGGGATTCGATTATACTCAGAGTCTCATGGAAATCCTCGGCAAAATAATTCAAAACAAATGTGGAAACAATACCAACAATATCATTCAACGGTACCAATATATGGATGTCAGATTCAATCCCGAGTGTTCTTCCAATGTCACAAAGGCACCAACACTCACAATAAACAGATTATTCATATCCTAGTTTTTGTCCAGCCATAAACTTCAATTTCTGAGAGGTATCGTTCTTAGAATTTTGTCGTTCTTCACCAGGATCTGTGTTTCTTCAATACCATGCGATTTCCTTAGTTGATATTTTAATCTTTTGAATAGCTAGCTGCGGTAGACTGAGTCATTAGCCTTGTTCAATAGTAATAATATCTGCGGTGGCTCCAAAGGAAGCGATATATTAATAAACTCCCATTGTGTCATCTCTTGAAGTCCCGATCTTCTCCAAAACGTTTAAACTAGCGATCAGGAAATGAAGTGCTTGGCCTCCCAATAGCGGTTGGCTTCAGATTAAGACTCCTTGGCACCTGAATTCTATTTCTCTTAGCCACGATTCTACACAGGGAGCAATCACGATTATGAAGGATGTTGGCGTAATAACAAACACCTCTGGAGTGTAAGTACAAAACGGACAGCTATGCACACTGCGTAATGAGTGCTCTTCAAATTAGGAGGGGAAGCTCCCTCTTTTGCTGATATGCTTGGAAAAGTAAAGTATTCTAAATCCTATCTTTTTTATCTTAGCTGGAAAAGGCACTATTTGCTTGGCTGGGTAGAAGTTTATTAAAACAACATATACACGATAAACTAAGCACAGATTCACAACATGAAAGCAAGGTGGCACGACTATTTGCTTGGCTGAATAAGTTTATTGACACACACATCAAACGATAAGCTTTAGGTACAGATTCTAAACTTGAAGGCAAGGTGGCACGACTACCTTCTCAATCTAAATAGGCTTATTGAACACAAAACATAAGGTAAGCAACTGGGACAATGTATTGCATAGACGAGACACGCATACAACAACGATCAAACCAGCAACCCCATTTAACTAAGATGAGCATTCACCATAATAACTGCATGAGCCCGAGTGGCATAACAATTCATCATCACAATAAATACTCTTGAACAGATACAAAATAGGCAATATTACAGGCAAGGTGGCACAACATATATTACTCTTTCGTGCAAAAGTTCTAAATTACAAGGGTGAACCAATCTTGAGAATAGGCATATTGCCGATAGCGCAACAATTCTCTATCACAAGCAAAAGTTATTTACAAATGAGCTGAAAGCTCTTATTTATAGACATCAAAGGTGTAGGCGACCCTAAAATCACCTTGAGTCAACTACAGTCTTGCAGTGCATGCAAGATCTTATTGCTAAACCCTAATAATGGAAACTATACAGTTAACTGGCAAGCTACCATCACTTAACCGAAACATCTAATCTAAGTGGACAATGTGCAAGCATGCACGTTCTTATTGAAAGCAAGTTAACTGGAATACTACCATCAGTTAACGTAAAAACCTAGAAAAGAAACTCCAAGTGAAAGTAGATACTTCCAAGATAGACATGCGTGAGATGTGAAACAGCGAGTTAACTTGGAAAGAAGTGTCAAGTTAATTGCCGTGCATGAAGTCTATCCCAAAAGGCTGGAACTGAAGTCTACTGGCCCTGATCTCGAGCAATCAACCCATCCATGAAGTCTTTGATTGCGTCACCATCTAGAGGTCATCACATGTCTCAACTGTCAATTCACTGCTTGTCAGCAACTCAAGCAAAACCAGGAAATCTCTGCACACTTAAACTGGCACTTCACTCACTGGTAACTCTAGCGGCTCTGTAACCGAAGTGATGGCCATTGTTTCTTCTGCAACTTGACGCTTCTCACGTTTTTCTCAATGGAAGAGTGTTGCATAATGAAACCGTGAAGTCTGACTGCAAACACTCTGGTTGTGAGAAATGCAAATGAACTTGCTGCATAGGCAGAAACCCAACGGTATCAACCCTCTAAACTGGCCTTGGAAGACAATCAACTATACGAGGCATGAAACCATGTGAACTTGAGTGGCTACGCCAGACAACCTTCCGGATGCGCTTGATACAAATCGGTGTCAGCTTTTCTGATGAAATCATGAATTAAGACTGACTTGGTCTTGAATTCAGTCTGCGTGAATTGCATTCTGAAAAACTCGCCTGTTGACTGTGAACACGGCTATAGTCTGACAACTTTGGACTTATTAGATTTTTGACTATCTCCTACTTTATAGCTAACTGCAAAGTTACACCTGGCCATGTTCATCTTTGATTTCCGAGTGACTGAGTGAAGCTATGACTAATTCGAGATATCCACTACAAAGCCTGCATAGCAAGGATGAAATGTCTGCTAGGAGTTGCAACTGCTAAAACCAACATCTGACACCTTAAAAAATTAGGCGCATTTGATTAAATTGATGCACTGATTCCAGACTTGGCCATTTCTCTGTTTTGCCATCTGATGCTTCAAACTGCCGCTGACGGCGAATGATGAACCCTGCTGACTGAATGATAGGTTCATTACGTGACTGAAAGTACTCTGCATCCAATGACTATATGTAAGGTATCTGAAAGCTGTATCAGGAAGCCCAAAAAGATGCGCGCCCCTGGCTTGTGAAGGCACAAATACCATTTTGACAAAAGTGTGACTTTCATCTGAACACCATACTTTGACTCCTGATACCGGGAACTGGAGTGCTCCGATTCGTGCATCATCTGTCTCTCTGCATAGTTGGATCAACATACAAGAGATGTCTTTGGAGATGACGAAGCTAAAAAATTGCTTCTAAGGCGTCAAAGAGAAGGGCGCCTTTTTCAAGGAGATTTGTACTTGCCATACTTAACCATTTTTTTGTTGTCTCCAATCACTCTCACTTTTCAGCATCACCACCTTGACCTCACACGTACGAACATTCGACAAATCCCAAAGGCTGACGGCTGGACTCGTTGGATAGCTGGAGTAATTGCGCACAAGTCTCGTGAAGACTGCAAATACAAATAACCCCATGTGGCAGGCCTAAAGGCTGGGCGCCCCTAGCCAGCAGATGTGCAGCTGTGTGTAGCTACGTTTTTCCATCCTCTGTTTTAGGTGCTCGGTAGAACCTCTGTCACGATCACCTAGAATGTCGAATCGTCTCGCGAACTGGTGCATTACAAAGCTGGAATGAACTGGACAAAATCTCAGGAAGACCTCAGCTGCAATTTCATTCATCTAGTGAGTCATATTCAAGGGCGCCCCTGAGCTACAGGGGCGCTCAAACCATCAACTTGGCAATTTCTTATGACATGCATCCTGCTTGCAGCTTCTACTTCTGACATCAATTGTCGGAGTTCTGCACTATATACGCCTCTACTTGATAGCTTAGTAGAAAGCCAGACTGATTCTGAAGAGACTGAAACTATCAGCAAGCACATGCAACCAAATCTGAGCCTCCAAAAAGAAGGGCGCCCCTGAGCTATAGGGGCGCAGATCTGCTTTTTGCTTGATGGTTTTCATTTATTTTCACCACTTTGTGCTTTGTGAACACCACATCAGCTACTGAGGTTGACCATGTACAGATGTCACCATTGCTGACATGTGTACATGACTGTATCTTCACTATTTTCACATGTACAGACGCGTAAAGTTGATTTGCACGTTGATTGTGCAAGCGTCTCCCACGTTACATAGTGAAAAGCTTCCAGACTTAGAATATTTTTTGGCACTTTTTGCCAATTTGAAAATCCCCTCCATCAAGAAGTATCTTTTTCAACATCTTTCACCGTAGAGTGTTCTGCTTTGAGTTTCAGGCTTAGATTTTGACACCTGGTACTGGCCAACTGCCATTGACAACCTCGGAGGTCCTAACTTTTCTCCTGAAAAAGTGAAAACTACCCACCAAGCTTAAACTGACTTCACCACTGTGATCGTGTTGTGAAATAAGCCCATGAAAATTAATTTCAGCCAATTCTGACAAGTTCCTATTTTTAGGGTTTTGACCTAAAAATAGAGTTCAGAAACCCTAATTCTCAAAAAACAATAAAAATTGCCAGTATCTTCCTAACATCACACTGACCAAAAGCCCATACTTGATTTGCCCAAAAATTGAGTTTTGACCCCATTTTAACAAGGTTTAGACCATTTTAAGCAAAATGCCTTAATGAAGCAAAAAATTTGGTTTGGCTACAACAAAGGAAACAACTATTGGAGATTTGAGGGTGACGTCTCCATGTGTCTTTATCGATGACTTATGTTCTTGGTGCCCACCAATAAGGCAATCTGCTAATACATAAACCTCCTTCAAAATGCTTAAACAGATCTGATCAGATGTTCCCCTGAACCCGCTTTGATACCATGTTAGTTTTGGGATCAGAAATTTAATAAGCAGAAAACTCAACACATAGAACAAAGAACACAATATTTTACCCTAGGAAAACCCTCCTACTCGAGGAAGAAAAACCCAACAAATATATATCTCATATATATCATATAAAAGTGCAGAATACTGTTTTACAACCAGACCCTTCTTAAGGGCGAATTGATACAATGAATTAAGAGCATCTATCCTTTGATGCAAAGATAAATATGTTTCTTCTTGAAGTCGATCTGCTGCTACAAGATGGTCTGTTGCTCCTTCGTGAAAGAATGTGAATATAAGAATGACTTGATTCCATCTTGTATATATACGAAACATGGTGACTCTTCACATAGGTCAGCCTCCTTTTAATAAATAATATAATTTGTGATAAGGCCGACTTGCCTTATTTAATTATTTATTATATTAACTTAGGAGAAAATATCTCCCTAAGCTACAAACACTAACACATTCTTGGTGTAGGGATACATTTCAGTGTTGGTTTGGATTTGCTAATGTTGACAGGTGGTATTGTTGTTAAAATTTGAAAATAATTGTAAGGGGGTCATTTCAATGGTATCAGAGCCAAAGATCCTGCCATCCTATGAAAAAGACAGAGTTCAGTTGACAGATGAGTGACACATAAATCAAATTCTACACCCGAGGTCAAAACTGAATTCAGTTTCAACTTTCAGGAAATCTGAAGATGTTGCGTTTTCTATTCAGGAACCATGAGAAGTCAGATTTTATTAAGGCTTCTGAAGAAGAAAGGAGTTTGGCAAGGTCACTTTTCATTGCCGGTACAAGGCTCAAAGAATAATGTCAATCAAGAGGTGAAGAAGTGAGTTTATTATCAGAGTTGTAATGTTGTTTGAACCAAGTCCAACAATCATCTATTGAATTGTTGAATAAAGCATTATCTCCTGCAGTGACATATTTGATGCATCCTTATTGGATTGGGCATCCTGATGAAGAAATCAGCTTGGTTGTTACTTCATGCTTTAGTGAAGTTATGAGGATTGTAGCACCTATGATGCCTTATGATGATGAAACTATGAAGAAGATTTTTCATAGAATTGTAGAAAGTTTTCAAGATCTTGATGAAACCAATAGTAGTCAGTTTCCCAGAAGAGTTGCTATTTTGAAGACATTTTTAGTTCTCAGAACAAGTAACTTGCTATTAGACTCGGAAATACAAGATCAAATTTATCACTTGTTTCACTACCTCTTCATATCTACTTGGAGCGAACAAGAAGAGAATGTTGTTACAGCTGTAAAAAATATTCATGTTCTCGCTATTAAAGAGGCTGATGAAGTTCCACCAAATGTCCAGTCTCTCCTCTTGGACGTATATGAACGTGAAGGAAAGGATTCTCCTATGGCTGCTATGTTAATCAAAGAATTGTTTAATCAATGTGAGGAGAAACTTAAGCCACTTTTGAAGAAGTTAGAGCGAGATGAAGGAAAGATCACTGCTCATGATGTTGGAGATGACTCCAATGAGTTCATGCAAGATCAAGTTGAAGATTTGGTGATGAAGGCTTTGCCTCTTGATGCTGTCCCAACTTCCCAAGAAGTTCCACATGAAGGAATCAGCGACATGTAATGTCCCCATTTTCCGGCTCTCTTAAGCAATAATCATTATTTTAATTATTTAATGTTACTAGGAAAAAAGTGCAAAGTCAAAAGGGTAATCTTAAACTCACTTTATTTATATATCTTTAAAAAGTGACTTAAGTATTAGGAGTCAAATCAAGGGGTCACATCAAGGGGACACATCAAGAGGTCACATCAAGGAGTCACATCAAGGAATATTAAAATATTCTTCTAAATGCTTGTTGAACATTCTTCTCGAGTCTTTCTACCAGATCAAGAAGTTCTATATAAAGGGGAGTTGAGAGCTCATTTGGAGGAGGCTTGGTGGAGAGAAAATTGTTAATGAATTTCAATCTCATTGAGAGATTGGCTTTTCAGGGGCTTCGAGGACAAAATCCCTCTTGGCTTACAATCTCTTCGCTGTTGCAATATATAGTCAGGAGATTTAATGGTGTTTTCAGCCAGAAAACACATTGGTGCTTAACGGAGATAATTCTGAAGGTTCAAGTTGCAAATTTGTTTGTCTGAAAAGCTAAGTGATTTATGCAATAGATGATGTATTATTGCATGTTTTTGAATTATTGCAATAGCTGGTTTATTATTGCAAGGGTTTGAATAATTGCAATAGTTGATGTATTATTGTAATTTTGAATAAGGGTTTCTGAATTATTGCAATATCTGATTTATTATTGCAATAAGGGTTTCTGAATAATGCAATAGCTGATTTATTATTGCATTTTATTGCGAGGGCTTCTAAAGGATAAATTTGAGATCATTGTTTAGATTTAGGAAGAGGGTTTGAATTGAAATTTAAACTGCTACTACAAAAACGCTACAGTACTGAAAACAGTGATGTCAATAATGTCATGATCAGTAATTCCCAGTCTTGGCAAGCTATTTCAGCTGGCCGTACACTTCATGGATGCTATTTTGCTTGTGTGGAAGCGTCTAGGGCATTCTAGTTATTGGATACTTTCTTGGAGACCATCGGTTTGGTGATTTGATGAAGACACCCGCTGTTGCAGCACATTTGGGTGAATTTCCAGGGCAGATTACACTACAATAGTTGTGCAACTCCAACCCAAGGTTTTGGGTATGTTTGTTTTAGATAATAAGCCTTATTTTATGAACTGGGTTGTAATTTGTTTGATGAGAAATTGAGTAGTTTGGCTGCTATTAAAATCTGGAATTTTCAGCTATAAAATCCTCTTGTAATATTCAGTTTTTGAGTTTAAATATATTATTGCAATATCTCTTTGCTGCACTTTATGGTTATATGAAACATTGTAAAACCCTCAAGAAACATCAACAAAATCAATCAAAACAAACAGAATTAAAAATAACAAACAAACAAAAGCAAAAAATAGGGTGCTCATTGCAGTGGTATCAAAGCCAAGAATCATGCCATGTTGTTGGGTAGATTGGAATTGTTTCAGCTGCAGATCAGAAGTTTCAGTTGAATATCATAGTTTCCAAAGATGCTATAATGACTGCTTATAAAGAATATCTTGCACTCCCACAAGAGATTAGAAATAATCTCTCTTTCATTTCCTATGAGGAGAATCAAGAAGATTATGGCTAGTAAACAAGGAGTTCAAAGACATGTGAGCAGCCAAGGGTGGAAGACACCTTGAAAGAAATTATGCTCTCACAACAAAGATTAGCTCAGTATGGAGAATCTATTTCACAATGGTTTACAACACAAAACAAGGAGAAACATGGTGAGGTTTCAGTAGTTATGGACCAGCCTAAGGAGAGCACAAACCAGACTTCTATTGAAAAAAGATTTGACGAGCAAGAAGCAACCGAAGTTCTTCAAGAAAGACTAAAGTTCATGGGTAAGAAGTTCAAACTCTTACCTCACGCTAAAGAGGCTCTCCTTAACATTTTGGAGGAAGCAGAAAGTTGTCTCTGCAAGGTTAGTCAATCACCTTCTCAAACAAGGGCGACAGCTATGTCTCCATTGGTGCACTCATTGGTCAAGCCAGAGTTGATGAGACATCAAGATGAGGAGATAAGGTTGGTGGTTGTCACTTGCATAAGCGAGATTATAAGGTTTATAGCTCCTAAAGTTCCATATGATGATGACAAAATGAAAGAGGTCATGCAGTTGATTATTGAAAGCTTTAATGGGCTAGGTGATATCAAAAGCCCTACTTTCAATAAGAGGGTCAAAATTCTAGAATTGATGGCAAAGGTGCATTCATGTGGTCTCATGTTTGATTATGATGGTCTTATTCTCCAATTGTTCGATTGCTTCATGGTCGGAATCAAGAAACGCCATCTAGACAACATGAAGACAAATATGTTCAACATCCTGTCTGTGATCCTAGATGAAGATGATGATGTTTGCAAGCAGTTGCAATCCGATTTGTTAGCCATTTGGAGAAGAGAGAATCATGTTTCAACTGCAACATATGACCTCACAAGAAGATTAGTTGAGCAGAAGATTGAGAAATTCAAGGAGCAACTGACTACAGAAGAGTTGATCTCATTTGCCCTACAGGTTCCATCTTCTCTTCAGGAAGATAGCATGCCATCATCTAGTGGATCAACTGAGGTGGATGATGAAATCAAAGAGCAAATTGAGCCCTCTTGTGTTGTGACACCTAATCGGGGCATTGAGGATATTTCTACAGATGGAATTAGTGTTGTCCTAATTCCAAATCAGGATATGAGTATACAAGACTTTGCAGGAGAAGATAGTTGGGTGACTCAAGCATTCCATGAATGATCAGATGCTTGTTCATGTGAAGGAGAAGCTAGTCATACACCCCATAGTCCGCACACTTTGAAGAACCAGTTGAAGGTGAATGAGGATGGGATTGTGGCGGCATTATCTCATCACGATAAAATGCACAAACTAATTGAGAATCATCTTTGGATGGTTCAATTAGAGAGAAGACAAATGAGAGTTGAAGCAAATTCTTCTCATGATAGCTTCCAGGAGATCAAAGAAGGTATGGGAACAGTGAAGACAAACTACTTGCACATTCTTTTAGATCGTGATCACCTTCTCAACCTCGCCGAGGTCTATTCAAATGCTTTGAGAAGAAAAGAAGATGAAGTAGATTAGTTTTCTTATGAGCTTATGATTTCCAATGATTCCTTAAGGTGTACTCAAATAGCCCTTTAGGAATCTGAGATTCATGTTGATGAGCTCTGTTTAGAGTTGAGTTTGGCCCCTTGTTCATCATGTTCAGCAGGCACTCAATCGTCTATGGCAGCCATGGCACATGATGAAGAAAGCAGTGTGGGGTCTCCTATCCATCATTCTCGAGATGTAGGTGCAATGCCTCTTGTAATGGTTAAACAAAAAGAGTCAGTTGTTGATGGATGCATTGGTCTTAATCTTGAGAGGTATATGATTGAGTTGCCGATTGGTTCCAGTCTAGGAGTTGGAGATAGACATGTCGGCAACAATATTCCAGCACCATCCTCTTGGGTTTTACCTCCTACTTCATGGATTGATGGCTGTCCTACTTTGCTGGTCAGAGTTCTATCGGGGAACACTTTGAGGGCAGCAGCTATTGGTATGGAGAGGAGTGATGGGGTGGTCACTTTGGAGTTAGGGGATGGAGTGATGGTGAGTTCTTCTCATCTTTGGGTAGCAAAGATACCTTTTGCTCCATCTTGGACTTGATTCATACGATACAAGGTGCTTTTTTGATTTATGCCAACACCTCGTCAGATGTTGGCATATGTTTTTATGCACGTTCATTAGGCATCTTTCATATCTGCAGGAGATCACTCAGTGTGGATTGGATTGTTGACGATACAGACACATCAGTCTTGGCTAAAGGATCAGGCGTCATTGGAGATTTGAGCACAAGGCTCTACATCGACAATTTTGAAATTGACATTGGTCAGTCTTATTAAAAGAAGATGATTTCTTTCGAGCCTTGCATGTTGGACCCTGGTGTTGTTCCAACCTCTTTTCAGGAGATTGATGGCATTCATAATGGTACTTCTATTACTCCTGAAAGTAAGTCAGGAAACTTGCAGTTGCTTTCTTATAGGGTTCTTGTTGACAAAGCTGCAAGGGGTAATGATGATGTTGTTGCAAGACCAACTCATCCTGCTGTAAGTTGTGAGTCTTCTTCTGAGGATGGCAGTATAGGATGGAATACACAAGACTACTCTGGTATTCCATTGGCGCAAGCAAGGGAGTTTCACCTCGATTGCAAAATGAGGTGTGCTCATCAGTTTACTTTTAGCCCACATACACAGGATTCGACTTTGACCTTGATGACACAAAGAGGTGGGTTGAGTAAGAGGTGTTCAGGTTCACTCTGGTGTGATACAATTCCGACTTTAGGTGACGATTCCAAGTCTTGCAAGTTTTTTACTTTTCTCTCTCTAGTCGGTTGCTTCTAGAAACAGGAATTTGAGACTTGGTACGGTTGGACTTTAGAGGTTATCAAAGTGGCATAGCAGAAGTCAATTGTTGTTGAGATTGAAGGAATTCCAATTTATCCAAGGGATCCAGGTATGATATTTGAGGTATATCAGCATAGTACTTGAAGTTGGCATGATGGGGTTGATTTACAGAGTTGGGATCTAGGAATTTCGTTGCTAGATGGTTCGTTTCATTGGTTGACAGAGTTTGACAGTATCTTGGATTCCAACTGCATATAGAGGATATGGATTAGCACATGTTGCAAGATCATTTGGGACCCAGGTGGTTGTCGGATAGGTGCAGTTGGTTTTCCATTTTGGCTCCAGGTGTTGTGATAGTCGAGATGGTTTGGCAGTTGCGGATTGCTTGAGGGCAAGCAATCTCTGGGAAGGGAAGACTGTAATGTCACTGTTTTCCGGCCCTCTTAAGCAATAATCAATATTTTAATTATTTAATGTTACTAGGCAAAAAGTGCAAAGTCAAAAGGGTAATATGAAATAATTATATTAAAAGGTTAAAAAGTGATATACTTTAATGATAAATTAATAAAGTCACTTTATTTATATATCTTCAAAAAGTGACTTAAGTATTAGGAGTCAAATCAAGGGTCACATCAAGAGATCACATCAAGGGATCACATCAAGAGGTCACATCAAGGAGACACATCAAGGGGACACATCAAGAGATCACATCAAGGGGTCACATCAAGGAGTCACATCAAGGAATATTAAAATATTCTTCTAAAAGCTTGTTGAACATTCTTCTTGGGTCTTTCTAAAAGATCAAGGAGTTTTATATAAAAGGGAGTTGAGAGCTCATTTGGAGGAGGCTTGGTGGAGAGAAAATTATTAATGAATTTCAGTCTCATTGAGAGATTGGTTTTTCAGGAGCTTTGAGGACGAAATCCCTCTTGGCTTACAATCTCTTCGTTGTTGCAATATAGAGTCAGGAGATTTAATGGTGTTTTCAGCCAGGAAACACATTGGTGCTTAACGAAGATAATTCTGAAGGTTGAAGTTGCAAATCTGCTTGTCTGAAAAGCTAAGTAATTTATGCAATAGCTAATGTATTATTGCATGTTTCTGAACTATTGCAATAGCTGGTTTATTATTGCAAGGGTTTGAATAATTACAATAGTTGATGTAGTATTGTAATTTTGAATAAGGGTTTCCGAATTATTGCAATAGCTGATTTATTATTGCAATAAGGGTTTCTGAATTAAAATATGTTAAGGATTCAGACTAGGGACTAAGAGAATGGTTCTAACTCTTTAGAAAAGGCATTAACAATGAAGAGGTGTGACTCCCAAGGAATAGAAAATATTTAAGGGAGGTCAATCCATTTGTTGAAGGGATGTGGAGGAAGAAATAGGAAGTCTGATATGGAAATAATCAGAAATAAATAAATAGTCTGCACTCAAAAAGGCAGCAACCCCTAAATATATTAAGGGACTGATATTATAAAATATATATGAGAAGAAGATAGTTTAGTGGATGATAAATGATAAATCAATAAGGGAAGTAAGCTAAATATAATTACATACACACATACACATATATTAAATATATACGATTATGCAATAATGATGCTTGTAGCAATTATTGAACCTTATAAGTAATTATGGTTCTTTAATATAAGTATGGATAATAGATTCTTATTTGTTTGATTTACACTAACGATATCTTTTCAATGTTAAGAACATAATCGAATATAGGAAATAGATATCTGCACCCTCTAAATTAGAAATAATTATTATTTGGCATATGTGCAGCAATCTGGTTTCCTAAGTTAGTGGTATGAAATCTAATTTAAAATTATGCAGTTGATGTATAATTTAGTATAAATGATTGTGATTGTTTATTAGATATTTGAGATACTAATGATACATTGTTGTTATGGCTACTTACTTATACCAGTGTATACTTTTCCACAGTTTATTTGTTATATGTCCTGAATGTTTTTAGCCATGTAGAGGAGACAGGGATTACAAGAGGGGTACGGTGATGGGGCACTCTCCTAGGTACGCCACCTCAAGGTGGGGACCAGATAGTCCCAATGAGGCCAAGGGGGTATAAAGGGTACTACACTTTAGGCTTAGGAGAGATGGGCTTCTGGGGCACCCTGTTGCAACCTCACCCCTCCATCATGGTGAATCAACACAAGAAGTCCAATCATAGAGAAAGGGAAATGGTTGGCAAGATGATGGGATAACGGAAAGGGGACACCTCAGTGGGTAGACCACCTCATATGGATGGCATGGGCCACATAAGACCAAGAGGGATGGTATATCTGCTCTTGGGCCTAGGGTAGAGGATCCGAGACACCCCATCAAAGTCACTTTCTCCCATGCTCTCCTATGGTTGAGCTTTCCAAAGATATTAAAATGCTTTATGATTGAATAAATAATTTTGTCATGAATTTACTGATGTTTAATTATGATAATTTGCTAATCGGTATTATAGTGGTAAATGGTTTCTAATCTATTTGTAGGGTTTCAATCAAGTGAAAGGCATTCTCTAACCCATCTGTTTATTTGGAATTTGAGAAATTAGGGCAAGTTTAGGGCATTCCCAATTAGGGGACATTACAAGTTTGCTAGTCCCACTTTCATACCATGCTTTCGTTGTTGATTAATGATTAACCACCATCAACAATAGTAACAGGGGTAGATGCAAATATAGCAACAATAGATTCAAAAGTTAATCCAATTGGCTCTAGAAGGAGAGGGTCTATAGCTAGGGCAATAGTGCTTGTTTTTACCTTAAATCAGACCTAAATCTAATAGTAGAAGCATAAGTTTATGCTCCAATGTCTAGTGTAGAATGTACACATAGTATTGATAGCAATGAGGGAGGGAATTCTAGGAGCTATTCCCAAATAAAGATCCAAAGCTATTGGGTGTAGACTGACTTTCAAGAGTCATATCTTGTAGTTTACCTTCTATGATTAACGGATTCACCAATGTGAGTATTAATAGCCAACATTTGTATATTTGGGTGAAGCACACGTTGGACCAAAACCAAAGCTAGTGGTATAACCTACAAATATTTTGGCTATAGATGGTACCTAAGCAACATGTTCACCAATCCCAACAACACAATCACATATGTAAGCATATCCACCATGTAGTAATAGTAGTAGTAGATACATAGCCTAGCACAACCATTATCCAAATTAAGTAGTTTCATGTGTATTTGAAGTAGAAGCATTAGTAGATCCTGTAGATCCTATCCACAAAGTAACAGTTTAAGCACCATTAGCAACACCATCATACTACTTGCCTCCCACTCATAGTTCAAGAACCAATAGCATCACTACAAGTAACAGCTTAAGCAAGGGCGAATGGTGCATTCATAGATCCTGTAGTGTAAGATGATTATGCAAGTTATCCATCAGTAGTAGCATTAGCACAGGCAACATACCTTACTAGAGCTCGTTGATCCATTAGTAGATCCAACAACAATAGAGGCAAAGATAGCAGCAGGAGTTTTTTATCATGATTCAAAAGTTGGACCAATCATTTTTTACCCAAATATTAATCCAATCAATGGAGCAACATAAGGTGACTCTGTTAACCAAGAAGAAAGCAACATCAACTAGAGAGGAAGCAATAGATTTTGTTGACCTAGTGAAAGCATCAACAAAGACACAAATAGATACTCCGCCTAGAGGGCATATTGGAAATGATGGAAGCATATCCTATTCCAAATCCACTAACATCGAGAGTAGCTTCACCTATTGAGCTAGTAGATTATGCATTAGATCCAATCAATTAACCAATTCATATCCTTCAACCACCACCACCATCAATAGCAGCTTACCTATTATCAACATCAACAAAGCAAGTAACGGATTGAGAGGCACCAACAACAAAATCTACAGTAGCATAAGTAGCAAACCTACAATGTTGAAAGATTGAGATTCAATAGAAGTAGAGTTTGTTGATTCAATGGACTCAGTCGCTAAACCGATAGACCCAAATCCATATCGAGATGCATATTCAATTCCGTGTAAGGAAACAATAGTGAAGGGAGCAAATCCAAATCCACTAGGTGGGGGCCAACGAACCAAGCTACTGAAATATCCCCCTTAGTTTTTTTTTTAAATTTTATTAGCACAACACACTACTGATTAGCATTAGCTCCAAAAGATAACCAGCAAGAATAGTAACCCTTCACCTTTTGATCACCAAGATCCCAATGTGGGCAAGGTGAGAGCATACGGTGTCAAGGATCGTTAGCAAACTGGAAATGAAATACAAGTTGCTAGGCGGCTAACCGACCATGAATGAAAGTAAATGCTGGAAATACAAATAGTAGGCGGATAACCGACCATAAAGCTCTACCACTTATTCAACGGGAGCGAAGTTATTACAATTTATAAGGCGGCAAACCAACCATGAATCCACACTACCACTTATTTCACGGGGGGATAAGAAACAAAGGGCTGAAAGTAAAATAGCTGAAACAGCAATAGAAACAATACTATTGTAATCAGCGTTACAATTTGCCTTCTCTTACAATGATTTAAAGAAGATTATTGCTCTAACTTCAGTAGAAATGTTTTACAATATTCCTTGCTACAATTATGAATGGGAACATCAAGGAAATATTGCATATAGCTGTAATAACCAGGTCTGATATACAAAACCAGCAGACTAAAAACACAAACCAGCAAACTGAGATCACCCCAAAATGCTCATCACTCCATCAAAACTCACCCAAAAGACTCCAAACCAAATGCAAATGAAGCCTAGAAGAAGGACGACCAAGTTCAAGACAACAAACAGCTTCAAACGTTTCCCAAACTCAAATGCACGCATTCCAATGCAAGTTGGAAATGATTAAACCCTCCTATCAAGGGCGACCAGCTCTAGCAAATTAGATACTTCATATTAAAATCTGAAACTTGGAGAAAGGGGGCACCCAAGGTAGGAAAGATGATTGCTTAAATACTCAGAACCAACAAAAAATCCAATAAGGAATTATGAATGAAAATAAGCTACAGCCATACATGAACCAACAACATTAAAATCAAATTATACAACAGCAATTTGAATTCGAAAATCAGAAATTAACTCAATTTGCACTCCTGGATGAGGCACAGTCTTCAGAATACAGCTAGGTATTGTCTTGCAAGTACGAAACTGAATGGATGGAGCTAGGAGGTATGTGTTCTTCGAAGTGAGATCTCTGAATTCATTTCAGCACCATTTCGATATAATCAACAATAATCAATACCAAATGAATGAACAAAGCCTCATATAAATAACATTTTGTGATGACCTTTCAACTTCCACCTTTTCCCTCCAAAAGGGACGCCCAAGGCATATTTTCAGATGTTTAATTTTAAAATATACTTTATTCTCCCTCTTCTAGGCGTCCAAGGAACATGAGCACATAATAAACATTATAAAATATTTAAATCATAGTAACGGGACTCGCCGAGCTGAGCACCCCTGGCGGGGTCCTGGGAGCCCGGACTCGGACACGGCCGAGTCCTGGCCGGACTCGCTAGACTTGCCGCTTCTCAGCGAGTCCCGAGCCCTGAAGACGACCAGCGACACCAACATAAAAAGAGAACAAAAAAACATAAAACTTATCTTTAAGTTTGTTTTTTTTTTGTCTTATATTATCTCCCCAACCCTAAAAGCAACCTCATTTCATTCATTTGGCAAAATAGGAGGAGAAGAGAGAGTTGTGAAGAAAAATAGGAGGAGAAGAGAGGGCAACCAGCAAGTTGTTGAAGACAAATACAGGGCCATATATCATTTGGGAAGCTTCATACCAGCAAGGAGGTGCATTGAGAGCTCATTACCAGTGATTGGGAGGAGTTTGCATTGCATTCCAAGCCAAATCTAAGAGGTAAGTTTGATTTTAATTGGTTTTTTTGTGTTTTTTTAACAAATAATTCATTGTAATTTGTAAAATCATTGTTTTTTTTAGTTTGCATTTTTTTTTTACAAACCCTACTTGCAACTTAAATAATTTTAGAAACCCTACTTGTTATTGCAGGCACATTCATTTGCAAATCAAAGCATATTATTATTTTCACAATGTCTCAAACCCCAGACAGAAAAGACCCTACTTGGAAACATGCTAAAATCTTTCCTAAAATGAAAAAAGGAGAAGCAAAATGTAAATACTGCAAAACAATATATTATGGAGGCATAAATAGATTAAAATACCATATTGCACACATACCCCTCCATGATGCAATGTGCTGCCCTATAGCACCTCTTGAGGCTATTCCTGAAGTGCAGGTGCAATTAGAAACTTTTGAAATGCAAAAAGAAATGAAAAAGAGACAGAAGCAGGAATTGGTGAGTTTGGGAGTTGGACAAGGACTTGGTGTTGTTGGAGATGCTTCTTCCATGACTCCATACCATCCTAGTGCTTGTGCTTGTGCTAGTGCTACTGCTTCTGCACCAGCTATGCCTATGCATACTCCTAGAGCTGGTGGCGCTACTACTACTAGTGGTAGTGGCAGTATTAGCATTGGCCCTAGAGTTCGTAAATCTAGGGTGGACTCATATTTTGAACACTCACTACTCCTGGTTCCCAACCGTCACTTGAGAGCATGGGTTGGAACAAGGACGCACATGATGCAACAAAAAAGACAATTGCAGACTTTTGGTACTACTGCACCATTCCATTCCATGTAGCTAGGTAATTCTTTTTCGTTTAATTGTTTTAAAATATATTTAAGGGCGTAATTTTCATCTTTTTATATTGTATTTTATTATTAAATGTTGAACTTGAACTTGAAACTTGAAATGAGATTGATTTTGTTTCTTTTTCTCATTTCAGATAGATGGTGGGAGTTGTTTGGTTCTGATACACGGAACATGCAAAATATTGCCATTCGTCTATTGAGTCAGCCATGCAGTTCATCTGGTTGTGAGAGCAATTGGAGTATGTTTGAGCACATACACTCCAAGAAGCGCAATAGATTGACAGTGGAGAGGATGAATGACTTGGTATATGTTCATTACAACCTTCGGCTCAGATACAGAAAGCTTTTTGACCACAACAACACCCCAATCAATCTAGAGGAGGTTGATCCACAGTCTGAGTGGACCACTGAGGCTACAAATGCAGTCTTTAGTGATGAGGACCTTGATTGGGTGAACCAGGCAGAGAGAGAGGCTAAGGTTGTAGCCATGGCTGAAGAGGAGGCTAGAGCACGAGGAGACATAGTTGTTGTTGTTGAGAGTGGCATGGAGAGTCAGACAGAGGCAGAGACTATGGTTGCAGCTGCAACATCATCCAGGACCCTTAGACACCTTCGTAGGAAGGATGTCGGCCCCACTATGCCATAGAGTCATAGACTTATAGCTATTGTTTTGAATCTTTTGATTTTTCATATTTGTATGGAACATTTGATGTTATGGATTTCATATTCCATGACTTTTGTATACATTTGACTAATTTTATATATCTAAGTATGTTATTTCCTTCAGCAGCGCAACTACAATTTGTGTACTTTAAACTTATGTGATCGGTGTATACTTGTGTATGTGATCAAATTTGCTTTTATTTGTGTTGTATTCAATAAAGGAAGCTTGAAACAAGTTTTATATCCTTAAAAATCTCTAAATTTCTAAGTTGTTTTCAACTTTTTTTCATTTTTGTCGAGTCTGCGCCGAGTCCGAGTCCCGAGTCCCGAGTCAAGTCACCCTAGCTGAGTCTGAGCCGAATCCGAGTCTCGTAACTATGATTTAAATACTTCACATGAGGCATCCACCCTCCAAGCCCACCTTTTAAAACAACCTTAAGTCATTCCGTTAGGCCAAGTTCCCAAAATGATATTAAAATATTGAAATAACTTAAGTTATCCAATTTGCTCAACAAGCTCAAAAGTGCCTAAGGCTCATATTATCAAAACTGCTTTGCCCAAAATAGAACTGCACTGCAAAAACTAAACTATTGCCAAGCATAGCATTGCCCGAAATAGAAAGATAATTGGAGATGACTAAACTACTGCTAGGATGACACTACCATAAATTGAACTTACTAAAAAAAGCAAACTGCTATAAATAGTAAGTGTTCCCAAACGTCTTTTGAGCACAAACCAAGCAGTCGTCATGACTTACTAAAAATAATAAGTGCCTGGAAAGGTTGTCAAATGGAGATGCATGTTATACCATTCTAAAGCTCTCTAAAAACTCATAAACCTTTCTTGCATGCAAGGTATCCGCCAGAAATGCATGTCATTTTCATAACATGCATGTTACCTTACCCTGAAGCTCTCCAAAAACCCAAAAAGCTCCCTAAAGCTCACTTCCAAACTCCTGCATGCAAGCCTTCAAAAGCTCATCTCAAACCCCCTACAAAATAGGAAACCCTAATTTGCACTTCTGATCAGCCTACGGATTTTCAAAAATAGGCTATCAATCCATAAAGAGCATAGAGCTAAAATGGGGACATTACAGCTACACATCCTATAGGATTAGACAACTACCTCTATATGGACAAATATCTAGCATGTTCTACTATGGGATTGGGTGGGAGCCATAATTGCAAGAAAAGCTAGGTTATCTAGGTCGATGGGCCATAGATATCAAACTAACAAAGATGCCTGGTAGGGTGGCACTAAAACTAGTGCTTTGACTCAAGCAAAGAGGTCACTTGATAGCTTTGCTACTGGATATGCATGGATCAACCGAATCTAATTCTTCAAGGCTTATCCAATTGAATAATTGGCATTATAAATTGCTTCTACTGAGCAAATGGTGCTTCAACTACTATAATTGTTGCTCGTGCCTCTCTTCATTGCCTATCCTTCTAGCACTTCTCCGACTAGATCAATTGCCTTTGAAACGAGTGCTTGAACTAGCACTAGTTTTGAATCTAGATATAGGGAAACAAGGTCAATTTTATCTAGATTAGCTTGCAACTAGATGATCATTGAATTGGAGACTGAAGAATCTATCACTTGGCCAATTTCGTTGATAGTGAATCTATTCATAATCTAAAACAAAAGGATCTTAGACAAGAAGGTAAACAACTAAATATTTTCCTATCGACATGGGATCTCAATCCCACCTTCAAATTGACTTTCCTATAGCTTAAAATGCATGCCCTTCCAAGTGCATACCTTATCACATAACTCATAGCCCTTATACCAATGTGTAATGAGGGTCTATCATATGATCATCTTTCATGGCCCATCAAACAAGCTTTTATCCAATTCACTATCTCTCACTTTGTCTTTTCCCCTACTAATGTCTCTTCAACTAGATTAGATGTTGTTGGTAATGGGCTTTGAAAGTGCCATTTATGTGTTGATGATATACAAGTTCAGCACAAGCAACAGGGACCGAGGATTAAGGACCAAGGCTAAATTGAATAGAGCATATGACCCTTAAGACATACTATGTTAACGTTGCTAGCTTTCAAAATGTATTTTAGTAGAGTGGGCATCCCTATGATCTCTAGAGGTACTCAATATTCTAGCCCTTCACTTGATTGGCTCAAGGAAACCACCTTCTCATCCTAGGTGTATAAGCAAGGGAAGCAAATCCAATAGCACCACCTACAACAGTAGTTTCATCAACATCTTATTATAGTATCTAATCCACCACCAACAACAAAGCAAGTTACGTACCGAGAAGCAATGTAAGTAAAGGTGGCAAAAGCAGAACCAAACTATGATGTTCTGGATCAATTGCATGGTTATGATACTCGTGGTCCAAATCTAGACCTTAGTGATACAAATTATGAGTTTCAATTATATGCATCCAAATTATGATGTTCAAGATCAATAGCTTCATTTGACCTAGAGCCAATTGTTTCATATTCTCTAGTTGTAGATCCAATTGATCGAGCTATGGGGTATAATTGCAACACTAGGAGCAGGTTTTCCATTTCCACATCTTAGAGGTGGGTAATGGAAACGATGCAAAGGAAAGGGTAGTTGGATCTTTGAAAGTAGATCCTTTACCAACAACAAATCCAATTGAAGCACGCATGAGGCAATTGTTTCTATAGTTGACTAAGCAGTAGCAACAACAAAAGAAGCAGGAGTAGTTACAAGTGGTTTACTAGATATCCAAAACCGTTAAAGCAATTGATCTAGCAACAAGAGTAGTAGACCCAATGGCATTACAACTAGCTTCAATCATATATACAACATACATAGAATTGAGGTCTTCAATTTAGATTGCAAAATCCAGATTCTTAAGATCATGATTGATATCCATGATTTGGGGATAGATACAATTTTATCATTGGTGTACCTACCAGCCCTATCAGCAACATTTGAATTGAACAAATTGTTTAGGGAGATTTCAAGAGAGTGGTGGGAACTGATGCTACAACCTTTGATGGAAGAGATGCTAGGCGACTAAGATGGCTCTCTAACCTATAGGTATGCTGCCAGATATGGACCTATAGGATATACTATTATTGTTCCCAATGCTTTCTTTTCTTCTATTGCTCATTTATTTTCTACTAATGCCACGCTGTGTTAGGGGATAGGCAATGTTGAATTGATAAAACAATTCCCTTCAATTGGTCCCATCCTCCTCCCACCCATCATGAAGGCTCTCGCCCTTGTGTTCAATGAACCCGAACTAGTTCTCAATCTAGTATTCACCTATGAAGAAATTTATCCTGGGTGAGGCTATCGTCCCTCACTCAAGATTTCTCTTGGATGAGTACAAGGAAGGTGAGGAAAATACTCGTGGGTGGGAGGGAGATTAAGCATCATGTGGGGGGTGAAAAGAGCAAACCAAATTACTACATGAACTCGTATTTCTATTGCAAAGCAAGAATCGATGGTTGAGCAATAGCAAACCACTCGATTGAATTAATGTTTAGCCCCCAATTAGGGAAGCAAAGCGTAATGTCTCCTTTTCCTAAGCAATGATCTGTTGTAGAGGTTAGTCCATCACTTGGTTCCTGTGGACTAACAGGGTCGTTAAGGGGCCCTTTGAGGGCGTTTGTAGACTTGTTCACTCTTCCTTTTCAACTTAATTCGTGTTTCCTAGCTCAGGGCGTTTCAGGGTTTTCACTGTGCAACTCCCAAAGCATTATTTGGACACTTTGTCCATGCTATTTATAGTAAGTCACAAGGGATCACTGGTATGGTCTCATTTGGCAGTATTACTATATTGGGCATTATGGCGGATTTATATCTCGAATTTATCTTGGTCCTATTATGGTCCTATGTATTAAGTTTTAATAACGTCAATTACAAAGTTAAATGAAAATATTTCAATTATGCGTTATTAATATATTTTAAAGGACTTTATAAAACGATATAGGTGGTATTTAAAAGAAGATTTTATACGTTGAGCGCATAATTTAAAAGGGAGATATAAGAAAGGAATTTAAATAAAATAAAATCTATTTCAAAAATCCAAATAGGGCATGGGAGTTTGGGAAAATATAAAAGCCCTTTTGGGAGCTAAATTGAAAATCATCTTGGAAGAATAATTTTTCTAAGAGATTTGCAAGTAGACTGGAGAGTCTAAAAATATCAACTTCATTGAGGACGAAAACCCTCGTAAGAAACAACACGCTACAAGAGTGAAAGATCTCCCAAGGCTGCTCGTAGACAACTCCATTTCAGGGGTTGTGCTTGTGCTTCAATCAATTGCAGGAGAGATTCAATATTCAGGGCTTGAAAGATTTCACAAAGATTTTGCAGGCGTTGGCTATTGTTTGCATTTGGTTGCATATTCGGATTGGACAACTGGCACAATAGTCGATATAGCTGGTCTTTAGTCTATGGCAACCAAATTGGTGAAGGATATATCAATTGGTGATTACATCTCAAATTTGGCGTGAGGTTTTCTAAAGGGTTATAGAGGCTTTCATATTCTTGAGTTTGTATTGCACTCTTGAAGGGCTAGTCGACTAATATTGTGATATCCATATTGCTAGTGCCAACTGTAGTTTGCATACTTCAGGTTGGGCATGGATTTGTAAAGGGATTTCTTGTTGCATAGATTCCCTATCGTCCGGCATTCTCCTCTAAGAAGGCATACTAACCTCAGATTGAGCCATGGGGATTTATCAAAGGTTGTGGACTTTTCAGGGAGGTGTGAATCTATTTGGAAACCAATCGTCAATTCCTACTAGCCGTGACATCCCCCAGTACATTCACCAACATTGCTGCTTATATCAGGGGGGCCCATTCTTGTCGATATTTCTCAAAGGCGCGTGCAAGAAGGTTTGAAACTCGGGCGCCAACTTCAAGTCTGCTAACTGTTGTTGATAAGAGGGGTTGTTGTGCATGTGTGAGCTGCTAGTGAGTTTGCTAAGTATAGGCGGCTGCCTTAACCATCTCCATTCTTTTCATACAACTGCAACAACTTGTTGCCAATCGTGGGTTCCATTTGGGATACATATATCAAAAGTTTGAGAAATGGTATTTAGATTTATTGCAGTGTATTTAGTGTTTCTGATTATATATACTTAGTGTTGCAAATTGTAATAACTTTCATAAATGCACTATATTTTCCATACTTCAATATTTTGAACGAATTTGTAATTTCAAATGATGCAATGAATGGTGTTATTATTTGTTCAGCATATTGAATGCACTTGCAATCTGTTTAAACCTGAAGGTGAAATAGTCCAATAAGATTGCCAACAGTTTGACAAAATGCCTCTGTCATGTCCCTATTTTCGGCGTGATTACCATTCAGTAGGTTGATTAGCCTATTAGCCATCCCATAAGCTAATCTGATTGGAGAGGGAATAATTTTTTGTACCTGTTAATATTTTGGCCATGGAAAGATAAAAGAAATAATAATAATATTACTTGGCCAAGGAGAAATCAAAATATTACTTTATCGAGCCTTTATAAAATAATATTACTTAAGTCACTTGAGAAAAATAAATTAAACATTATAAAGTGACTTTAAGAGGGAATAAAATAAAATAAAATAATTGTTTCCCAAAGGTGGATACCTAGGTTTGGAGGGGAAATCATTTATGATGTTTTGGGGTCCAAAAGTGGTTTAAAAAAAATGTATATAAGTCCCACTTTCTCCTCCAAGGCTCTCATTCTAGATTTGGCATATTTTAGATTTCTCCATTTTCAGCTGATCACTTCAAGTGTAGCCATTTTATGAAGACGAAAACCTTCAGAAATCAGTGAGTTGGATGAAAACCCAACTCTACTTTGTGAGGTGAATTCATCTAGGGTTCATCATTGAGCATATTTGCAGGTTATTCATCATTTCGGGGCTTCAAGCAGCTAGGGCTTGAAGTTTATTTGCAAATTGAAGACTTATATTTGCAGATCTGAGTTGTTAGCAGCCAAGAAAGGGTTTGTTCATTGCAGGTTTCTTCATTCTTCATGGGTGGCTAGGGTTTGTGAAAACTTGGGAGAGTTTGTTGCCAAATATTTCCAAGTTATTGCTATTATCATTTTTCTATTGTTGGGCACTGGAGTTTTAACCCTCATTTTGGATTTTTTGGCATTTTTGGCAGTCAAATCATTTTATAAATTTTTTCTGAAGTGGGACGACCTGGTTTGGCTATTTTTGGAGGCTTTTCGAAGTGGTGTCAGATTATTATCAGCTTCATATTATTTTATGATTTTTGGTGACATAGGTAATGAATATTTTGAAGGAGTTGATCAATTTGCACCCAAGGTTTGAAATGGAAAGTGCAGATCCAAATTTCAATCTATTATTGCAGCTCCTTTCAAGGTTTCATTGCATATTTTTCCTTCTTGCAAGCAGCCGTACCTTCCACCTTTGGAAATCACCTTCATCATTGCTCAAATGGCACCATATTCCATATTTTGGTGTTGAGACTTCATCTTTGGATCCGAGTATAATTGTATTGTGCATGAGGATAATATTTTATGTATTTCATTGTAATATTCGGTTCTGATTTTTATATCAGTTCTGAATCTTATTGTATGTCCTCGATTATTTGGAGAAATAAGAGTCCTATTTGATAATAGATTGTTTAGCTTTTCTTGTACTATCATTATATGCAATTGCTTTACAAATATCAAACTGAAAACCATCAAACATCTCATCAAATCTTCAAGCAAACACTCAAAAAATCAGAACTCCTCAGTTGCATGCCAAGTGTTAGACAAAATGTCAATCCTCCAAAACTGAAACATTCAAGGCAGAATAAGTAGGGATTCTTACAGCCTCATATGTCAAACTGAGCAAAATCGTGGAAAGATTAGTCCCAACTGGGGTGGGACATTACAATGGTATCAGAGCCCAAGTTCCTGCCATCCTGTTGGGTGATTCAGTTAAAACATTCAGAGTATGACAACGGGTTAGAACAGAGCTGAAGAACAGATCAAGAAGAGTTATGAATAGGAAGCCATCCAAATCTTTGAAGAATATCAAAGAATGTCTAACGGGTTTGAAACACAGGTTTCCTTTAATGATTTCTTGAATTTAGTTGTGACCTTGAGACCTGGGAAGATAGGTTTGGTAAAGTACATTACAAGGATGTTTGAGGAAAAATCAGAAGTCAACCTTGAAGAGGGTTTAGAGATGGAAGAAGAAGCACTTATTTGTGACTCGCAATCTATAGATGTTCATGGGGAGGATAAAAATCAGTCAACATGCATTGAAAATTGGACTTTGTTGGCATTTCAATTAGCACCTTTGGAGTGCTTATTGGAAACGGGCAGCTATTGCAAGTGTTATAGTATTGCTCTTGAAATTATAGAGAGAAAGATCTCTCTTTGTTGATGTTCTACGTAAAAAAGGGTACTAAGGTTCCTATCTTTTTTACTCAGCAATAGGACACAAGGGTGCATAAACACAATGCGTAGTAGCTAAGTTTTTCTCTGGTTTTTGCAGAGCTTAACTACGACTAAACTAGCTTCTAAACTATCCTATCTCCTCAAGATTAACAGAGCATGAGGGCATAGGAGCGAAATGGATGGATTGGATCACTTGAATTTGCCATCTCCGTAGAATATGGCCAAGGCTCTTAACTCTCGGATATATGCTGGGATAAGGTTTTATTCAAGTAAACACTCTTTACGGTAAGTTGGATCTGAGACTTGCCAAGGAGGAGGAACCTCTATCCAAGGTATAGGCTGGGAAACAACGTACTAGAAACAACAAGGTACGAAGATATGGATATCAAGATTGCTAAGGAGGAGGAACCCCTATCCGAAGTGTAGACTGAAATCCGAATCTTTAAACGACATCAAATGATAGCAATCGATGACAAAATATCCAAGGAGGAGGAACCCCTGTCCGAGGAGGAGATTGAAACAATAAACTATTAAGAACAAGATGTTGAATCAACTCAAATCTTAGATCAAACATGCATGCGCCATTTGATTTTCTTCTTCAAGGTTTTCCAATGAATTACAAAGATTGGGAAAGCAAAGGCACAAAATCATGCACAATTGCGATCAACCAACTAATTCTCATCCAAGAGTGAACAAATACAACTTTGCAAGCTTTTTGGCAACAATGTCGCAACAATTTTGCGTAGTAAATAAAGGTTAAACAAATAATGAGCCCAAGGCTCTTATTTATAGAAACTCAAAAGAGTAGGCAACCCTAAAATCTCTTTAAGTTAACAATCAGTTCTTTCCAATCAGCAAGAATTATTCCTATGTCTAAATGTAGGTGAGCAAGCAGTTAACTGGAAATCTACTTCAATTAACTGAAACTAAATAAAAGTCAAACTGGAAGTCTACCTCGGTTGACTGAAACCTAACTAAGAGTGAACTTAAATGACAAATGTGCCTCCAAAATAGACATCCACCTTTAATGGAGATCTAAGATAGACAAATCGTGGGAGTCAAATTAGACATCCTTGATTAGTGGGATCTGACATGCATGATCTGTGGGATCTGGAGTTAACTTGGAAAGGGGCATCAAGTTAACTTCAGTCATAGTTATTGCTACTTTGGAGGGTAGGACGCCCTTCTTGGGGTGCTTTACACCTCATCACCACTGGTCAATAGTGCCTCTATCCAGTCATTGAGCTCTTCAGCCCCTCGGCAATCAATGCTCCGCAAGATGATGGTGTGACGTCTCAGCATTTTTTCACCTGTCACAAGCTGCTGCTGATAGTCTATGCATTTGGCAGCTGCCTCATCCAACTTGGTAGACATGGCTGCAACTTTGGCCAACTTGCAACCATCAGGATCATCAAGGAATGTGCTATGGATGGCGTCTTGGAAGTGTTTCTGCACTGTTCCTAGGTCAATATACTCTCCTCCCTCATGCTGATATTCTATGTAAGGGAGGGATATTACCAACGTTCTTGCGAAGTTGATAATACTTGCAACAATATGTCTATAGTCAATTAGCTCCACAGAATTGGCATGATAGGCTTTCACCTTGTATGCCAGTTGTTCCTTCCAATCAAAAAGGTGTTTCTTGTTCTCTGTGGTGGTAACTGATTGATATGCCAATTGCAAATCAGCAACTGTCATTTCATCTCTCGGCCTCTTCTCTGTTGTCCTCAGGTCTGACTGTTAGATCTCTAAGCAGAGTCCATGTGCTCTATCTCTCAACTGGTATGTTTTTGCCAATACACATCATCCTTTGATAACAAACTCATCCACTTGATTTCTTAAGTGTTTGCCATATGTGATCAAGTGATGATTTTTTTTCTCTGCGGGGAAATCTAGCAACTCTTGTAGCAAAGCAGAGGAGTTGGGAGTGTCATGCATCAAGCTGAAAATATACATCCTCAATTGTCGGTTTTCAAACTTTAAGGCTACTTTGTCTTGGCCACCCTTAGCCATGCTCTCTTAGGCGCTCGCTGAGGCTGTTCCGAGAAGGTCTGCCTCCACCTGACAAGTGGTATTTTTGAGGTTCACCTTTGATAGCGTGAAGTCTTCAACCCTTACATTATGTATGTTTTTGTCCTCAGGTGGGGCAGTAGTCTCTATGATGACCTCGATATCCGCATTCCTTTCTACATGTGCTTGCTTCTTCTACTTCGTCGCTGACATATCTTGAGGGACATGAACGAACTCTGTGAAGTCGAGCTGGTAGGACGGCCTTTCCCTTTTCATTCCAAGGAAACTCTCAAGCTAGATAGAATCCCGACTAGCCTCGCTGGAAGGAGGAATGTTGGCCCCCTGAATGCTAGATGAACGAGACTGTGTTGTATTGATGTCTCGCGGTGGAGAGTCCAAGTCGATGGGAACTTGCCATTGTTGTGATAGTGGTGAAGTAGGCGGCTCTGTCTCTATCACAGGCACCGTATCTACTGCAACTGCTTCTAGCATGGCCTATGTTTCAAACGTGATTGCCTCAATCAAAGGCTTTGGCTTAACTACAGCAGTCTCTACTACCTCGGGTAAGTTGGTGGTTGTCTCCACCTGTACTTCTTGCTGATTTACATCAGCCATCTGTGTTCTTCCCCATGGAAGCCCTGATATCCTCATCCCTTTCGGAGGATTGCTCCACTGCTTTCTTCTGGGTTTCTTCTTGGACGTGGAAGGTAGTGTAGACTGAACCGTTGCGGCACTGTTCGAGGAAGTACTACCTTCCTTGTCCTCTTGTTGTCTAGGTAGAGTCGACTGTTTCTAACCACTCTACTCGTTCTCTCCTCTATAGATGTGCTTTCTTTCGCATACCAATCCACTCTGTCGAGTGGCTGTGAGTCCACTTGATCCATGAAGAAGGAAGGCAGAGTGACTTCTTCCTCATCGTCGGATAGGCCTTCAATGTCTTTTGACATAAAGTCAGCAATTTGTGAGAGCTTAAGCCGGCTATAGTTCCTTCTTTGCACCTCGAACTCATCATCACAATTGACCCAGTAATCTTCTATGGAAGATTCATGTGATGAGCGTTGCTCAAGATGTGTTGCATAGAGCCCTCTTGGATCATATCACCTCCTTTGAATGAGGTACTTGAGATTGAATCTCACTGTTTCTTGGCTCATCAACTTGGCATCAGCCACTGTTTCTTGAATCTCACTGTTTCAGGCATAGGTGAAAGTGAACTTCAGCCAATTGCCTTAGGAATTCCATGAACACTACCTTATCTAAAGGGTAGCGTGGCATCTTGGCAGGGTAACCATTGTAACCATACACGCGTATGTAGGTGAAGGTGGGGAATTGAATAAACCAATCCACCCAGTCCAAAATTGCCTCCTTGGTTGTTGGTGATATACACACGCGCATCTCATGGTCGAGATCTCGTACGGTGTGAATGATGAAGAGGTCGTTCATCTTTATGAAGTGTCGTTCCGCTTGAGTAAACTCAAGACGCAGAAAGTATTCTTGGACCTTCTGCACACCTAAGGTCCCCACAGTGTTTAGTGTCCTGAACTCACCTTGGAAGGCAATCAGGTATACTAGGTAGGAACACGTGGAAACTATGAGCCTCTAGAAACTCGGAAATTTGTTGCAATGTGTCACTGATCAGGGAGGCCCAATCGTAATGTTCTCTTTTTTTTGATAATATTGGCAATGATGTAATACATCCACGGCTGAAATTGGTTGCCCACCTCCTGTTCAGTGATCTTGCTGAGTAGAGTGATTAACACTCCATACTCATGTCTGAATTCTCCTCTTCCAACTAATTTGGGCAAGCTAGCCTTTTTCACCTTTAACCATTGTTCAGCCATTTTCAGCAAACACCTGTCCTTTGAAGCTTCGAATGCCTTTTTGCATTCCCTCACAGATATGACCTTGTTGGTCGGGCATGGTGGAATAGCAAAACATTTTTCAATGTCCTTTGGTTTCAAGCTGCAAATCACTCTTCCATCCACTGATTGGATTTCTCTTGTGGTAGGATTGTAATACTTAATGCAAGCAATTACAAGCTCTACACTCTGTAATGTGATAGGAATTGATGCAGCTTGAAACAACTCGAATTCTTCTATGTTCTGCAGCGTGATTTGATTCATGCCCTCCAAATCCATAGAATTGGCTTCCGAGTTCTTCTAATGTAGGTCTGTGTCAGTCGTTTTCAGGAAATTATGGTACAAGACCGTCTTGGTCTTGTATTGTACCTGGGAGTACTGCATTCTGAAAGACTTAAAGATCGAATATGCACACGGCCCTGTTTTGATAATTTTCAGAAACCCTTAAAAATAGCGCATGTCGAGAAGTATTTTTCCAGGAAAAATCTAGCACATGGATTTTGTTCATGCTTCAATGTTGAACAAACCCACTTCCTTAGATTTTTTATTTTGAGACTTTTTCAAAAAAATCCCAAAAATAGGGGCAGCAAGTTTGTTGTTTCTTGAAAATCTGAAAACATGGGTTTCACTGGAAAATTATGCTGATCATACGCAGTTGGCCAGATCTGTGATAGCCTGCTGCTTTCTGTGACATGCAAGAATTTTAGGACAGAAGAGAGGAAGTAGACAAGAGGTGAATTGGAAGTTATTAACTGCCTCTTTTTAGAAATCTGCCTCTGAATTCAAACTTTGAGAAAAAATCTCCTTATGCCACTGATCTTCAAAAAATATTGAAGAACTGTTCAAAACCCTTGCCAAATCTTGAAAATACTTCCTTGAGAGCAATTTGTTGTTTTGATCTTCAACCTACAAAAGAATAAATGAAAAAGGGACGCCTAGCTTGGATACATAATGATTCAAGTTGAGATCCTTCAAGTTTGGGCGCCAACTCATGATTGAAGCCTGACTTGGAGTTCAAAAGTTGATTTCCACTGATCAAGGAGTGTTTCGCCTCTTTTTGCCTCCAAAGTTCCTTAACTCAAGTCAACATATTGCCTTTGACCTTTGAGGGGTCCTTTCTTGAGTGTTGAGCATTTTTCATCATTTTCCCAAGCTAGAGTGCCTCTGTTTGATCCTTGTGCTTGGTCGTTCAATTGATCTTCAACATTTGCTGATGGATCTGTTGTTGAGATGGGACCATCCTGAAGAGGTATGCCTGAGAGTCATCAACTCAGAAAACTGAGCTTGAGGCTCCAGATTAAAGGGTGCCTTTCTCCAAGAGGGGCGCTTCTAGCTTTGCCTTGGTCAATTTTGATGATCATTCTTCATCTTCGCCATTTAGACTCTTCATGCTTTCATCTAACGTTACCATTGATTGATGAGTCAAATGACTCTGCTTGATTGTGCACTGGGTAACCGGCTCGGTCTTGGAAAGGACGACTGATTTCTTAGCTACTGAAAGAAAATTTAGGCCCTTCAAATCTAAGGGCACCCCTGGCCAGCAAGGGCACTTTTGACTTGTTTGATTGATAATTTCATGCTATAAATTGTCTGCTTTGATCTTCATCATTAGATGACTTAGTTGTCAAATTCCTTCGCTGATGGTTTCATTGTCGAGATCGATCAAAGCGGGGAAGATCATCTTGGAGGTCATTAAGTAAACTGACTGCATTTGTATGCCTTAAAGACTAGGCGCCTTTCTCCAAGAGGGGTTCTTTTCTTCTGTACTTAGTAATTTCCTTTCATTTTGGCATGTTCTTCATTCAGCATTTCCATGTTTCGTTGATGTTTGCTAGTGATCTCTGAATCAAACGATCTCGCTTGATGTGTTGAGTAGCCAGCACGAACATGAAGAAGATGACTGCTTTGAAGGTGTCAGATGACTGCATTTGGCCCTTGAGACAAAAGGGTTCCTTTCTTCAAGAGGGGCACCTTTTGGAATTTGACTGCATTTCCTCCTTGGTAGCAAGTCGTCTTCCTTCCAAAGTTAGCCAAATTTTGGCCTTTTCCGTTTTGAGAATCTCCTTCATTGAACAGCATCTTTTTCAACCTTTTTCCGCCATGGCTTCCTCGTTGAAGCTTTTAAAGCTTATCTCTCAGTACCCGGTACTGACCAATCTACCATTAATGGCTATGGAGCTCCTAACTTTGTTCCTGAAAAATAGAAATAGACCCACCAGAATAAAAACATGTCTTTTGATGATTCTGACTTGACCATTGTCATCGTGAAGTCAATTAATCCTATCAAAAATCATTTTCAATCATTTCCTAGAAGGTCCTATTTTCGGGGGTTTCCCTAAAAATAGGGGCACGAAACCCTAATTTTCAATTTTCAGAATTTAACCATATGTTCCTTGACAGAAACCCACAAAAACCTTATGTTTGGTTTGACCTAAAACAGACTTTTGATGGCATTTTTACATGATTTAGCTCAATTTAAACAGAATGCCAAAAATTTATTTTGGGTACAACTAACTCTAAGCTCTAAAGAAAACAAAGCTACAAGTTCACTTCAGCCTTATGAGCACAAGGACGTAGGAGATCACCTACTGAGGCTTCAGACGAAGAGCACATGAAGATTCCAGGAGATGTTGTCATGGAGATTGATAGATCAGCCATGTGGGATCAGCTACAAGAAGGTATAGACTCCTTTGACACTCCTCTATTTGAGCCAAGCATTGCCTCTTCACCTTTACTTCATCTTGGCAAGGAGTCAAATTGCGGATTGGGTGTCTTTGACGTGGATATCTCTCATACCAACGCTGGCAATTCAAAAAAATTAGTATGTAGTGAACAAATGGGTTTGGATAAGACCTTTGCAGGATCTTGTTTGGGATGACTATACTTTTGACTATAGTGCTACCCAAACTTTATCTCCACAATCATGCATGAAGGATGGCATTTTTGATGCTCATGGTGTTCATATCAACCTTGAAAACAAATCAAAAAATTTATATAGGGTTGATAAGTCCCAAAGGTCCAATTAGTTGGTAGGACAACTGAAGGTGAATGAAGACTAGATTATTGCAGCCATTAGACACTTTCATGACACCCTTAAGTTGATGGCTAAATGTTGTTGGAGGTCTTTAGGAGTACACATGGATCTGTTGTGACCTTTTTCACACATCACCCCATTCAGATGGGGACCCCCTAATTTTTGCTCCATTCTGGTCTTTTGGCTTTGCGTCTCTCTCTCTCTGGTCCTTTTGTCTTTTCGAGGATGTCCCATTGTTTGACCCAGGTTAAAATATTGATTAAGTCTGTGGAATTAGGGTTTTCTATCCTTCAGGCTTTTTAAGGTCAAACTAGGTTATCAAATTGGAATTTGAGCTTAGTACACCAGTCACAAGGCATCCAGCAAAGTCCCATTGAATTTTCATTGAATTCTGACAACTTACTATTTATAGTAAGTACTCAATCGAGGACTGTTTCAGCAGGATTTTCGAATTCTGCCTATTCCACCACATTCAGAACACATCAAGCTGCTTGCACGTAAATTTTGAGCCAGATCAGGCGACCTGCCATTTTTGGCAGTTCAGGCTTCAAGAGCCATTTTCAGGGTTTGCACATGTGATTTTTCAATGCATGTCTAGAGATTACTTCTGGGTTTCTCGAAACCTTCGCAACGATATAACATGCAAACCGAGACGATCACTTTCAGAGTTCAGCCTTCAGAGGCTATTTTTAGGGTTTGCATGCAGAGTTCTCTAATGCATGTCTGGATATTCCTTCTGGGTTTTTCGAGAGCTTCGCAACAATGTGACATGCAAGCGGAGAAGATCAAGTTTCGAGGACTTACTATTTTTAGCTAGTGCCCGCATGCAGACCAGTTTTCTAGGTTTTTCTGGGTTTCCTGAGATCCCACTGGCAATATGACATGCAAAGTCATCCGGCAATGGATGGGTCACTTTTCAGGAAGTTTCTATAAATAGCAGTTTCACCCCAGCCACCCAACACTTCAGTTCAGCATACAGAGCGACATGCAGAAGAAACAAAGTCAAACGGAGACCGTTCGGGATACACGCAAGTCAAATTAGGGTTTCCACTTTTATAGGGGATGAAATTCAGAAATTGTCGAAATGAAGTACCCCACCAATATTAGCATACTTCAAGGTACCTGCTAGCAAAATTTGAGCGGAATCGGAGAACTTACTATTTTTAGTAAGTCGCGACACGGCTATAAATAGCAGGTTAGGGCAGAGAACTGGCAAAACAGGTTCACAAGGCAAAGAAGATCAGATGGTGAAATTTTCAGGCAAAACGGAGCTGTAGAAGTTGAAAATTAAGGGACCTACTAAAAATAGCACAACTTGCTAAAAATAGAATGCAAGAGCAAGGGCAGGCAGAGGCATGGAAAATATTCTAAGTGTTGGAACTAAAAGTAGAGGCTCCAGAATGCGCCCTCAAGGAATGGTGGATTGAAAATATTTTCTAAGGCAAAATTAAAAGCTTACCCTAGCAAATGCGCCCACCATGGAGAAATCAACATCAAATATTTTCTAAGGCATGAGATCAAAGTAGACCCCATCAGATGCGCCCAAGGTGAGTGGAAGGCCGAAAATATTCTAAGGCAAAAACAAAAGCCACCCAGCTAAAATGCGCCCAAAGTTGCCAAGAAATGATGTGAAAATATTCTAAGTATGAAAGTGAAAGCTCACCTAGTGATTTCCGCCCTCACCTCAAGGATTGAAGACTAAAAAGTTTCTAAGGCATAAAACAAAAGCTGCCAAGGAAAAATGCGCCCAAGGCAATGGGAAGGCTGAAAACGACTAAGGCATGAAAGTAAGAGTTGCCTACCTCATATGCGCCCAAGTCAAAAAGGAGGAAATAGAACCTCGAAATATATCTAAGGCACAAAATGAAACATGGCATGTGAAAATGCGCCCTCATATGAAAGCTCCTCCATCAATATGCGCCCAAGGAAGAAGAGGATAGGTGAAAAGCGGCTAAGTATGAAATTGAAAGTGCAACATCTCATTTGCGCCCAAGGGTAGTGATGCCTTGAAAAAGTTCTAAGGCGTGGAAAGTGAAAGTTCACCCTATGAAATGCGCCCTCACATGAAACCTCCACTGCTTAGATGTGCCCACCAAGGTAGAGACTTCAAAAGGTTTCTAAGTCACAAATGAAAGTATCAAGGGTGATTTGCGCCCATGATGAAGATTGAAGTAAACAAGTGAAAATGCGCCCACCTCAAGTCTGAAGTTGTCTAAGGCGTGGAAAATGTGAGTAACCCATGTCATTTGCGCCCAAGGTTGTAGAAGGTGAAAACGCCTAAGTGTTGAAAGTAGAAGTAGCACATGCAAAATGCGCCCTTGTGCTAGGAGTGGTTAGGCGAAATATTTCTAAGGCAAGTAAATGGAAGTGCCAAGGTAAGAATGCGCCCTTGAAAGGGTTGAAGAAATTAAAAACTCCAAGGCGTGGAAAACAAAAGTAGAAGGGTGGAAATGCGCCCAGCAAGGATTGTTATTTGAGAAAAAGCGCCTAAGGCAAGTAAAAATGAAAGTGGACATGCCTAAATGCGCCCACCATGGAGGAGTTAGCACAAGAAAAAGAAGAGAAGAAAATGCCAAGGCATTGCAGATGAAAAATCACCTTCCCTTTTGCACCCATGAAATGAAGACTTCAGAAAAATTTCTAAGTCATGAAAAATAAAATGCCAAGGGGTCAAGTGTGCCAGAGGTGTAAAGTGAAGAAATGTTTTCTAAATGAAATAAATATTTCATCAAAAAAAAAAATTATACGCCTAAGGGGGTGAGGATTTAAATTTGCTACTAAGTGTGTGAAGTGGAGAAATTCCTAAGGCATGGAAATTTAAAAAGTGAATGAGAAGAAAATACGCCTTGAATGTGGGTGAGCTTGAAATTTATTTTTCCTAAGGCAAGCATGGAGATTAATAAACTGGTGAAATTTTATTCCCAAGGCAGAAGCAACTGATATACTTTTCCATGGGTCAAATAAGAATTAAATGAACCCGTTTAAAAGGCACCCATGGATTGACGGAGTTAAAAGAATTATTTTCTTGAGAGAAAATCTTATTTTCAGAGGGAAAATTTATTTTGCCTAGATTATTTTTTTAGCAGAATTTAAATTTCAGAGGATGAATTGATTGGAGTGAGCGAGTTTTTTTTGTCAGCAAGTTGAATTATTTTTAAGAGGGGATTTAAATTTTCTAAGGCAAATTTGATGATTTAAATGATGGATATTTTAAGCGAGAGGGAAATAATTTTAAATCTCCCATGAAATCTTCAAGTTGAACTTAATCAAACATGGCAAGAATTTTAAAATGGAGTTCTCAAACAAATCAAAGTGATTTTCTCGCGAGTTTTTTAATCACCGGCAGTTAACTGGCAGACTAGAAGGAAAAATTCGAATTTTTACAAGGAAAGAATCCTCATTAATGGCAATTGCCATAATGACTGGCTGACGACTAGCCCACTACTGCGCTTAAAATGGAAGATGTTGAACGGAGAGAGTGGTGAATTAATGAAGGTGCCAAAAATAGCCCCAGCACTACTCAGCAGGATTCTTCACGAAGAGTTATTTAAACAACTTCATTTCTTTCATTTCTTCACACGTTTCGAAGAGCTTGGAATTGCTGAAGTGAAGAATTTTGTGAGAGGTTGAAGTCTTTTTGAGGTTGCTGAGATTGAGCTTGAGTTCTTATTTTCTAAGTACGAAGTTGCTGGAGGATTTATTTATCAAGTTGCTAGGAGTGTGTGCTGCAATTTTCAAAATTGTATGCTGGAGAGCTGAGGTTTTATTTCCAAGCTATTGAAGTTGCTACAAATTTTTTTTGAAGTTGCAGAGGTTCTCGAAGTTGCTGTAAATTTTATTTATTCGAGCTGCTGAAAGCTAGTTGCTGTTGAAGTTGAGAAGAAATTCGAATTTCCACACTAGCAGTGATCTTTGCATTCTTCAAGTTGCTAAAGTTGAAAGTTGAAGGTTGACAGAAGTTGAAGCAAAAGATTTAATTTATTTTGTGCTGAGAAAATTGTTGAGTTGCTGAAAGTTGTTAGTTTGCTGCAAATTTTCTTCGCCAGTCGGAGGCCAAGTTGCTGAAAGCTTTTTGAGCTCAGAGTTGTTATACAGTTTGAGGTTTGGAATTAGAAAATTATGCTGAAGAATTTCATTTTCAAAGCTAACTCCATATCCGCAGCCGTCTCGGAAGCTATTTTATTTTATTAAAAATCTGCAAACTAACTTATTATTATTCTATTTTATTCTCGTAGATGGTTGGAGCAAAGGATGTTGCAGGAACAAGCAGAGCCGTAGGCAGAGCTGCAAACACTGAAATGGGCAAGGCTAGCTCATCCCGGCAGGCAATGATCAAAAGGCTCGCCAAGTCATTTCTTCCAAAATCGGCAATTGTTTCAAAGTTGGCAGAATTAAGTGACACCAACCTCGGTACATTTAATCTAAATGCACTCAAGTCAAGGATGTACGGACTAGGAGGCCATCAACCGTCAATCACGGCACATAACATCATGAAGAGTGGTATCTACACAGCCGCCAATTTTCCACCAGCAATTCAATGCCCGGAGCTAATCATGGAGTGTGCGAACTACTACAAGCCGGAGCGTAGAACCATTGCCTCTCCGGATGGCAAATTGTTTGCCAACTTCACGCCAGATGCCATCGGAGAGGCATTTGGGATTCCTACTTCCGAAAAGATGCTATACAGATCAAAGGAGAGGGTGGATAAAATGTACTCCACCTCCTTCGAGAGGGTTGCTGCAGTCATCAACAGAGTCTGGATGCAGAAGCCAAAGCCACCTCGCAGTAAACCCCCAAAGCAGATAATTGTCAAAGATGTGAAACAGGAATAATGTGACTTGATGATGATGCTGAGCCGAATAAATGGGAGTGCACAGGCCTACTTCTTCGAGCCTTGGATGTTCTACTTCATCGAGATCATCTTGGAGCAAAAGGAGTGTGTTGACTGGGCAAGAATGATCAGTGATAACATAGATGAACAGTTCAGGAGTCTGAAGAGGACGAAAACCTTTTACATGAGCTCGTATGTGATATATATGCTGGCGAGAATGACCAAGTACCGAGGGATTACATACAAGGAACCAATTGGCAGTGCCCCTGACCAGTTCAAAATCCATGAGGCCTGCACACAGTTGCATCTAACTAACCCTGCCAGTTACAAGCGGGCTAATGATGCATTTACAATGCACATCACGAGGACCCTTCAGCGGAGAACACAGCAAAGAATATCCAAAGAGGCACAGGCATTGATAGAGGAATACGGATATTGGCTCATCCAATTTCCGAAATTCACTTACATTAGGCTGCAGGGGTTCACTTCGTATCCATACCAGCTACTGAGGTACCCCACCGATCACATAGTTATGCTAGAAGTATCTAGGCAATTGATCGCCTATGATAAGATTCAGAAAAAGAAGAAGAAGGGTGGACTTGACTTTCCTATTGCCATGGGAAATTCCATCGAGGTGTGTCCCTCCTTGCAAGCAGCTCGAGAGGTAGAGGATGAGCTGCAATTCTATCATCTATCGTATCACACAGGCAGGCAGGATTTCGATCCTTACAGAAACATCCGAATGATACAGAACGTTGAATACCGACACAAGGCCCACATTGAGGACTTTTGGGCAAATGCCGTTGATGAGGTTGAAATAAGGAAAAGGATGTTTTCTAGGCTTCCCCTCAACTTGATCAGGGAATGTGAGATCATCCCAGTTCCCGACCAGGTGGAAGAGGATGTCAATGTTATACAGCCCGACTATGGTTCAGTCAGGGATACTCCGGTCCCACCACCTGATTGGTCCGAGCCAGAAATCATGGAATTGGACATGCTCTCTATTCCGGTGTTGCCTTTCACAAGGGCTTGGGTCGATAGACATGTATGCAGACTTAAGAGCAGATCAATCGCCCTTACTTATGACTTGATGGGTGACCAAAGGCCGCTATCGGTGAGAAGGGGAAAACAAGTTGCTCAAGCACCGGAAGCACAAGCAGAAGTACCAACCCAGCCGATACCGTTGAGGATGGAACAAGCATCACCTATGCACTCACAAACTCCGTCTTCGAGTTTGAAAGTGATTTCATTATTTGCTGATCAGAGGATAGGACTGCACGAAGAGTGGGAACTTAAGGAGGTGGATCAGCCCAACATCCGAGAATCAGATAGTATAAGTATTAGTGTATCCAGGGCTAGCCGACAAGAGGAAGAAGAGGAAACAGTGGCCGACACTCGTTTCCAGTAGATGTTGGACATGACATTAGAAGAAAAGGAAAACACAGAATAGGGGACCCAAGGGTCAAGAGATACGCAGCTTGTGGAAGATGATGAGCCCGAGCAGAACAGTACAAGAAGAGAAGAAGTACACGAGGTGGAGGCAATAGAAGAGCAGCCCCTCATCATTTGCAATCCACAGCAGACGGTGCCGGATTGGCTTTCAGATAGAATGAGAAGAGAGCCTGAGGATGATACAGATCCAGCCATTGAGATGGAGGAATTCCTCAAAAGGATTAGTGTGCCTCCAAAAAAAAAGAGAGCCAGAAAATTCTCGAAGATTTCGACTGACAAGTCAGGCTCCCGCACACTCCAAGTTGCTGTCCCAAGGGAGGAATATGATCGAGCCGAGAAGAGGCCTGAAAACTATGTGATCACCACCGTAGAGTTGGGTCATCCTACGGGAGCCCAAATTGTTGAGGAGTTCGATAACTCCTATCAGGCGCTGAAAGACCAGTTGCTCAGAATAGAGGGGAAGTATAAGAAATTGAAGAAGGAGCACAAAACCTTGATAGGATATGTGCAGAGTCTAACACGTCCAGGTGAGCAGGCAAACCCAGCAGTAGAACTCCCACCAGAGCTTCTGAGGGAGCCGATTATTGGCTTAGAGGACCTAAAGAAGATGGAGACAGAGGCAGACAAATGGGTCAGCCATGTTCGGGCTGATACAGAGAAATTTATGGAGGACCTCGCCGATGCTTATCGGCAAGCCTTGAATATTTTGGCACGCATGGATATGGTAGATCAAGCCTAGGGCGATACCCGCATCTATCGGACGAAGACTGTTCTTTGTTTAGGGGCTTTGATGCATATACCTCTACAGACTTTGGTGGGTGGAGGTGTAATTCAGGAAGGCGACAGGTACGACTTCACTAGTTGGTACTCCTCGGTGGTCACAGGCCGTGGGTTTCATGATGCAGCAAGGGCAGATTCGGCCAGAACCAGGAAGGCAATGGCTAACATCTTGGAGGGAGTTCTTAATACACTGGACGCCATATTTGCTAGGAGGTTGGCTCTAGAGGAAATAACTGCTAATGGCTTGAGGGACGGGCTGGATCCATTCTTCTCAGCTGCGAGGTCGCTTGTCCAGAATGACTTTGAGAATGTCTCCACTTTCTCTAGTATAATTCAGAATACCCAGGACGCCTTGGCGGCATGTAGAAAGTCTTACACTCGGCACGGGCAGACGATAGCGATCTTGGAATTTCAGCTCAACCATATTCCACCAATTTCGGTTCAGGAGGTTGAGGCGGTGTTGGCCTGGCTAATCGAGTTTGCAGTTCGAGAACGGGACAGTGGGAATGCGCTGCTTGATGAGGATCTTCTGGAAGAAGATAGTGGGCATTAATTGCTCGTAGTGGGGAGTGGAGAATCTTTTGTTCATTTATTACCCCACTCCCCTCAGTGGCGGTTTTTAGGGCAGAAACCCTAATTAGGGCATAGGTGGCTCGATCTGAGCCCTTTATTGTAATTGAATCCGAACCGTCCATTGAAATGGGCTAGCTATAAAAGGGGCATCCCCCCTCATTTGTAAATAATTAGAACTAGAATTGAATCATAGATAGAGTTGAGCTAGAGAGTAGAAGGCATATAGCATTTAGCTTAGAAGTTAGCATAGATTGAGGAGGGAAGAAAACTTTCCTTTGAAAGTTTTGTAAACGGTTGTTGTGAACACTTTTCATAATACAAAGAGTTTCATTGCTTGGTGATTTCTTCTTTGTTATGAGTAGCTAGCAAGGCCATTTCATCTTTCCAATTCAAGGTAGATAGAGTAAAATAGACTTTCATTTCATGCAAGTAGTTGTTAGCTGTGGAGTGTGGCATTTAATTTGATCAAGTCTTCCTTCGTCCATACAACTAGCGGGCTTACTGACGGCAAGTCTGCCTTGCGTGGTCAACTGGAGTAATAGCACTTAACTTCGATTGTGGCTCATACGTCCATATGCATCGTTGTGATGGTATGAACATGTTGTGTCATGGTTTGAACACTTTTCTCATCCTTTGAAGATTGCACCGACTTTGTGGAGGTTGTTCGAAGGGGAGGCAAAGCAGAGTCTGGTTCGAAGATTGTTTAGGTTGATCCCTACATTCCACCTTTTAGAAGTAGATTGTAGAATTCCTATCCCTTTCCCCTTTAAATTCAGCATTTTCTGGGTCCGTTCAGATATCGGAGCATCATAGCCAAAATCTTTCATTTGCTTCACTTGATTGAACAATTACGTAAGTCCCCTTGAATACCCAGCATTTCACATCAACCAACTGAGTCTATTCGCAATAAAAGGAACCTTGGAGTTGAACGCATGAACTTTCACGCAATCTTAGTATGCGGAACACTTTGATCAAGAGAGGATAGAGTGACCGTTGGACATTTTATTCTGTGTTGGTTTTGTCATAAAACACACGTCAACAGGATCCTGATGGAGAACTTTCCCTCTTAGACTCACAGGCACTCAAAGAAATGGTAGTGGTAATGAAGTCCCATTACCTGCAACTATTCTCTGATAGAGATCACCTTCTCATGTTGGGTGAGATCAACCTTGATGCACTAAGGGGGAAAGAAAGGGAAGTGGATAAGCTTATTGATAAACTTATGGACACTATGGTTTGCTTGAAGAGCACTCAAAAGGCCCTTCAAGAATCAGAGATTTAGATTGATGAGCTCTATGAGGAGCTGAGCTTGGTTCAATAATCATCATCCATAGCAGAAATTTAGTCTTCTATGGCTGCCATGACACCTACGGATGAGAGTGGTACTCATGGTTTGAGGTGAGAACCCGTTAGGGTGGTCAAGCATAAGGAGGTTTCAGATTCCAGGTGAAAATCCAGATCCAACGCTTTCTGAATTTCCAATCACAGATTGAGACGCAGATCCAAAATGTTCGAGACCCATAAGCAATAGTAGAAGTTTAGCTAGCACCAACAGCAGTACCAAGACCAGGAGCATATCTACTCAGTTAGGGAACCAGAAGCACAAGAAGAAACAAAAGATCCTTGCATAAATTTGAGGGTTGGTATGATTCTGAAATGTCTAAGTTTACATATAGCTTGCATCATAGGGATCATGAATCACCTTTGTGAGAGAACCAATTGAGGGCTCAAGACACAGATACGGCAGACGTAGTGATGCATACACCTGGTGGACCAACCAGAAGTGAAGTGCATGCATCCACAAGTGACAAGGGCACAAGACTCTACATTGGCAAAGTAGAGATAGCTATGAGTGACTCTTGTGATCGGGAGGTGGATTCTTGTGTGACTAGCATGTTGAATCATCACATGGTTCTTTCTTATTTGCATGAGGATTGTAGGGCATGTTCTAGTGGGAGAATGTCTCCTAAATTTGCTAGCAAATCAGGTAATGCATTGGTTGAGGCTGATTGTAGACATGAGCTTAGCGAGTCACAGAAACTTAAGAAACAACTGAAGGTTACCGAGGATAAGGTTTTCCAAACCTTAACTCGCTTCTACAACACACAAGTTTCTTGAGTACTTCCTGTGGTCAGCACAATTGGAAGAAAGGCATGCATGGGTGCTAGTTGGGACTTTTATCTCTAGTCTGTAGACTATCAAGCATGCCCTGGAGGGAATGAAATCAAAATACCTTCAGTTGCTATCTGATAGGGACTTTGCTAGGGGGTTGTAATGTCCCCAATTTAGCCCTATGCTCTTCAGTTGGATTTAGCCTATTTCTAGAAACTCATAGGCTAAGTAGAATTGTAAATTAGGGTTTCCACCTTTATAGGAGGTTTTGAAGGTTTGCATGCGAGATTTTTCGATGCATGTCTAATGGAGCTCTCTAGGTTTTGGGAGAGCTTCGAGATGAGGTAGCATGCATGTTGAGAAAATGGCATGCATTTCTCTCTGGTTCCTTGCATGTAGGAAAGGATTTTGGGTTTTTTTGGGTTTTCAGAGATCTTTAGGATGGTGTGGCATGCATCTGAATCTGACAATCTTTCCAAGCACTTACTCTTTATAGTAAGTCGGATTTTCTGCTCAGTTTGGTATTCTATTGAGTTTGAAGTGAACTTCCTATTTCTGGCATTGGCTATTTTTAGTAAGTCTATTTTTGGCAGTGGCATCATTAGCAACTTAGCTTAGGTCATCATGCTATTTTTGCCAATCTGGCAATTTCAATTTTGGGTGTTGGTTTTGATTGCATCATTAGATTAAGTTTCAACACTTAGTCAATTTTATGTTTCGAGTTTGTACCCCCATGCCTAGGCAACGACTTCAAGTTGTTTTAAAGATAGGGCCATGAAGTGGACACCTCATTAATGATCTTTAATGTTTTATTAAAGTTTTAATATTGCCTCAAGGTGGGACGATTGGGAAAAAGAACATTAAAGTATTTTAAATATTTTAAAATGCTTTGACGTGGGCATCCCTTGGAGAAGTTGATGAGTTTCTTAGCTGGAGTTATAGGTTGCTTCAATCACCCATTTGTGCTTATTTATTGATGCTTCGCTATGGGTTGAGGATCTTTGGAAAAATTATAACGTTATGCTGTTGAATTGAGTTCAGACTTTGCTACGGGGGTTGTGTGCCTTCTATCTTTTTAATACCTTTCTTCGAGCCTAAAACTATGGCTTCCTAGAAGGTGACTGAAGACCATGCTTCCTTCAGGAGTGTGGATAGAGCTCAATTTCTGATTTTAATTATAAGCAGGTTGCCGGTTTATAATCTGTTTGTACTTTGTACTACTGAAGACTATGGCTGAAGCGAATTTATGTTCGTAGCTTCGCCTCTGATTTTTATCTAGTTCTGGGTACTGGCCCATGTTGTTTCTCTGTGGAGGGCACCCAGTTTTACAAAGTTTCAGATTTTATTGCTGAATCTTTGATTTTTAAGAAGAGGTTGACCCCTCCTGGAGGCTGTACCACTTTTTAGCTGCTGCATTGGGATTTGTGCCACTGAAAAATGTGAATTTTGGTGGTGTCTATTTGCTGAGTTTGGGATGCCTAGCCTCAAAGGTTCACCAGCATTCAATTTCATGTCAATCGGACTCCGTTTGGCAAAGTTATGAGCAAAATGGTGAATTCTCTTCTTGTTGGTCTGATTTTTTGTACTCGTTGTTTCTGATCATACTTGTCTGATTTTGATATAGTATTGGTTTGAGCACAATTTTATTTCATTCTCATATTGTATTAGTTAGAGAATTAATACTCTTAACTCCTTGTGGTTTTCGAAGCATATTTCTATGTATTTGCAGTTGGAAATTCTATCTTTGTAAAGCTGGTTTAGTAGTACTAACAGCTGTTTATTTATTGCTGCAATTTAGTTTGCATTTAGCTCCCACCGGATAAGTGGTTGAAGCATTTTATTTCCAGCACTTTAAGTTTAATAAATTCCCCCCACTGAACAAGTGGTAGTGAGGATTCATGGCTGACTTGCCGCCTTATAATTTGTAATAATCGCTCCCGCTAAATAAGTGGTAGAACTTACATGGTCAGTTATCTGCCTATTTTGTATTTCCAGCATTTTACTTTCTTCCATGGTCGACTAGCCGTCTAGCAAGCATTGTAATTTCAATTTTCAATTGCTAACAATCCCCGACATCGTATGCTCTCACCTCGCCCACATTGTGATCTTGGTGATCAAAAAGTGGAGGGTTACTTTACAAGTTGGTTTATATTTGGACCTAACGCTAACAGTGGTGTTTGTTTTGGTCAAAAATAAATAAATAAATAAAGGAGAATATTACAGGGGTTCACAAAGAGGACTTGCAAAGCAACTACCAAATTTGTCCTTCAGGATCGAAGATGTGAGCCACCTCCTAATTCGAGCATTGAGAATGATGAAGTGTGGAATCGTATTGATAATGTAGGTCTACCATTGGCACAAGCGGGCACATTACACCTTGACTGCATAGTAAGGAGTGCTCATCACTTCTCTTTCAGTCCACACACGGATGATTTGATGATGCATAAGTGTGGGTTGGCTTAGGATTTATATCATCCGTTTTGGCATGGAATGTTTCCATCTACGAAAGATATAACCAAAAATTGCGAAGCTCCTACTTTGTTTGCTTCAGATGGTCGTATACAAGTACAGGAATTAGAGTCTCATCATGCAGATGACTCCTTGGCAAAGTTTGCAACTTCCTCACTACAAGGGTTTTTGAGGGAGGCACTTACCCATGTGTGGTGTACACTTGGGGGAACGAAGATTCGGGGGAGTTGTGATCCTCGTGAGCATGATCGCATTAATATTTCAGCCCACGGTGATGGAGTTTTACTCCATATTTTGATAGGAGATGGCTGTCCTACTTCATGGGACCAAGAATTCTTTCATAATATTTGGATGACAGTAGTTGTACATGAGTTTGGAGGAGAGTTGCATCATCTCCTCATCATGGGAGAGAAGCATAGGGTTGATACTCTATCACCCTATGACCTCGATGATATCATTTGCATCCACGTGGGTCGGTCTTATAGTCTTGAGGGTGTTGATCAGTCCCATATCAGCAACCTAAGAGGAGCTGCTACACATTTTCCAACACCTATGAAGACTATTCATCACATCCATGGGGGAATTGCAAAGGTTGGAGAGAGGTGTTGTGATGCTGGTACTTCGAGATACCTCCATCTTCTCATGTTTGACGGATGTGAGGTTCTAGTGTGTTGGGATCCACGTGGTGACAAGCATGGCATGTCAGTTCGATGGGATCCGGATGAGTTGCTTCACCATTCTCAACATGTTGCAGATTATATCAGAGTAGCACAATGGAAGTCAACGGGTGTTGAGTATGGCGAACTTCCAGTCTGCATGAGGGATCCAAGGATTTCTATGCTTGGCAGGATGCTACATATTTGGAGAGTGACTATCAGAGCTGTCGAGTATAGTTTTATCATTATCCAATTGATGGAGAGGGGTTTTGGTAGAGCATTCTAGAGGTTTACCTAGGATTTCAATGTTCAGGTGACAGGCAAGGGTGTTCAGGTGTTGATTGCTTGGGGACAAGATATCTTGGGGAGGGCGGACTATAATGTCCCCTTTTCCTAGGCAGTGATCTATTGCAGAGGTTAGCCCACTTGGTTCTTGTAGACTAACAACGTGGTTAGGGGGGTTTTTGAGGGCGTTTGCAAACTTGTTCAGTCTTCCTTTTGAGCTTGATTGCTCTTTCCCTACTCAGAGCATTTCAGGGTTTCCACTATGCAACTCCCCAAGCATTATTTGGACACTTTGTCCATACTATTTATATGTAATGTGCCCCTTAATTTTATCTCAATGTTTTCACAACACAAACCAGCACTACGCCAAATGTTAGCATTAGCTCCCAAAAGATAATCAAACCGAATGTAACCTTCGCCAAGAATGTTCACCAAGATCCTTTGAAAAGCGAGGTGATAGCATATGGAAAGGGGTCGTTAGCAACCAAACTGAAAAGAAGAGCAATGTTGAATTGAAGCGGGAGGTGATCCGACCATATAAGATCCACACTACCACTTGTTCAACGGGGGGAAAGATAATTACAATGAAATACAATTCATCTGCTATTAGCAGACATCCACTCAACAGTGGGGATTCACCACTTAAGCAGTGGGAGAGATATAAGAGTTACAATTATTTATTTCTCCGCACTGGCAGTAAACCGTCCAGGGGTTATGATGTTTGAAAATAAACACAAGCAATGCAGCAAATAAAGGACTGGAACAGTACTACTGTTTACAGTCTTACAATGCCAAAAATCTGCTAATTACAAGTGTTTTTGCTTTAGAATCAAAACTAAATGAGAGGAGATGATTTCTCTAACTTCCAATCTACGCAAATGTTGAATTACAAGCCAAAATCATAAGTATTATCAATCTAATATAATGAACCAGCAAACTGTAATTTTCAACCAGCAAATACAACACACCAAAATGCTTACCAATTCTTCAAAACTCCTTTGAAAGACCTGAAACAAGTTGCAAATGCTTCTAAGGAGGAAGGTGCCTAATTCCCAATCAAGAAACCACATCAAAGCTTGCATATTTATTGTGCACAAATTCCAAAGCAAACCCTGCAAGGTACGGCTTTCCTAGAGGGGCGAACCTCAAGGAAAAATCAAATACTTCATATAAAAATCTGAAAATGCAAAAGATGGGTCACCTCTAGCATAGAAAGGATATGAGCAAATACCCACAACAAATTTAAATTCAATCTAAGAGCTACAAATCAAAATCTACTTCAGCTGTACGATAACCAGCAATACAAAACTGAAAATGACAGCAAAATCCGCCAACATTGAAGCACAATCTGCTTGTCTAGATGAGGAGCAGCAATAATCCAACTAGGTGTTATCTTTCAAACATGAAATTGGTTCTTCGCTAGGAGGTATGCATTCCTTGATGTTGATGTTATAGCAGCTTAGGGCTGCACTTCATTGCACACGCCTCAAGAAAGAAGCATAAATTAAATGGTAGCCATTCGGCTATTTAATTTATGTTAATAATAATTGTTAAACATAAAGGGCCGACCCTAATGGTTCGCATCTATTACTTGTTGATTGGGCCGACCTTATTTGTAATTACCATTTATTATGTTTCTTTTAGAGGGCCGACCTAACTTGAAGAGGCGCCTCACTTGTATAAATACAAGGTCTTACTTGTCATTATATTCATTCAAGTTCATCAAGTAAATTCGCAATTAGAGCAGAAGTTCGCACCTTCATAGCAGCAGTTCGAATTCAAGGAAGATCTCATTCATTTGTATATAATGCATCTAGGAGAGGTGCGATTTCATTATATCAATTATTGGCCATTGTTGGGCCTAAGTTGTAAGCAGATTTCTGCTCTTGTTCTACTTTATATAAGAGAATCATTTGCTGGGTTTTTCTCCCTCAAGAGGAGGGTTTTCCCAAGGTATCTTGCTGTGTTTATTGTCTTATGTGTTGCAATATTTTAAGTGCTTTCAATTGATTAATCTGATCTAAGAAACACTAACACTTGAAGCCAAATTCATGAAGTCATTTCGACAACATAACAATAGCATAAACAATGGATACCAAATGAATGAGCAAAGGCCTTCTTAAATAGAACTTGAGGTGATTGTTGACTTTCCATCTTTCCTCTAAAAGGGACACCCAACTCCTTTTTGGCAATTATTTAATTTTTAATTTGTTTTTCCTTCCTTCATTTTGGCATCCAAAACACATGAGGAGATAATTAACATTTGAAATATTAAAATATCTCTTAATGAGGCGTCCACCCTCATGGTTCCCCTTTTAAAACAACATTAAGTCATTGTGCTAGGCCAAGGGGTCAAAATCACATTATAATAATTAAATGACTTAAATAAATCATTTTACCAAAAAGAGCCTCAAAATGCTAAAAGCCAAATATGCTCCAAACTGCACTGCCTAAAATGGAAACTGAATTGACTCTTGATGCTACTGCCCAAGATAGCACTGCCAGAAATAGAGCTTACTAAAAATAGTAAACTTTGAAAAGTTGCCCAATGCCTTTGCATGACATATCACTACGAAGCTCTCTAAAAACCCAAAACTCCACCAGACATGCATCAGAAACTCATACATGCAAACCTTCAAGAATGCATCAAAAACCTCCTATAAAATAGGAAACCCTAATTTGCACTCTTGATCAGCCTACGGATTTCCGAAAATAGGATATCAATCACAAAAGAGCGTATGGCCAAAATGGGGACATTACATTATAGTAATGTCACCAGGGATCACTGGTATCATTAGTTGGCAATATTACTATATTGAGCATTATGACGGATTTATATCTCGGATTTATCTTGGTCTTATTATGGTCCTATGTATTAAGTTTTAATAACGCTAATTATAAAGTTAAATGAAAAAATTTAACTTTATGCATTATTAATATATTTTAAAGGACTTTATAAAAAGGGGATATAAGTGATATTTTATAATATAAGTTGAGTGCCCAGATTAAAGGGGAGATATAAGGTGGGAATTGAAATAAAATAAAATCTATTTCAAAAAGTCAAATACGGCGTGGGAGTTTGGGAAAATATAAAAGCCCTTTTGAGAGCTCATTTCAAAATCATTTTGGAAGAAGAATTTTGCTAAGGGTTTTGTAGGTAGACACGAGAGTCTGAAAATCTCAGCTCCATTGAGGACAAAAACCCTCATGAGGAACAGCATGCTACAAGACTGAAAGATCTCCCAAGGTTGCTCGCAGACAACTCCATTTCAGGGGTTGTGCTTGTGCTTCAATCGATTGAAAGAGAGATTCAATATTCAGGATTTGAAAGATTTCATGAAGATTTTGCTGGCATTGGTTATTGTTTGCATTTGGTTACATATTCGGATTGGACATCTAGCACAATAGTCCATATAGCTGGTCTTTAGTCTGTGGCAACCAGATTGGTGAAGGATATATTGATTGGTGATTACATCTCAAATTGGGCATGAGGTTTTCTGACGGGTTATAGAGGCTTTCATATTCCTGAGTTTGTATTGCACTCTTGAAGGGCTGGTCAACTAATATTGTGATATCCATGCTAGCGCCAACTATAGTTTGCATACTTCAGGTTGGGCGTGGATTTCTAAAGGGATTCCTCGTTGCATAGATTCCCTATCACCTAGTATTCTCATCTAAGAAGGCATACTAACCGCACATTGAGCCGTGGGGATTTATCAAAGGTTGTGGACTTTTCAGGGAGGCGTGAATCTGTTTGAAAACCAATTGCCATTTCTCATAATGGTCAATTCCTGCCAACCATGACATCTCCCAGTCCATTCGCCAACATTGCTGCTTATATCGGGGGTCTCCATTCTTCTTGTTATGTCTCAAAGGGGCATATAGGAAGGTCTGAAACTCAGTCACCAACTTCAAGTCTGCTGACTATTGCTGATAAGAGGGGTTGTTGTGCATGGGTGAGCTGCTGTGAGTTTTCTGAGTATAGGTGGCTGCCTTAACCATCTCCATTCTTTTCATACAGCTGCAACTACCTGTTGCCAGTCGTGGGTTCTATTTGGGATGCATATATCAGAAGTTCTAAGAAATGGTACTTAGATTTATTGCAATGTATTTGGTATTTCTGATTATATATATTTAGTGCTGCAAACTGTAATAATTTTCAGAAATGCACTATGTTTTCCATACTTCAATATTTTGAATGAAGTTGTAATTTCAAATGATGCAATGAATGGTGTTGTTATTTGCTGAATATATTGAATGCACTTGCAATCTGTTTAAACCCAAAAGTGAAACAGTCCAATAAGATTGCCAACAGTTTGACAAAATGCCTCATATGTCAAACTGAGCAAAATCGTGAAAACTTTAGTCCCAACTGGGGTGGGACATTACACAAAGCCAAGGTAGAAACATGACCAGAAGTTGGCAAGATCATAAGTGATCCATATCCAAGTTAAAAAGGCATGAGAATATTTAATAAGGGTGCTAAAATAAGTAGGCAATTCCAGTCCAAATTTCCGCCCCAACTTTAGTAGTGGCAAATAACTATTGAAACAGCACCAACCTCAAAGAAGAATGAGAAAATAAGGAAATCGCACTTTTTAAGTGGCTTTACTAGTCCAAAAAAATTACTTAATCTTGATGGGGGCATTAGAGAAAGGCGCCAAACATAATCAACTTAAAGACAAGTCTTAACACCATTTAGGTGTGCTTTTTTAAATGGCACAACCCCTCAGATACTCTACCAACCTTAAAGCTAGTTTGCCAACTTCAAAATACTCCAAAATAAGTGTTTAGAAAGCAAAAATCAGTCTTAGGTGTGCAAAGGAGAATAAATGATCAAACATTCATACACACAAAGGAAGCTCATTCATAAAGCAAAGCTGTTGCAGGTTTGAAGGGTGATTCCAAGCACCCTAATGAAGGGTTTGTCAAGGTTTTTATTGTGCATGAACTGATTCATGGTGACAAGGGATGACTGTGCAAAGGCTTTTATCCAAACCCTAAGGGCTGATCGTGTGTTATTTATTATTGTTTCAAGTTGTCAATGTTCATTATGACACCCAAGTAGAAGACTTAATCAAATTTTTGCTAAGGTTGAAAGTTTAGTTTTAGAGTATCAAGAGTTGCATAGGAGTGTTCATAACATCAAGTCATGAGTTTTTTATAAGCTTCATGCGTTTCAAGAATAAATTTGCCAAGTTCTAAAGATTTGGCCAAATTTGCAAGTCAATGTTATTTTAGATTTTCAAAAATAATGCAAGTCACAAAAGTTGTTATATTCATAAGGGATAGAGATGAGCCTATTTGGTTTAGAATTAGTTTTCTTTAAAATATTTTTATTTCCTCTTTTCTGCAGATTGGGGTAGGATTGCTATAAAGTAGAGCTTTATTGAAATTATTTAATTATTATTTAATCCTTTAAAGCTTACTTTGATGAGCTTATAAATAAGTGCCATGAACACATAAATTGTAATGAGAGTTTATGCAAGACTTATGCTGCAGAAATTTTCATTTAAACTTTTGAAGTTGAAACTACATTGTGTTGTGAGATTTGATAAGTAATAAGAGAATTCATGTTTAACTTTGCATAACACGTGTCTTCTCTTCTTATAAGTAGCTTTGTATGCTTCTAAGGAGTTGCTGCCTCTAATCTTGCATTACATTTCATACTTTTAGTAGAGTCCTTCTTGTGTTTAATCAATCTTATTGTTAATGTTAATCCATTGGTATATGTTGTAACCAATGGAAAGCATTTATTTTCATTTCATATTATTGTTCAACTGGCTAACAAAAAAATCCTTGTGGTGAGACAAGGAACTTTTCAGGTCTTGTGCTCTAACCTCCAAGATCAAAAAGATGGTTCACTTTGTTTTCCAAAATTTTATTGTTATGCAAAACCCCAAATGGTAGAATCGTACAGCATGCATATGTAGCAAACTTGTTTATTGTTTAGATTTTAAGAGTAAAATAAATCAGGCAGATTCTTCTGCAAATGTGTCGAGGATTTCCTCACATATTGTTTCGGTTCAAATTTTATTCAAAAGGACAGATTAAACTGCTAACCCTCAGATAAGTTTATTTTCTTTTTTCAAAATTAATAATGAAGAAAACGTTGCCATCTCCTTGGCAAATTGATAGAGATAATAAAAAATACAATTATCTTTCAATCTAGAAAAATCAATGACTCCATGCAAAAGCATTCAACAAAAGAATATGTAGAGAAAAGAACATAATCCTATCTGCTTTGTTGCTTTAAGATTGATTGTTCTTGATATTCTAATGTGCTTCCAAATGAAACAGACCATATCATATTTATAAATCATTTGAAATATATCAAATATGTTTAATTGACCATAATTTGCCCCAGATTTAGCCTTGTGTTGCACCACTATAAAACTTAAATTATAAGCTCTTTTGTGTTGTTTTTGTCATATCTTTATGTCGAAGTGCTGAATATGTAAACCCAGTGTCATGTCTTCATCTGTGAATTGTTTGCTAACTGATTGTCACTCTTCAATGTACTAACCATTCATCAAGTCAAAGGTGTAAGCAGGGGACAATGTAGGTCTGTCCAACGAAGGAGACTAGTTTGAACGATTGAAGAAGAGATGGTCAAAGTGACATTAGTGACACATTGACATTCCTAAAGTCAGCATAAAAACATTACAAATTGCAGAGACAACAGGTGCCTAGGTAATGAAAGGGACCTTTCAAGTGTCAATGAGGAACCTTTATGAGAACCTAAGTCTAATATTAGATGTCTTAAGTGGCAGCAACTGAGTTGGTGTGCACCTAGACTGGCCGTGCAGGAGTTTGAGTGAGAAGTCAACATAAAAGTGCCTAAGTGTTAGTTAATTGACATAAACAAACAAATGAGTGCATGTCAAGCGTTTTAAGTAATAACAGTAACTAGTAAGTGTAGGGCATGCCCAAGTGTAAGGGAGGAAGTCTTAAGTGCCATATTAGTATAAAAGCATGCCTATGATGCAAATGACAGATTTAAGTGACACAAAGTTCATAGAGGCATAACTAGACAAAGCATAAGCCTCTCAAGTTGCATGAGTAGTCTAAAAGGGAAAGGGAGGACAAGAAAGTGAAAAATAAAGTTAGTACTCATTCTATCAGCTGATATCTTTGTTAAGAGAACATATTCATGTTCTTTTTGACTTGATCATTATTTGGCATTACAAGTAGGCAATACCAAAAAGTTGGGATCATTAAGAGAAAGATATTTTGTGCTAGATCCTTGTGTCAGAAAGTCAAAAACAAAAGGATGATAAAGAAAGAGCATTTAGAATTCTCGACCATCATGAAATATTGCTTTGATATTATGTAGTGTTCCCTTTGGATGCCACGATCATCATACTTATTATTGGAGTGATGCATCAGACTTGATTATACTTATATATGCTTTGTGTACACAATTATCTGGTTTTACATGTGTCCACATGTGAATCAAAAATAGATAAATGAACAAAGATGTGACCAGAACAAATAGGCAAAAAGTCAAGCAAAAGCTTAAATGACCACGGATGTGACCAGGACAATAAGGCATAAAGTCAAGCAAAAGCTTAGTAAAGGTTAAGCCAATATTGTCTAGTATGCACATTCATAATTAGAATTGTGCAAATGATTTCCATGGTGCACAACTAAATGTGCATAAATCCCTGCAAGCATATAATTCAATGAATAGATGTAAACATATTTGGAAATTTCGTAATCATTATTGATACGTATATTTCCTGTTATGTATAAAAGAATAGTTTGGTGCTTAGTATATAGTACTATGAATTGTTATCTTTTAAACCTACAGAGCTCTTCAAACTATCCAATTTTTACATTTGTTACTTTATCTTTAGGATAATGCTAAGTGACATTCGGTATGTTTCATTGGTCCATTCAATGGTTTAAAAAGTGTGTACCAGGGGTTCCAAGTTTGCATGTGTTTAAGCTGGTGAATTTTAACCTAGCTTTTCATATAAATAAAAGCAATTTATATATTTTTCTTCCTCCTAATGAGCACCCAATAGCAATGTTTCTTATGTGAATTTCACATCCACCTATTTCTAGGGTGCATCTGAAGGATATCTCACAAGTGAAATTTTCATCAAGTCACACCAATTAAATCTATGGATGTTGACTGACCATTGGATACAAAATTTTCAACATTTCAGTCATGACCTAAGATTAATCACCATACATAGATTAATGATATCACTAATATTTGTATTCCTCCTAATGAGCACAGAAAGCAAAGTTTCTTATGTGACTGTCACATGCACCTATTTCAAGAGTGCATCTGAAGGAATATATCAAAGGTAAAATTTCACTAAGTCACATCAATTGAGTCTATCTGACTAATCATTGGATACAAAATTTTCAAGTCATGACCTAAGATTAATCAGCATACATAGATTAATGATACGACTAATATTAGTCTTCCTCCTAGTGAGCAACCAAAGCAATATTTCTTATGTGATTGTCAAATGGACATATTTCGAGAGTGCATATGAAGGAATATATCACAGGTAAAATTTTCATCAAGTCGCATCAATTAAATCTATGTATGTTGACTAATTATAGAAAAATAAGCATGTAAGATGGCATTGATAATAAGCTAGTGACTTACCATGTCAGCAGTTGCACTCTTTATGGCTTCCAACTTTGGAAAGGAAGGGCGAACACTCTGAAAACAGAAATTAAAAAAAATTATAGACTTGAGAAAATCAATTTCAAATGAGTTGATATCATGTATTACAATTGCCAATGCAACATGGAAATACCATGGTTAAGACTCAAAAATATTTGAATTGTAGATTACAGAAGAAGACACATTTTTATATCATCAAAAATCAGCTTTCAGAAGCAATAAGTATCAATAACATTTTTAATTTGATCATGGATATGATTTTCTAGGTATTGTCCTCTTTCAATATTATCTACACCTATTCACTGCTAGTAGTTGTTGAACAATTTACCATCAAATATGCTTGTTGGACGATTGATCAAGTTATTCAATAATGTTTAGAAATTGTACGTCGCATGGCCTATCTACTATCAACATCATCTAGTCTACAACTTTCAAAATTCAAAAAATCACATACTGAAGAGCTTAAATTGAAGAGAATGGAACTGAAAAATGAACATTAAATTGTGCTATCACCATACAAAGTGATTGTGGACAGGTGATCATTCCACCAAATAAATCTGAAAAGAAACTCAGCGTTTCTGCATGTACAAAAATAAAAGAAATTGTACAAAAACAAAGGGTTTGATACAATATATTTAATGATGGATTTGTAGTTGAATGCTCAAAAATCTTTGGCTAATGTCCCCAATCATTAAAGATTTAGTCCTACCCAGATTAAAAGGTGGAGCCCACTATGAAATTTGATTGTTTGTATTACCAGCAGGATAAACCACAAAATGAAACATAAAACTATCAAAATGTACTGTCATTATCTTCCGCCTCTCACTAAGTTGAACATCCTACTCAATGTAATTCTGATTGATCCATTTTCAATTGTAAGAGAATCAAAATGTCACCATGGTACATCTGTTCATATGTTTGGGGCTTCACCTTCAGCTAAACCTATAAGGGAGTTTGATATGGCAGCTCAGGCTGGATTGAGAGAATCTTTCCTTAAAAACAATAAGTTCGCTTCTTCTCCATCCTTCCCAATAGCTTCAACCGAGCAAATTCCTATTTTTACAATCAAGCCTATTTCAGTCTTTTATTTTCCTTTTCTAGCACTTAAATTTTCTTTCCTCTAGTTTCTTCCATAGTTTCTATTGGTATGGATTGCAGATTGAATTGTCTTCTGCAATTGACCTATTTCCATCAAGCAATCATCCTACAAATGTATGATAAACTTTTTTTCACCTAGTGATAGTCAAGGTCCTATTATCCTATAGTCTATATCGTTAAACTGTTTGGCTCACCAAACATTGCCCTAGAAATTGTTTCCTCATCTTCAATTCAGGTCATTTAAGGTGTTTCATCAATCTGTTTGTAATATTGTATATTGGCAAGTCATGACTCATATCACCCCATAAATGTTTTGTATCTACTCCACTAGGTCAACACTGGTAAGGTCAACTTGATGTATGTCTACCAATGGTACACTCTAAAAACCATATTTTTCTCCATACTGTCTAGCTGATATGTATGGTGAAACCTGATGTGATGGCTGATCTGTTTGTATATTGGCAAGTCATGACTCATATCAGCCCATAGATGCTGTGTACCCATTCCACTAGATCAACTTATATATGTCTGCCAGTGGTACACTCTAAAAAAACATTTTTTTCTTCTTCCTGTCTAACTGATGTGCATGGTGACACCTGATTTATTGATGGCTGACTAGATGCTGAAACAAATCAATACTCTTCCATCTTGTTGAACAATTTATGTGTATGATATCCTGTTTGTCGACTGGTCAACCATCCATAGCAGAAGAATTTATTTGCCTCTCGTTGGGCCATGATAAAGTATATAGTTGACTTTATAATAGAATGTTTGATAGTACCACAAAAGTAATGATCCCTGATGGTATTGAGCAGATCCAAAAACCTCCTACAGGGTTACCAATGTCTATCACCTTAAATTTCCAGCAAACATAAACTTGACGTTGCCATCAGCAAGCCTTCTATACATGTTAATCTTGTCAAGGTCTTCCACTATCCTTCAGATTTTTATGTAAACCATAATCTGCTTCCTCCTAAAACGGATTAACAGAAATAATGTTTCTAAAACAATGTAATTTCAATTTATATGCACTGATAATTTTTTAAGTAATAGACCAAAGAATTATCATAGATAGTCTCCTACTCCTAAAAGGTTTCCGGCTGATCGTCTCCCCATTAGAGAGGGACTCCCTTCCAACCCAAATACTTCAAGGTGGAAAAGCAGCTTCAAAATTGTTTTAAAAGATTCTATAATATCCGAAATGACCCAAACAATCTAAATTAATCCACATTCTTGTGTGCTTACACTTCTATACAACTTTCACCTTGTTAGAATCTGCCAGTCTGTCGACAAGTACGGTAACCCAACAACATGCTTGCAATTTAGTGTCATTAGTTTACACTTCCCATAGTTGTATTGTATAAATGCTTCTATGGAGAAATACATGTAAGTGGATTTTAAAGGGATTAGTCAGATTGCCTTAGATTGCTAGGTGTAGTTTCCCACTTTCAAATTTATGGAAAACTATTCTTCCAAAGAGGCACTGTACAAACAAAAAGGCATCTATGCATAGCATAGATTTCTGTAAGAACTTATGAAAAGCAACAATAGGATCAAGAGATCAAAGATAGCACAAAAGAGAGAGATAGAATGAGAGAATATGATGATAGTATTCTCAATATGCATGAAGATAGTTACAAAACATGTACGTACAAGGCTTGCTTATAAAGGCAAGCTAGAACACAATGAAGGGCCATGAATGAGACAAGTGGCACAATCATGTGTAGGGTAGGTGGAGAGAAATAATAGATAATTCCATGAAAGGTGGATCACCTACCTAAAGTGGAATTATCATGCCACGATAAGTGGAGATAAAAAGGTGATAACTAGATCACACCACAAAGAGTGGAATTTCTCCAACACACACTTCCCTAGGTGTCCAACTCATATCTCTCTATGCATGCACAAACCTAGATGCATGATGCAAATAACTAGGTGTCACAAGTGCAAACTACAATGATATGCATTCCCTAAGTAAGCTTAAGTAAAGTGTAATAAGTAAAATACTTATTTACACCAACAATTTCATTTTAAAATAAATCAATGTTCTTTTAATTATGTTGAAGGCATTCCCTATGTGAGGTTGCCCGAGCTAAGAATGGTGATCAACAATTGATATTGTCTGTCGTACAGTGCAAGACGATTGAAACTGTTTCGTTCGTTCATTGCCTTTTACTCTATGTTACCAGTACGTGGCATTCTAACCCCTGGTCCGAGTATGATTCGATCCCGATAGGAAATTCGGGTCCGGTACAATGTAGATATGTCCAGGAAATGATTTTGCCTCTATGGAAACAATCAAGGTTTGAAACCTTGTCTATGGATTCAATTTCATCGTACCCAGTTCGAACCCGAGCAAAATCCTCGTCCAAGCCGTACATTTCTCAATGAAATTTGCATTTTTTAATTACTTTTTTGACTTTTTGTTGACTTTCAAACAATAAAATATTCTCTCTAACCCTAATCTTTGCCTTGTAACACATCAAATAGGTAAAAACATACTCATTTAACAATTTGTGAATGAAAAACAAGTTTTTTTGCCTCCATTGCTGAACTTTCTCTCTTGCTTGCACAAGCTTGAATAGACTTGAAGGCTGATCGTAGATTGTTTGAAGTTGGTTGTTGTGCTATTCCTAAGCACTTGCAAGTGTCTACTTGTTGCCGAGAAGATCGTAGAGCAAGATTTGTTCACAAGAGGAAGGTTTTTTTTTAAGTTTTTGAACAAAAAATTACAATTTTTTTTTAACAAATGAACTATTTTGTTTTGTTTTGTTTTCATTCTTCTAAGTGTCTATAACACATGTTCAATTTTTCAGTTTTTTGAAATTAATTAAGTCTTTTAGTTTGAATACCAAAATTTCAAAGAGTTGTGCCTTAGGTATTACAATGGCAACCGATTCTAACTCCTCAAGCTCACACAAATCTCATTTCAAAACAAACCCAAACTCTCCCCTTTGGAAATATGTAGAAATGGTTCAACAAATTTCAGGTGGTGGAGTATATGTTCGAACCCGGGCAGAATCCACATCATCTCACACCCAGGCTGTGCATTTCTCAATGAAATTTGCATTTTATAATTACTTTTTGACTTTTAAGTTTTTGTTGACTTCTAAACAATAAAATATTCCCTCTAACCCTAATCTTTGCTTCCTAACACATCCAATAGATAAAAGCATACTCATTTAACAATTTGTGAATGAAAAACAAGTTTTTTTGCCTCCATTGCTGAACTTTCTCTCTTTCTTGCACAAGCTTGAATAGACTTGAAGGCTGATTGTAGATTGTTCAAAGTTGGTTGTTCTATTCCTAAGCACTTGCAAGTGTCCGTTCGTTGCCAAGAAGATCGTAGAACAAGATTTGTTCAAATGAGGTAGGTTTTATTTGAAGTTTTTTTTTGTTTTTTTACATTTTTTTTTAACAAATGAACTATTTTGTTTTGCTTTTAAGTTTTTGTTTTGTTTTCATTCTTCGAAGTGTCTATAACACGTTCAATTTTTTCAGGTTTTTGAAATTAATTAAGTCTTTTAGTTTCAATACCAAAATTTCAATGTGTTGCGCCTTAGGTATTACAATGGCAACCGGTTCTAACTCCTCAAGCTCACACCAATCTCATTTCAAAACAAACCCAAACTCTCTCCTTTGGAAATATATAGAAATGGTTCAACAAATTCCAAGTGATGGAGTATATGTTTGGATTTGTAGTCATTGTCATGTTAAATTTACAAGCTCATATAGTCAAGTGAATGGGCACTTGTTCAAGATTCCTGAACTAGGCATCAAAGCTTGTCCAGATGAAGATAACCAAGGCATTCTAGATCATATAGTGTAGGGATATATTGTTGAGCAAGAAAAAGCAAACCAAAAAGCAATCAATCTTAAAGCAAGTCATCCTTTGAAAAAAGGATCTCGATTGATGAAGCCCCCTACACCGCCTTCTCATTTTCCACCTATAGATAGCCATCCATTTATGTCCATCCCTCAAGAGCAAACCGTGCCCTCTTCAAATAAAAGATCTAAGGGACCGTTGGAAACTTCATTTCAAATTGAGGCAAGAGAGATTGCTGATCAAGACATAGCAAGATGTGTCTATGCCAATGGATTGACATTCAAAGTTGTTTGTTCATCATATTGGCAAAAAAGGGTGAAATCTATTATTGAGGCTCCAAAGGGGTATAAGGGCCCAGGTTTTGAAAAGGTGTGTTGCACCTTATTGGATAAAGAGGTGAAACATGTAGCAGATTCTTTGAACCCCATAAGGGATTTGTGGATCGAAACAAGGGTGACCATCGTTTCTGATGTATGGAAAGATGCAAAAAATTGCCCATTGATCAATGTTATTGTCATGTCCCCTAAAGCGGCAATGTTTTTGAGAGCAATGGATTGTGAAGGAGAGGTGAAGGATGGTCCATTTATTGCTAACATCCTTTGTCAAGCTATTGAAGAAGTGGGCCACCAAAATGTTGTGCAAGTTGTAATTGACAATGCAAAAAAATGTAGGGCTGCTGGATTATTGATTGAGAAGTATTCACACATTTTTTGGACACCTTGTGTTGTCCACTCCCTCAATCTAATGCTACAAAAAATTGTAACCAAAATTAAGTGGATCAAACAGATGTATGCTAAGGCTGAAGACATCCGAATGTTTGTCACCAACCACCATATGACACAAGGCATATTTAGACAATTCTCAACAAATTAATTTTCTTTTAATTTTAAATTTTTATTTTTTAATTTAAATTATATTTTATTTTGATTTTCAATAGGTTGCTGAGACCCGTTTTTCCCCCAAAACAATTGTGTTGAGACGACTTATGAAGGTTTGTGAGGCACTCTGTAATATGGTCATCAACCCTAATTGGTCAGTATGGAGGCAATCTAGCACTGAAAGAGCAAATAAGGTTAAGCAAATGATCCTAGATGATAGTTGGTGGGATCGTGTTGAGTATCTCCTTAGTTTCACTAAACCAATATTAAGCATGAGTTGTTACACTGACATGGATAAACCTTGTTTGGGCGAAGTATATGATGGTATCGACTCAATGATTGAGAAGATGAAAACCATCATCAATGCAAAAGAGGAAGATCCTGAAGAAAAGTTCTTCAAAGAGCTACATGAAATCATTGTAGATAGATGGAACAAAATGACCACTCCATTGCATCTTCTCGCTTTTGCATTGAGTCCCAAATATTATAGTACTAAGATACTTTTTGCTTCATCAAGAGTTCCTCCATATAGAGATGTTGAAGTGGCTCAAGGGTACAAGGCAGCACTTCGTAGACTCTTCCATGATCGTGACCAATGTGATCGAGTGAGGGTTGAGTTCATGGGTTTTGCATGCTCCAGTGGTTGTGGTCTTGATGCTCTTCGAGACAAGTACAGGGTGGATGCTCATAGTTGGTGGTACTTCCATGGCCAAGAATACATGCACCTCCAACCTCTTGCAATAAATTTTTTATCCCAAGTAAGTTTTATAGTCAAACTCTTTTATCTTTTAATTTTTTTAATTTAAGTTTTATATTTTGTAATTTTAAGTTTAATTTATAATATTATATTTTATTTAGTTAAATTTTGTATGTAATGTCCCCTTTTAGCCAGTGATCAGCTCAATAGCTCTTCAACCTATTCCGGAAGCCCGTAGGCTCGTTGAGGTGAAATCAAGTTTTCCTTGTTTGGAGGTTTTCTGGCATTTCTCAGAATTTACTATTTTTAGTAAGTTCTAATTTTGGCAATGGTCCAAATGACAGCACTTCAGTGAGTTTCCTTTTCAGTTGGAGCAGTTGTGTGAATTTGGTTTTGGCTTTAAGAGCAATTTTTGGTGAAATGATTTATTTCAAGGCATTAATGTTATGTTGTTAATTTGACCCCTTGGCCTAACGTATTAACTTGAAGTTGTGTTAAAAAGGTGGTCATAAAGGGTGGACACCTCATAAAGGAAATATTTGATTTTTCATAAAGTCTTTAATGCCTTGGAGTTGGACGCCAAAAGGAGATGAAATAAAGTGTTTTTAAATTGTAAAATATTTCTAAGGTGAAACGGGCGTCCCCTTTCTTGGAGTTTTGGAGGGAGTTACAGAAGTTGACAGGTCATCTCCAATTCTATAAAAGAAGGCCTTCCTCTAGCATTTGGGTATTCATGTTTTATGCTATTGTTATGCTGTCGAAATGACTATGATTTTGGCTTCGAGGAATGCTTACCTCCTAACATCTATCCAATTTCGTGTTTGAAAGACAACACCTAGTTGGTATTATTGTTGCTTCTCATCCAGACTAGCAGATTGAGCTTCACAGATAATGAATTTTGAAGATGTTTTCAGATTTTGAGTTGCTGGTGCAGTCATGGCTGAAGGTCCATTTTACTTGCAGCTCTTCATATGATTTTATTTTGGTTTTGGGTATTTGCTCATATTGATTCTATGCTAGAGGCAACTCATCCTTGGAGTTTGCAGATTTTAATTTCAAGTTTCTGATTTTTAAAGTGAAAATCGCCCCTCTTAGAAGTCGTACCATGCTAAGGTTGCCTTGGGATTTGTGCATAATTGTTTAATGAGCTTTTGATGCAGTTTGAGAGTTGGAATTGGGCACCAACATCCTAGAATGCTTTCGCAACTCATCTCACGTCATTCGGAGGTATCTTTGGAGTGTTTTGAGCATTTTGGGTGTGATATAGTTTGCTGGTTAACAATTTCAGTCTGATGTTTATTTATATCAGATTGGTAATCATTCAGATTTTGACTTCAATTTCAGTATTTGAGAGGTTTAAAGCTTGAAATATTCATCTTGCATATATTTGCATTGATTCTATCATTGTAACACTTGTAAATTGCAGATTTCTTTCATTGTAAGGTTGTGAATTAGTAGTACTAATCCAGCCATTGTTATATCTGCATTTACTTGTGAATTCTAATGCAAACACTATAACCCCTGGACGGTTTACCGCCAGTGTGGAGGAAATTACTTTGTATTTACATTTATCACCCACTGTTAAGTGGAGAATCCCCACTGTTCAGTGGATGCTTGCCGCAGCGGATGAAGTAGTTTGAATTGTAATGTTTCTTCCCCCCACTAATTAAGTGGTAGCATGGAAACCTCTCATGGCTGGTTCACCGCCTCTTTCTACATTTAGTTGTATTTACTTTCAGTTATAATTCAGTTTCCTCCGCCATATGTTAGCACCTCGCCCAAATCGGGTCTTGTGGGCACATTCTTGGCGTTGAGTGCATTTAATTGAATATCCTTTGAAGCTAACGCTAATCCATTGGCGTAGTGCTAGTTTGTGTTGTGATAAATCAAGGAAAAGAATTGGTTGGCACATTTCATTGTAACTCTTAACTATTTAATTTGGTCTTAATAGGTTGCTAGTTCATCTTCTTTTGAGAGGAATTGGAGCAAATACTCTGTCATCCACTCAATAAAGCACTATAGGTTACATTCAAAAAAGGCAAAGGACTTGGTGTAAGTGCATTCAAACTTCCGCGTCCTTACACAAACAAAGTCCCTACAAAGAAGGAGACTCAAGGAGGTGGGATATTAAGCCAAAGCGTCTTGACTTGGATGCTTCCACAAGTCACTGAGCTGCACTTGACATTGATGATGACTATGAGCCTGAGGCAACTATTGAGTATGAGAGTGGTAGTGTTAGTGCTAATGGCAGTGCTTGTGTGAGTGCCACTAACACTATTTGTGGTTCTACACAAAATGTAGCATCTAATATGGATGTGCATGATGCTTTTTTTGATGACCCATATAATTCAGATTGATCAATGATCAATGATCAATAATGGCTGATTGTAAACACTTGACATTTTTACGTTTGAACTTTAATTTATAATTTTATATTATGACATTTGAGTATCACTAATATTTTCATATATGACTATGAAAGTGGTGGTGTATTTTTGATATGTTATTTGACTATTAATATGGTGGTGTATTTTGAACTTAATTACTACTGCAAATATGTATATATTTCTAATTTTTATATGTTTTTGTATTAACGAGCCCAACCCCCAAAAAAATTTTGACCGAACCCTTGAACCAAACCCTCGAACCCGAACCCGAACCCGAACCCAAAAACGAACCAATAACTTAGCTAGTTTTATTGTTTTCCCCGCATTAAATGCTCACCAATATTTCCAACGTGGGGTTTCATAATATTTTACTTGCAAACTCTGCCCATTTTTTCTCATCTGCATCATTGACATCACGCCACAATAAAGTTTTGTAGTAGGGTTTTGTAATATTATTCAACCCAATCGTCGCCTTGTAGATTCGAGTCTATAACATTTGCCTGCAACTGTTGATTGAGAGGTTGGGTTTGGATTTGATAATCATACAACCAACAACCACGACCTCATTAATGCTGAGGGAAAATATTAATTACAATATTATATTTAAACCAAAAGTTCAATTTGTATAAATTGTAATATATTATTTTATTTTATTTTACGTTTTGTTTATTTATGATTTTATATTTATCTTAAAAACTAAATTTATTAATTTATTAATTAATGTATGTAATTCAAAAACTAGATATTAAATTAATAATATATTATCTATCGTCGTTATTTATAATATATAATATATTATTTATAATTATTAACAATATATATTATTTATATATTATTAATAGTGGAGGTCAATTATTGTGGAGGCTCTTCACACATGTGAAAATTGGGAGGATATGGCTTTCGTGTTTGTCTATCAAGCATTAACTCTACCACATACCCCTATCTGCCTTACAATGCATGCCCACAGACGGCATTCAAAGGAAGGATCACTGATAAGAGGCTCAAGAGAATGGTAAAGTTGAAAGAACCGTAGGCACTCAAGGCGGTGAAGTTGATTTTAGGTGAGAAGATTTTGTTTGCCAAAGAATTTTATCATGTAAACTTAGACACTACATCATGATTTGTTGCTAGCCCTTTGGATATCCATTTATCGAAGGGAATGGTACAAGACATGGCATCAAGGGTTTTCAAGGCGAACCTGAGGGTGGGGATCGAGGACGTCGTGGCTATGGCGTCGCTAGGTGTGGGTACTGCACAGCCTAATGAATTGCCCTTAATGTTGGTCCCAAGACAAAATCATGTGCAACTTCCCTTCCTGATGGACGTTTACGAATTGGAGCTTTAGCTACATCGTACCCAGGCTATACTTGAAACATCTGCTAGGGTATGTACCTATTGGTGACATGGAGTGGGTTGAAGAATGCTCGCATTTTTAGCGCAAGGAATTCCTACTGGCAGTCTAGGGATTTTTTGTAGTCTTCTCGTATGTTGTCTGCCATTTTGCATAGGATGGGCCGACATTTTGCTCGCTTCTCAGCAAAGTAGCAAAACTCAGTCCAAAAGAAATCGGAATTGGCATCGAGCTCAGCAGGACCGTTTTCAGCAGCCTGCACAGAGTTCACAGTCGGCACCCAGTTGGGGCATCTTTTAGCAGTCAAATGCACCGTCGGGTGGCAAAGGTTTTGGTCGGGGTATAGGTTGTTTCTACTGTGGTCAACAGGGACACATTGCTAGACAATGTCCACAGAAGAAGACTACAAGTTTTAGTCAGAGGCCAGCCGCTTCCGAGGCGACAGTGGGCGATGCAGGCAGACCTCATCGAGTTTTTGCAACGGTTGACAACCGTCAAGCTCGCCATCAGGGCACCGTGGTTGAGACATCAAGTGTGTTAAAAGGCACTAGTATTTCTATTCTCTTTGATTTTGGTGCATCAGATTTGTTTCTTTCCCCTTCAGTAGTAGAGCGTTGTACACTGGTGGCAGCAAGGCAAGGCGTTAAGTGGCAGGTCGAATTGGCCTCTGGGGCAAAGGTAACTTGAATCGTTTGTTTAGGGCTCTGGTTTGAAAATTGGGACGTTGGTGACTACAGTGGATCTTCGAATCCTACCTCTTGATTCCTATGATGTCGTTTTAGGTATGGATTGGTTGAATGCTCACTGAGCTATAATAGATTGTCGCCGCAAGGCTATGCGATGTGTAGATGATTCGGGAAATGAAGTTGAGATCGTTGGCATACAGAGACCTATCTCATTACGGATGATTTCTGCTATGCAACTAAAGAGGAGTTTCCGTCAAGATTGTCAGTTGTTTGCCGTGTCAGTCAGTGACTTGGATTTGGGAGAAAGTCAAGAGGTGTCATTGAATGACTATCCTCTCCTTAAGGATTTTGTAGATGTTTTTCCGAGTAAATTACGGGGATGCCACCAAAATGTGACATCGATTTCAGAATTGATCTTGTACCTAGAGTTAAACCTATATCTCGGGCCCCATATCGGATGACAACACAGGAACTTCAAGAGCTCTAATTACAATTGGAGGAGTTATTAGCAAAAGGGTTCATTCGTCCTAGTGTTTCCCCTTGGGGAGCACCAGTGATATTCGTGAAGAAGGACGGTTCCCTCCGTTTGTGCATCGATTACAGGCAGCTAAACAAAGTGACGATGAAGAACCAGTACCCTTTGCCAAGAATTGATGACCTATTTCATCAGATAAAGGGGGCTCAGGTATGATCAAAGATTGATCTCAAATCAGGATATCATCAATTGCGGATAGCCGAAGCTGATATTCACAAAACCGCATTTCGCACTTGATACGGGCATTATGAATTCACTGTTATGTCGTTCAGGTTCACGAATGCACCTTCAGACTTCATGAGCCTGATGAATGGAGTCTTCTGAAACTACTTCGACAGATTTGTTCTAGTGTTCCTTGATGATATCTTGATTTACTCGAAATCTATGGAGAAGCATGAGGAACATCTGAGACAAGTATTGCAGTGCTTGACAGGCAATCAGTTGTATGGCAATCTGGCAAAGTGTGAATTCTATAAGACGGAAGTGAAATACTTGGGTCATGTTATCTCTAGTGAAGGTATCGTTGTGGATCCTTCAAAGATCCAAGCCATCATTGGTTGGCCTGCACCCACGAATGTTCCTAAAATTCGCAGTTTTATGGGACTGGCGAGCTATTTTATCGACGATTCGTTCAGGGCTTCTTGAGGGTTGCACATCCCATCACTTCTCTTCAGAGGAAAGGGAAAAAGTTTATTTGGTCAGAACAGTGCCAATTGGCTTTCCAAACCCTTAAGGAGAAGTTGACTAGCGCACCTATTCTAGTAGTTCCTGATCCTACTGGGGATTTTATGGTGTGTACATATGCTTCCTTGGAAGGCTTAGGAGTCGTTTTGATGCAAGAAGGTCGTGTGATTGCATTTGAGTCCCGCAAGCTCAAGGATCATGAGCTGAATTATCCCACGCATGATTTGGAGTTACCCACTGTTGTGCATTCCCTTGTGAGACGGAGGCACTATTTATTGGAGCATCGGTTCAAGCTACATAGCGATCATCGCAGCCTGCAGTATATCTTTACGCAGCCGAACCTGAATGCCAGATAGAGGAGATGGATGGAGTTTCTTTATGAATATGATTTTGAGGTTAAGTACATCCAAGGCAAAGAAAACGTAGTGGCGGATGCTCTGAGTCAGCGGAGACATGAGTTATCTATCGTAACTCTTGGTGTGAACTTAAGGAGCCAGATCCTCGCAACACTTCCCACAAATAGCTGGTATCAGGAAGTGAAGTCAAAAATTGAGTCAGTTAGGGCGTTAGAGGGTAAGTTTGTTGGTTGTTCTTTGGAATCTGGTGGTCTTTTGAGATCTTCGGGTCCTTCGGAGGGTCTTCGCACCCTAATCATGACTAAGGCTCATCGGACTCCCTATTCTGCTCATCCGGGAGTCAAGAAGACGTATGCAGACCTTCATTCACTGTACTTTTGGGCTGGAATGAAGAGGGATATTGCAGACCTTGTGGCAAGATGCCTGGAATGTCAGAGAGTTAAGGTAGAACACCAGCATCCCGCAAGTCTTTTACAGCCTCATCTCGTTCCTGAATGGAAGTGGGATATCATATCGGTGGACTTCATTGTTGGTTTGCCTATGTCATCTCGTCGACGCGATGCTATTATGGTCACTGTGGATAGATTGACCAAGGTGGCACACTTCTCTCTTGTCTGATCATCCTATACTACGTCCTCTGTAGCCAGAATTTTCATGGAGGATATTGTTCGACTGCACGGAATTCCGCGGAAGATTATTTCCGACAGAGATTCGATGTTCACTTCTACATTGTAGACATCCTTGCAAGGTGCCTTAGGGACCCAACTAAACATCAATTTTGCTTACCACCCGGAAACAGATGGACAAACCGAGAGAGAGTCAACCAGGTTCTTGAGGACATGCTTCGCATGTATGTGATGGATCAGCAGTCGCATGGGGAGGACTATTTACATCTAGTGGAGTTTACTTATAATAATGGATACCATAGTTCGATTGGCATGGCTCCCTTTCAGGCATTGTATGGTCGTCCTTGTCAAACCCCGTTGAGTTGGGATCGTCTTGAGGACAATGTTCTGCTTGAACCCAAAATGCTTCAAGATATGGAGCAACAGGTTACTCGCATCAAAGAGCACTTAGTAGCAGCTCAAGACAGGCAAAAGAAGTATGCAGATGCGCATAGGGTCGACCGTCATTTTTCTGTTGGAGATTGTGTTTTTTTACGAGTGCGTCCACGAAAGAGTCCAATCCGTTATGGAAAAGGCTCTAAGCTCGCTCCTCGTTTTGTGGGACCGTTTCAAGTGTTGGAAAGAATTGGCTCTATTGCTTATCACCTAGCATTGCCGCCCAATCTATCGCACATACACAATGTGTTTCATGTTTCTGTTCTTAGGCCCTATTATCCAGATGTTTCTCACATACTTGATTGGAATGCATTACAGGTAGAGGACGGGCAGCTGGCACTCGAGCCCGTCGCCGTTCTTCAGCACAGGAGACTCACTCTCAGGGGCAGAGAAATCGAGCAAGTGTGGTTCCAATGGGACCCTAATGATGTTTCTTCGACGTCATGGGAGGATGCATCCCACATTAGAGAGTCATTTCCTTATCTGTTCTCTAGCTTCCAGGAGTAAGCCTAGATCTAGAGGGAGAGGATGTAATGCCTCTCGTGTTGTTGTCATTGTTTTGATACTCCTTTCATATTTTGTGGCGTAATGTGGGTCTATGACGGTGATTGTTTCACCAATTTGACTGTTTGGTTGACAATTTCGTTTGCAGGGATGATTATGATACTCTCTTTCATGATGTTGATGATATGATGATGCATGGTGTTTGTCATTATCTGGTTATGCTTATTATCTAGATGCAGTATTATGTTGTTATGTAACTTGACTAATGCTTGTTTCATGAAATTATGATAATGTGTTACTGTTTGGAGTTGGGTGAGGGGACGGTGTAGCATCGCTCGTTCACGAGCGCCCTGCTACGTTGCGAATCCCTCTCACCATATGCTTGCAATTGGATATATATGTTGTTCACGTTGGTTTGGTGCAAGATGGAGGTACCAGGCACCGACTCCGCCTGCACTGTTAGGCTTGAGCATGCCCTATAAGCCCAACGGGTATGCTATGGAAATCCGAGTTGACAAAAAGTCCCTCATCCTAGTCCGTCACCCCGTCACTATGTCTGACAATGTCGTATGTTTGCAACCTCATTCCCGTTTTGGTATCACTCTATTTGAGTCGTTCGTTTTAATTGTTTATTTAATGTTCTATTTTTGGTAGTTCAAGTTAATTCGTTGATTAACATGTTCAATTATTTGGCACGGCCGTTGTTCATTATTGTTTGAGCTACTTTGCTCATATTTCTAACGTTGATTTAATTAAAGTAATAAATGAAATTATTAAATTATTAAGAGAATTTTAGTAATTAATTATTAAATTAATTTGAAGGTTATTATGATTTGATAGTTTATACTATTATTTTATTAAAGATGAAAATGTAAATAAAGACATAAAATTGTATTACAGATAATGTTTATTTTCAAATTTTATATAGTGGATTAATAATTCACTTATTAGTAAGGTTTATTTTATTTTATTTTTAAAAATTAAAATATTTGGATAAAGGAAGTATTGACGGAATTATCAAAAGGGATATTTTATTAAATATTATTTTCAAACGATAAATTTCGGAAAAAAAAGTAATTAAAAGAATTACAGTAACAGTTATGATTTATTAAATTTAAGTAATGTGATTTAATGTTTACAGTGATTCAATATTAATTAGCGGTAAAAAAAATAGTTTTTAATCAAACATTAGTGGAGAGAGTTAGGTTTCTAGATTAAATAAAAGCTTAAAATTTACCAACAGGTGGAAAAATGAAGAAAAGAGGAATTGACGTGTGCACGTGCATGCACATTCAGAAAACTGAAAATTAATTGGGAAATTTTCCATCTATCTGGGTTGGGTTATCGAAAACTATAGAGAATTTCCTTAATTAAGATGGGGAATTTTGTGGGAAAGAACATTTGGAATATTTACAAAACATGATACGGAGAAATTCAACAAGAATTTTTACGGAAGTACAGGGCTCTGGTTAAAAAGTTTAAACTGGTTTTACAGCTGAGAGAATTTGGGGATTTGCGGCTTATTGTCTTCATTTTCGGTTGCAAAATTCCAGGTATGGGAAAATAACTATTTTGATAATCTTTGAGTGGTTTTGATTTATGTCTTTGATGCTTTTATCATTTTCCATGGAGAATGAAATTTGTTGATTATATCCTTTTCTAAATAAGAATGTTTATGAGGAAGCCAAACATAACGTATCTATGAAAGGTTGCCCTTGTTTTGTTTTTGTTCGTTTATTAATGATTCTCCCTGGAGAAATAATCGCCCTCTTGAACAAAGACAAAATTCTTTTATGGAGGAGATATCCTGTAGGTAGGAATTATATATATATAGTTAGTTAGTTGTGTTTATGGCTATGCTTCGCTGCTATGGGTATTGATTTTTATAAAATGTTAATTAGAAATAAATATGGTTCTGTGTTGTTATATTTATTTGTTTGGATAGATATATATTATATAATACATGTATGTATGTGTGGTTAATCATGTTATCAAATTAAAGAAGTTAGCATAAATAAATAAATATTTGTATGCTATGAGTTTAGTTTGTTGTGTGAAACGAAGAATTTAAAAAAAAATACTGAAGTTTGTAAGTATATATATATATAATATTTAAATGTTTAAATATATATATATATATAGATATTTATATCTGGATGAGAAATTAGAAATACAATTGATCTGTTAAATGTTTGAATGTGATTGTAAGAAACATAAAATTTGTTTTTTCTGAAATTTTGATGTAGGTTTATAATCTTATATAAATACTTATGAGTTAGATTATATTTTCCTAAATGCAATACGTTGATTGTCTGCCTTACAAACAACAGAATATTACCCTTTTCTACAGAATTGTAAAATATTTACGGAATTATGAGCAATAGCAATCCATTTGTAAGCATAATTTGACATGTATCAAGAATTGTGTAAACCCTTTAGTGAATTAAATAATGTTAAGTGGATGTATAATCAGTTTTATATTTTAACTTTAATTGAGCATGAAATTTTAGAGAAAATTACCTTGTACTAAAAGTAGTTGGGTTGGGTAGTTTTATTGTGATAGTTTTATTAAGTGCTTTCATTGTTTAATCTTATCTAAGAAACACTAACATGGTATCAGAGCGGGTTCATCTTGGGAATCTCATATACAACGAACTCGTGGGTGCAGTTCTATCGGGAACACGAAGGTTATTTTTATTGTTTTTTGGGCAAGTTCTATAAAATGTCCATTGGCACGGGAGATGGATTTGGCATGTGAAGAATCGATAGACTTGGCCGGTTATGTTGCCCATTATCATTGGAATCCATCATTGCCATTAACGTTGGATAATCATTTCATCGTATCCTCTTTTCTGGACAGGAACAATACAATGCGGGTGATATGGAAGGAGGACGTCTTATGTTATTATGGCTAGGCGTTGTTGCATATAAGATAGCGATTGAATGCTATTGGTGTTGAAACATTCATAGGAATCAGGTAGATGACCTTGTATCTGGTCGATATAAAAGCAAAGGATCATAAGGCGAATTTGGAACATAATTGTCTTGTGCGGCAATCATATACAGATCGGAATTCCATATACAGTGGTCTAAGCGATGGAGAACATTTATGTTCATTGAGGAGGCGTAGAAATGATATCATTCAAACTTGTGGAAGCAAAAGACCCGATATTAGGTGTTTAGTTTGACAGGAACGGGAAGAGGCACGGAAGATACAATCCCATTTACTGAGCCAAACCTTTCCTGATTGGTGTTGTGTATACACATTGGCGTTTTCTTCTTCTGTCATTGGCACGGGAGCATATGTGTGACCAATCAACTAGTCTTGTGGCAGAGGCAATCTTGAATATATATTTCCGCCAACATTATTATTGGCTCTTCATACTAGCGTTGTCTTTGGCATCTCTTGTGCATCGATACTGCTACCTGTACATTTCTTGTGCATCGTAATTGCTACCTATGCATTGAATTTTGAAGAATATGTTGTGATGGGGTGGTATTTGATATCGAGCTTTCTTATTTATTGTTGGACGAGTCCTTCATCATCGGTTGGAGATAGATAGCATACGGAAATCAATATTCAATGTTGTTGCTTGTAATGTTATTCTGGGCGCTGGAGTAGTCATTGGTACAGATCGTGTAACCTATCAGAACGGTTATTAATTCATGCTCTAACATTGAGATATCCTGAGCATCAAGCAATCTGCATCTGGAAAGATTGGATATCGAAGTCATACCGAATGAAGAAATGATCAAGCTTGGAGTCATAGCTTGCAATCATTGGACTATATTGATGGCTGGAGATATCTCTTGAAGTCAATGTACCTTTCAGGTCATCTTTGTATTCAAACTGTGAAGGGTACGGATTGATCTGAGCTCAAGTACAACGTATCACTATGTCCAACATTTGGACCTATCAGAATAGTTCAAAAGATAAGTATTCTTTGGTTGCTGAGTTATATCGTTTATTTATTCTTTGGATCTTGTAATTAAGAGAGAGTAGATTCTCTTAAATTGTGTTGTGTTCACTAGCATAAGATCTTTGAAACTAAAAAAAATTCCTGATATAACTTGTACGATTCTAATCTTGATATTTCTTTGGATAATTATGGACTGTTAGTAATCTCTATCTAAAATGCTTCCTGGACAGGTTTAGGGGGAAGAAGATGATAAGAGATTACTTAGTGATGAAAAGCTTGAGGCATCTTATGAAGAAGTCATGTCAACCAAAGAAATGATCAAAAGGGAGTAAACACTAGAGGGACTGAGTTGGTGGCTAGAGGGAGTACATCTCCAGAAGTCTTCTTTGCAATCTTTGAAGTCGGGATCAAAGGGGAGTTCTATGACTCACTGAGAAGAAGTGGTTGATGCAAGAGATTGAAGATTTAGAGGGAGCCTACTGAACCTAAAGAACATGGTTGTATTGCTTTGGATGTTGTTTCAGTTGAGGTATAGCAGGAAGTAGTCTTTTGTGGCAGCTCAAGAAGTAGTGTGGCTTCAAAAGCTCCTTGCAAGATTGGTTGAACAATCGTTGAAGCCAACTGTCATCCCTTGTGTTATTCAAAGCTTTGAGAAGCTTTTTGTCTTAACATGTGTTTCATGACAAAACTAAGCATACCACTATATCAGAGATATGGTATTGAGGAAAGATATTTAGTTGAGGTATATCAACACTGATGAGCAGATGACAGTCATTCTCATCAAGCATTTTTTTTTGGGATAGTGGTTGTGTACCTTCGAGACAAGCCTGATATGGTGGAGAATGAAGTCCTTGCTGAGAGGGAGTCTCAGTATCAGTGTTCCTTTGTTTAATGAGTTCTTCTTTGAGAGAAGTTCGAGGTGAAATCCCTTGATAATGCATTTCTCTATTGAGAGAGATTTGAGGTGCAAGTCCTTGATAATACATTTCTCTATTGAGAGAGATTTGAGGTGCAAGTCCTTGGTAATGCATTTCTCTCCGAGATTTGAGGTGAAAACCCTTGTTTCCACCCTCTGGGAGAGCCATGGTGGATGTCATGTGTGTGACTCCATGACAGCATCACGTGAGGGAATCCGTGATGACTTATTTGTGCTTGTGTATCACCCTCTGAGGAGCCATGGTGATAGTCACATTGAGGTGACAACATCACATTAAGTGATGAGCATTTGTTCATACCATCTATGGAGGTAGCCATGATGGTTGATATCACTTGGAAGTGATATTCTATTTTGTTTTCATTCTGATATGATGTGTCTTGTGTAGGTGGAAGTTCATCCCTAGCTGAGAGGGAGTGTTGATGTTATAGCAGCTTAGGGCTGCACTTCCTTGCACACGCCTCAAGAAGAAAATTATCAAAGACAAAGGGCCGACCCTAATGGATTCGCATTTACTATTTGTTGCATGGGCCAACCCTAAATGTATTTATCATTATTTATGTTTTCCTAGAGGGCCGACCTAACTTGAAGAGGCACCTCTTTTATATATATACAAGGTCTTCTTGTCATTGTTAATCAATCAAGTTCATTAAGAAGATTCGCATTCATAGAAGGAGGTCACACTTTAGCAACAGATCATTATTGTTTAGCAGCAGATCATTATTGTGAAGCAACAGATCATACTGCAGCAGCAAACCGATTTCAAGGAAGAACATATTCATTTGTATCTTTTGCATCTAGGAGAGGTGCGACTGTTATTGTATCATATTCGGCCATTGCTAGGCCTGTGTTGTAAAGCAAACTTCTGCTCTTGTTCCTACAATATATAAGTGAATCTTTGTTGGGTTTTTCTCCCTCAAGAGGAGGGTTTTCCTAGGGTATCTTGCTGTGTTTATTGTCTTATGTGTTGCAATATTATTAAGTGCTTTCATTGTTTAATTTGATCTAAGAAACACTAACAACTAGGACCTTCCATTTGTTGTTGGAATGCTCTACCAAATGAGCTACTGGCCCCTTGTGGCCAACCCATCATTAGTCCGGGTGTGGCTTATATCCAACACCCCCCCTTAAGCCATATAGCGGGTGCATGGGGCTCTTCTGAAGTTAGATCCTGAGACCTGTCGTCATGGAGTCTCTCAACATGACGCCTCATCTCAGTCTCAGAGATGAACAAGGCTTTCACCTTATATCTCTCTATCTCAAAGCATTACAACAAGTGAAGATGAGACTCCCTCTGAAGTTTTAATTACTTGCATTAGCCTCCTGACCTCCTCGTCAAAAAATCGTCTGTAATACTTGCTTTAGAGAAAAGGTTTCCAACTCACACCTTTGTAGAGATTCAGGTTGTTCTCTTCAACCTCATCCCAGATTACTCTTTTATAAATAGGTTTGCGGAGCTACCAATGTTAAATCCAAGTTGACAGACATGAGCAATCCTGATCTCAATTGCTGAAGAGGTACTTCAAGAATTTAGCATCTGTCCTTGCAATTTTGAATCATAGAACTCCCTCTTAAGGTTAATGCTTCCTCTTCGAAGAGATGTCTTATGCCATTCACACAATCTCAAGGTTTCAAGCAGTGTCTCCATTTTTTCAATTTACAGGATGCATTAAGCTTTTCTTGAAAGCAATCTTTTATGCCTTTTGATCCATCCTGAAAGCATTAAGAAGAGATTACTAAGAGTTCATGACTATCCAAAGAAATTTCATACAAAGTTTACTATCTCAGGTTATAGCAATAACTTGCAATGAATAGTTGAAACTTCAAGGATCTTAAATTAGTGAACACAAATCAAGAGAAAAACATAATCTCTTTTACTAATCACACAAAATCTACTTAAATGATATAACAGAATTTCAACAAGAAATACTCATCTCTTTTAAGTATTTCGATGGATGCAAATGCAGGACACAGTATGGAACGTTGCGCTTGTGCTTAGATTAGTCCACAACCTTCCTTCTGCAGGTTCACGGCTTGATCACAAGCCCAAGTCACAGAATTTGTCGTGGTGGCTGGCTATGGTCGATGCACTCCTTTTCTAGCTACGACCCACCTAGAATTGCTATACAGGTGTAACAAGCTCTATGATGTTCAGATGATGAAGCAGCAAAGATGAACCCCAGTGCATCCTACAATGATGGATTTCACGAAGGCATCAGGAACAACACTTCTTTATCCGTCCTGAATTAAACCTGATGTTGATCGGCCAGCTCCCAATCCTAAAGCATAAAGTAATGCCCGTGTCTTCAGATTACCCAACGCTTAGGATAGACTTGTTCCTCCATTAGTAGTTTCTATTGTATTCAAATCTTCTTCACGGTTGCTGGTATTGATGAGTGCTCAAATTCGGAGGAAGGATAAGGCCCGATTGGTTTATGCACCACGTTTCCTGGATTGATCCAGGGAGAAATGACTATGGCGGGCACACGAACACCCAATCTGTCAAAATTGAAGAAAAAAAAGGTGATGGGCCTACAATTCCATCGGGAGAGGGCACATCTCTCACAAGTGTAGGAACATGATCAAAGAAACCCCCGTGCTCATCGTAAATAATAATGAATACCATTTCGTTCCACTGGGGACTCGATCTCAGCGTCTCGTAAACCTCCTTCACAAATTTTTTGACCTTCAGCAACAACATGGGAGGGATGGTCATCATTTCCTGGGAAAATCTTGAGATCTAAATAGCGTTGCTCAATGACGACAAAGTTGGGTAGTTTCCCATTCTTGGCGTCAGACTTGAAGCTGTGATCGTACTGATGAAACTTGGACACATACTTGAGCTTTCTCAGGTTCCTGTAGAATAGAGTAGCTGGAGGATACGGTAATAAATACCGAAGTCGAGACCGGATTCATAAACGGATTCAAAGATGGTCTTTTGCGGATATCCTACAATGAGCTTGATGGAATCGTTGTTGGTTGCACCGTGAGAAGTTCCAGAGTGAACGAAGAGTCTGTTGGGCTGCGTTGAGGCCGGCATAGACGCAAACCATCTGTCAGTAACTGTTTCGAATCTCCAGCTTCCCCGTTCTTGAGAATAAGATTTTAAAATTATCTAATATTTGGATTTGATTTGGATTCACACAACGTGGCTCTGATACCATGTAAATGTAATCAAATCTGTATCAAATAGGATCCTATATCTAAGGTTAAAACTGAAGACTGAAATTCTATGTGAGAATTCTAAGTAAACACAATTTCCAGATTTCTTCTTAAACTCGAATGTGCTGATTGCAGACATTTTTTATTTCTATGTTTGCATATCAACCAAGGAGTCGCCATAAATATGTTTGTAGACCCGCCTTCAAAGAGTGCGCCTCATGAGAGGACGTGTCTCCATAAGTGGAGACACGTCCGCTCATGGGACGTGTCCCTTAGAGCGTGCTGGTTCTTGAAGAACCGTTTAGAATATGGTTAATGTCTAACACACATAACCTTTACACTATGGCGGATGGAAGAATTCTGATTATATTAAATGCAAATAACAATATCTTTTATTAATACGAATATATATATGCTCATAAATTCGATTTCCTTTAATATGTGTATTGAGGATAATCTTTGATCACATATAATGTAATGTTCCCCTTTTGACAGTGATCCTGTTATTAGCTCATCAGTCTATTCCGGACTCCTGTAGGCTTGTTGAGATGTTTCAAAGGATTCCATTCATGGAGGTTTTTGTGGTTCTTTCTCATTATTTACTATTTATAGTAAATACTTCTTCTGGCAGTAAGCAGTTATCAGCATTAAGCCTTGGCCATTAAAATATTAATGAAATGCTTCATTACTTGAGCAATTAATTCTAATTTGCAATTGACCCCCTTGGCCTAAGGAATGAACTTAAGTTGTTTTGAAAAAGGGGTCTTGAGGGTGGCGCCACATAAAGAAGTCCAAAGGTTTTATTTTAATTAAAATCCTCTTTCTCAAGTGGGGGCGTATTTTTGAAGTATGACTCTTCCTTTGGAAATTTGAAGAGTCTTGTCTTTTGGCATACCTCTTGGGGAGACTTGAACAGTTTCCTTTGTCCTTTAAAAGTGAGGTTTGTTTTCAATATTGATCATCCACTATTATGCTAAAGTTATGCTGTCAAAATGCTTTGTCATTTTCTACTTCGAGGAATGCTGACCTCCTAGTTCTCATTCAATTTCGTGTTTGTAAGACAACATCTAGTTGAATCATTGCTGCTTCTCATTCAGACTAGCAGATTGTGCCTCAAGGTGAATTATTAATGTGTTTTTCCAATTTTACAGTTGCTGTTTGCATACAACTGAAAGTAGTTTTTGCTCATATGTGATTGTACGAATTTTATATCATTCTGGGCATTTGCTAATAAAGTTTCCAAGGTCCAGGCGACCATTCCCAAGCAGTTTCAGATTTTAATTTAAAGTGTACATTTTTATATTACAAAATCGCCCCTCTCAAGGGCCGTACCATTTGTCCTTGCATTGGGAAGTGTGCCACAAATAATTGCAGGTGTTTGGAGCTGGTTTTGGTGTCTCAACAGAGGCGCCTATCTCTCAAGTGAACTAGGCTTCGATCTCACGCCTATCGGAGGTACCTTGAATGAGTTGTGAACAATTTTCATATTTTCTGTAGTTGCTGATATACATTTCCAGAATTACAGTTTGCTGATCAGAATTAAACAATTGTTGTTCTTCTATCATTTCTCCCTCTTCTCTCGTTCTATTATGACATGGAGATAATGTATAAACATGGTGCTTGAATCATGGTGAAATTGACATTGTAAATTGCAGCTCTTAATTCATTTTGTAAGCTGATACAGTAGTACTGTTTTCAGTCATGTATTGCTGCTTGTTATTTAATTTCACACTAAGCACCCCTAGATGGTTTACCGCCAGTGAGGATGAAATATTGTAACCTCTTTCATACCCACTTCAAGTGGAGAATTCCCACGTTCTAGTGGATGCCTGCCGCAGCAGAGGAAGTCTTAATGTTGTAATTTGTCCCCTCACCGCTTGGTGGTAGCGTGGAAGTCTTTGGCTGGTTATCCGCCTTATTGTTATTTCAATTCCGCAGTAGTACTCCACCATATGTTAGCACCTCGCCTGCAAAGGATCTTGAGTGCACATTCTTGGTGTTGAGTTTAATATTTCTCTTTCAAGTACATTCTTGTATCTTTGTTTCAGTAGATCCTAGGGATCCTCTGACCATATGCTCGCCCCTCCTCCTTAAGTGGTTTTAGGGCGCCATTCTTGGTTAGAGTTCTTATTTGCATCGTTTTGGTTTAAGCTAACCTTAACGGGTGCATTGGCTATATTGTAAATGTTACTAAAAACAAAGAAAAAATTGAGAGAGAATACTTCATATAAATAACGAAGATGCTTTCAGCATTCATTACTTATATCTGACTGAAGCTATCATCCATTAACACATTTAAAATTAGATTTATTTTCAAATACATTTAAAATTAGATTTATTTTCAAACGCATTTAAAATCATATTTATTTTCAAATGCATTTAAAATTAGAATTGCTTTCCAATGCATTTAAAATTAGATTTATTTTCAAATGCATTTAAAATTAGAATTACTTTCCAATGCATTTAAAATCAGATTTATTTTCAAATGCATTTAAAATTAGAATTATTTTCAAACGCATTTAAAATCAAATTTATTTTCAAATGCATTTAAAATTAGATTTATTTTCAAACGCATTTAAAATCAGATTTATTTTTAAATGCATTTAAAATTTGATTTATTTACAAGTACATTTAATATTAGATTTAATTACAAGCTTATTTAAAATTAAATTTATTTACAAATTCCTTTAATACTAGATTTGTGATTTGCATATAAATTGTATATGTTAGTTTTTAATTAAATTTATTTAGTTTAAAGCAAACAAATGTATATACTACATTTTAATTAAATTTATTATTTTGAAGTAACAAATGTATAGGTTATATTTTTATTTTTATTATTTTGAAGTAAATAAATGTATAGGCTAGGAATTTTAAATTAAGAGAAATTTGATGGTCTACATACTATAGGTCTTCACAGTTCTTTACTTAATTAAATAATTTCAATATAGTTGTGTAAATAAAATAAAATTTGTGATTCTTGAATATTTAATAATCTAAAAATTACTAAGAGAGATTTGATTTATTTGAGCTTTATAATTAAAGAAGTGAACATTGAAGTTAGATCATTATCAAATGAATAATCCTTTCATGTTCTTATTGAGTTAGTTTATTTGTCAAATTGAATAGGAATGTATAAACAAGTGGAGTATTGAATATTCTTTAAGTTTCATTACATGGAATTGTGTTGGGAGATTAAAGTTTGATTTTTGCGTTCTCCTGATTGATGGAATTCTACATTGATTTATTTTCCGCTTTGACGAGTTTATAAGCCAAGCCATGATGTGAGTTCTTTGGGAACCTAAGTATTTGGGTACCTTTCAGTTGGGAGTATATGAAAGTTGGTTTTATAGGCTTCCTGAGGCATTGGGTAACAGGTGTATGTTGGATTTCTTTAATTTGATTTTGAAATGTTTGATTTAATTATTAGTTTGAACTCTTGTGGGTGTTACCTTATTTCATAGTTTGCCTCTTGATATGGTTGTTTGGCGAGATGGTCCATGCCTCGCAATTGTACTCCGACTAGTAATTTTTTGGTGTTTTATGTTTGGTACACCCCTTATTATTGTAAAGTTTTGTATTACGGCTATTGGGGAGGGTGACTCTTCATGGGGGCCGGTGCACAAAGGGGCAGTCAGGATAACCCATGGAAGAGTTGGTTAAACAAGTGAAAACCTAATAAAATAAATTAGTGGGTTTGGGTAGGAACACATTAATTAAGATAGTAAGATACCTCATCCATGCGGTAGTGCTTTTACAGACTAAGGGTGGGCTGAGAAGGTCGTAGTTGGCAAGATCGCTACCTTGTCCTCATGAGAGGCTAGTGGTCCCGCACGTGTCACCCTATGGGGTCGGCGCCTAGTGAGAGGCAATCAGGATAACCATAGATGGGGGTCGGCGCCTATTGAGAGGCAATCAAGATAACCCATGATAGGATCGTGCGATGACACTCTCCCATAGTATTCCTTGCCTTTCCCTTTGTATGCCTCTGGAAGCAGTCACCTTATAAGTAGTCGTTGAGATTGTTGTTTGTTATGTTTTGGTTGCTCTTGTGGTTTGGTCTTGGGGATGTTATGCTTGTTTGTCTTGGTCGTGGGTCTTTCTTGTCAACTCCTAGCACGAGAGGTGGACCTTCGGGCCCACATGGTTGGGTGGAACGTGCTATGCACCCCGTTGGGTTCCCAATCAGTGTTCGCGAAGCGCGGAGCTCGTGTTGTTGCAAAGGATCCAGAGCTTCACCACAGTTCAGTTATATCATGTTTGTTTATGTATTTCTCTTGTAATCAATGTATTATTCCCACTATGTGTTGGGAAGCACGATTGTGCATTTGGAATCTTGAAAGCAATACAATTTCTCATTACCAATGTATATGTATAATCCGATTTGATCATCGTAATGTATCTATGCTTATATTCTCTTGATTATGTTGTGTTGTATATCGATACTTCTCATTTATGTAATGTCATGAATGGATGGTTTTTTTTAATGTAATCGTGGGATTCATCCTTTATCATTTTTGTAAGAGTTTAGTTTTCGTAATACCGTCCCCTGTACCCCAGAGGACGTAGTGATATTGTAATTGTATAATTTCGATACATGTTGTGTATATTCATGTTCATTTTATGTAATGTATGTTCATGTTCATTTTATGTATTGTTCTACTTTCACAAAAAAAAAAAAAAAAATGATAATTTGTTAGTTTTAGTTGTCCTTTGGGGTTCGCACGGCGGGGTGTCACATATCTCCTCTCTACCTCTCTCTTTATATCACTTCCTACCTCTATCTCTCTTTCCCTATATCTTTATCTTTCTATCTCTCCCCCTCTCTCCCTCTTCATATATTTATCTCTTCCATCTCTATCTATCCCTCTCTCCTCTCTCTCTTTATCTCTCCCTCTCCTTCATTTGCATCTCCATAGTCAACTCCATCTCCATCTCTATTTCTATCTCTATCTCCCTTTCTATCTCTATCTCCTTACCGCAGTCCCTCTCTCACTCTTCCACACCTCTTCAACGTACCCATTACACACCAAGGTGTGATTGCTAGTTTATTATTTACAATTTGAAAGGCCAACAAAGGAATACTTTTATTATTCTTTAAGCCCATCTCTATCTTCTAGTTTTTGTTTTGCTTCAACTTCTTCATCTTCCCAATATTTTTCTTTTGCCATTCTTCATTTTTATTTTTATTTGGAATATGCATTCCCTATTACTTTTCTTTATCTTAATTCTTCCCTTGGATATTTCAACCACAATTTTGTATTCTCCAAGCATATGCTTCAAGCATTTTACACATCACTAAATCTTCTATCAAGTATTCATTCTATAGTGTAAGGTTCTGGTGTTCAGATCAATGAGTCCCACATTATTTTTTTCTATTATTTCCAAGTTCTCAAATTTTACCACAAAGATGAACATAATTTATACTTACTTCAGAAGCAAGTAATCCTCATTATGATAAATAGATTATTTCTCTAAAGCTTCTTTCCCACAATGATCAAAGTTTCATAAATATTGGTTTGATGCACATAACATGCAATCAAAATTTCCCATTAAGAGGATAATCAACAAGAAAGAAAAACTTAAAATGCCAAAATAGTATATACCACCCTTAAAAACAGTCAAGATAAATTTTCATGGAGATTTCCATGGGAATCCAGGATTGGTTGTTGCAAAGTCTTTATTTAAGGACCATAGTGGCATTTTTAACGAAGGAAGATCCTACCTACATTGTTAGTTTGACTAACAATCAAGTAGATGCAATGGCAGAAGTGGAATGTTTGAAGATGGCAATGGATAAAGGATTCAAAAAGGCCACCATCGAAGGCAACTCAATGATCATAATTAATGCTATGAAGAAAGATAAACAGCCAAATTGGAAAATTGTATGTATCCTAAATGAAACCCAGGTTCAAGCACTTGATTTTGAGGTTATAACTTTCCAACATTGTTTCCACAAATGCAACCAACCAATGGATCTTCTATACAATGATGGCATTTTGTATGGCCCCACTAACAAGCATAGTTGGATGATGCCCTAAAAACTCGTTGGTTTGCCTTCACTTTTAATGCAATTCAACCTAACTGTGGAGAGGTAAGTCAATGGAAAATAGTAGGAGATAGACTAAGGAAAGATAGAAAACTAGAAAACTAAAGGAGAAAATGTCATAAAATATATAAAAATAGATATGCAGGACGAGAAAAAGAAGAGAAAGAAAGAAGTATTAAAGAAAATATTTCAAAGATTGAGAAATGATTTATTGGATGTGGTTTTGAGAGCAAAGAAAGCAATTATAAATGAAATAGTAATGCCCATCAATTCACCCAGGTGAGGGCAGATTGGACACACCACCGCATGCATTTATTGCAGGTTTAACACCACACGTGTTTTTATGGCTGTTGTAAATGAGCTGTTAAGATAATTCATTCTCTCCCCTTTTGTTTTATGTCTTTCTGTAAAAAGCAATCTATAACTTGAAGACAGGTGAGAAGTGACAAGGAAAACCATAGCAGAAAGCAGTAGCTAACAGCTGGTAAGGATAACCATGGTGGTGTTGTAATATACTGACCAAATTTTTGATGCCAGAATTTTGCACATTTAATGGGTTTCAGATTACAGGCATTTTGTCAAACATTTTTGCACAGGCTGGTCTGAGATTGTTTGGCACTTATTTTGAAATGTTTGCAGTTTATCATTAAACAATCATCTTCCCAAGTTCACACTACTAATAACTTCATTCATTAAAGAGAATAAATGGCACAATTTGCTCACAAAAGAATTTATATCTATTAATAGCTTTGCTGACACACAGAAAATTATCAACAGCAGAAACTAAGAATTAAATATTTATATTCAGATGTTGACCTGGTCATATATTTCATTTTCCCTTCGGTCCAGAACTGTACGGAAGCCTTAAGAACATCTGCCGCCTTCTTTAAAGTAGTATGGCACCCACAAGAACATTTACGGCGATTCCCAAAGATTAATGATTCTCCTTTATTTTGTACAATTCCCTTGGAAAAGCGTATGGCGGCAGAAAAGGAAGGAATTTTGAATTAATTTAATGAGTCGCACCTTATACATGACTCTACTTCCCCAGTCACCTCCATTTAACCCACATAATGCCCTTTATCACTTGTTGCAACTCAATAAAATAATGTACGGACTGAGTTTTAGGCTGCACTAAGTATTAAAAAGGTTCTTAAATACCTTAATGAGCTGCAGAACATTCCCTCACCAAGTATATGGTACAGCACCTGTAGTATGAGGATGGTACGGCTGCTAAGAGTAGCTAAGAAAAAATAATTAATAATTTACTCAGACCAATTTGCAACTCTCTTATCTTCCAACTCAGTATTTGTCTTGGAACAAGACATCACAAATTTTGTAATCTGCAAACGATGTAACCAAGCGTGAAACCTGAATGGCTCCACTTGCAACCAACTAGGATAGGTCTTCCACTACTGAAACTGATTTCCCTTAAGATTTTCGTCCTAGAGTTTTGCTCCAACTGAAACTCTCCAAATCCACAATAGAAAATAAAAATCAAGCATATCTCAAATGAGCTTCAAAATCTTCTTTTATTATACCCAAGGAACTTTCTGAAGGCCTTTTTCAAATTCCCATCTTTTAAAAAATCATTAAGCTCAAATAATAAAGTGACCCTTTTAATATTTCTTATAATTTTCACTTTAGTAAATTAATTAAAATAAGTTATTCGTAAAATGTTACTTTATTGGACAACTTAAAATAATTAATTTAATTTATTCCCTTATTGCTTGACTTTAACCTACGGGAATAAAATAGGCTAAGTGATCGTCTCTGACTACTCCTTGGAAGGGGACATTACAGGTGTGATGTGTGATAAGCAATTCAAAAACACATTTTGAATTTGTTGGCGTTTCAAATCGCACCTCTGGAATGCGTTTTGGAAACAGACAGCTATGTGCAGTAAACTGCTCTTCGAATTAGGAGGGAAAGCTCCCTTTTTTGCTGAGTTGCATAAAGAAACTAAACTAAACTAAACTAAATTTTTGCCTATCTTTTTGATTCAACTGCGAGAACACAAGGTTACAGAACTCTATATGTTGCAGCTGAGGTTTTCCCTTTAATGAAACTTGACAACTACAACTTAACTTATGCTAAAACATTTCTATCCTCTCAAGTAAACGCAGAGCAAGAGAATTTAGAAATGGACGAGATTGATTTTCTGACAAAGATACTTAAATAAACTTTCCTCAACACACATCTACTGAATTTCAATGCAAGCTGAAAAAGGAGATCATATAAATATTACGGAAATATGAGACTTTATATCAAAGTAGCAAAGCACACTCAAGATTTTATTTCCTCACACTTCTAGGCACAAAACAATAAACGGAAATTTGAGATTTTTATATTGGGGCAGCAAAGCACGCTCAGGACTTTATTTACTCAAACTTCGAGCACAAAGATTACAATTCTGCAACAGCAAGTTGTAGCAAAATACTTGCAACATGTGATCAACCAAATTACAATTCACACAAAACACATGCACTAAACAAGGATTTGCAGCTAAGGGGGCATGCAAACTTGCTCTTTACACAAAGTGAACTGACACTAATCGATAACAAACATGAAGGCATAAACTCAGCGATTCTGTTCTCACAAGCACAGTTAAACTAAAATGAGCAAACACTGATCTTATTTATACACAAGCAGAGGAGTAGGGAACCCTAAAATCTCCTTGCTTTTACAACTACTGCTTGCCAACATGCAAGCTTTATTTCTAATCCTATAAAACATAAAACATCTAAAACCTAGAAAGCATCTAAACATGGAAAGTGCCAACTCGTTACAACTCGCTACAACTGTTTTCTTTCTATCCTCAAAGAATGGACAAGAATTGAGACAAGAATAGAAAGAAAGCGTGAAAGAAGCTTCTAGAAGAAGTTTCTAGAAGAAAGCTGATTTAAATCTCGATCACATCCGCTAAAAAGCAGGCAACTGCCTCTCTATCAGGAGTGTTGATACTATTAATAGAAAAATGCCGCTTTTCCAAGATTTCTTCACCATCCACAATAGATCTCAAGAAATCTTCGCTCTCATTGGCCACTTTCTCAAACTTCGCTGACATCATGGAAATCATCTTCATTTTTCCAACACTGCCATCGTTGCCATGCATGATACTCTGAAACTCTGCTTGGACTACGTCAAGCCCAATGTATGAACCATCCTCAAGGCAATACTGAGAAGGAATTGCTGCAACAAATTCTCTGATGAACTTAAGAGTATCAATGACACTTTGCTTATACACTGCAAACTCCTCAGATATTCTAACATATGTATTAACCTTGAAAAGGTGACCTTCTTTCCACTCCAGGATCTGTCTTTTGTGTTCTCTTGCCATTGTAGAGCCATAAGCCATCTCTAAATCTGCAATTATGATTTCATGCATAGGCTTGAACTCGGCTATCAATTGCTCAAAATCCTGGATACCTTGATGTAAGTCATGAGCCTTGTATCTCAGCTGGAAGACCTGTGCTAGAATCTCTTCTCCTTTGACGATGAGCTCTTCAATCCATTCCTGAGTTTGTTTTCCACAAATAACTAAATGCCTCAACTGTTGCTGATCAGTTGGTGTCTCTAAAACTTGTGGCAGCAACTGTGTTGTTTGTGAGGTGCCATGAATGAGATTTGATATACACAATCGGAGTTGACGATTTTCAGCCTTGAGGGCTGCCTTGTCTTCTCCATCCTTTTGCACTCTTTCTTAGATATTTTCAGTTACCATCTTGAACAAACTCATGTCAGCATGTCAGGTACTTTTACCAAGATTTGCTTTGACCATTATGAAATCATCAACATCCACCTCATCCCTGATTTTATCTTCAAGAGGCATTGTTGTCTCCATGACCATTTCACCCTCAAGATTTCTCTCAAAGTGGATTTGTTTCTTTGCCTTCTTCTTGGATGCTTTCTGATAAGTGTCATCAAAGTTCAACTGATAAGAAGACCTTCGTCTTGTCCTTCCCAAGGAGCTCTCAAGCCAAGACGTGGTATCTCTACTTAACATCCATGGGAGGAATAACTGCACAATATCTTCCTGTATCTCCTCGTCTTGCAAATCAATGTGAATTGGTAAAGACCTACGAGATGGTAAAGGGTCTTGTATCAAAGGCACATCTGTTGTTTCTTCTTGCAGCATTGGCTCATGTGATGGAACTTCTATTTCAGCTGTAGGCTGCTCCTGTATAACAATTCCTGTGAAATCCAACCTCTTCTTTGCACTCTTTGTAGACCTACTACCCTTTGCAACCTCTTTACTTTTTCCTTTTGTCTTTGACTAAGCTTTAGAAGAAGAAGGACGCAATGGATGAACCCTTGGCAGCTTTGCTACTGGAATCGACTTCATTCTTTTGAGTGTCAAGAAGGTCTTGCTATAATCTACAACCTGACGAGTCCTTTCTTCTACTGTAATGCATTCTTTGTTAGCCCAGCTAACCTATGAAAGAGGTTGTTGTTCAATCTGATTTCTAGTATAGGCTGGGAGAACTACATCCTCGTCATCATCTAATAACCCTTCAATGTCTTCGGATAAACAATCTTTCATTTGATGAAGGGTGAGCCTGCTATTGCTTCGCCTTCGCACCTCATACTCATCTCTGCAATTAGCCCAAAAGTCTTCAAGTGCGGGCACATGAGCGTAGTTTTGACCAAGTCGAGTTGCATAGACACCATGGGGATCATATGATTGTCTCTCGCTGAAAGGCTTGAGACCAAGTTTATCTAACTCATTACCCATTATTTTAGCATCTGCAAATGATCTGCACCTATAAATACCCAAAGCAAAAGGGAAGTTGAATGCTGGTTTCTTTTTGTTGCGCAGGCGAGTCTGAACATCTGATACTTGTCTGAGAAATTCCATACACACGACTTCATCTGACGGATACCTCGGCAACATAAGAGGAGCACCTGAATAGCCATAAACCCTTAGGTAGGTGAAAGTGGCAAACTGAATAAACCAATCCGCCCATTCTGGCATTTCTACCCTGGCAATAGATGAAATGGGAACATGTAGTTCATTGTCCAGGTCACGCACTGTATAGATTAAGAATGCTTCACTCACTCTTTTGTAATGATGTGATGTCGCAGTGAACTCCAACTGAGTGTAGTAATTGTAGACATGTTGAACATTTAAAGAACCCTCCATGTTTAACCCTCTGAATTTACCCTGAAAGGCAACCAAGTAGACTAGGTAGGAGATCATGTGGAATGCATGTCTATTAAAATATTCAGTTATTTGATGGTGAAGGCAATCACTGATGAATGTAAGCCAATCATAGAACTTTGTCTTCTTCATGATGTGACTGAGGATGACTTGCAGCCATGGTTAAAAATCAGGTGTATAATTGGATTATCGAAAGGCTTCTTTTGAGTGATCTCTATATCCCCTGAAATGTACATCAACTGCCAGAAGATGACAACCTAACACTGGTGAGGAGGTGGTGACATTATGGCAGAAGATTCAGGAAGTCCATGAGTGGCTGCAAGCACTACAGAGCCACAATGCAGATACAGCACAATATGTGAAAGACATCCAATTGGTCCATTGTGATGATCTATTGGGTGTTTTAAGAAATATGATGTTCCCTGCCCTAGGAAATGTATAATATAAATCCACAGGTAAGTTAGCCGTCATCGAGTTGGATGTGTTCAATTGCATTCCTTCAAAAGGCACAGGACTGTCCAAGAAGAAGGGTGTTAAGGACCTAGAAGGGTTGGCTACCTCACTCCAGCAACTGCAAATACAAAATCCACAACATTTATACACATTGAATGAGTGGAGGTTGCATTGTTTTGTGTCTTAAGGTTCTCTGTAGTTTTCTGTAATGAAGTTTGTCCATGAATAGAGGGAAGTGTTGACGTGTGTTTTATGACAATGCCAGCACAGAATAAAATGTCCAACGGCCACTCTATTCTCTCTTCATCAAAGTGTTCTGCATGCTAAGATTGCGTGAAAGTTCATGCGTTCGACTCCAAGGTTCCTTTAATGCGAATAGACTCAGTTGGTTGATGTGAATATGCTGGGTATTCCAAGGGGACTTACGTAATTGTTCAACTTTATATGCTCAAGCAAATGAAGGATTTTGACTATGATGCTTTGGTATTTGAACGGATCGGGAAATGCTGAATTTAAAGGAGGTAGGGATAGGAATTCTACAATCTATTTCTACGGGTGGAATGCAAGGATTAGCTTCAACAGTCTTCAAACCAAACTTCGTTTTGTCTCCCCTTCGGACAACTCTGACAAAGCTAGTGCAATCTTCAAAGGATGGATGAGATGTTCAGATTGAGATTCACCATGCGCACCCCTTCACAACGAAGCAAGTGGGCACACTAAACACAATTGAAGTTAAGTGCTGAGATTCCAGTTGACCACGCAGGAGCAGACTTACCATCAGCAAATCCGCCAGTGGTATGGATACGGGAAGATATGCCCAAACTAATGTCACATTCCACAATTAACTCTACTTGCATGAAAACAAATCTACTTTACTTTACTCTATTCGAATTGGAAAGACGAAAAGATCTCCTCAACTACCCACAACACAAAATGAAGTCACCAATCAATGAAATCTTTATATCATGAGAGTCTTACACAACAATCTTTTGCAAAAACTTTCAAAGGGAAAGTCTTTCTTTCCTTTCCAACTAAGCTAACTCCTAGCTCTACTTTAACTTCTATCAATCTCTATCTCTGTCTAGCTCTGATCTATCTCTGATTCTAATTCTAACTATTTACAAATGAGGGGGGATGCCCCTTTTATAATGAGTCCAATTAGTGGACGGTTCAGATCTGATTACAATAAAGGGCTCAGATTGAGCCACCCATGCCCTAATTAGGGCTTCTACCCTAGAAACCGCCACTGAGAGGAGTGAGGCAATGAATGCGCCCTCCACTCCTCATCAATGCACCACTAACCACCGTCAATGGACGTCGTCTCCTTCCAGAAGGTCATCGTCTAGAAGGGCGTTTCCTTTCTCCTTCTCGTTGGCTGCAAATCTGATGAATCTGGCCAAAACTGCCTCAACTTTCTGATCGGAGATAGGAGGAATGTGATCCAACTGAAATTCCAAAACTACAACTGTTTGCCCATGCCGGGCACATGATTTCTGCCAGGCAACAAGGGCGTCCTGGGTGTTCTGTATGATACTGGAGAGCGTGGCTGTGTTCTCGAAATCATCCTGCGTCAAGGTTTTCACCTCAGAGAAGAATGGCGTCAATCTGTCTTTCAATCCTTCTGCACTTATCTCTTCAGAAGTCAACCCCCTGGCAAAGATTGCCTCCAATGTGTTGAGGATTCCATCTAAGATGTTCGTCATGGCCTTTCTGACCCTGACAGAATCTGCCTGTGATACATCGTAGAATCCTCGGCCTATGACTACTGAAGAATACCATCTAGCGAAGTCGTATCTATCTCCCTGCTGGATAACACCTCCCTCAACCAAAGTTTGTTGAGGTATGCTCATCAAAGCCCCTAAACGGAGAACAACTCTCGTCTGATAGATGCGAGCCTCACCCCAAGCATGGTTAACTGCCTCCACTCTAGTCATAATATCGGAAGCTTGCCCATAGGCATGTGCAAGATCTTCCATGAACTTTCTTGTTTCTGTATGCACACTGGCAACCCACTTGTCTGCCTGCTGTGCCATTCTCTTCAAATCTTCTAACCCACTGATTGACTCCTTGGAAAACTCAGATGGAAGCTCAATTGCCGGATTTTCTTGCCCACAAAGATGGGACAAGTGCTACACGTAGCCAATCAGTGTCTTGTGCTCCACCTTCAACCTTTTGTATTTGCCCTCAACATGGGACAATCTATCCTTGAGTGACCGATAGGAATTATCGCACTCCTCTACCACTTGTGCCCCAGTAGGGCGGCCTAGTTCCATGGTTGTCACAACATAGTTCTCAGGAACGGCCTCGTCTCTATCACATTCTACCCGAGGAACTGCCATATGCAAGGTTCGGGATCCATCCTCATCTGTGTATATTTTGGAGAACTTCCTAGCCTTTTTCTTTGCTGGAGGTGCGTTGATCCTCTATAATAATTCCTCCATCTCGACTGCGGGATCGGTCTCATCTACAGAATCACGCCTCATCCTATCCCTTAGCCATTCTGGCACCTCCTACCGCATGTCAAATATAATAAAAGGCTGTTCTACCTCAGCCTCTACCTCATCAACCTCTCCTCTGCCATCGTTCTGACGAGGCTCACCGTCATCAATAGGCTCAGTGTCTCCTGAGCTCTGGGCATCCTGATCTGAAGTAGCATCACCCTCGAGAGCCGCCTCAATTTCCTGCAGAAATTGAGTATCAGTAGCCGTCCCCTCATCTGTCTCTTATTGATTTTCCTGCTGATGATCTTCTTGGGGCATGTTGATACTCTGACCCACTGATTCTCTACGAGGTGGCTAACTCGCCACTTGCACTGTCTGCTCTACATCCAATCTCTCCCTCTAATCAACAAACAACGACACCTCCTGTAAGCTTGGTGAATGTGTCCGAGATGGCGTATGCATGGACTCCTCAACTACCACAGGCTCGGGTCGAACTGGCTCCTTTCCTCTAGGCTCTGGAGTTGGATTACTCCGTCTCCTCTGATTAGTTGCCATCCAAGGTTCAAAGATGAACGCTTGGGGGCAACCTCCAACTCTGCTCAGCATCATAATGAGATCACCAAACTCCTGTCTCAAGTCCTTTGAGACTATCTGCTTGGGCAATTTTGTGCGAGTTGGCTTGGATTTAATCATCCACCTAGTATTTATCAAATCAGCACACCGGTCTGTGATGGATGAGTACATCTTTCCAGCTCTCTCTTTCGCCTTGTAGATCATCTTCTCATGAACTGGACTCCCGAATGCCTCTCCGATTGCTTCAGGTGTCAGGTTAGCCAGCACCTTGCCCTCTGGTGAAGTGACCATCCTCTGTTCTACGTTGTAGTGGTAGGCGCACTCCATGATGAGTTTTGGACACCGAATAGCTGGCGGAAAGTTGGCAACTGCATATAGTCCACTTCTGACAATACTGTGCAAAGTCATTGACGGGTGATGGCCTCCAGTCCCCAATATCCTTCTTCTAAATGCTTCCATGTTGAATGAGCCTAAGTTCGTGTCAGCTAGCCTGTCGAGCTTTGATGAAAATTTGAATTCTGGCAAGAATGACTTGCCCAATTTCTTGATCACAGCCTGTCTGGACTCGGTGTGGTTGTTTTTGCCTGCAGCTCTTCTGCTTGATTCAGCCATTCTGCAAAAAGGCAAGAGAGTCATTAGAAAACAGGATTTTATAAAACAATATATCACTTTTGAGGGTGCCAACAGATTTTTTTAAATAAAAAGGCTGCAACACTTTGTCACTTTCAGCTGCAAACCTCAACTACGCTTGTTTACTTCAACGTTTTTAGAAGTTTCTTCTCTGGTTGCAGCAAAACAATGCCAAATACTTGGAAATGTTTGCTTGCAGCAATTTACTTTCAGTAAATTTGAAACCTCTCCCTTGAAGTTCGTACTTCTCTTTCTAACTTTTCACTTTCAGCAACTTCAAACTTTCTTCTCAAGTACGAATTTTCAGCAAATGCAGCCCCTTTAAACTTCAGATTTCTCAGCAACTTCAGACTTTCTCCGTTTACTTCAGCAGTCGAATAAAACTTCTTCAAAGCCGTACCTTCTCAACAAATGCAGCAACTGGCAACTTGGGAATTCGTGCCTCTCAGCAACTACAGCCTCAGCCAGTCAAGTCGCACTTTCTTCAGCAACTTCAACTTTTGCAAATTTGCACTTAGCAATCTCCAGCTCTCTCACAATTTCGAACTCTTCAACAACTACAACCTCTTCAGAAAATCGTACTTTCACTTAGCCAATATTTTGCATTCAGCAACTGGTGAGAGGAATGAAGAGGATTTTAAAATCTTATAGCCTGGTCGAATTCCTGCAGAGGCTATACTTAGCAAATTTTCAAATTCATTTTCCCTCTCTTTCCCCAGTTGTAACACTTGTCATCTGAGGCATCTTCTAGAATTATGAATTCATCATCTGTGCACAGGCCTACCTCGTCGCATTTGATTTCTTAAAATATTAAATCGTTCACTTCCTTGAACAATTTCGAAATGTTTGGCTAAGTCATTTGATCTTGTCTTCGCTTTGGCAAAATTATCTAGCTCAAAACTTCTAGCGAAGTGCCTCTCATTCATTTTGTTCGTTTGCCTTAGAGAAATCTCTCAATTTTGCCTTGGGAATTTTATTAAAATAGGCACTAGACAAAATATCCATTGAAAAGATGTGGACATGGCGTGGAGTAAGCTTGACTCACTTCTGAATTGCAAATGTTTAATACCCAGAAGAGAAATTCTTCCAGAATCCATCGTTTCCATGTGTATCCGGACGAAGGGGTTCTTTTAAAAATAATAAAAATGGCTAATGTTTATTTCTTCCCCTCCAGATGTCTTTCACTCTTGCAATTTCAAGCTCCTCTACCTTGGCAAATTTTCTTGATTTTTCCCTGAAGAATTTTCATAACTCTGGAAATTAGCACCATCTTCATTCATACTCTTCATTTTTCCCTCTAGAAAATACCTTAGGAATTATTTAAAAATATAAATTTCATCTCTAAAGGGCCCATATAGCATGTCATTCTTCCATTTTATTCCTTGCGCAATTCCACGCCTAGACATTTCTTAGCAATTTTCATTTTTAAGTCCCCACTCACTAGGCGCATTTCATGACGTGAAGAGGAAAAATAAATAATCCTTGGTCTTTTTCTTTTTTTTTTTAATCACACCCCCTTAGCATTATTTCCCTTTGGCGTATGGTGACTCCTCACCTTCCTCTGGCGCATATGACATAGGTAGCTTCCACCTTCAAGCACATTTCCTTCACCACCCCACGCCTTTAGCTTTTACCTTTTACCTTTCACCTTCTACGTTTTACCTTGGGCGCATATGCCATGGAGAGGAGGAATTCCCATGCCTTGACTTGACCTTTCATCTCCCTCTGGCGCATATCACACTCTAGACTTTCACTTAAGCGCATTTCACCTTCATCACCCTACGTTTTGCCTTGACTCTTCACCTCCCTCTGGCGCATATGACATAGGCTACTTCTATGTTGGGCGCATTTGCCATTTGCAAAGGAAAAATGCCATTACCTTGTGACCCTTCAGCTTCCTCGAGTGCATTTTGACTTGCATACTTCCATTTTAGGCGCATTTGCTAGTGTGAGGGGGAATTCCGCTTACTTCAAGTGACTGTTCAGCTTCCTTAGGCGCATTTGACCTTGGCAACTTCCTTTCTCAAGCGCATTTCACTATGTGAGATGGAAAATCCACGCCCAAGCTTGACCTTTCACCTCCCTCAAGCGCATTTTGACCTTGTGAGGAGGAATTCTATGCCTTAGGGGAATTTCCATGCCTTAGGAGAATTTTCATGCCTCTGGAAGGCGCATTTCATCTTTGCTCAAGGAAATCTCACACTTAGAAATTTTTTGTATCTTTTATTCCTCCTGGGCGCATATGAGGGTGTTTGCCCATTAGCTGTTGTTTATAAATTTCCAACGCCCTAGGTGACCTTGGCTTTCTATTTTTAGTAAAATTAGGGTTTCATTGCATTTCACCCTGTTCCGAACTGGAGCTGACGTGACTGTGCCTCCATTTGGTTTTGCCATCCTGTTCACCCCTTATCTGGCACAGTACATGCTATGTTTAGCCATTTGCTATTTTTAGCCAACCCTAGAATTGATCAATTTTCGTATCTCTGTTTGCTTTGAAATTTGCTCCAGTTGTTTTTGATGCTGTGAGAGACCTGTTCATACTTGCTTCTGGTGATGACGCGCTATTTTTAGCTACCTGCTATTTATAGTAAGTTTCAAAGTTGCCTGTCTTCAATAGCCCGGTTCGACCTGAAACTTGCTATGTCTAATCATGATAACTTGAGTGCTCTGTTCATACCAACTTCCGGCGCAGACCTGCTATTTATAGCCGTGTCCTGACTTACTAAAAATAGTAGGTCCTCCGATTTTGCTCAAAATTTGCCAGTAGGTAGCCCGAAGGATGCTGATCATGGTGGCGTGCTTCGTTTTGATATCTCTGCATTTTGCTTCATCTATTTTTAGACATGGCAGGGAAACCCTAATCTGACTTGCATGTGCTCCCGACTGCCCTTGGTTGCTCCGATTTATACTATTTGTCGCTCTGCTCGCTGGAATGAAGTGCTAGGTAGCTGCTGGACTGAAGCTGCTATTTATAGTAAGTGTTCGGAAAGTGGTCCATCGGATGTCAGACGAGTTTGCATGTCATAGTGCCCGTGGGATCTCAAAAAACCCAGAAAAACCCAGAAAACTGGTCAACGTTCTGGCACTGGCTAAAAATAGTAAGTCCCTGAAAACTGACTCATTCCGCTTGCATGTCATATCACTGCGAAGCTCTCACGAAACCCAGATGGAATATCCGGACATGCATTGAAAATTCCTGCATGCAAACCCTAAAAATAGCCTCGGAAGGCTGTACCCTGAAAGTCACCATTTCGGCTTGCATGTTACACCATCGCAAAGGTCTTGGAAAACCCAGATCAATTCTCCTGTCATTTATCGGAGAATTGCTTGTCTAAACCCTGAAAATAGTCCCCGAAGGCTGAACTGCTAAAAATAGCCAGTCGTCTGAATCTGTTCAAATTTCATGTGTAGGCACTCTGAAGTTGCCTGAACGTGTTGAAGTAGTTAGAATCCCGAAATCCTGAGGGACAAGCCTCAAATTAGGTACTTACTAAAAATAGTAAGTGGTCAGATTTCAGTAGGATTTCAGAGGGATTCTGCCTTGAGCTTTCTGAATGTGTTGCTGCACTTAGATTTCACCTAAGTAACTCAATCTTGACCTCAGACGGGTCTAAAGGATAGAAACCCTAAATTTGTCAATTACTTCAACTGAGGTCAAACGGGACATCCCCGGAAGGGCAAAAGATCAAAGACAGAGAGAACAAAAGCCAAAAGACCATAATGGAGCAAAAATTAGGGGGTCCCCATCTTGGATGGGGTGATGTGTGAAAAGGTCACAACAAGAAGATCATTTGTAGTCCTATAGCTTGGGGTTGAATACCTGGTATAAAAGGGTGGGCAGGCTACACCTCATTTTTTTCACAATAATACATATTTCTAATCTCAATTTTGTTGTTATTGAGTCCATTGGTAGACCTGTGGAATTTGCGCTAAGCCACCCCTTATTCCACATTTGGAAGGTCAATATAAGGTGTTTATGTACCAGTTTCTATGAAGAATTGAATAAATACTGCTATCTACATGTACAAATAAACTAAGTGCTGGTTGGTTGAGCCATACAATTTACAATCGGTTTCTGTTTTTCCATTTTGGCTAGTGATGGATGTTATTCAGGGGCAAGCAAAACATTGCAACCCTAAATTACCATAAAGAAAAACATGCAATCTTAAAAAATCATCTCATCCCTTTTCATTTTAAATCTCTTGAATGTAAGCAATAAATTTAATAATGTGTTTTAGCTTCTAACATAAGCCATAATTTATAATATAATGATAAAAAAAAATCCTACTGTTTACAATTAAGAAATGTGATAATATATTATAATATTGAGATATATCTAAAGAGGATGCTTCGTAGAAAGTTAAAAGGAATACCTGTAAGAATTTGTGTGCATCCTTCAATTTGTATCCTCGAACCCAAAACATGTATGCCAACTACAATTAGAAAACACCAAATCAAAAAAGAGTTGACCTTGAATATTTGATATGTGACCAATAAAACAAAGAGAAAAAAATTATAATAACCAAAATTGGTTTACCAAGATTTCAGAACAATAGATGACAACTTGGACGTTCAGAATCACATAGTATACATTTAATTATTTTTGAATTGTAGGAAATTGTGAAACCAGCATATGCAACATGACAATGGGAAGTGTCATTGAGGCATTATGTTTGTGAAATGCTCTATCAAATACTTGTTTAGTTTGTTTGATCTTTGAGTGATAAGCTACATTTGTTTTGGTTAAATTCTCATTAAGATCCATGTCATGGAAATTAACCTAAGGAACACACAAGAATCAAGATAGAATTAATACAGACCATGAAAGGTGAGGTTCTAGTATGATTCTTTTAGGGATAGAAGAGTGGGCATTTGCCTCCTCAGACTTTAATGTAATATATCCAAATGGGTTTACTTGAAATAGTGATATACATGGTTATGACCAATATCATAGACTTTGCTATAAACCATTAATAGGAGCCAATCCATGATCATTCTTGAAGACCTATAACAAAGTTCCAATCATGATCCCAAACCATAAATTAGGAAACTTAAAACTAGACTCTAAATTGACCTCTAATATTCTTATATAAGCCTATCATCCTGATGAGACCTTGATAAAGTATATATTTCACAAATATTATAGCTAATTTTTTAAATTGGATGAATACGTTATTTGAATACCTTTGTGAAATGTATGGTTGTTTTCTTTTTATATGCTTGTATTTACTGACACATGGAGCATCTAGGAACAGTTTTAAATATTGTACAACAAGTTTCTACAACATGACCGTTGAATCATAAGTTTGAATAGTGTTAGCATTTCAGTTCATGTCTTTTGATGCAACACAAAACAAAAAAACATGTACAATAAAACCATTCTTCTCATTAGACGGGGAAGCTCCATGTAACAAAAACTAGCTTAATCTAAACAATATGTGCTTTCCATTTTCAATCTATGTAGTGTTTTCTAGGGTGATTTACGCATAGAAAGAAAAACTAAAGGTGGGTCTTTAAGCATGCAATGCAAACAAACTTAAAAAAATCCTATGAAAAATACCATGCTTACACTATTTAACTGAAGGCAAAGACTGAGCAATGCAAGTATATATAAAGTATGGATTTAGTTTAAACAACACAAACAACACAATAAATTAGACAATGGGGAATTGTATACAAAGCTACAAGACCTACTTCATTACAACCCACAATACAAAGCCTCTAATCAATAGTGAAAACACTTGAAATAAAATTCATCTATACAACACACAAGACATTATAAGCTAAACACTATAGTTGCATTCAAAGCTACAATGATCAACCTAACAACTACTGCAATACAATTTTTTCAGTAAATTGAAAATTCCAAGCGATATTCAATCCATAGAGCACAATACAATAGAACAGATCAGCAACAATTAAGAAGCAAGATAGGCATTACTAAAAAAAATTGAATAAAAGATAATAAACAGTATGATAAAATAAGTTTCACAAGCATTTATTTACAATGTTTATTAAACTAATGCATGAAAAATAAATTAAAATGCTAACGCTCCTATGCTGACAATAGATTGCTTGCTTACAAAACAAGTTTCCCTAACTCAAACAATCTTCAATTAGACTCCTAATAAGGATAACTACAAACTAACAATAGATTTCTAGGTTGTCTAAAAATTACCTTCTCAAAATATACTCATCTCAGAAATGATGACAACAAAAAATACTGCAAGCTATAAATAATTTTGGCTAAATTTTATTTTTTATGCTAACTCTAGAGATGATAATCATAAAATCCTTTGTCCTAAACATAGCAATCCCTTAATGAAAACACTAAAACTTAAATAATCTGATGTTTACAAATCTAAAAGATCTTCTATGTCGATTCATCATCAAAAAGAAAAATATAATACCTTGAACCAAAAAATATAAAACCTTGCGAATTTTGAAGCACCAACATCCATCTTCTACTATCCCAACAACCTTCATCATGCCAAACTTATATGATGATCCACTTTGATGAACATCAAACAACCATAATTCCACAAGTGCAAATAACCCCTAAAAACGTAGAATTTTGAAAATTGGGATGTAGTGAACCATAATAGAGTGGAGACATTTCCAAGATAGCTACAAAAATTAGGGGATGTCTCCAAGAAGGAAGTGTGGGGGACACCTTACCGCCCACCAAATTACTTTGGAACTTCTAGAAGTCCCCCATCCATCTTAGGGACACCCAAGAGTCCCCACAATCCCTCTATGTCATGATAATGATTTTTGTGTCAAAAATTTGAACAAACAAACAACATGATGGCATGTACAAATCCTTGACCTTGGAAGAAGGAATATTTACATGATCTAGGAAGCAAAATAAACTATTATGTAATCTCCCTAGCAAAATATTACTTCAAATTTTACTTTAAGCCCCAGATAGATATAAATTTAAACAGTTGCCCGATATAACTTCTAATGTCACGATCAAATATTTATTGTAAATATAATTTCAAATTTAAAATGTATTTATATCCGAACCTTTACAAACTCCAACTGCACTAATGTTCACAAAACAACATTTGTGGCTCAATATTATACTCTAAATTTCATATTTTACCCTAAATAACAATCCCAAAACTATTAAGTATTATGTTTCATTTGTCAATTTACATGGACAACTCATATCACAAATTGAGCCCACAATGAAAGATAAACTGTACAGCTATATTGATATTAAACAAGTAATAGAAGCTTTACAAATGCTGCTACAGCAGCAATAATAGACTAGAACATGGCAATTGCAATAATAATAATAATAATAGTATACAATGCTTACTTAGAACCTAGATTATAGATCATCAATTATATTAAACGGGACTATAAAATGTTACAATACACTGCTACAATAGAAACACAAATTCTTACATCCATGACAATGGTAAGTGTCGTGCAAACTCCATATCACCAATATTCATCAACATTAAAGCCTAATACAACCTCTAGATGAAATCCTTCAGCCAAGAGGGTTTTCATCCTTTGTTGTGTTAGATATTCAAATTTTTCATCCTTCAACCTCCAAAAATCCACGGATTTTCATCCTCGAATCTGGGCATCTAAACACAAGTGCTCATAATGGTTTCCCAATTAGGGTTTGTGGATATCTTTTATAATAACCTTTCGTTTAACTCTGAATATTTAATTCCCATAGAAAGAACGTTGAAACCTGCATTAAATGACAATATCTTTGTAAGTCCCCCTCAATCTACTATTTGTTTTCTATTTTTTTGTTTCCTGAAATTTTGTGTTTTTTCTTGCCAGGAGATGCAAATAAAGCAAATAGCTAAAACTAACTATTTTATAAAGGAAATGCATAAACCAATTGCAACCTAGATTATTATTTAGCAATTAAAACTCAAATGAAGCATACCCATTTGCTGCTATAAAAGGTTGCAGATCTGATTACATAAAACCAGCAAGCTCGTGCATACAAATTCACTCACAAATCGCCAAACCCTCGCTTCTCCACTGTGAAATGGATATCTAGCAATGTCTTCACCCTAAACACCTCAAATGGGAATGATATCTTATCCAAACCCTAGGCGTTTGCTTTGGAAAGACTCACACGCCCCTGCTGACGTTGTACGGCCTTGTTGATAGTGTATGGCCAGCATAGGGGTCACAAAATGATTTATTTCTACCTTGAAAACTCTGCCAATATCCTCTCAAACTCGCTGCCAAGTCTTCACCTCAAAATATTCAACAAAACTCTCGAAATACTGCTGCAAATTGATCAATTGAATCACCGGCATAACCTTGAATGGAGCAACCAGCAATGAAGGCATTCACAAACAACACCAATCTGCAATATATTCCTTGTGCATAGATCACCAAAACAAACCTCTAATCTGCAAACAAACAAACTCTAAAAATCTGCAATAACAAGCTCTGGCAAGACCTCTAAATAAAGCCTTCAGTAAGCAACCTTGGGAGATCTTTCACTCCTGCAGCTACTGTTCCTTCTGAGGGTTTTCATCCTCAAAAAGCAATGGAAACCAGTCATAAACCAGCAAAGGTCATATCCAAAATAATATTCAAGCATAACCAAATGAGCTCTCCAAACCTCCTTTTATACTTCTCCACCGAACTTTCAAGAGGTTATATTTAAAAACTCACTTTTAATAAAAAGATCTCCTTTTTGGCTCCAAAAGACCCTTTTTGAATAATAATAATATTTCGACAGACAAGGTCCCAGTTTTTTTACATCCAAGATTTAAAACATTTCATCTCGATTCTAACGAGTTATGACACTAACGTGTTTTTTTAAATATTTTAATTAATATTTGGCAACCTTAATAAAATAATTAAAATAAAACCATTAATACATTCTAAAGCGCACAAAAGATTTACTGAGAGGGGGATGAATCAGTAAGTCAAACCAAACTTTCAATTCTTAATCTTTTCAAACTTATTACAATCAACTTTTGATATGACTCAATGAGAACAAGTTGACACCTCTTTATTGAAAATGATTAAATGACTTTTTACAAATGGAAGTAAGCACCAACCTACTTGATTTAAAAATGGGATGATTTTGTAGGCTACAACCTACAAGGAACACCAACTCCTTTACAATTTTAGTAGGCACCAACCCCTAATGCAAGGCACCAACCTTGACTTGATGGATGAAGGTAAATGACTTCAATCAAATCTGCACTCTCCCAATCCTCCAATCTGCCTTTGTGATGAAAAATCTCACACTCAGCCCACACAAGAAGATAGGTTTCTGATTTGAATCACTTCAGACTTCACAACCACACCTTTAAAATTGTTATAGAACTCATATATATCCTGATCAAGCATTGTGCCTTTTGATGGAGCAAATTGCTTTTTTAAATCGCACTTCTTCAGTTAATCATATTTGTTTTATTTTGTTCACAGCATTTTATTAGTCTCTTGAATGCTATTTTAATAATTGCTGCCAATACATAAATCACTTCTTTCTTAAAGGAATAGACACATCCTTTAATCCAATTCTTAAATGCCTCTAAGAAGGAACTCGTGACAATTAGAAGTTGTGACTCATTGCAAACAGATCATGAATGATTTGTCTTTACTAAAAATCACACATTTTCCTAAATCGTGCCTCTTTTTCTGACTACACCATTTTTAATTTTTGTTTTAAGAGGGACGCGCATCTTTTCAGAAGTATTAAACAGACCCGTCTCTTCATAACAAATTGATTTAGTTGTTTCATAGACGTCTTATCCAAGGATTAAATGAATACGTCTCTTTAAATGAATACGTCTTATTGCAAACAGATCATGAATGATTTGTCTTTACTAAAAATCACACATTTTCCTAAATCGTGCCTCTTTTTCTGACTACACCATTTTTAATTTTTGTTTTAAGAGGGAGGCGCATCTTTTCAGAAGTATTAAACAGACCCGTCTCTTCATAACAAATTGATTTAGTTGTTTCATAGACGTCTTATCCAAGGATTAAATGAATACGTCTCTTTAGAAAGAGAGACGTCAACTCTTTTCAAGTAGAGACGGTTTTTATTTAGACACGTCTCTTCAGAAGGTAAACACGTCTTAGCAAAACATTAATTTTAATAGGGCATTTTTCATGCTTAAGACGTCAATTCTTTTCTTCATGCTCAGATATTTTAATTCGCATTTTCTTGTTTGAGCAATTCCTTTGACTTATTCGTGCCTTTTGATCAATGGACAAATCAAACACATCTTCCAGATTTTCAGGCAGCCGCACTTTTTATTTTGTCATTTACTTAACAAATGCATATTATATTTGTGTGAATATTCAATGATCTTCAATCTGATCTGGAAGTATCGATCATGTTCTTTATACCTTGTTTTGGCATATCTGCACGATTTGCGGCATTTGACATCAATGACAATCTTTCTAACACATCCATTTTACGAAAACAATCGGAATGCATCAAAATCAAAAACTAACTGCACTAGAGTGATCAAGATGAAGAATAATAATAAACGGAGCCAACCGGATGACTTAGTATAAATAGACGCCCTCTCCAAGAATCTTGGAGAGCACACTAGAAGCTGAAAATCACCCCAAAAAGTGGCATATGAGTCCTCTAGACCTTTTGAGCTCATCAGAATCTTCAAACAACTCCTTTAATAGCGTTGACACACATCCACAAGGTTAGTGCCAACTACACTACAAGGTAGTGTTCCACGGGGTTTCGGGGACGAGGACAGGGACGGGGGGACGACGGGGGACGCGTTTCGGGGACGGGGGACGAGGGGTCTAAGTTTGGGGGCGGCGAGGGGACGACAGGGGGACAGCGGCGGAGGGGTGGTAGGGTGCTGAAATACATATAGTACTTGAAAAAATAGTTATAAAAAGATGTATAAGTATAAGAATTATACATCTTGGAGACAACTAGGAGTCCCCTAGACGTGTTGAGAACACCCCAACATCCTCAAAGTCCTAGCATGGTCTTGGAGACAGCGAAACTGGTGGTGGGATGGTGGCACTGGTGGTGGTCTGGTGGGGGGACGTCCCCCCCCCCCAAGTCCCCAAGTCTCTGAGACGTCCCCGTCTAGGAAACGCGGGGTTTTTTGGAGGGGGCACATCCTCGTGGAACACTGCTACAAGGGAACCTGAAAATGGGGACATTACAATCTCTTGAGTAGTACGCAATAGAGAGCGCCAATACCTAATAGGCACCGTTTTCCCCTTAGATTGCACTTGAAATCACGCCACGTGTATGGGGTAAAGTTTCTTACAACCTACAATGTCCTTTGCAATAATTATGAGAGATATCATAGATTTGAAACATAACTACCAAATTAATGGTAGCCATGGTCATCTTATTTATTTGCATCATTAGTGTAGGAGTTTATGGTGAACTCCTCAAACACCCTAGGATCACCTACAAGACAAAATAACTTCCACAAAAGAGAAATGATAGAAATATCATGCTATCAGTAAGGATGCAAGAATGTCAAACTAAATATGGCAAAGTACATACGATGCCTTGCTTATAAAGGCAAGGTGGTGAACAGGATTAGACAAGATCATAACAAGTGTCTTAATCCTATCACATGAGACAACTAAGTCCTAACAATCTAGGATAAAATAAGTTCTAGAAAAGACAACTCATCCTTCTAGAAGGAATCTTAGAGCCTAAGTAAACTTAACATGTGAATGTGTCCCCTAATTACCTAGTGAATGAATTAACTAGGTACAAGACACTTATTCACACCAACACCCCCCTTTAAGTGCAACTTAGGAGAGAAGATTATTATGCAGAGATGCAAGGATGGATCCCAACTACTAGGCCATGTTAGGTACCCATGTACAAATGCAAATGCAATCTCTCACAAATGGAGAAAACGAGAAAACCCAGTGGGACAAAACTCCTCCCCAAAAGAGAGATGAAATACAATAATGATATCCATCACAAATCCAATCAATCTCCATCCACACAAAGGATAACAAGAGAGATCATACAACCCCCCTCATAATGAGATAACCTATTGCAAAGAGAAGCACTAGAAGTACACTATGGAGTAACATTGGAATCCTCAAATCGGAAAGCAAGGAAAGATACTTTTGTTTGCTAGAAGCCATATTAGAGTCACTCAAGGATTCAGGTCGGAATCATGATAAAGCAACAGCAAACCCGATGCCAAGGAACACTGGAACACCCATTATATCGCACAACCCTTGAATCTATGAAGCAACAGTCGATTGAAAAAATATCTGGAACTGAAATGAGGTGCAGACAAAATGTAAACCTAATGCACACAAAACAGGAAATAGTGCATGCACTGATGAATGTTCACATTTGCCTCCATGAATAAAAATGACCTTAGATATGTGTAGAGGACAAAATCTGAAAAAATGACCTACACCACTGTGAAGTGCCCGAAACTAGCTTTCCATCGATATCTCGTTTGCCAAAAAAAAAACACTATGGCGAAAAGTTATGAATTTTTTTAAAAAGTTGAATTTAGCTTGCAAGAAACAGTTTTTTCTAGCAAAAAAAAATAGTTTTGATTTGATTTCTCGAAAATCTATTCAATGTGAGTAGTTAATAATAGAAACCCGAAAATAGTTTGATGCGAAGAACAAAACCCAAAAATGATTTTTTGATTCGGCTCGCGAAAGATGAAAAAATGAATTTTATTTAACCTTCGGCCTATAGAAAAAATGATGTGTGGTGCTTTTTCGACAACAATTTTTTATAGATCTGCTTAAGATATACAAAATCTAATTGATACCCAAATGGCGTTGCGACCTTGGAAACAAAACCCAAAAATCATTTTTCTCGAAAGTACACAAGAAAAAATATATGTCGTTCTTTTATCCAATATGCAGCCTGGAAAAGCTCAAGCTCAAATCACCCTCAGATCTGAGAAGGGGTTTTGCAACTTTGAATCTCTAATACCATGTAGAAACTTATGGTGAACTCCTCAAACACCCTAGGATCACCTGCAAGACAAAATACCTTCCACAAGAGAGAAATGGCAAAAATATCATGCTATCATTAAGGGAGCAAGAATGCCAAACTGAATATGGCAAAGTACATACGATGCCTTGCTTATAAAGGCAAGGTAGTGAATAGGATTAGACAAAATCATGAAAAGTGTCTTAATCCTATCACATGAGAACTAAATCCTAACAACCTAGGATAAGATGAGTTCTAGAAAAGACAACTCATCCTTCTAGAAGGAATCTTAGAGCCTAAGTAAACTTAACATGTGAATGTGTCCCCTAATTACCTAATGAATGAATTAACTAGGTACAAGACATTTATTCACACCAACAATTAGATGCACACATGGATCTATGCCCTAATATTAAATATATTTTTTTGGGTGAGAGAAACCCATTTCTAGAAGTTGTCATATCAAATTTGAGCATTAATGGCACTCAAATACAAATCGGGAGGTAGGCGAGATGAATAGTGCAAATAAGCAAGTGTTTCAAAGTTCAAGGATTCAAGATACCTCATGACACATACCACTAGTTGGGGATTGGAGTTTGGGTAGGAAGCATGCTAGTAGGGTCAAGACCAAAACTCCAACAAGACAAAAGAAATGAGCGGGCGATGGACGTGAGATATGTTTAGATGAGGAAGTTCAACTTCCTAACAAGAGCCAGAGAAAGGGCAAAGATAGAAGGAAAAGGGTTCCTTCAAAACCTGTTTGTAAAGGGTTTTGGGTCCCTTCAAAACCTGTTTTACCCTTAATCAAAAACAGTAAAAGACAAACAAGTACTCCAACAAGGTGTGTGGTAGGAAGTTCTGGTATTGGATTCTTGATGGCTTATTTCTATGCGATTATTGTACCATTTTTTTAATATGAATTTCCTAAGCATGAACATGTCACCGTAATGTGATGATTAATTATACTTGTGACTTCTCCCATCTGCTTTTTGGAAAATCAATTTCATCTTTTGTTTTAACAATAAATATTAATGGGCATAATGTAATATATATTAGTGGTTACACAGGTGCTAGAGTTAAGATATCTTGTATGTCTAATGTCTGTTAATAACACAAAATGATCCATGTCTTAGTGAAGCCACATAGATATAGATGGTATAGTGATTTCTTAAATTTAAATATTACAAATCTAGTATCTGCTTCCAGCATAATCAATAACAACTTCAGAATTTTCTCTGAAACATCATGTCAAGTGTCCTGCATCATAACTCAATTCATTCAAAAAAGCAAAGTTGAAGCTAACTCTCAAATTGATTGTATGTTCACCCTTTTCTCAAATTTGATTATATGCAGAACAAATGGAATAAAGCATTATGCCAATTCTGAATAAGTAATATAAGTTGTGAGATGATGCAAAAAGAAACTAATTTTGTGCCTAAATTTCCAGAAACCTAAAAATTGAACCCTGAATGCCCTATATTTGTGCTTTCTTCTAGACCACTTGAGGCCATGATATAATGACTACACATTGGAAAATAAAAAGTCCTTTTTTATTAATACTGGAACTTCTTTTTAAGTTTTTTTTTAATTTGGCCTTCCCCATGCTATTATAACTGGATGTAATTATTGAAACCCACTGGCCTACTTTGGTCACATAGACATTATTATAATTATTTTCTTCCTTTTGATTTGTCAAAACCAAGATTCTCAAAAGAAACAAATAAAATCATGTTATGATAATGTTGTAGAACAGACTTTGCTTATTTTACACATGAAATTTAGGAGCATTTTTCTTCCAATATATATTCATCTCAACAATATTATCCTTCCCAGATCCATTCCATCATACTTTTTTCCCAAACACAGACAGCAACATCTAACACAAGTACTCGTAAACTACCAAACAATCATTCTAAGAACATCTATGGCTTTTCAACCTGATTACAAGAGCTACAAAGTTGAAAAATTCATAGATGTGTTAAATTATATGGACTAAATGTTTCACGAAAAATGTTGAATTAAGTTATAAGGAATGAATAACAGTATTGCTTCTAGCATTATTTTAAACGAAGGTTTTCATTCTAAGCAATGTTAGAATTCAACAGACATATAGCAGACTCACCGCAACAGCAGGAGCTCTGCCAAGTCCAGCAGTGCAATGAATATATGTTATTCCGTAGCCACATTTTACAGCTTTCAGTAATTTGCCAACAACAGTTGGAAGCTGCATTCGCAAATCAAATGCATCGAAGTCCCTGTATAGGAGAAGCATCATTAGCTGTAAAAATACAGTCAAAGAAAATAAAAAGCAACAAGAATGACATTTCAGAAATTTTATAAGGAATAATAATCACAAAAGAGGAAACACCATATGGGATATCACTAAATCTCATATTGATGCTCATATGCATTGACAGTCCTGCAGCTTCTCCCTCTAATACATAAAAGCAGGGGTTATCTCCCTTCATTATTTTGTATATTTGGTATTCATATACTTATGATCGTAAGATGTGATCTTATAGCACTTGCTTTCTCTTCAAAATTTGCATGTCTTCATAAGCTATCTTTTATTGTTTTCTTTGTTAGGTGATGCTTTGGGCACTCCAATTACTTCTATCATTGTACAATGGACTTTAAGCTAGGTTAGTGTATCTTGACATTCACAAACATTACTAGAATATTTTTCTTTCTTTCTATGGTATATATTCACGCACTCTTTGCATGCTTACTAGGAGTAGATATTGATTGTTGCACCTTGCTTAATTTAATCCCAAAATTTTGCACCACCAACATGCATAAAGCATGGGTGCCAATGTGGGTGCCAATGTGCATTAGGTGTTAGTGTAGGAAGGATCCTATGTTTAGGATTAGGGAGTTTGATCAAATCAGTGTTACAAGACTCATTTGACACCATGTACTCAGAAAACTCGCTGAATCCCAAGGCAAGATACCTGAAACATGAACTATAGACTCAGTTGTAGTTCCAACAAGTTTCTGCAAAACTCATAGGGATGCAAGGTCAGCCTCAGGTGTACAAAAACCGTTAAATCAGAAAATGAAAAAGAACTTATTAACCTAAAAAGTCAAAAAAACACATAGTTAGAGCTTAGTTTGTAATAACACCCTTTAATTTATTTTTTAAGGTTTGTTATCCAATTGAGTTCTACAATAAATTTCATCAAGAACAAAACCAATACTAACAACACTATCACTGAGCTGTTATGATTGTAAAATGAGAAACTTTCTGACATAACATTGATTTTTTTTCTTATAGAATAGCATTAAAGGGCTTATGAAACAACAGATGATCATATTCGTTAAACAGGCCACATTGCATGTAATGACCAGGTGTGAAATAAGGTGAATAAATACCTCTAATCAGAATTTCCAAAGTGTTGCAGACTGTATAATGTTGATTACAGGGTACATGGGACTTAATCATTACCAAATACCATCAAATATAACACATGAAGACTCCTTACACTCATAGCACATTGTAAATGAGACCAATCACCACCCAGCATCATAAGGAAGGCTCCAAACAATGTTGTTGAGAACTGTAATCTGCAACTGTGAACATTACAGTGGCTGTAGACTGTGATTGAAAGCTTCAATGAAAGGTAGTAATAGTTGCTGCAGGTGTGATTTCAATTGAAATATGTGTTGTTGGTCTATGAACCACTGCTTCAAGTCAAAACAGTTCCCTAACATCAACCATAAACCACTTTGCACAACAAATTATACCCCCAGGCAAGGCCAGACGGCAAGGAACACACTAAGCACCTCTAAACAGCAAGCAACTCAAAGGGAAAAAGGGTGAATCATGCAACGTCACAAACAGCATGAACAGTGATCTGGAAGGACCTCACTGTGACCCCAAAAGGGTGTCCAAGTCACTCCAAACTACTATAAATAGTTTCTAAACTGCCCTACGCCACTTACCAGCTATGAAAGTTCAAGGGGACAGTGCACAAATCAAACCCAGTAGTGAACAACTCCCAATATGGTATGGCCTGCCTAGGAATTCGTGACAGCAATAGGCCCAAAACACTCTTCAAAAAACCTTTGGAAATCAAAAAAAAAAAACTCCAAAATTCGCACTTCATAAAACTTTGAAAATCTTCATTTTTTTTAAACCCTAAGCCTACAACAATGAAAACAATCGTGATTACTGAGGAAGAATCACTCCAGCCAGCTAGGGATCATCTCTCAAATCCGAAACTAGTGATTTAATGAGGGTTTTCATCCTCAACCAATCCTTGGAAGAACTATCCATTCAAACTTGAATAATTCAAATGAGAACCCCAAACCTCCTTTTATTGTTTTTTTGCTGCTTTTTCGAAAAAAAACAGTTTTTTGCCTTTTCATTGCTTTTTTGAAAAAGTTTTTTTTTCTTCATTCACTTTTTCGAAAAGAACTTTTTGTTTTTTCCCAAAAATCACTTTTTGTTTTCTTTTAAATAATTTTATGTCAGTCCCCTTTTCCCCATTGAGGGTGTTGCCCCCAAACCCGCACAAGTGGTGCTGCCCCTTGACCCCATTGGAGGCGTTGCCCCCAAATCCCCACGAGGGTCGCTGCCGCTTGACCCCACTGGGGTCATTGCCCCCAAACCCCCATGAGAGGCACTACCCCTCAACCCCATTGGTATCTCCATTACCAAAACCCCATTAGTTATTAGGATCTTCTGTCAAAAAACAAAAATTGATTACAATGAAGGGATGATGAGGACTTGAGAATTTGAAATATAACTATTGAGTGTGCTAACTTAGACGTTATTAACACACAACTTGCTAAAAATCTCTTTAGATGAGGCAAATTCTACATATGATGGCTATAGGAAGTGGCATTGTAACTCATTTAGAGATTGAACTCAAATTTTGGTGTATGATATGAATTAAACTCTAATTTTGATTTAAATATGATGGAAATCAACATTATTCTCTACAAAATAGTAATGTTTTTTTGAAGAATATTTTTAAAATTTATGTATTTTAAAATGTTCGACAAAATTGTTGAGTTATTGCCGAGTTTTTCCCCAAGTTTTTACAGAGTCCTGAGTTTTAAAAAAATTTGGGCCTACCAAGTTATTACCCGAGTCCGAGTTTTCAACTATGGGTTGAACGACCTATGACTCTTCTTTTGATCTACCTACACAAGTTCTTCATCTACAAAATATTTCCAATTTTTCTTCAAAAAGATATAACCTTCAAACCTTTATGATATGCAACCTCCTTCCCATCACAATCTAAAAGTTATTTCTCTATGGCCTCAATTGTGGCCTGCAACCTCTACAAATACAAGAAATTATATTGCAATTATTCTCCACAATTTGCCCACAAATTGAAATATTCCCCTTGGTATTGGGCGATATTTTACAATCAATTTCCCAGTTTGACATATGCCTACATTTTGTCAAACTATTACTGATACCCTTGGGTAGGAAGTTTCAGAATTAGCTTACAGAGTAATATTTCAAGATATATTTCTATTGCACATATAAAGGGAGTTTAGATTCAATCAACACCAATGAAAAGCAAATAATTATGTGCAAACTATTGATGTTACTCAAACTGAAACAGCAGTACCCCCAACAATTACTTACAGTCTGTCATAAAGTATGGACATTACAATTTCCACAATTTTATATTCAGATTTGTACTGAGAATTAATTATTCAATTACAACAGATATACTGATCTCAGCTAACCTGCAATTCATCACCTTTACCATGTACTCCAAGTGTCGCCTTCATACATTAGCGATTGTCTTTCCATGAGGCACCTAGCAAATGTAGCAGACTGGCAGCCAAGTCCCAATCAGCAATTGGAATTACTGCTAACTTTCTAAACTCTGCGTTGACTCCCTTTTGAGGCATCCTGTCCTATATGCCAAATCAGATGTAGGTGGCGGCACAATTTGTCCTCATCTGTAATTCCCGTGACTTCCCAATTAGTTGCGATTTCCTTAGGAGTGGCTATAGTAAACACAAAGAATCTTATGAAAGTTGCGGTTGATGTAAAGGAGTCTGACTTTATCCTTTGTCTTATCTGCAGACCCTTGTTTTGTCTTTTACTCCCCATGTGAGCAGCATGATCCCACTGTTGTACCCAAAACAAAAAATTTGCTTCATCAAGGCATTTTGATCAAAATGGTCTAAATCTTGTAAAATTGTCATCAAAAGTCAGTTTTAGGTCAAATGAAGCATGGGCTTTTTGTGGGTTTTATGTCTAGAGGATACTGGAAAATTTTGAAAATTAGGGTTTCGAACCCCTATTTTTTTAGGAAAAACCCTAAAAAATAGGATCTTGTCAAAATTGACTAAAAATTATTTTCATTGGCTTATTTCATGTCACGATCACATTGGCGAAGCCAGAATCAAGAAAAAGTCAATTAAAGGCTGGTGAGTTTTCACTTTTTTGGGAGAGAAGTTAGGACCTTTGAGGTCATCAATGGCAGTTGGCTAGTACTAGGTGTTGAAATCTAAGCCTAAGACTCATCACAAAAGATTCTATGGCGAAAGATGTTGTAAAAGATGCTTCGCGACGAAGGGGGATTTTCAAATGGTGAAAATTATAAAAAATAGTCTAGAAACACTTCGCCTTGCTACAAGGGAGGTACTTGTGCAATCAAAGTGCAAATCAACTTTGTCGTGTCCATACATGTAAAAATGGTGAAATACAGTCACGTACTCGCGTCAACGGCAGCAATGCTTCAACACAATCAACTCAGCAAGTGGCACGGTGTTCATGCAGTGCAAAAATGGTGAAAATCATCCAAAAATCATCAAGTCTGGAGCTAATTGTGCCCCTGCAGAGCAGGGGCGCCTTTGAATATGAAGGCCTAAATGCAGTTGAAAATGGTTGCAAAGACATTCATCTTCTTTGGAATTCTATCATCTTTCCAACAAGTCATCAAGCGAATCCATCAGATTTGTGAAACACCAGCAAACGAAAGTGGAAGCAGAAGATGTACAAGATTTACACATCAAAGACGGCAGTCAAAAAACAGAATTTGCACCCTTGTAGCCCAGCGGCGCCCTTGAATAAAGCATAGCAGATGTCATTTTTTGTAGAAACCATCTTCGACTAATCTCTTCAAATTCAGCCTAACTTTGCGATGAATCCATTCGGTAGTCCATAAGATATACTAAACGACCGTAGTTGTTGATCCGGCGAGCACCTAAAACGGAGGTAAAAATAAAAGTTAAAATGTCAGATGGACCTCTGCAAGCCAGGGGCACCTAGCCTTTTGGTCAACCAGATGGGGTTTTCGACGTTTGTCATCTTCACGAGATCTGTGTAGAATCAGTTTAGCTACACAATGAATTCATCCATCAACTCTTGGAACCTATCAAACGCCCGTGCCGGAGGTTCAAGCGCAAAACGCTAGAGGCGAAAAGCAAGTGGAAATTTGGTTAAAAGTATGGAAAAACGCAACCTTCTTGAGAAAGGTGCCCTTCTGCTAGAGGCCTCAGATGCAATTTTCTGGCCTAATGACCACCATGAACATCTCTTCCAAGTTGTTCAATCTCCGCAATGAGACTGCCAGTGCTAACATCGGAGCAACCCACCTCCCGGCAGCTAAGGTCAAATTGGAGCATTTCGTTGAAAGTTGCAAAGTGCAAAATCAATCTCAGAAGGTCAATTGCACCCCTGCAGGCCAAGGGCGCCCTTGCATTTGAGGTTCTTAATCCAACTTTCAAATGTCGCATATAGTCATCCTTTGCGGAATTTTTCCAGCTTCGCGATGGATTTAGTATCCAGTCAACGAGAGTCGTTAGTCACCAGTAGTTGCAAATTGAATGCATGGAGAGTCAAAATCCAAAAATGGCTAAGTCTAGTGAAACATGCACCCTTTTTGAAAAAGGTGCCCTAGAATTCAAACCACCAAATGAAGTTTTTAGCTTTCGTAGCCCCCAGCAACATCTTTTTTGACTTGATCCAGCTACATGATGAATCTGTCAAGTTAGCTTTAGGATCAACAAGGCATCCGGAATTCAAGGTCAAACAAAGGCAACGGTAATGAAATTTCAAAAATTTCTAAGTCTGAGCATAATGGCGCCTAAAGTCAAACTTTGACTTTTAGAACTGAAGTGTTGTGGACGCCCTATAATGGAGGAATTTTTTAATTGAAATAAAATAATAATAAAACTTCAATTTAACTTCCAAGTCGATCTCCAAAATACTCCATTTTTGCTTGCATGAGGCGTGTTTTCTCTTTGCATGCTGGGTGGCGCCCATTTTAGGGTTTTATCTTCATCCAGTTAACTAAATTGAGGTCCAATAAGATTACTGCGTCCTAAATTTAGGGTTTTGCATGATGGGTGAAGCGTTAACTCGTAATTTATTTATTAAAGCATCTACGCGCCTATTTTCTTCATCACAATTTGGAGGCAAACACATTTTTCCTCGTGCAAGCAAGATTTGGAGGCGCTACAGGAAGAATTTTTCAGTGTTCTTCACAGTTACAAATCCAGATTGCTCAACAAGGTAACTCCGCATGTTTTCATTTTTCCAGCAAATTCTTTGCAGATTTCATCAGATTTAGGCAAGGAGGTGAATTTCTTGAAGATTGACAAAGGCAAATTATAACTTCTATTTTCTCTCTCATATTTCTTTTATCCTTGTTTTAGGTTTTCTCTTGCATGCACAAGTAAACGAGATCTTTTTCAGAATCTAGTCAACTGGGTTCACTCAGCACAGTGTTGGCAACAAAACCCACGTGCCAAATTTTTCAAGAAAAATTGCCCCTCAGCCCCCTAAAATTAGGGTTTCCAAAAAACTCAAAATTTCAAAAAACGAAGAAATTGGGTTTGATCAGCTCGCATGCACCAACAAAACACGTGTCAAATTTTTTTCAGAAGAAAAAGCCCCAACGCCCTCTGCAGCTTCTACACTAAAAAGCTCTTGCATGCTTAATGAAACGTCAATTTTTCGAATTTCTGATAATTTGGGTCAGCTTAGAAATACATTCTCTACAAAACCCACGTCTCGGAATTTTTTGTAAATTTGCCCCTCGAAAGGCTATTTTTAGCCTCATCAAGAGCTATTTTTAGCCACACTGGAAAAACTTGCCCGAACATATAAATATTTACAGTCAACAGTCAATTTTTTCAATATGCAATTCACTCCAACTGAATTCAAGACCAAATCGGTCTTGATTCACAATTTCATAGGAAAACCTAACACCAATTTGCATCAATCGCATCTGGAGGGTTGATTCAAACAATTTGACAGGCATAGTCGCTCAAAGTTCACATGGTTTCATACCTCGTATAGCTAATTGCCTTCCAAGGCCAATTTAGAGGGTTGATACCATTGGAATTTTACGTGTGCATTTCTCACAACCAGAGTGTTCGCGATCAAACTTCACAGTTTCGTTATACAACACACCACTGAGAAAAACGTGAAAAGCGTCAAAGGCGTCAAAAGCGTAAAGCTACAGAAGAAACATAGGCCATTACTCCAATTACGGAGCCATCAGAGTTACCAGTCAGTGAAATGCATGTTTAAGTGTGCAAAGATTTCCAAGATTGCTTGAGTTGCTGAAAAGCAATAAATTGACAGTTGAGACATGTGACGACCTCTAGATGATGAGGGTGTTAACAACTTCGTGGAGGAGTTGATTGCTCATGAGACATAGCTAGTGAACTACTTGTCATGGACGTCCCACCTTTTCAAGATAGACATTAAACACAGGAGTTAACTTGACGCCTCTTTTCAAGTTAACTCGTTGTCCCACATATCATTGCATGTCTATTTTGGAGTCACCTATGTCCATTTAGAGTTAGATTTCAGTTAACTGATGTTGGTTATCAATTGACTCTCATATCAATTAGGACTTGCGTGTTGCAAAGTCCAATCAGTTAACTAAGTAATTTTTCAAGTTAACTATTAAGTTGCATATATTTAGACCTAATAATAAATCTTGCATGTTTGCAAGACTGATGTTAACTCAAGGAGATTTTAGTGTTCCCTACTCCTTCAAGTGTCTATAAATAAGAGCATCCTTGCTCATTTGTATTTTAACTTTTGTTGTGATAAAAAATTGTTGTGCCCACCTTGCCGTGCCATATTGCTATTCTGTATTGGTTCACTTCGTTTAATATAAAGTCGGTTTAATCGTTTATTGTGTGTAGGTCCTTCATGCAATTTGCTGTCCCAAATTTATTTGTTTTTAATAATCTTTCAATCATACTACACCTTGGATAGAGTATTTTACCTCCTTGGCAAATTAGTGTAATGTCCCCTTCCAATTAGACATTTACACATCAGCACGATTAGCCTATCAGCGGCCCTCGTAGGCTAGTAGGGCATGATTAGGAGGTCATTTGGCAGTTAACCAAATGATTGGTTGGCTCATTTCGTGATTTCATGGAGGTTTTCCTATGCTCATCATAGATGTTTCTATTTTGGGAAACCTTATTTTATTATAACGTTTCATTGCACTTTATGAGTTGGCTTATATTTTAATATTATTATAAAGTACAATAATAAGATAATATTATAATAATTCTTCTAGAGGCCGACTTATGGAAATTTCTAGATGAGCCAACCTCTTGAGAGAAAAGTATAAGTAGACATTATGGGCTCATTTCTTATAGTCCAGATTTGTTACACATTTGCATTTGATGAGCATCTTATCGAGCCAAGGTTGTCTGCAATATATCAATTTGGTCTTTGGGAACGAAAACTCCCTTAGATTGGCATAACTAAGGAGGTGAAATATCTTCTGAAGGGTTGCAATTTGGAGGTGATAATTCAGTCATCTCATTTGGTCAAAATTAGTGGCCAAGGGCCAATTTTGTGGAGTTTCCCTAGGAGTTTATTGGCACTTCATCTTGGCATCGATTTGAATATCTCATTGGCATTTTAGCATCGAAGGAGTGGTCTGTATTTTGTAGCAGCAATCTGGAATTAATGCGCAGTCATAGAAGGACACCATAGGGAGGCTCGATTTGCTTGTGGAAGCTTGTCATTGCATCGATTTTGCTTCTTGTCTTGAGCGCACCTCTCCTAGAGTCATGGCGATGATGTTTGGGACTTGAGGAGGCTCGGAACTGTTGAAGATTATTTTGTATTTCACTTGCTGGCCAGAACAGGGGCGACTAGCTTGGAGGGTCGATTTGGCTTGGAGATTTATCATTGTGCATGTTTATTGATTGCTTCATCAACTATCACCAAGGGCGCCATCAAACAATCGGGTTCCTCTATGATTTGTTCACAATATCATTGCATATAGGATAATTTGTGTTGCAGCTGTAGGTGTGCATCTATACCAGCATTGTCATATTTTGATAACATTGTAATGCCAAGAGTCTTGGCCAATTTATATGAGCATTGTATTGGACATTTCATTTCAATCAAGGAGATATAAGTTGCTGGTTATATATTGTTGTAATTGAGCATATTAATATCATTCATTCTCAGCTTTTTAGTATGCATGCCAATTGTATGACGAAATGTCACTTGGCTGTAGGTGACTAGTTTGCATATAGAAATCATTTATGTGCATTGGAAAAAAGAGTCATACTTGCATTTAGATTGTAGCTTAATCATTATAGTAGTGTTTCAAAAGCATTTGGAGCTTTTATCATTATGTTTCCAGCATACCATCAGACTGTAATCTCAGACCAGCAAGACAAAAGTTTACATCAGAAGTGTTTGACAATATTCCTTGAAGACAAATTCATATCAGACACAGCAAGGGATATTACCGTGGTATCAGAGCTTTGATCCTGCCATCTTGGAGGGTTAAAGTTGCATATGAGAGGTCATCACAGGTACTACACACGCAGGAGAGCGGAGCAAGAAGGAATTCGTCTTGAAGACAATCCATTTGAAGAAATTCCATTTGAGATAATGGGTGACAAGGAAGAAGAAGGTCCACCAAGAAATAGAAGAATTACTGAAGAACAAGCAGATGAGACTTTCAGAGCCATGGCTGAAGGACAACAGTAGGTGGCTACAACTATAAATGCACTCTTGACATATTTACAACAAGGGCAATAGCAAAGAAGACCAAACCGAGTTCTAGATGATGACAGAAGTGTAGTAGGAACTCCCAGAGTTCACCGAGCTACCACACGCACCATTGACAGGCCTACAAGCCCTACATTTGTGAGAGATGAACCTAAAGAGGGAAATGCTAAAGAAGAACAAGAGGAAGGGTTTGCAGACAATCTCATGGCAGCGAATGATGAATGGGAATTATTGACACCGCAGGTTCGAGAATGAATAAGCTTTGACAGGTTTTTAAGTCAGAGAAGAGAACACTACAGAACAAGACACAATAGAAGACCGAGAAGCCAAAACAAGGACCTTAAGCAAGCAACGAGCAAGCTTACATTACCCATATTCGATGGCAGTGGCAAGGTCACAGCACAATCTTGGGTTCACAAGTTAGATACTTTCCTGAATCTTCGGCCTATGTCAGAAGAGGATGCAATTAAGTATGCTAATATGCATTTGGAGGGAGTAGCACATGAATGGTGGTACCATGGGATGGTCACCCTTCAACACAACCGCATTTCTTATCAGGAGTTCATGGACAGGTTGGTTGAGCGTTTTGTCGGGAAAGACCCAGAGACATATTTTACAGATTTGGCCTAGTTCAAACAAGTGGGCAACTTGGAGAATTATATTGGTGATTTCCAGAAATTGTCAGTAATGGTTCCCAACATTTCAGAGAGGTGATTGGTGGTGTTATTCATTGAGGGCCTATTGGAACCTTTGAGAGGTTGGATCAAGGCATTTGATCCCCCGACACTGCAGGAGGCAATGAGGAAGGCAAGAAGCATGGAACTTGCAGCCCCACAAAGCAAGTTCTCATCGAAGGGATCCTCTTCATAGAAGGACAGCAGGACGTTTCCTAAGAAGAAAGAGAAATCAGATTTTAAAGGGAAATCAACAACACCCCTAGATCGGGAAACACTTAATGATTTGCGTAGGAAGAAGTTGTGTTATTGCAAAGAACCATATGACGCAAATCATGATTGCCCATTGAGGCCTAAGGGCAAGGGCAACAAGATTATGCGGGTTGTTTTGGAGGATTCAGAATCAGACAAACAATCTGATCATGAGGAATCGAAGCCAAAACAAGCTGAACAGGAAACAGCAAAAGAAGCAGAAGATGAAATAGAAGTTAATCTTCAGGAAGCACGACTAACGAGTATATAGGAGGAAGGTTCATTGAGGATGCGTGGAGTTTTAGCATGGCAGAAGGTTATCACATTACTTGATACAAGTGCTACGCACAATTTCATTGATGCCAAGTTGGTTGAGAGGTGTAGAATCAGGACAAAGGAGTTTGAGAAAATAAGGGTGAAGGTTGTTGATGGTTACACTCTTAAGTGTGACAGGTTGATTCCAGGGCTTCCTATGTGCTTGAACAATTTTGAGTTCAAGGCAAACTTCTATGTGGTAAATATGGGAGACACCGATATGGTCTTGGGAATGAAGTGGCTTCATGATATCAGTGAGTTTTACCTTAACCTTCAGGAGATGGAGATGAGATTTCAGGTGAACGGGAAGACACGTGTGCTTAAGGCCGTCCGAGATACTAGTTGCAAAATGATTTCACTCAAGAGGATGGAGAGACTCACGCTTCATGACAGGGTTGAATGGGTAGTAGGATGTGTGTTGATGCCTACACAGGAGGAGCAGCAAAAAACCCGTTTATCACCCAGACATTCAAGAAATGAGGATCAAGCATACCAAGTTGTTCAGTGACATTTCACCTGGTAGGCCTCCAGACAGAGGGATTGAGCACATCATAGAGTTGGAGGGGGCTAAGCCCGTGATCATCACTCCCTACAGGCACCCTAAGCGACTTAAGGATGAGATTGAGAATACAATTAAGGAGTTGCTGGCTATGGGGCATATTCGACCAAGCAAATCGCCATTTGCTTCATCAGTCGTCTTGGTCAAGAAGAAGGATGGCACGTTGAGGATGTGTATTGACTACAGGATGTTGAACAACAAGACTATCAAGAACAAGTATCCTATTCCTAGGATCAACGAGTTGATTGATGAGCTTCATGGTGCTCGCTACTTTCCAAAAATAGATTTGAGATCAGGGTATCATTAGATTCAAGTTAGGGAACAGGATATATAGAAGACAACTTTCATATGTCATTATGGACACTTTGAGTTTGTGGTTATGCCATTTGGGCTAACCAATGCGCCCGCTACATTTCAATCCACCATGAACAAGGTCTTGTTGTGACCTTTTCACGCATCACCCCATCCAAATGGTGACCCCCTAAATTTTGCTCCATTCTAGCCTTTTGGCTTTTGTTTCGCGTCTCTCTCTCTCTCTGATCTTTCTGTCCTTCTGGGGATATCCCTATCTTTGACCTAATTTGGAATTTTGGCTAAGTCTGTAAAATTAGGGTTTCGTTCTTTAGGCCAAGTTGAAGTTAAATTGAGTTGGCTAATTCACATCTGAGCTTAACATTGCTGTCAAAAGGCTTCCAGCAGATTCCCATTAAATTTACATTGAGTTCTGACAACTTACTATTTTTAGTAAGTGCTCAATTTGGGGTTTTTCCCTCAAGATTCTAGAATTCCGACTACTTCAACGCATTTAGGGCACTTCAAAATACCTGCACGCAAAATTTGAACAGATTCAAACAACTTGCTATTTATAGCAGTTCCGGCTTCAGGGGCTATTTTCAGGGTTTGCACGTATGCTTTTCCAATGCATGTCTGGAGAATATTTATGGGTTTTTCAAGACCTTCGCAGTGATGTAACATGCAAGTCGAGACGATGACTTTCAACAATTCAAGCTTCAAAGGCTATTTTTAGGGTTTGCATGCAGATTTTCTCAATGCATGTCGGGATATTCTTTATGGGTTTTTCGAGAGCTTCGCAATGACATGAGATGCAGGCAGAGTTGATCATTCTTCAGGGACTTACTATTTTAAGCCAGTGCTCACATGTGGACCAATTTTCTGGGTTTTTTGAGATCTCTCGGGCATAGTGACATGCAAACTCATCCGGTAGTTGATTGGTCACTTTTTCGGACAATTACTATTTTTGGTAGGTTCACTCCAGTAGCTCCTCGACACTTCAATATCACGAACAGAGCAACATGCAACAGAAACGAGGTCAAACGGAGGTCATTTGAGCCACATGCAAGTCAGATTAGGGTTTCCAACTTCGAGACTCAAAATGAGGGGTAAAAAGCCAGAATCTCCGAAAACGAAGGTATCCCACTACGATCAACACCCTTCAAGCAATCTACCGGTAAAATTTGAGTGCAATCCGAACACTTACTATTTATAGTAAGTCACCTCCAGAACGGGGCTATAAATAGTAGGTCAACAAGAGAGGCAGGTGTGAACAGGTCAAATAGGTCATGAGGACCGCGTGGTAAAAATTTCAAGTCAAACAGAGCTGCCGAGGTCAAGAAATCAAAAGCTTACTAAAAATAGAAAGCTAGGGCGAGCCAGCTACAAAATTGACTAAGTGTTCAGACATGATCAAGTCATAAAAAAAAATAGAAGCATCACCTGTTATATGCGCCCTAGGCATCATGGGAGCCTGAAAACTTTCTAAGGCATTGAAATTTCCTAAGGACCCCCTCATATGCGCCCTTGATGGAGGAGGCTGGAGAAAAGTTGCTAAATCACAAGAAAACTTCCTGACCCCAACTCAAATGCGCCCATCTAAGAAGGAGTTGATGAAAATATTCTAAGTCATGAAGCTGGCAGAGAAAATTCCTCCACCACCCAGGAAATGCGCCCTCAAAGCAATGTGTAGGATACTTTAAAATTTCTAAGGCATGGGATTTCCTCCTCACACCCCTAAATGCGCCCTCATGAAGGAGGCTTGGAAGAAAATATTCTAAGTGTTGGCAAAGTTCCTCCTCCCTATGTAAAATGCGCCCAAGGCTACAAGGTTGGCATAAAAATTTCTAAGGCATGAGAATTCCTCCTCATACCCTCAAATGCGCCCAAGGTGTGAGCATGCATGGGGATGAAAATATTTCTAAGTATGAAAGTTCCTCCTCCACCCTCCAAATGCGCCTAGCTTGCAAGTCATAGAGGAGGCAAGGTAAATAAATTCTAAGTGTGGAATTCCTCCTCACACCCCTAAATGTGCCCAAGCAAGCATGGCAATGAGAAAATTTTCTAAGTATAAGACAGTCCTCCTCTACCCTCAAATGTGCCCAGCAAGGGTTATATGTTGAAGAATTTTTCTAAGTATCAAAATGGAAGCTCCTCCATCAAAATGCACCCAGCTTGTGATGGTGAGTTGAAAAACGCCTAAGACATGTAAAGTGGATGCTTGACAGGTGAAATGCACCCAACATGAAGAGGCAACTCAAAAGTTCCTAAGGCATGCAAAATGAAATCACCAAGGATAAAATGCGCCCAAGATGAGAAGCAAGAAGTTCGAGAAATTTCTAGTATCAAAATGGAAGTTCCCCCTTCAAAATGTGCCCTTGAAAGAGAGTGGTGGTATGAGAAATATCTAAGGCATGGAAAATAAAAGTGAGACCTCCTATATGCGCTCTTGAAGAGGTTGAGGAGCTTAGGAAATTTCTAAGTCAAAAACAAAAGGCCTTGTGAAATGTGTCCTTGAAGGTCTAGAAGAAATTTCTAGGTGAAATAAAATGTCACTAGGAGAAATGCGCCCAACATGAAGAGGCAACTCAAAAGTTCCGATGGCATGCAAAATGAAATCACCAAGGGTAAAATGCGCCCAAGATGAGAAGCAAGAAGTTTGAGAAATTTCTAAGTATCAAAATGGAAGTTCCCCCTTCAAAATGCGCCCTTGAAAGAGAGTGATGGTATGAGAAATATCTAAGGCGTGGAAAATAAAAGTGAGACCTCCTATATGCGCCCTTGAAGAGGTTGAGGAGCTTAGGAAATTTCTAAGTCAAAAATAAAAGAAGGCCTTGTGAAATGCGCCCTTGAAGGTCCAGAAGAAATTTCTAAGTGAAATAAAATGTCAATAGGAGAAATGTGCCCATGATAAGAGGAATAAAAATATTCTTCAGAAGGCAAGACAGGGTATGAGATGAGTTTGGAAAATTCTTCAAAGGCAGGATAAAGTGAAAAAAAAGGAGCCACCCAGTGAATGCTCCCAAAGACTAGAAAAGTTAAAATAAACATTGGCGAAGAATTTTTTTTTTCAAGGGTGAGAAAAATTAAATGTACCCCTTCGTGTGCAACCTTGAGCAACAGAGTAAAAAAATATTTATTCTAGGGGGGTCTTTGAACATTTTCTAAGGGAGCCATGATTTTGAAATTTTTATGCCTGGGATTGTGATTTCAAAATGGATGTCTGCCTTGTGATTAATAAAACTCTCTAAGGGGAGATAAATTTTTCTAGGGCATAAAAAGGAAAGCAGAAGACGTCAAATGCACTCAAGCTCGAGATGGGTGGAATTTTATCTAAGTCATCAAGCTCCTAAAGGAAGGTGGACAAGACAGGTGAATTAAATTGCTAAGGCAAGAGGATGAAAACATCAAGATGGCATGCGCCCTAGCACACAGATGTTGAAAAGTTATAAAGACTTGCTAGAAAAGGGATGAATTTTATCAAATCTAGAGGTCAAGCAAACCTTGGAAATCAGAACATGAGAATTAGGTAAGTAGAGTGATGTTATATTATAAGTGTTTTGATGCTCTTCTTTTTGTTTATTTTGCAAGATGAACACCGAGGCCAAGGCATGATGACTTAAGGAAGAAGATGTTGGAAGAAACGGCTAAGTGTTGGGATTTCTCCACAAACACCTTATATGCACCCAACTCAAGAAGGCACGCGACAAAGTAAAGATAAAGAAATTAGGTGAAAAGTTCCCAAGGCAAAAGGAAATGGCAGGGAAATTTGTCTAAGGCTTTAAGAATGAGGCTAAAGGTGCCCAAGGCAGTGGGCTGGAGAAATATGAAAGTTACAAATGCGTCCAGGAATTAAAACAACAGGAGGGCTGAACGCAAACAACTGAGCAGTCGAACTTTGAATCCTATCAATTTTTATTATCTGTGGAGACAATCTTAGAGACTCTTTTACCCTCCTCCTAGCGCAACAGAATTGGTAGGCAAAACAAAGAAAGTCTTTCTGGACAAGAATCTTCTGATGATAGTGGGCATTAATTGCTCATGGTGGTTTCTGCAGAGTAGTGGAGAATCTTTTGTGCTCATTTATTACCCCACTCCTCTTTGTGGCGGTTTTTAGGGAAAATCTCAAATTAGGACATATGTGGCTCAATCTAAGCCCTTCATTGTAATCAAATCTGAGCCGTCCGCTGGAATGAGCTTGCTATAAAAGGAACATCCCCCCTCACTTGTAACATATTAGAACTAGACACTTGAGAACTGAGCTAGAGTGTAGAGAAGGCAAATAGTGAATAGCTTAGAAGTTAGCATAGCTTAGATTGAAAAGGAGAGAAAGCTTTCCCTTTGAAAGTTTTATAAGAAGTTGTGAACACTCTCATGGTATAAAGAATTTTCATTGATTGGTGATTCCTTCTTTTATTGTGAGCAACTAGCAAAGCTTGTTCGTCTTTCCAATTCAAGTAGATTAGAGTAAAGTAGATTTTATTTCATGCAAGTAATTGATAATGGTGGAATACATTGTTTGGTTTCAACGAGTTTCATTCATCCATACCACTAGCGCACTCGTTGACGGTGGGTTCGCCTTGCGTGGTCGACTAGAGTATCTTTGTACTTAACTTCGATTGTGATTTATATGTCCGTATGCATCGTTGTGATGGTATTCACATGTCGGGTCACAATTTGAATATCTTTTATTATCCTCTGAAGATTGCACTGGTTCTGTAGAAGCTGTCCGAAGGGAGGCGAAGCAGAATCTAGTTCGAAGCTTGCTGAAGTTAGCCTTCGTATCCCACATTTAGGAGTAGACGATAGAATCTCTATCCTTATCCATTTTAATTTCAATATTTTCCCGTTTAGTCTAGGAACATAAGCATCATCGCCAAATCATTCGTATCTTGCATCTGCTTCTAATTGAACAATTGTGTAAGTCCCCTTGGAATATCCAGCAAAATCACATCGAACCAACTGAGACTATCCCCTTGCATAAGGAACCTTGGAGTTGAATGTATGATCTTTCTAGCAATCTTAGCATGCAGAATACTTTGTTCAAGAGAGGATAGAGTATCCATTGGGAAACTTTATTCTGTGTTGGTGCTGTCATAAAACACCCGTCAACAGGTCTTTCATTCACAGCTAATGAAATTTGTGTTGGTAATCTTTGATGACATTTTGGTGTACAATAGGACTTAGGAGGAGTACATGGCCCATTTGGATACAGTGTTGGATATTCTTGGTAGGGAGTCCTTGTATGCCAAGGAGTCCAAATGCGATTTGGGCATGATAGAGTTGTTGTACTTGGGACATATCATTAGTGCAGAGGGTGTGCACATGGATCTTGACAAGGTAGAGCTATCATTGAGTGGCCTACACCTGAGAACCTTATGCAATTGAAGGGGTTTTTGGGCTTGTGTGGCTTCTACCACAAATTTGTCAGTGGATATTCACGACATGCAGCACCACTTACAGATTTGACAAAGAAGGGGGCATTCGTATGGACTTCAGAGGTACAAGACTGCTTTGATAGGTTTAAGCGGTTGGTGACTACTTGCCCTATTCTAGCATTGCCAGATTTCACTAGACCCTTTGAGCTACAGTGTGATGCTTCAGGGGAGGGGATTGTCGTAGTCCTTATGCAGGACAAGCATCCGTTAGCTTTCGGGAGTAGGAAGCTAAGGAGGCTAGAGAGGAGCTACAGTATTTATGATAAGGAGATGTTGGCCATCATGCATGCCTTGGCCAAATTCAAGCAATATCTTGTGGTCAGCAAATTTTGTGTCAGGACAGATCATAATAGCCTGAGACATTTCCTAGGACAGCGGGATCTTAATGATCATCAGCAGAAGTGGGTTAGCAAGCTACAATCATATGATTTTGACATTGCCTATGTCAAGGGAACTCAGAATGTTGTCGCTGATGCATTGTCTCGTCGTCCACATTTGAGCTCCATGGTTGAGATTTCTGAGGATTGAAGACACATGAATGTTGCAAAGTATGCCGAGGATTCTTGGGATTCTGGCATAATTGATGGGTCAGTGCAGGACGAGAGATATTCGATGGTAAATGATCTTGTCATCTACAAAGGGAGGATTTATTTGACCCCAGGATCGGAGGTGAAGAATACAGTGTTGAGGACATTTCATAATTCACCTATGGCAAGTCATCCTCGATACTTCAAGACATATAGGCAGGTGCGAGAGCATTTCACTTGGAAGGGTCTTAAGGCAAATTCTCTTCATTATGTCAGAGAGTGTCCTATTTGCCAGTAGAACAAACAGGAGCACACATACCTTGCAGGTCTACTTTAGCCACTTCCAATTCCTGACAGGAAGTGGGAATGCATTTCGATGGATTTCATTACGGGCTTGCTGAAAGCCCAAGGTAGAGACTGCATCTATGTGGTTGTTGATCGTCTCACTAAATATGCTCACTTTTTTCCGATCACAGCTACATATTCAACTACACAGGTGGCAGAATTGTTTTTCCGTGAGATATTCGGATTGCATGGGCTACCTCGAAGTATTGTGAGTGATAGGGATAGCCGATTCTTGAGTCATTTTTAGCAGGAGCTATTCAGATTATGTGGGACCGAGCTCACTCTAAGCACTAGCTACCACCCACAGACATATGGTCAGACTGAGACTGTTAATAAATGGGTGAAGGGGTATCTCGGGAACTACATCGCAGGGCAGCAGAAGGGATGGGTGAAATGGATATATCTTTGTGAGTATTGTTACAATACCACTTATCACCTTTTGATTTAGATGACACCATTCATGGCTTTGTATGGTTAAGAGGCGCCCAGCTCTCTTGACTTGCTGATGAGTGACAGCAGAGTGCCTAGTGTTGGAGATATGTTACAGGAGAATCAGGACATCATGAGGGCTCTTCGTGAGAATATCCAGAAAACACAAAATCAACAGAAGCAGTATCCGGATCAAAGGAGAGTTGAGCGTTCCTTTGAGGTGGGTGATATGGTGTACTTGATGTTGCAACCTTATCACAAGTCCACTCTTAAGAGGAGTGATGCAAAGAAGCGTAAGCCACGATATTATGGCCCTTTCAGGATCATCAGGCGAGTTGGAGAGGTGGTTATGAGTTGGAGTTGCCAGCAGACAGCAGAGTACATAATGTCTTCTTGTGACCTTTTCACACATCACCCCATCCAAGATGGGGACCCCCCTAATTTTGCTCCATTCTGGTCTTTTGGCTTTGGTTCTCTCTGTCTCTGATCTTTTCCCCTTCCGGGGATGTCCCGTTTGACCTCAGTTGAAGTAATTGACAAATTTAGGGTTTCTATCATTTAGGCCCGTTTGAGGTCAAGATTGAGTTACTAAGGTAAAATCTAAGTGCAGCAACACGATCAAAAAGCTCAAGGCAGAATCCCCCTGAAATCCTACTGAAATCCGACAACTTACTATTTTTAGTAAGTACCTAATTTGAGGCTTGTTCCTCAGGATTTCGGGATTCTAACTACTTCAGCATGTTCAGGCAACTTCAGAGTGCTTACACATGAAATTTGAACAGATTCAGACAACTAGCTATTTTTAGTAGTTCGGCCTTCGGAGCTATTTTCAATGCTTCAACATACAATTCTCCGATGAATGACGGGAGAATGGATCTGGGTTTTTCAAGACCTTCGCAACGCTATAACATGCAAATCAAGTCGAGGACTTTCAGAGTTTAGCCTTCCGAGGCTATTTTTAGGGTTTGCATGTAGGAATTTTTAACGCATGTCCGGATATTCCATGTGGGTTTTGCGAGAGCTTTGCAACGATATGACATGCAAGTGGAACGGATCAGTTTTCAGGGACTTACTATTTTTACCCAGTGCCCGCATGTTGACCAGTTTTCTGGGTTTTTCTGGGTTTTTTGAGATCCCACGGGCATTGTGACATACAAACTCATCCGACATCCGGTTAATCACTTTCCGGACACTTACTATAAATAGCAGTGTCATCCCAGTAGCTACCCAATCCCAACAGTCAAGAGCAATCAAGAACAGTCCAGAGCACATGCAAGTCAGATTAGGGTTTCCCTGCCATGTCTAAAAATAGATGAAGCAAAATGCAGAGATGTCAAAACGAAGCACGCCACCATGATCAGCATCTTTCAGGCTACCTACTGGCAAAATTTGAGCACGATCTGAATACTTACTATTTTTAGTAAGTCATCTCATGGCTAAAAATAGCGCCTCATCACCAGAAGCAAGTATGAACAGGTCTCTCACAGCATCAAAAGCAACTGGAACAAATTTCAAAGCAAACAGAGATACGGAAATTGATCAATTCTCGGGTTTGCTAAAAATAGCAAATGGCTAAAAATAGCATGTATTGTGCCAGATAAGGTGTGAACAGGATAGCAAAACCAAACGGAGGCACGACCACGTCAGCTCCAGTTCAGAACAAGGTGAAATGCAATGAAACCCTAATTTCTCAGAGTTTACTAAAAATAGAAAGCCAAGGTCACCTAGGGCGTTGGAAACTTATAAACGATAGCTGACAGGCAAACACCCTCATATACGCCCAGGAGGAATGAAAGATACAAAAATCTCTAAGTGTGAGATTTCCTTGAGCAAAGATGAAATGCGCCTTCAAGAGGCATAGAAATTCTTCTAAGGCATGAAATTTTCCTCCCCTTACCCCTAAATGCGCCTAGGGAAGGTGAAAGGTCACCCAAAGCATGGAAATATTCAAGAGACATTCAAAAATTTCCCAAGGCATCCTAAAATGCGCTCAAAGAAGGAAGTTGCCAAGGCTAAATGCGCCAAGGGGAGGTGAAAAGTCACCATAGGCGTAATGTTTTCCCTCTCACCATGGCAAATGTGCCTAAGGCAAGGAAGCTACATAGCCAATATGTGCCTAAAGAAGCTGAAGAGTCACTTGAAATAAGCGGAATTCCCCCTCACACTAGCATATGCGCCCAACATGGAAGTCTACAAGTCAAAATGCGCTTGAGGAAGGTGAAAGGACACCTAAGGCGTGGGAAGTTTTTCACATATGGTAAATGCGCCCAACATGGAAGTAGCCTAGCCCATATGCGCCAGAGGGAGGTGAAGAGTCAAGTCTAGGCGTGGGAATTCCTCATGACACCCTCATTTGCGCCCTCAATTTCCTCTTCTTCATGGCATATGTGCCCAAGGTGAAAGTTAAAACGTGGAGTGATGAAGGTGAAATGCGCTTGAAGGTGGAAGTCTATTATGTGAAGTGTGCTCAAGGAAGGTGAAGAGTCACCATGCGCCAAGGGGGAAATAATGCTAAGGGGGCGTGATTTTTTTTAAAAAGACCAAGGATTAATATTTTTCCTCTTCACTATGTAAAATGCACCTAGTGAGTGGGGACTTGAAGAATGAAAATGGCTAAGTAAGAAAAGAAATGTCTAGGCGTGGAATTGCCTAAGGAATGAGATGGAAGAATAACATGCTATATGCGCCCTTCAAAGGGTAAATTTTTTTAAATAATTCCTAAGGCATTTTCTAAAAAAAATGAAGAGTACGTCTAGAGGATGATGCTAATTTCTAGAGTTATGAAAATCTTCAGAGAGAGAATTCTTCAGGGAAAAAGACAAGAAAATTTGCTAAGGCCAAGAAGCTTGAAATTGCAGGAGTGGAATACATCCGGAGGGGAAGAAATAAACATTAGCCATTTTTATTATTTTTAAATAATAAAAATTAAAAGTACCCCTTCGTCCGGATACACATGAAAACGATGGATTCTGGAAGGATTTCTCTTCTGGGTATTAAACATATGCAATTCAGAAGTGATTCAAGCTTACTCCACGCCATGTCCACATTGTTTCGATGGATATTTTGCCCAATGCCTATTTTAAATAAAATTCCTAAGGCAAAATTGAGAAATTTCTCTAAGGCAAATGAACAAAATGAACGAAAAGTATTTCGCCAGAGGTTTGAACTAGATAATTTTGCCAGGATGAAAGTGAAATCAAATGACTTAGCTAAACAATTCAAATTTGTTCAAGGAAGTAAACGATTTAATCAAATACGACGAGGTAGGCATGTGCAAAGATGATGAACTCATAATTCTAGAAGTTTGAGATTCCGATGCCTCAGATGACAAGTGTTACAACTGGGAAAAGAGAGGGAAAATGAATTCGAAAATTTGCTAAGTATAGCCTCTGCAGGAATTCGACCTGGCTATAAGATTTTAAAATCCTCTTCATTCCTCTCACCAGTTGCTGAATGCAAAAATATTGGCTAAGTGAAAAGTACGAATTTTTGAAGAGGTTGCAGTTGCTGAGGAATTCGAAATTGTGAGAGAGCTGGAGATTGCTAAGTGCGAATTTGCAGAAGTTGAAGTTGCTAAAGGAGGTGCGACTTAGCTTGTTGAGACTGCAGTTGCTGAGAAGTGCGAATTTCCTAGTTGCCAGAGGCTGCAGTTGCTGAGAAGACATCTGCAGTTGCTGAGAAGTACGAATTTAAGAAGAAACTTCACCAGGTTGCTGAAAACTCATTTACGAGAAGTCTCAAGTTGCTGAAGTACATTTTAAAAGAGAAATACGAGTTTGAGAGAGGTCTCAAGAGCTGCTACAAATACAAAAATTTCACAGCTAAAGTGAACAAGATAGTTGAGGTTTGCAGTTGGAAATGGCAGAAGTGCTGCAGCCTTTTTATTTAAAAATCTGCTGACACCCTCAATGATGGTTGTTTTATTATCTTAAATTTTGCTTTCTAACTCTCTTGCCTTTTGCAGAATGGCCGAATCAAGCAGAAGAGCTGCAGGCAGGAACAACCACACCGAGTCCAGACAAGCTATGATCAAGAAACTGGGCAAGTCATTCTTGCCAGAATCCAAATTTTCATCAAAGCTCGGCAGGCTAGCTGACACGAATTTGGGCTCATTCAACATGGAAGCATTCAGAAGAAGGATATTGGGTACTGGAGGCCATCACCCATTAGTGACTTCGCACCATATTGTCACAAGTGGACTGTATGCAGCTGCCAACTTTCCGCCAGCTATCCGGTGTCCAGAACTCATCATTGAATGCACCTACCACTACAATGCAGAACAGAGGACGGTCACTTCGCCAGATGGCAAGGTGCTGGCTAACCTGACACCTAAAGCAATCGGAGAGGCATTTGGGATTCCAGTCCATGAGAAGATGATCTACAAGACAAAGGAAAGAGCTGGAAAGATGTATTCATCCACGACAGACCGATGTGCCAATTTGATAAACACTAGGTGGATGATTAAGCCCAAGCCAGCTCGCACAAAATTGCCCAAGCAAATAATCTCAGAAGACTTAAGACAGGAGTTTGGTGATCTCATTATGATGCTGAGTAGAGTTGGAGGATGCCCCCAAGCGCTCATCTTTGAGCCTTGGATGTTTTATTTCATCAACTTGGTATTAGAAGGAAAGGATTACATGGACTGGGCACTATTGATCAGTGACTACATTCATGAACAGCTCCGCGGCGTGAGGAGAACGAAAACATTTTACATGAGCTCTTACCTTGTCTATATGCTGGCTCGCATGACGAGATATAGGGGAATATCTTACAAGGAACCAATTAAATGCGGTTCCCATCAGTTTAAAATATATGAGGCTTGTCCACGGTTGCATCTGACAAGCACAACTAATTACAAGAGGGTCAATGACACCTTTACAATGCATATCACGAGGACCCTGCAGCAAAGAACCCATCACAGAATATCGAGGGAAGCACAAGAAATAATTGAGAAATTCGGATGTTGGTTTATCCAATTTCCAAAATTCACCTACATAAGGCTGCAAGGATTTTCCTCCTATCCATACAGATTGCCTCGGTATCCCACAAACAGGATAGTGATGCTGGAAGTATCTAGGCAACTGATTGCCTATGATAAGATTCAGAAAAAGAAGAAGAAAGGTGGACTCGGATTCCCAATCACCATGGGGAACTTAGATGAAATCTGCCCATCGCTGCAAGCAGCAAGAGAGGCAGAAGCGGAGCTCCAATTCTTCCACCATTCCTATCACACCAGCAGGCATTACTACGATCCCCACAGAAACATCAGGTGGATATTGACAGAAGAATTCAGGCACAAGGTGCAGATCGAAGACTTTTGGGCAAGTGCAGTGGATGAGATCGAAGTCAGAAAGAGAATGTTTTCTTGGATACTATTGGTGATGGTCAGGGAGTGTGAGATTATCCCAGTACCAGATCAGATTGAGGAAGAAATAAACGTAGTACAGGCTAACTACGAGACAGTAAGAGATACGCCTCTGCCACTCTCAGATTGGTCTGAGCCAGAGATCACTGACTTGGATACACTTTGTATCCCAGTCTTGACATTTACACGAAGTTGGGTAGAGAGACACGTCAGCCGACTCAAGGGAAGGTCAATTCCCCTCACGTACAATTTGATGGGAGACAGCAGATTACCGGCAACTAATCAGAGGAGACGGAGTAATCCAACTCCAGAGCCTAGAGGAAAGGAGCCAGTTCGACCCGAGCCTGTGATAGTTGAGTCGTCCGTGCATACACCATCTCGGACACATTCTCCGAGTATGCAGGAGGTATCCCTATTTGCCGATCAGAGGGAGAGAATGGATGTAGAGCAGACAGTGCAACTGGCGAATCAGCCACCTCGTAGAGAATCAATGGGTCAGAGCATCAACATGCCCCAAGAAGATCATCAGCAGGAAAATCAGCAAGAGACAGATGAGGGGACGGCTACTGATACTCAATTTTAGCAGGAAATTGAGGCGGCTCTCGAGAATGATGTTACTTCCGATCAGGATGCCTAGAGCTTAGGAGACACTGAGCCTATTGATAATGATGAGCCTCACCGAAGCGAAGGCAGAAATGAAGTTCATGAGGTAGAGGCTGAGGTGGAACAGCCTTTTATTATATCAGACATGCGGCAGGAGGTGCAAGAATGGCTAAGGGATAGGATGAGGCGTGATCCTGTGGATGAGACCGATCCCGCAGTTGAAATGGAGGAGTTGTTACAGAGGATCAGTGCACCTCCAGCGAAGAAGAAAGCCAGGAAGTTCTCCAAAATATCCACAGAGGAGGATGGGTCTCAAACTTTGCATATGGCAGTGCCTCGGATAGAGTGTGATAGAGATGAGGCCGTTCCTAAAAATTATGTTGTGACAACTATGGAACTTGGTCGCCCTACTGGAGCACAACTAGTAGAGGAGTGCGATAGTTCCTATCGAGCACTCAAGGATAGATTGTCCTATGTCGAGGGCAAATATAAGAAATTGAAGGTAGAGCACAAGACGTTGATTGGCTACGTGCAACACTTGTCCCGTCCTTGTGGGCAAGAGAATCCGGCAATTGAGCTCCCAGCTGAGTTTTCCAAGGAGTCAATCAGTGGTTTAGAGGATCTAAAGAGAATGACACAACAGGCAGACAAGTGGGTTGCCAACATCCGTGCAGAAACAAGGAAGTTTATGGAGGATCTTGCACATGCCTATCGGCAAGCCTCCGATATTATGGCTAGGATGGAGGCAGTTAACCATGCTTGGGGTGAGGCGCGTATCTATCAGACGAGAGTTGTTCTCCGTTTAGGAGCTTTGATGGGCATACCTCGACAGACTTTGGTTGAGGGAGGTGTTATTCAGCAGGGGGATAGATACGACTTCGCCGGGTGGTACTCTTCAGTAGTCACAGGCCGGGGATTCTATGATGCATCACAGGCAGATTCTGTCAGGGTCAGAAAGGCCATGACAAACATCTTGGATGGAATCCTTAACACATTGGAGGCAATCTTTGCCAGGAGGTTGACTTCTGAAGAGATTACTGCGGATGGTTTGAAGAGCAGATTGATGCCATTCTTCTCTGAGGTGAAGACCTTCACGCAGGATGACTTCGAGAACACTGCTACGTTCTCCAGTATCATACAGAACACCCAGGACGCCCTTGTTGCCTGGAAGAAATCATGTGCCCGGCATGGGCAAACAGTCACAGTTTTAGAGTTTCAGTTGGATCACATTCCTCCTATTTCAGATCAGGAGGTTGAGGCAGTATTGTCCAGATTCATCAGATTTGCAGCCAGCGAGAAGGAGAAAGGAAACGCCCTTCTGGACGATGACCTTCTGGAGGAAGACGACGTGCATTGATCGCAGGGTATGGTGCATTGATGAGGAGTGGAGGGCGCATTCATTGCCCCACTCCTCTCGGTGGCGGTTTTTAGGGCAGAAGCCCTAATTAGGGCATGGGTGGCTCAATCTGAGCCCTTTATTGTAATCAGATCTGAACCGTCCACTAATTGGACTCATTATAAAAGGGGCATCTCCCCTCATTTGTAAACAGTTAGAATTAGAATCAGAGATAGATCAAAGCTAGACAGAGATAGAGATTGATAGAAGTTAAAGTAGAGCTAGGAGTTAGCTTAGTTGGAAAGGAAAGAAAGACTTTCCCTTTGAAAGTTTTTGTGAAAGATTGTTGTGTAAGACTCTCATGATATAAAGATTTCATTGATTGGTGACTTCATTTTGTGTTGTGGGTAGTTGACGAGATCTTTTCGTCTTTCCAATTCAAATAGAGTAAAGTAAAATAGATTTGTTTTCATGCAAGTAGAGTTAATTGTGGAATGTGACAACAATTTGGGCATATCTTCCCGTATCCATACCACTGTTGGACTTGGTGACGGTAAGTCTGCTCCTGCGTGGTCAACTGGAATCTCAGCACTTAACTTCGATTGTGTTTAATGTGCCCACTTGCTTCGTTGTGAAGGGGTGCGCATGGTGAATCTCAATTTGAACATCTCATCCATCCTTTGAAGATTGCACCAGCTTTGTCAAAATTGTCCAAAGGGGAGACGAAACAAAGTGTGGTTTGAAGACTATCAAAGCTAATCCTTGCAGTCCACCCGTAGAAATAGATTGTAGAATTCCTATCCCTACCTCCTTTAAATTCAGCATTTCCCGGTTCGTTCAAATACCAGAGCATCATAGTCAAAACCCTTCATTTTCTTGAGCATATAAAATCGAACAATTACGTAAGTCCCCTTGGAATACCCAACATATTCACATCAACCAACTGAGTTTATTCACAATAAAAGGAACCTTGGAGTCGAACGCATGAACTTTCACGCAATCTTAGCATGCGGAACACTTTGATCAAGAGAGAATAGAGTGACCGTTGGACATTTTATTCTGTGTTGGCGTTGTCATAAAACACACAGGTCAACATGTCTTTCATGTGTCACACCTCAAGAAGGCATTAGGACATCAAGTTGTTCCTTCCACGACTTTACCTCCCTTAGATGATGAGAGGAAGTTGGTTTTGGTGCCCAAATCCATTTTAGATGTCAAGGAGAGACAGTTGCAGAGATGGGTAATCAGAGAGTATTTGATCAAATGGAGGGACTTGTTGATTAAGGATGCTACATGGGAGAGCGAGGAGATCTTACAGCATCCTGAGTTGAGTTTGCTTAGGGACAAGCAATTTCAAGAGGGGCAGACTGTAATGTCCCCTTCCAGTTAGACATTTACACATCAGCATGATTAGCCTATCAGTGGCCCTTGTAGGCTAGTAGGGCATGATTAGGGGATCGTTTGGCAGTTACCCAGATGATTGGTTGGCTCATTTCGTGATTTCATGGAGGTTTTCCTATGCTCATCATAGATGTTTCTATTTTGGGAAACCTTATTTTATTATAATGTTATATTGCATTTTATGAGTTGGCTTATATTTTAATATTATTATAAAGTACAATAATAAAATAATATTATAATAATTCTTCTAAAGGCCGACTTATGGAAAGTTCTAGATGGGCCGACCTCTTGAGAGAAAAGTATAAGTAGACATTATGGGCTCATTTCTTATCATCCAGATTTGTTATTGACATTTGCATTTGATGAGCATCTTGTGGAGTTGGCCAAGGCTTTCTGCAATATATCAATTTGGTCTTTGGGAATGAAAACTCCCTTGGATTGGCATAACTGAGGAGGTGAAATATCTTCTGAAGGGTTGCAATTTGGAGGTGATAATTCAGTCATCTCATTTGGACAAAATTAGTGGCCAAGGGCCAATTTTTTGGAGTTTTCTTAGGAGTTTATTGGCACTTCATCTTGGCATCGATTTGAATATCTCATTGGCATTTTAGCATCGAAGGAGTGGTCTGTATTTTGTAGCAGCAATCTGGAATTAATGCGCAGTCATAGAAGGACACCATAGGGAGGCTCGATTTGCTTGTGGAAGCTTGTCATTGCATCGATTTTTCTTCTTGTCTTGAGCGCACCTCTCCTAGAGTCATGGCGATGATGTTTGGGACTTGAGGAGGCTCGGAACTGTTGAAGATTATTTTGTATTTCACTTGCTGGCCAGAACAGGGGCGACTAGCTTGGAGGGTCGATTTGGCTTGGAGATTTATCATTGTGCATGTTTATTGATTGCTTCATCAACTATCACCAAGGGCACCATCAAACAATCGGGTTCCTCTATGATTTGTTCACAATATCATTGCATATAGGATATTTTGTGTTGCAGCTGTAGGTGTGCATCTATACCAGCTTTGGCATATTTTGATAACATTGTAATGCCAAGAGTCTTGGCCAATTTATATGAGCATTGTATTGGACATTTCATTTCAATCAAGGAGATATAAGTTGCTGGTTATATATTGTTGTAATTGAGCATATTAATATCATTCATTCTCAGCTTTTTAGTATGCATGCCAATTGTATGACAAAATGTCACTTGGCTGTAGGTGACTAGTTTGCATATAGAAATCATTTATGTGCATTGGAAAAAAGAGTCATACTTGCATTTAGATTGTAGCTTCATCATTATAGTAGTGTTTCAAAAGCATTTGGAGCTTTTATCATTATGTTTCCAGCATACCATCAGACTGTAATCTCAGACCAGCAAGACAAAAGTTTACATCAGAAGTGTTTGACAATATTCCCTGAAGACAAATTCATATCAGACACAGCAAGGTATATTACATTTAGAGATAGAGATTATCGTTTGATGTCATTTCTAGTAATCTTGTTTTCAGCCTACACCTCGGATAGAGTATTTTACCTCCTTGGGAATCCCGAGATCAAGCTTGCCATTTAATGTTTGTTTCTAGTAGCCTACTTTCAGCCTACACCTTGGATAGAGTATTTTACTTCCTAGTTATATAGATAGGTTCTTGCTACTATTATCTCAGTTGATGATTGATAAATTAACCATTATTTAGATTCTCAATAGCTACTCTCTATGAAAGTAATGTCCTCTCTCCTTTCATACTCTCACTAGGTTTTTCCATTCTCTTTCCACTGAAAGTTTATATAATCTGTTTATATTAGTAGAATTATATTTTTATCAAAAAAGAGGTTGATTTGGTACAGGTGATATCCTTAGTGCCAATGAACGTATGCGTTGTCCCATTTTTAGTATCATACGTAGCTCAGTCTTAGTTGAAAGAAACATTTATGGGAAAATATACATCGAGTCTTAGATTTTTCTTCAAACAATGGCCAATTGAATATACTTAACTTGTTCATTATTTAGGAGCTAGAAATTTTTTCATTATCATACAAAAGGGACCCTAAGCCAATTGATATGTTTGAGCATGTTTCCCTTTTGAGAAACATAACCAGATCTTTAGAAGTCACCTCATAGCAGACACTAATGTGAATCAAAGCATCTAGGGATCTAGTGTGAATTGGGTGCATCTGTAAGCAAGCTAGGGAGGACCTGAACAATATAGACCACATCTAACAATTGAGCAGCTTGACAGGTCCTTCAACTTGATATATAAAAATTCATAATCTAAATAATTGGCTGAAATTGTACAAAAATGGGAATCCTTAAGTTTAATATCCAAAACATAGGGTCAATTCCACCTTTTTCTAGGATTTCATTAGGATGCAAATCAACAAGGTGTATAGATCGACCTATAACCATGCAGGTGAGTCAATCAAACCTAGATCTGATCCTTTTGAGCCTTAGAAATGGATTAGAAATGATTTGGAATGATTAGCCTAATTGAACTATATGACCTAATATGATAAATGCAATATTCCAAAAGTACACAAATGGAAACAGCAACTTGCAGGCAGATTTGGGAAGTGTTTGATGATGTGCACCTATCATAAAAAGTTGGATTCGGCATGCATAAGGAGACACGATCGCCCAAGGGCGTATGGGTTTTTGTGAGCTTTGCCAAAACTTCAAAATTTGATCTTGTAGCTCTTTGTCTGCTCTCTGTTTCCTGCCTTGCAAACCTTTCGTCTTTGGAATTGTACCTGCAACAAATCTACAAAAAAGATGGTTTGGGGTGGCTATATAGGAGCTTGCCTCAATCAAACCCCTATTTTGGTAATTAAACCTCCACAAATAGCTAAAGATCTGATAAAAGACAATGTGACAGCCCTAACATTATGTGTATCTAAGGTTGTTATGAGCTAAAATGCAAAGAAAACCTACTCATGTGTGTTAGAGAGAGATCCTATATGAAAATGACAAGATTGAAATGTTCCCCTTAATTTTTTCCCTTGTTTTTCAATTCACATCAATGCAATCATGCACCTGTTAAGAACTAGCTCCAAATCAAAACACTGCTGAAACAACTCTAACCAAAAATGCGCCCTAAAACCACTTAAGGAGGAGGGGCGGGCATATGGTCAAAGGATCCCTAGGATCTAATAACTTGATAACAATTGAAATAGAGAGCTAAACTCGACACCAAGAATGTGCACGCCAGATCCTTTTGCAAGGCGAGGTGCTAACATATGGTGGAATGCTAGTTATAAAACTGAAAATAACACTTCTTCTGCTGATGCAGGCATCCACAAGCAATGGGAATACTCCACTTATTTAGTGGGTGTGATTATTACACTTATTTGAAAGCGGCAAGCCAGCCATTTAACCTCACTTCCACTTAAACTATGGGGGATATACAATCCACACAACCACTTATTTTTTGTGGGGGGAAGACAATAAACTAAATTGCAGCAAAGTAAACAATTGTTGTTAGTAACTTAGTACTACTAATCAGCTTACAAACAAATAACATACAGCTGCAAATGAGAATGATATGCTTCCAAAAAACACTCAATGGTTAGAGTAACACTTCCTCTAACATTTACAATGCCAAAATGATATAGAAAGAAACTCAAAACAGCATTATAACAATTTCTAACTAATCTGATCAGAAACATGAAATACAGAAAATCAGATCAGCAAGGTGAGAATTCACCACAATGGACGTATCTTCTTCAATTCAACTCGAAAAGCTCTCAAACCACAACCAATCAACAACTAAGAGCTAGGCGTCCAACCTCCATTGAGAAAACGAGCCCAAAACCGAGAGAAACAATTGGCACGATTCCCAAGACAATCAAGAAGAAAGGTACGACCTCCAAGAAGGGTCGACCTTCTCTCAAAAATCAGAAACTCAATGATAAAATCTGCAAACTTGCAAAAAGGGGCACCCTCCACAATGGAACAGCATGGGCCTGTACCCAAAACGATAGAAAATTCGATGGTGAAGCTACGAACAAAAATTCGCTTTAACCATGAACAAACCAGCAACTCAATAACAGGTTATACAGCAGCAACCTATCAAATAACATCAGAAATAAAGCTCCATTTGCACTCCTGTGTGAAGTATAGTCTCAAAGACCCACCTAGGAAGCCCTAGTTTCAAGCCCGAAAGATGGATTGCAAAATGCTAAGCTTCCCCTTAGCCAGGTTCTGGATTTCAAACCAACAGCATAACTTTACTTTCAAATTTCCAAGATAATCAGCTCTCCACAAAGCATCAATATATAAGCTTTAGTTGGGCAAATGAATCAATTGTAACTCCCACAAAGAAAACTGTTCAATTCCTTCATGGGACGCCAAACACCACAAAAAGCACTTTTAAATATTTAATATTTAAACTCTTTATTCTCCTCTCCAAGTTGTCCCACTTTAAAAAGAAATAAAACATTTAATAAAATATTAAATGTATCCACTTTATGGCCCCAACTTAAAAACAACTTGAAGTCATTAAGCTAGGTGTGGGGTACAACTTCAAAACACAATTTTTACTAAGTATGGAACTTAGTCCAAGGAGGTAACGAAGAGCAATGCTCAAACTGCAACTGATTACTGCTAAAAATAGCAAACTGACATTAGTCAAGCTGAACCAAGCTGATAAAGATGCCACTGCCACAAATGTACTTACTAAAAATAGAAAATGCCAAAAATAGTAAGTTCACTGCAAACACCACAGAAAGCCAAATTGAACAGCCACACTAAACTGCAAAAGGTTGAACTGTTGCTAGAATGATACTGCTATAAATTGACTTACCAAAAATAGCAACTGCTATAAATAGTAAGTTTGTGAAACATCAATTGAACACCAACTGAACAGTAAACAAGACTTACTATAAATAGTAAGTGTTTCCAAACGCTTTCTGAGCACAAACCGAGAAGCCAACATGACTTACTATAAATAGTAAGTGTCTGGAAAGTTTATCAAATGGAGGTATATGTTACACCATTTTGAAGCTCTCTGAAAACCCTAAAAACTCCCAAAAGCACACTTCCAAACTCCTGGATGCAAGCCTTCAAAAATGCATCTAAAATCTCCTATAAAATAGGAAACCCTAATTTTCCATTCTGCTTAGCCTACGAGTTTCTGGAAATAGGCTAAAACCTCAAGAAGAGCGTAGGGCTAAATTGGGGACATTACAAAGATCCAATTAGGAAGAAGTTAAACACCCTAAGTAAATTTGAAATGCAATGATACCTTGCTTTAGCCTGCAAGAAGAATGAAGCTTGAAGATGAGAACACTTAGGAAACCAGTCATTAGGTTGAGGGAGGTGGTCAAAGGCATCTCCCAAACCTAGAATCCATCGTGTTCTTCCATAGGCATCAACCTTCAATCATGTAATAAAACTTGATCAAATTTGCAAGTATGCTTGAAAACCTGCAAATTCAAATGTGTATGACGAAATATACTACTCAATTTTGCTTCCTTGAATATTATGTCCTTTCCTCTAGTTTTTAAATGGTGAAAAGACTAGGTATTTGTAGGCATTTCTCTAATTTCCCAAAGCTTAGATCTCGAAAGCCGGCATTTGAAATTTGAATTTTTAATGTTAAAATGCCACCAACACATTAAAAGTTGGGTCTTGGCTAAGAAGGGGGACCCGTACGCCCATGTTAGCCCAAATTTCCAAGACTTTGAGTGTCAGGAGCAAAATAAGAATTGGTTGCATTTATTCAATGCTTGAAATTTGTCCAAACTGATAAAAATAGGCCTCGTAATGCATAATAAAGGGAATTAGGGCCTATCTAGGAGGTGTTGAAAATGCATGAATGCAAGGGTCAATAAAATAGGTCCAAATTAAGCATGAAATTGTACTATCACCTACAAGGGAGTACAATTTTCAACACTACATTGGTGTAAAAGAACAAAAACAATTGAAACCAAGAAGTCACCTTAAATGTATTCAAAAAGTGTTTTACAATGTTAATTTTAGAATACTATCCCTCATGCTATATACGGCAATTGTAAGCAATGAATATATACTAGTATATACCTATATCAATATATCAATGTGCGTATCACTTCTTACTAACTTATCCAACCATACACATAGTACCTTCGATGACTATAAACATGCTTACATCCATCCGCTTCAATATTATAATACGCGTGCACTTGATATAGTGGCTATTTGCAATTGGCTTGTAATATACTTGTGTTGAAAATAGCATTTTATGCCTATACATTATATGTATATAAAGCAATATATATTGTACATTATAATGTAGTAGAAAATTGACTATATATAAATGTTTCTTGATGCATCAAAAAATATTCATCAAAGGACCTCAACTCACAGCTAGTTGAACCTCTCTAGAGTGTGGTATGAATCGTTAGAACAAATCCAGCCATAGTAACCAATCCATGTGCAGAATTCTGATCCAATATAATTCCCAAAGCTGAACCAGCTAATCTCCAAAGAGAAATAACTCGTGCCTCATCACTCAATCCCTATCACCTGCTGGCTAGATTACCGCCCTGCAGATAATTGGGATAGTCATCCATCCCATAGTAAGTAATGAGCTATCCTATCCTATAGTAATGAGGACACACAAAGTGAAATATTTTTAACCTCAACCCACTTCAAGTCATTTATGCACTTGATCTATCTACCTTCTACCACCATCAATCATATTACACATGTAATAGGACTGGAGATACATAATATTCATCATATCACATACATGGACATACATACTAGTAATCATTATTTCAAACTATAATATAGATCTATCTACCTTCAACCACCATCAATCATATTACACATGTAATAGGACTGGATTAAATGAATCATATTATACATGATGAAAAACTCTCAAGACGAAACGGAGGTAATTGCAGAAAACTGCTATGATCTGGGCATTGAATTTGTCCCTGGAACTACCCAGTGGAAATTCAATAAATCCATTCAATAAGTCATCATCACAAATGTACATGTCAAGTCTCTTTATATATTTTTATCTAAAGGTTAGCATTTTTATCACACATTATTGGTACATAGAGCATTACAATCATGATTTGGCTAGTTTCAAACTTTCAGTGAATATAATTTCAATTGATGTATATCTAAACTCTTATTTACCAGAGAAAAACAACAAAATTTGGTCAAGTTTTTCCATTATACACCTTTATAGACAAATTTAGGAACATACAGTTTGTTTACACAGGAAATGAAACTATAACTCAAATAATTATTGAGCTCATTGTCATTTGACACCAGCACAAATATAAAAGGTGAGACAGATAATGATTTCTCAAGAGACAAATATGGATCAGATTAGAAAACATTGGGAAAAATAATGCCAAATGGATTTTTCCTTTCAAAATTATATACTCGAGTTCCCAACATAAGATGTAGAATCTTACCTTATTTCAGCTCGTATGTGTTGAAGCCCATTGTAATAATCAGCACGTCGTTGTATTGCACCTATATCAACCCCAAAGTACCTTTTCAATTCGTCAAGGATGCAAGTATGGGACCTCTATACATAGAAAGCATAAATATTGATGAGCAATGCCTTAGATACAAAGCCACCAAAACAATGACTGTTCTGTTCTTTTTCACTCAAGCAAAGTTGATCTTCTTCTAAATTCTCGAGAAAATTGCATCAATCATTCTAGAAATATGAAATCAGATTTCATTCATATTTTGTGTCATGTTGTTTACAGTGGCTTCATTCTTCAGAAATTAAAAAAAAGCGCTAATATAAATTACATTGTATCAGCATATCAATCTCATTGGTCATGAAATGTCCCTCAAATATATCAAATTACCTACCAAATGAAATAAATATTTTTTGTTACATAGGCAACACCTATTCTCAGGTGAAGAGAACAAGCTATTTAGGGTGATGAAAATGATTAAACCACAAGCCTATTTATTTATAAACTATACATTTCCTAGATTTTGTATTGTTCAATTTCCCTGTTAAATTATATTTAATACTGGCTCACTCGTTCAAATTATTCCATTTCCTTTCAACTGTTATTTCTTCCTCTTAAATTATTTTTAGTATTGGCTCACTTGTTCAAACTATTCCACTACAAGTCATAAAAGCAAAGTAAAAAGGCCCAATATTTAAGTATAGATCAAGTCTTTGAGGTCATATTATATCAAATATATTCAAGGCATGGTGTTCTTAAGATTGACTCTTGTTAAACCGCACACAATGTACCACTCCAATACAAGATGGCACAAGTTGTACTTTCATGCTAAGAAAATTGTATCATTGTTGATAAATAAATGTTTGAGCATATTAAGCAGGTCTTACATGCATTAAAATGGAATAAAACTCAGGTCTTGTATTTTACTCTTTCTTCAACCTTCCAGAATGCTAGAGAATTTAGAGTTTGCTTGGAGAAAGAATCCCAGAGTTTCTACATTTCTGGGAAAATTATAGCAACTCCAGAAATGTGATGAAGAACGCACCTCTGCAATCCTAGAACATACAAATGAGGTAGGCTAACTTACGAATAACACTGGCCAAGCTTGCAAGCATTTTCATCATAAATAATCTCATAACAACAAATAATTACAAGGAAGAAAAGTGAAATTAAAATGAAACACATTTGTAATAGCCATCAAGAAAATAATATTTGCATATTTTATATCCGAAGGAAAACAATTGTACCCAAGAATCATTAAAAAAATAACACATAGCTCATTTTCTCTGCCTCTTTTTTGTTCACAGAGAATCAAGACAATATAAGTAGATAGATAAGTTGCAGGCTTAAATATGTTGTTTAAATGCGTTTCAAATTAAACCTATCGATGATATTGGAATCCCTAAGAAATATCCCAAGGATACTCAAGATCTGGGTCTTGCTGCAGACAAAATATTGTCCCGACTCCAATGTTCTTCAATCTATCAACATCTGCAGGATTCTAGATAGCAGTCATTCAAATCAAATCAGTCTATAATTACATCCAAATATGACATTTTCCTCATATATAAATAAACAAATTAACATTCTGTGAAAGGACAAAGTTATAATTCATACCTGGAGGCAGGAGCCAACAATCAGATCTGGAAGGACAAAGTTATAATTCATACCCATCTCATGTTGGTATGTCAATACTGCAATAAAAGGAAGACATTTCAGAAGTGGTATCATAAGTTGATTCTACAATATGGATTAGTCCAATTAACTGAAACTAATCTTTGTGTTTAAATTCGTTAGCATTTTCATTCAAATCTTCAAACATCACATAAAACGGAACATGTACAGTAAAACTGTGCTTTAAATTACTAGGGCAAGCTCTCTTTTCAGAACAGTCAAGGAAATGATAAATTCCCTTACACTTTCAACCTAGAACCTAAGGATCTCAAGTATGCAATACAAACAAACTGACATTAAAACCTCCTTTTTAGTTCTTGGGCTATGGCATAAGGTGACTCAGCACTTCTGCACTAAACGGGAAATTTGATATATTAAGACTATCTACTACAAAAAATATTAACACAACTAAAGAACACTTGCAACTTTCAATTAAACACAAAGATTGTAGATCACAAGTAGAACTAAATTGAATTAAAATGAACAGAAACACAAAATTTTGAATTACATAGGAAAATTGTATACAAAATCACAATACTCCCTCTAATAAAAGTTTGCAATTTAAAGCTTGCATTAATTATTAGATTATACCCAACTCACAAAATAATTAACTCAAAGGCAGTAACTTAGTGAATAATTGTTGACACGCACCATGGGGCACAAGGCAAATTTGAGAAAACTTTTGTTTCACAAGGAATCATCATTTGGTGTCCTACGACTTTTATTCTGCAGCCTAACTTGAATTGCATTGAACAGAATCAAAAAGATATATTAGATTGTCGGAGGCACATTGATTTTCATCAAAAAAAGAGTCCTACACATTAGAGAGCAGCCGCAAACATTCTAGATGAAAAAGAAAGGAAAGTTGATCTTGCTATAGGAAGACCAGTCTTACCTCCTACATGGAATTAAAGAAATCTCTCTTTTCAGTTTACACGAGACCAAAAAGGAAGGCAAGTCTCACAAATCTTGTTTATCCGATGCTCCATCCTCCTACCAACAAGGGTTCTTCTTCTTCAAGGGTTCTTAAACTTGTTAAAAAAAAATCAACTTTGGGAAAAGAACAACTTCAAATAATGGGTGGCAACAATGGTGGAGAAGGTGGAATGGTGGAAATCATAACAATTGATGTGTTGCCCCTTTACCTTGAGGGAACACTATTGGTCCTTTAGCTCTTGAAAGAATTCATGATCATTCCTTTGAACAAGATCATGGAAAAAAATTCCAAAGTTTCATGGCAATGGTAACCAACATCTTAATGAACATATCTCAGTTTTCATAACGGCTTGTGCAATTTTAAATATAGCACATGAAGATGTTACAGTTCACCTATTTATAGACTTTGATGGGAAATGCAGCTAACTAATTTCATCATCTTGAACCTTTTTCTATCACCAACTAGGAAAATATGAGAGAAGCTTCTTGCACACTTCAAGCCAACCAAGAATAGTCAAATTCTAATTGCTCAACTTTCAAATTCAAAGAAGGATGACAATGAGACTATGCGGGAATTTACTGCAAGATTCAATCACGTTCACAAGGATATCAATCACTTTGAATACCTCTCATGAAATTATTTTGAGTAGTTTTATAGAAAATTTGCCTTCTAAGACTTTTTTTTTGTTAAGACAATTGACGAAATAGAACTAGAAGATGCTCAACAACACATCATTCAACTAGATCATGTGATCACTACTAGAAATGTTCAAAAAAATTCTATTAGACCCCTTGAAAAAATTCAAGGGATTCGTTATTGCAAAAGGTGACCAATGATGTTATGATCAAGAAGAGGTAGATGAAATGTGCCAACCAATTTTTTCCTTGATTTATCACAACACAAACCAGCACTACATCAATGGATTAGCGTTAGCTTCAAAGGATATTCAAGTAAATGCACTCAACGCCAAGAATGTGCACACAAGACCCGATGTGGGTGAGGTGCTAACATATGGCAGAGGAAACTGAATTATAATTGAAAGTAAATACAACTAAATGCAGAAAGAGGCAGTGTGTTGTACCCAAAATTAATTTTTGGCATTCTGCTTAAATTGAGCTAAATAATGTAAAAATGCCGTCAAAAGCATGTTTTAGGTCAAACTAAACATAAGGTTTTTGTGGGTTTCTGTCAAGGAACCTATGGTTAAAATTCTGAAAAACTGAAAATTAGGGTTTTGTGCCCCTATTTTTAGGGAAACCCTAAAACATAGGATCTTCCTGGAAATGATTGAAAATGATTTTGATAGGATTAATCAACTTCACAATCACACTGATCAAGTCAAAATCATCAAAAGATATGTTTTACTCCGGTGGGTCTATTCTCATTTTTTAGGAACAAAGTTAGGAGCTTCGCGGCGATTAATGGCAAATTGGCCAGTACCAGGTGCTGAAAGCTAACTTCAAAAGCTCCAACGAAGAAGCCATGGCGGAAAAGGTCAAAAAGATGTTCAAATCAAGGAGATTCTCAAAAGGAAAAAGGCCAAAATTTGGCTAACTCTGGAAGGTGGACGTTTTTGCTACCAAGGCAAAATGATGTCAAAAGCTAAAAAGGCGCCCCTCTTGAAGAAAGGCGCCCTTGGATCTCAAAGGGAAAATGCAGTCACCTTGCATCTTCAGATCATTCATCTTCTTCATGTTCATGCTGGCTAGACAACGCAACTATCAACAAGATCATCTGTTTCAGGGATCACTGGCCAAACGTCAACGAAGTATGGAGAACCTACAAGCAATGAACAAAGCAAATCAGTGAGCTTCATGGCAAAAGCGCCCCTGCTAGCCATGGGCACCCCTCAATTCAAGGCATTTGATAAAGCTATCAGCAGCTGCTTCATACATAACATATGTTCAACTCCCTCCCAGCTACGTGATCAATCTGACAACACATTCACAGAACACGCCAAACAATCACACGTTGAGATCAAGCAGAAAAAAGCCAGAACGGAAGACTGAAAGGACAAGCCAAGAAATTGATTGAGTACAGACGAAAAGCGCCCCTCTTGGAGAAAGGCGCCCTTTCTTTGAAGCAAGTAGATTCAGCCTGATTGCTTACTGCCCTCCAGGGTGACCTTCTCAGCTTTGACGAATCTCAACAATGAAACTATCAGCGAGAACATCTGACAAATCAATCATCTAATGGCGGAGGTCAAAGCAGGCAGTTTTCAACATGGAAAAAGCAGTCAAAAGATCAAAGGTGCCCCTACTGGCCAGGGGCGCCCTTAGATTCAAAGCACCTGAACTTGTTATCTGCAACTGAGAAGTTAGTCATCTTGTGCAGGACGGAGTTGGTTACCCAATACATCATCAATCAGAGTTATCTGACTTGTCAATCAACGGGAACGTCAGATCAAAGCACGGAGGGTCTAAAAAGGCCAAAACGAAGAACAATCAATGAAAATTGACTAAGGCACAACCAAAAGCTCCCCTCTTGAAGAAAGGCGCCCTTTATTCTGGAAGCTCAAACTCAGTTTTCTGAGTTGATTTCTCCCAGGCATATCTTATCAGGTTGATCCCATCTCGACAACGGATCTATCAGCAACTGCCAAAGATCAACTGAGCAACCAGAATCGAAGATCAAACGGAGGCACTTCAGCCTTCCAAAATGATGAAAATGATCAAAACCCAAGGATGGACACCTAAAACAAGTCAAAGCAAAATGTTGACTTGAGTTAACAAATTTTGGAGGCAAAAAGAGGCCAAACACTCCACAATCAGTGGAAATCACCTTTTTGAACTCCAAATCAAGCTCAATCATGAGTTGGATGCCCAATTGATGCTTGCAACTCCAAATTCACATATCAAAGGCATCTAGGCATCCATTCTTCATTATTCCTTTGCAGGTTGAAGAGCTCAAGAACGGATATTTTTCTTCTCCAACATTTTTGAAGATCTGAAAGAGGGGTTTTCACTGTTCTTCATATTTTTGAAGATCTATTGCACAGAGGGACTATTTATCAGAGGTTGCATTAAAGGCATAATTCTTCCAGATTGACAGCCGATAACTTCCAATCTTCTTCTTGTCTTTTTCCTCTTTCCTTGTCTTAGATCTTCTTGCATGTCCGAGAAAACGACAGATAATCATAGATATGGCCAACTAGGTATGATCAACAAAGCTTTTCAACAAAACCCACATGTTAGATTTTTCCAGATTAAGTAGCCTTCCGGCCCCTATTTTTTAGAGTTTCCATCATAATTTTGAAAAACAGCCAAACTGGGTTTGTTCAACTCTAAAGCACAAACAAAACCCATGTGTTGGATTTTTCCGAGAAAAATCACTTTCTGGTGCCTCGCTACCTCTGCCACCGAAGGGCTCTTGCATGTCATAGAAAAACTCGTTTTTTCGAATTTCTGACGATCTAGGTTTGTTTAGAAAATCACTCTCAACGAAACCCACGTCTCAGAATTTTTTGTAAAAGGTTGCCCTGGTAGGACTATTTTTAACAATTCCAGAAAAAGTTGTCCGAATAGCATAGTCAATCTTCAAGGTTTTCATAATGCAATTCTCCCAAGACGAATACAAGGCCAAAATAGCCTTACTCCCTGCTTTTCTGAAAACGACCAACACCGACCTGCATCGGGCACACCTAGAGGTCAATTTGGACAGATTGACAAGCATAGACACAAGTCCACAGGTTCCATAATGGTTTCACTTCATATATCTGATCGCCTTCCAAGGCCAGGTTAGAGGATTGTAACCGTTGGAATTTTACATATGCAGCAAGTTCATGTACATTTCTCATAGCTGGAGTGGTCACAGTCAAACTTCGCGGTTTCATCATACAACACTCTTCCATTGAGAAGGATCAAGGAAAACGTTAAAAACATAAAGCTGCAAAAGAACGCGTAAGGTAGTCATTCCCAACATAGAGCCGCCATCGGTTAATACTACACTACCTTCCACGTCAAAGTGGAAACACAAACAAAAAGACAAGGAGTAAACCTCCTAAGGGAAATAGAATGAAGGAGATACATACAAGCGGTAAGTTGACGATTGATAGGCATGTAACGGTCTCCGTATGAAGAAGTCAACGAATGAACAGAAACACCATTGACCAATGGTGATGAGGTGTCAAACACCTCAAGAAGGATGTCCTACCCTCCAAAGTAGCAATAATTATGACTAAAGTCAACTTGATGCCCCTTTCCAAATTGACTCCAGATCTCCACAGATCATGCATGTCAGATCCCACTAATCAAGGATGTCTAATTGACTCCCACGATTTGTGGATCTCAGATCTCCTTTAAAGATGGATGTCTATTTTGGAGACACATTTGTAAGTTAAGTTCACTTTTAGTTGTCAGTTTTATATGATCAAATTAGAATGCAAAATTAATTCAAAAATTGACACAATGACACAGCCAATACCCTAGGAAAACCCTCCAACCTGAGGGAGAAAAACCCAGCCAATATATCTCTTATATATTAAATGATTAGGAGCAGAAATCTGCTTAAAAATTTGGCACAACACAACGCCTAAATGATACAATGAATAGCAGCAACTCTCCTAGATGCAGAGATACAAATGGCATTACTTTCCTTACACTCGACCTGCTGCTACAAATGAATGATCTGCTGCTTCAGATCGCACTGCTTCTCCTCTTGTGAATTCGCTTGACTTGATGATTGAAACATAGAAAGAGGTCCACATATAATTATCCAATCGCACCCTTTCACCAAGAAGAGGTCGGCCCCAACAAAGACATCCTTTCTAGAAGGGCACGATTTTCAATGAGAGGTCGTCCTTCATAAATAATATATATTTAGTTATCACTTTATTTAATAATTATAATGAGAAGTTGGCCTCTTTCATTAAATCGATATACATATAAATTTAAATAGCTTTTGCTATTATTTAAATTTATTTCACAAATCGCCTTGAATGTATTTCACAGATCTCCTTTAAAGGTGGATGTCTATTTTGGAGACACATGTAATTTTAGTTCACTTTTAGTTAGGTGTCAGTCAACTGAGGTAGACTCTCAGTTTGATTTTTGTTTAGTTTCAGTTAAATGCTTGCTCACCTACTTTTAGACATAGGAATAAATCTTGCTGATTGGCAAGAACTGATTGTTAACTCAAGGAGATTTTAGGGTTCCCTACTCCTTTGAGTTTCTATAAATAAGAGCCTTAGGCTCATTATTTGTTTAACTTTTATTTGCTAGGCAAAATTGCTGCGCCATTGTTGCCAGAGTTTGCTTGTTTGTATCAATTCACTCTTGGATGAGAGTTTGTTGGTTGATCGTAATTGTGCATGATTTCGTGCCTTTTCTGTCCCGACCTTTGTAATTCTTTGAAGAAGCTTGATGAAGAAAATCAGATGGCGCATGCTTGTTTGATCTAAATATTTGAGTTGTTTCAACGTCTTTGTCCCCAATAGTGTATTTTTTCAATCTCATCTTCGAACAAGGGTTCCTCCTCCTTGGATACTTTTTTATCGATTACTATCGTTTGATGTTATTTAATGAATTGTCTTTCAGCCTACACTTTGGACAAGTGTCGTCACCTCCTCGGGAATCCGGTTAGCCAAATCATCGTACCTTGTTGTTTCCAGTAAGTTGTTTCCAAGCCTATACCTCAAACAGAGGTTCCTCCTCTTTGGCAAGTCTATGATTCAGTCTACCGTAAAGAGTGTTCACTTTCTTAAGACCTTATCCCGAGCGTATATCCAAGAGTTTAGAGCCTCGGCCATATTCTACGGAGACGGAGGATTCAAGTGATCCCACCCATCCATTTCGCTCCTACGCCCTCATGCTCTATTTATCTTGAGGAGGTAAGATACTCTAGAAGCTAGTTAGTCATAGTTAAGATCTGCGGAAACCAGAGAAAAGCTTAGCTACGGCGCATTGTGTTTACGCACCCTTGTGTCTTGCCGCTGAGTAAAAAAGATAGGAACCTTAGTACACCTTTTTAACATAGAACATCAGCAAAGAGAGATCTTCCTCTCTATAATCCGAAGAGCAATACTAACACACTTGCAATAGTTGTTTGTTTCCAATAAGCACTCCAGAGGTGCTAATTGAAACGCCGACACGGTGAACCAGCCATGAGAGATTTCCACGCTACCACTTAATCAGTGGGGGGAAAAAGCATTACAATTCAAAACTAATTCATCAGCTGCGGCGGGCATCCTCTCGACAATGGGTGAGATAGAGAGATACAAATGTTTATTCTTCCACACTGGCGGTAAACCATCCAAGGGTTACAATGTGTGAATTAAAACACAAGTAAATGCAGAAATATAAATACTGGATTAGTACTACTACTAATTCTCAACCTTACAATGTAAATTATCTGCAAATTACAAGGATTTCCAATAGAAATCTGCTCCAAAACAGCTGCAATGATGACACTATATTTTTAGTTACAAATAAAAATGAACACACCCAAGAAATATAGCATGAAATGGAAATAACCATGTTTGATTTACAAAACCAGCAAACTGAACGTTCAGACCAGCAAGCTAGAAGATCACTAAAATGTTCATATCTCCTTCAATACTCAACCAAATGACACCAAATCAAATGCAAATGAAAGCTAGATGAAGGGCGACCAAGAAGAAGTCATTAAACAACTTCAATACCCTTCAAATTATTAAGCACGCATCCCAAGAAGAAATCTGGAAATGACAAACCCTCCTGTACAAGGACGACCTGCTCTAGAAAATTGTAGACATCATAATATATTCTGAAAATCCAGGAGAAGGGGCGCCTAAGGCAAAGAAACACATAGGGCGAATACCTAGAATGATATAAAATTCATACAAAGAGTTGTAAGTAAAAAATCTCCTACAGCCATAACCAAACCAGCAAAATACAAAACTGAAAATTATTACCAAATTCTTCAACGTTGATGCTCAATATGCACTGTTGAATGAAGCACACTCTCAATCCACCATCTAGGGAACCATAGTTTCAAGCCCGAAGAATGGAGTAGAATTGCTAAGCTTCCCCTTAGCCAAGTTCTGAATTCAATCCAGCAGCATTTCGATGTAATTTTCCAAAGATTAGAAATGAGAGAGCAAAGGCCTTCTTTTATAGAATTGAAGATGACTGTTGGCTTTCCATCTACCTCCAAAAGGGACGCCCATTTTACTTTTGCAATAATTTAATTCACCTTTTTTTCTCTTCATTTTGGCGTCCAAGTTTCGTTAGGGAAATATTAAAAATTTAAATGTTTAATTTGTTTAATTCCTTCATGAGGCATCCTCCCTTAATGGCCCCCTTTTAAAACATCATTAAGTCATTAATCTAGGCCATGGGGCCTAAAATGAATTTTAAAACATTAATGACTTAAAATAAATCATTTCACCAAAATGAGCCTCAAAATGTTGAAAGCCAATTATGCTCCAAACTGCACTACCCGAAATGGAAACTGAGTTGACTGCTGATGCTACTGCCCAAGATGGCACTGCCAAAAATAGAACTTCCTAAAATTAGTAAATTCTGAAAAGTTGTCCAATGCCTTTGCATGTCATACCACTACAAAGCTCTCTGAAAACCCAGAAAGAATCCGCAATCCAAAACTCGAAACTCCAATGTGCTGGCTAAAAATAGCAAGTTCCGGAAAAGGTTGTCAAATGGAGATGCATATTACACCATTCTGAAGCTCTCCAAAAACCCAGAAAACTCCACCAGACATGCATCAGAAACTCATACATGCAAACCCTCAAAAATGCTTTTGAACCCCAATAAGATAGGAAACACTAATTTCACCTCTGACAAACCTACGGGCTTCCGAAAATAGGCTATCAGTCATCGAAGAGCGAATGGCTAAAATGGGGACATTACAGTAGATGCCGAAAGGTCAACCTATGCAAAAGCATCAGCCACCTCCTCCAAGAAGGAATAATTTTAAGCCATTTAACAACAATAAAAGGTCATGGTAGAAAGCTCCACCTACTAGGCCAGCTATTGAAGGTCCTCCAACAATCAATCGTTATTGCACATTTCATAACACAAAAGCTTAAAATGGTACTACACCCAAAGATGTGAACACTTAATCAAATTATGGGATTTGTAGGCTCTTAACCGGCAAAGCCAGCTATTGCTCAATGTCAAGTAGACAACCCAATGATGACTTTACAATGGGATTCATAAAATATGAACCCATACACAAAGTACTGAACAACCTCAACAATCATTCAATTGAAAGAGAGAATATGAAGGTTAAATATAAAGTAGTAAAACAACATGCAACTTCAACTTCCAAGCAATTCATCAAGGGATTGTCAAACCGAAGTAAGTTTCCCAAAATCAACTATTGACCAATTTTGACATCGTAGATACATGATGACAACAAAGATACAAATCTCTCAACCTGAGTACTTTCAAGATCATCCAAATGAACTCAACAAAATTGACATATATGTTTGAAAAGATTCCACTTCCATACAACTAAATCTACTTGACTCTTTCCTACTAACAAAAGAGATTCCCAACCCATTCTACATATCTATATACATTGGTGGCTACAAATTGAGTAATTGTCTCATCAACTCTAGTCTTGCACTAAAAAATTTGGGAAATGCTATTCTCTTGAGTCAAAAAGAGGTTCTACTAGTCGAACAACTAAAGGATACCCAAAATGCACTTTTTCCCTTCCAAATAAGCACATTATGATGACTATCTTGGTAGCAAAAATTCCAACTAGTTATGGTTTGTAGCAAAGACAAGGTAGTGAAATCCAATTTGATTGGTCTTTAACAACCATTATTATCAAGGGAGAAAATCAAGTGGATCCCTAGCAAAAGTCTTATTTTATGGTCATAAAGTCAAAAGTTTTGTTGGCGTTTCAAATCGCACCTTTGGAATGCGTTCTGGAAACGGACAGCTATGTGCAGTAAACTGCTCTTCGAATTAGGAGGGGAAGCTCCCTCTTTTGCTGAGTTGCATAAAGAAAGTAAACTAAACTTAATTTTGCCTATCTTTTTGTTTCAGCTGCAAGAACACTAGATGTTGCAGTTGAGGTTTTCCCTTAAATGAAACTTGACAACTACAACTTAACCTACGCTTAAAACCTTTCTACCCTCTCAATTAAACGCAGAGCAAGAGAGTTTAGAAATGGACGAATTTGATTTCTGACAAAGATACTTAAACAAACTTTTCTTCAAAGTACATTTTAAGCAAGCTGAAAAAGAGATCATAAAAGTATTACGGAAATATGAGACTTTTATTTCAGGAGCAGCAAAGCAAGCTTCAAGATTTTATTTACTCACACTTCTAACACAAAAACAATAAACGGAAATCTGAGATATTTATATCGAGGGCAGCAAAGCAAGCTTCAAGATTTTATTCACTCAAACTTCTGGAACAAAGATTACAATTTCGGGACAGCAAGTTGTAGCAACATGCTTGCAACATGCGATCAACCTGATTATAATTGACACATAACACATGCACTAAACAAAGATTTGCAGCTAAGGAGGCATGCAAACTTGCTCCTTACACAAAGTGAACAACACTGAATAACAAAGAGAAGGCACTAAAGGCACTTATGTCTTGTTATCACTAGCATTGCTAAACTAAAATGAGCAAACACTGCTCTTATTTATAACTAAGTAGAGGAGTAGGGAACCCTAAAATCTCCTTGCTTTTACAGCTACTACTTGCCAACATGCAAGCTTTATTTCTAAATCTAGAACAAGATAAAACATCTAACCCTAGAAAGCATCTAAAAACGGAAAGTGCCAACTCATGACAACTTGTTACAATTGTTTTTTTTCTATCCTCAAAGAATGGATAAGAATTGAGACAAGAATAGAAAGAAAGAATGGAAGAAGCTTCTAGAAGAAAGCAGATTTAAATCTCGATCACATCTGCTAAAAAGCGAGCAACTTCATCTGTAGGAGTGTTGATGCTATTAATAGCAAAATGCCGTTTTTCCAAGATTTCTTCGCCATCTGCAATAGATCTCGGAAAATCTTCACTCTCATTGGCCGCTTTCTCAAACTGTGCTGACATCATGGATATCATCTTCATTCTTCCAACACTGCCATCACTGCCATGCAAGACACTCTGAAACTCTATTTGGACTACATCAAGCCCAATGTATGAACCATCCTCAAGGCAATACTGACAAAGAATTGCTGCAACAAATTCTCTGATGAACCTAAAAGTATCGATGACTCTTTGTTTATACACTGCAAACTCCTCAGATATTCTAACATATGTATTTACCTTGAAAAGATGGCTTTCTTTCCACTCCAAGATTTATCTTTTATGTTCCCTCGCCATTGTAGAGCCATAAGCCATCTCTAAATCTGCAATTATGATTTCGTGCATAGGCTTGAACTCGACTATCAACTACTCAAAATCCTAGATAGCTTGACGTAAGTCGTGAGCTTTGTATCTTAACTGGAAGACCTGTGTTAGAACCTTTTTTCCTCTGTTGATGAACTCTTCAATCCACTCCTGAGTTTATTTTCCACAAATAACTAACTGCCTTAACTGCTGCTGATCAGCTGGTGTTTCTAAGACTTGAGGCAGCAACTGTGTTGTTTGTGAGGTGCCTTGGATAAGATTTGATATGTATAACCGAAGTTGACGATTTTCAGCCTTGAGTGCTGCCTTGTCTTTTCCATCCTTCTACACTCTTTCTTGAATATTCTTTGTTACCATCTTAAACAAACTCATATCAGCATGTCGAGTACTTTTACCAAGGTTTGCTTTGACCATAATGAAATCATCAACATCCACCTCATCCCTAATTTTATCTTCAAGAGGCGTAGCTGTCTCCATGACCATTTCACCCTCGATATTCCTCTCAAAATGCATTTGTTTCTTGGCCTTCTTTTTGGGTGCTTCTTGATATATACTTAGGTCATCATCAATCACCTGATACGAAGGCCTTCTTCTCGTCCTTCCCAAGGAGCTATCAAGCCAAAATGTGGTATGTCTACTAACATCCAAGGGAGGAATAATTGTAAAATTGGCCTCTATCTCCTCATCTTCCAAATCAATGTGAATTTGCGAAGACCTAGGAGATGGTAAAGGATTTTGTATCAAAGGCTCATCATGTTGTACTTCTTCTTGATGAATGGGCTCTGGTGGAGGAACTTTTGTTTCAGCTGTAGGCTGCTCCTGTATAACAATTCCTGTGTAGTCCAACCTCCTTTTGGCACTCTTTGCTGATCTACTGCCCTTTGTGACCTCTTGAGATTGATCTTTTTCTTTGTTCTTTGTTTGAGCTCTTGAAGAAGAGGGAAGAGATGAATGTTTCTTTGGCGGCTCTGCTACTGGAATGGACTCTCTTCTTTTAAGGATTAAGAAAGTCTTACTGTGTTCTACCACTTGTCGTGTTCTTTCTTCCACTGTACTGCATTCTTTGTGAGCCCAATTGACCTGTGGAAGAGGTTGTTGTTCAACCTGGTTTCTAGTATAGGCTGGGAGAATTACATCCCCATCATCATCTGACAACCCTTCAATGTCTTTTGATAAGCAATCTTTCATCTGATGAAGGGTTAACCTACTATTACTTTGCCTTCGCACCTCATACTTGTCTCTGCAATTAGCCCAAAAGTCTTCAAGTGCGGGCACATGAGCATAGTTTTGACCAAGTCGAGATGCATAGAAGCCATGGGAATCATATGATCGTCTCTCGCTGAAAGGCTTGAGACCAAATTTGTCTAGCTCGTTACCCATTAGTTTAGCTTCTGCGGATGATCTACAAGTGTAAATACCTAAAGCAAAAGGAAAGTTGAAGGCTGGTTTCTTCTTGTTACGTAGACGAGTGTGAACATTTGATACCTATCTGAAAAATTCCATAGACACTACTTCATCTGATGGATACCTCGGTAACATAAGAGGAGCTCTTGAATAACCGTACACCCTTAGGTAAGTGAAGGTGGCAAACTGAATAAATCAATCAGCCCATTCTGATATTGCAGCCCTGGCAATAGATGAGATGCGAACATGTAGCTTGTTGTCCAGGTCTCGCACTGTGTAGATTAAGAATGCTTCATTCACCCGTTTGTAATGATTTGATGCAGCAATGAACTCCAACTGAGTGTAATAATTGTAGACATGTTGAACATTTAGAGAACCCTCTGAATTTACCGTGATAGACAATCAAGTAGACTAGGTAGGAGACCATGTGGAATGCATGTCTATTGAAATACTCAATTATTTGATGGTGTAGGCAATCACTGATCAATGTAGGCCAGTCATAGAACTCAGTCTTCTTCATTATGTGAGGTATAACGTAGAACATCCAAGGCTGAAACTTTGTTACATCCGCTTGACCAGTAACCCGGTTGAGTAGAGTGATTATTATAGCAAATTCGTCCTTGAACTGTCCTCTTCCAACATCCTTTGGCAATGTGGTGTGTTTCTCTTTCAGCCACGTGTGCAATCTTCTTACTGCACTTATCTTGATGCTCTTCCCATATCCTTTCACATTCTTCTACGTTGATGGTAACACTCCCCGACCATGGTGGAATGGAGAAGCATTTCTCAATCATGTCTGGCTTTAAACTACATATGATTCTTCCATCAACTGACTGTATTTCCCTTGTGGCCGGATTATAATGCTTGATGAAAGCAATTATGAACTCTAGGCTCTGTACTGAGAAAGGTATGGATGCTGTTGCAAGGAGACTTTAATGGCCAAGATGCCTGATGGTGGTGTTGCCTGCATCTTCTAAAGGACGTATATTGAACACTGGCCTGATATGATGCAAGTTTGTCTCGGCCGTTTCAATGAAATCATGGTACAACACCGATTTGGTTTTGAAATCTGCGGGAGTGTACTCCATTCTGCAAAACTTAAAGATTGACAGTAAACACGCCTAGGTTCTGACAATTAGCAAACTTTCTAAATTAAGCTTGCTGATTTTTCTTCCTCAAACGGACGAAATTTTGAATTTTTTTCTGAGATTATGGGTTTTGATTAGAATTTCGTTACAAGCTAACCCAGATCGTCCATTTTTTAAAATATGAAGTGAAGACTGAAAAAGCAGCAAACCCTAATTTTCTCCAAAAAAAGCAGAAAAAGCTGGCATCTGGGTATTGTTCTTAAGCATATTCTGGATGAACCCAGTTGATCAGATTTTACAAACCCTGGCTTCTGACTGAAAAAGCAACAGCTTTAAGTTTCTCTGAAAAAGTTGTGATATGGGTTTTGTCCAGAAGAAGGTTTAGCATAGACCCAGAAGATTAGAAATGGATGAATTTGATGTTTTCTCTAACATGCAAAATAAAAGCAACTGCTGCAACTTAGAGAAAATTCTTCAACAATTTGTCCAGAAGATAGAACAAAAATGGATCAGCTTGCTGAAAATTGATAGCATTAGCCTTCTTCTTCACAAATTTGATGTTCTTGATGAAGAAATATGAAAAAGGAAGCCTTCTTTGATTGCTGATCTGAAATTTTATGAGAAACCAACAAGTTAGGGTTCTTGAATCTTGAAAAATATGGGTTTGAAGTTGCTGCTTTGTTTCTCCCCTTGAAGGTACCTGCAAGAAAATATGAAAAATAATGCATAGAGATGTCCTTAAATAAGTTTTTGCTTTGAAAACAGCTTCTCAAACCCTAATTTGATGAAACCCTAAATTTAGCTCATGCCTTGTGCAAAGGCGTTTTTCCTCTCTTTGAAAATTTTGAAATTTTTCAAAAATAAACTAAGGCATGAGAATTTGGGCACCCTTCTTGAGGTATGGCGCCCAGTCTCTCCAAACTTAGTCAAATTTCCATCATTTTCATCTTCTGTCCATTTTTCAACCCTGTTTCAGCTCCGTCTACCGACTTCTAGATTGATCCGACGAACGAACTGAACATTCCATTGCGAAGCTTGATCGAATCTGACAATATGGTTCTGGAGACGTCATCTGCTAAAAACTTCATTTGTCCCTTCGAAATGTCAGGTGCCTATTTTCTCTAGTGTTAGCCATTTTCATGATATTCAAATTTATGCTTGTCTTCTGACCTTCAAATGAATTCGTGATTCCGGGTGCTGTGTTGATCAAACTGACTGGTTGACGAATTCACTGGATAGCTGAGATGATTCTGGAAGGGGTCTTCCGAATACCTCGTCTTCGGAAATTGACTTATGGTAGCTCTAAACCCTAGGCGACCTTCTTGAGGTATGGCACCCATGGCTTCCAAAGTTGGTTTTTATTCTAGATTTTCACTGTTGCTTCCAACTTTTGCCATTTCTCACACTTTTTCTCCTCTGTTCGCCTTGCGACATCTAGCGACTGCTAACTCTTACGGACGAGCTAACGGATTCATTGGAAAGCTGGGTCCAGTCTGACGAAGTTATGTTGGAGGAGTCTTCTGCAAATTTGATCATCTGATACCTCAAAAGCTTGGGCGTCCTTTTCCTTCAGGGGCGCCCATCTTCTCCAGACTTATATTTTATTTCGTGTTCTTCGTCTTCAACCTTTAAAATATCTCTTTGTGATCTCTGTTTGTCTTGGATTTGTCGGTGACTGGATGATCTAACGAACATGTTGGCTGATTCGTTGCGGAGCCGAGATGATTTTGAGCAACATTGGCCTGGAGGCAGAAACCCTAATTCTGGCTTTTGGCCTCTTGAAAAGCTGGGCGCCTATCTCCTTCTAGGGCGCCTATGGCTAGCAGTGTTAGAAAAATTATCAACTTTTCAACTTTTACCTTGTTTAACGTACCCTCCCTAGCTTTGACTGCTGGCATGAAAAATTTACTAAGGCATTGAAGTGTGGGCACCTCTTCTTGACTGGGGCGCCTGAAGTCTCCAGACTTAGACAAAATTTGGCATTTTTCATTTTTCAAACTTCCTTTGCATGTTCCTCGTTCCTCGTGCACGTTATTCGTTGATAGCCTCTATTTGATGCTTGAATGTTTGATTCTGACACCTGGCAATTGTCTGACCTCCATTGATGACCTTAGATCTCCGAAAAAGCTTCTGGAAAAGCAGAATAGACCCAGTAGAGTAAAACTGATCTTTTTGTGATTCTGACAACACCAGCCTGATGAGGAAGTATTTTAAGCCAAGCAAAATCAGTCTTAACCCTAATGGCCAAACTTTCTATTTTTAGAAAATTTTACAAGTACCTGTTTCGTAAGAAACCCAGAAAAAGTTTCTATTTTTAGAAAACTGCTAAAAATAGAAATTTTCTTAAAATTTAGGGATGAAAAACTGAAGTTTGGGTATTGTTGGTTTGATCGTTTTGAACCAACCCAGATTGTCAGATTTTGAAAATTTCGAGTTTTTGACCCCTATGCAAGACATGCAGACCCCAATTCTGACCTTTTCTAACAAATTTAACAGTATCTTGACTCATTTCTTCAAAATGCCTAAGTGTAGCGAAAATTTTAATTTGGGGTACAACAAGTTCCTAAGGCTAAAATTCTATATTAAGAAATAGGTCCTAGCACGTGATGATGGACGATGCAAAAATCAATGAGGAAGCATTGGTTTGTTTCAAGAATGATCAAGAATAAGAGCAAGGCTTATGGACTATGTAGTTTGATGGAAGTTGTTTTACGACGGGTTCATGAGCCAAAATTGTTCTAATATCTCTATGTGATACCCTTTTGTTTACTGTTGTCAGTTCATGCCTCATTTGACCTGTTGTTTACAACCGATCTGAGACATCCTAAATGGGTCCCCTAAGTGTCCAAGGAGGAAAAATTCCATAAAATCCTAAGTTTGGACTCTTCCTGGCATTTTCCTTGGTAATTTTGTGACTATTGGAATTTTTGAGTTTCGAGGTTGTTCATGCCTTCATGCCTTCCCTATCGATCCCAACACCTTGGTTTGTTCCTTATCGAACTCGCCCAAGTGTTTTGTCAAAGTTTTGAACTTTCACAATTTCGACCCTTGTCACCCTTGTCAAACTTTGTCATTTCAAGCATGCCTTCCCAAAAAGTTTGACATCATGACATTCCCCTTAAGTCTTTACCAAATTTTGTCTAAGTGTTTCGAAGTTTCAACGTTTCACATCCCAACATCCCTTTTGGACTTGTTCCCTTAGCATGCCCTTCCTCGAAGATCTAATTTTCCCTTCTAAGTCCCCTTTTTTTGTCAAAGTTTCCCATTTCGCGAAAACAATCCTTTGGCATGTGGTATTTTCTATCCCTAATCCTCAAAGCCTAAAAGTCACAAAGAGTCTAAGTGCTTTGTATTGGAGTTGGACTTTTGAACTTCCTCACCTATCCCTTCCCTTGGCATCCATTCCCCTTCATCTTTGCTTCCCAATTCCCTGGTCCCTTCCACTTTAAAAATTTCTAATGCTTTGTATTGGAGTTGGACTTTCGAACTTCCTCATCCATCCCTTCCCTTGGCATCCATTCCCCTTCATCTCTGCTTCCCAATTCCCTGATCCCTTCCACTTCAAAAATCTCTAAGTCCTTTGGAGTCATACTTTTGTCCTTAACCTTAACTAGGTACCCATTTCCACAATTCCCCATATCAATTCCTCTGTAGAGTCCTTCAAAGTCCGACTTTTGACCATCCCCTATTTCAATGCTATATTAAGCCCCACCTGAAACTCTGATCCCAACGTCCCAAAAGCCTACCCCTAGTCGAGGTTCTCTAACGGCCTTCCTATCTTACCTCTCCCATGGCATTCCTTTCCCGTCATCCCCAACAACCCAACGACTTTCCTTTATGGGATTTCAAGCCCAATTTTCCTAACATATCTATCAAACCTTCCACACCTAGCATGCAAATCTCAGGACTCTGCCATTCAAAGCAAGAAAACCCCACCAACCCGCAAGACGACCCAAGAACGCCATTAATGAGTCTTCAATGCCATGGCAATACTTTCCCGTCATCCCCAACTACCCAATCCCGAAAACCCAACGCCTTTCTGTTGTGACCTTTTCACACATCACCCCATTCAAATGGGGACCCCCTAATTTTTGCTCCTTTTTGGTCTTTTGGCTTTGTTTTTGCGTCTCTCTCTCTCTGAGATCTTTCTGTCCTTTCGGGGATGTACCTATCGTTTGACCTAAGTTGGAAATTTTGGCTAAGTTTGTGAAACTAGGGTTTTTATCCTTCAGGCTTGTTTGAGGTCAAAAAGAGTCATCAAATTGAAATTTGAGCTTAGTACTGCAATCACGGTGCTTCAGGCAGAGTCCCACTAAATTTTTACCGAGTTCTGACAACTTACTATTTTTAGTAAGTGCTCAATCTGGGATCTTCTTATCAGGATTTTGGATTCTTGACTGCTCCAACACATTTAGGGTACTTCAAAGTACTCACACACAAAATTTGAGCAGAATTGGACAACTTGCTATTTTTAGCAGTTCAAGCTTCAAGAGCCATTTTCAGGGTGCACATGTATGATTTTTCAATGCATGTCTGGAGAATGTTTCTCGGTTTTTCAAGACCTTCGCGATGATATAACATGTGAGCCAGGGTGATAAATTTCAGCAGTTTGAGCTTTAAAGGCTATTTTTAGGGTTTGCATGCAAAGTTTTTCAATGCATGTCTGGATATTCCTTATGGGTTTTACGAGAGCTTCGCAACAATATGACATGCAAACGGAATGGATCATTTTACAGGGACTTACTATTTGTAGCCAGTGCACGCATGCAAACTAGTTTTCTAGGTTTTTCTGGGTTTTTTGAGATCCCACGAGCAGTTCAACGTGCAAATTCATCCGGCAGTCGATTGGTCACTTTTCAAGCATTTACTATAAATAGCAAGTTCACCCCAACAACCACCCGACACTTCAGTTCAGCAGGAAAAGCAACGTACAACAAAATCAAGTCAAGCGGAGATCATTCGAGGCACATGCAAGTCAGTTTAGGGTTTCCTACTTTGGTGCCTAAAAAGAGGGGTAAAAAGCTAGAATTTTGAAAAATGAAGGTATCCCACTGCGATCAGCATCCTTCAGACAATCTACTGGTAAAATTTGGGTGCAATCCGAGCATTTACTATTTATAATAAGTCGTCTCCAGAACAGGCTATAAATAGCAGGTCAGTACGAGAGGCAGGTGTGAACAGGTTCACCAAACGATGAGGACCGCGTGGTGAAAAATTCAAGTCGAACGGAGCTGCAAAAGTCAGGCAATTTTAGGGTTTGCTAAAAATAGCAGGCAGGCTAAAAATAGCAGATGAGCTTGGGCAACACGTATAAACTGGGTAGAGGCATATCACGCCAGCTCCAGATTCAGAGCAGATAAAAGCCATGGAGATTCACACCTCTCCGAAATTTACTAAAAATAGAGTGGCAAGAGGTGGCTGAGGCATTGAAAATTTCCAAGTTGAAGCTGGCAAGAGAAAGGGTGAAATGCGCCCAAGAGTGGAGGATGCTTGATAAAAGTTCCAAGTGTTAAAAATCATCCTCATCCCTCCAAATGCACCCAAGGCATGAAATTTCCTTCACCACATGGGAAATGCGCCAAAGGCATGAAATTTCCTCCATCACATGGTAAATGCGCCCAAGCTGAGAAGACATGGCAAGAAAATTTCTAAGGCAATGAAATTTCCTCCTCCCTAGGTGAAATGCGCCCTCAAGCAAGGGGTATGAGGTGAGAAAAAAGTTTAAGTCAACGAAATGGAAGTTCCCCCTTCAAAATGCGCCCTCAAGAAGAAGAGGCTTGAGAAAATATTCTAAGTGTTTGAAAGTTCCTCCTCCACCTCTCAAATGCGCCCAAGGCAATGTGAGGGCTTTTAAAAGTTTCTAAGGCATTGGAAAATCCTCTTCACACCCCAAAATGCACCCATCATGTAAGGGGATGTTTGAAAAAGTTTCTATGGCATCAAATGGAGGCTCAAGGGTGAAAATGCGCCCTTGAGGTGAGGGTGTTGGTAGAAATTTTCTAAGGAAAAGAAAAATGAAAGCTTATGGGCTGAAATGCGCCCAAGGAAGAAAAACGCCTAAGTATGAAAGATGAAAGCACCAAGGGTAAAATGCGCCCAAGGTAAGTTGAGGTGTTTGAAATATTTCGAAGGCACGAAATAAAAGCAAGGGGTCTCAAGTGCGCCCAAGATAAGTTATGAGGTTGGAAAAAACGCCTAAGTGTCAAAATGGGAGTAGACTTGCCTAAATGCGCCCACCTTAGATAGATCCTCCCAAAGTTTCTAAGGCATGAAAAATAGAAGCTTGCATATGTAAATGTGCCCAAGATACAAACAAGGAAGGCGTAGTTTGAAGAAAATTTCTAAGTGTTGGGAAATTCCTACACACGCCCTCATATGCGCCCAAGCAAGATGAAAGTTCCTACACACCACATGAAATGCGCCTAAGGAAGTTGGGACTTGAAGGAGAAAATTGCTAAGTGTAAGACAAGGTTGCTAAGGCATGGAACTGCCTGGGAGATGAAAATGGGGGCGTGAGTTATGAAGTGCGCCCAAGGTAGGTTGATTAAATTTAAAATGTCTAAGGCATTACAAGGTGAAGATGAGAAATACGCCTAAGGAGGAGGTAATACAAAATTTCCGAGTGCAAGATGAAATGCACCCATGAGCAAGAAGAGAATTTCTTCAGGAAAACAAGAAGAACACCCAGGCACGAAAAGTAAAGTCTACAGGTGTGAACTGCGCCCAGAATTAAAATGGAATAAACCTTAACAATTTTTATTATTTTTCAAAAATAATAAAAATTAAACTTACCCCTTCGTCTGGATACACATGAAAATGATGATTTCTAAGGGGAAATTTCTTCTGGGTACTAGACATTTCCCACTGGGAGATGATTTTAAAATTTTCCACACCTCGCTCAAGATTTTTCGGCAGAGATTTTAGCCTAGCGCCTGTTGATGAATTTCCTAGGCGAAAATAAATTTTCTAAGGCAAATAAAAGAAATGTTTTTACAAAAAATGCCTCGGCTGGTGATGTCAAAATGAGCGCCTAGATTATAGTGGATGAAATTTATAAAGTAGATAAAATTGTCTAAGGAAAGGGAAAAGAAAACAACAAGGGGTCAAATACACTCACAAGGAAGAGGTGAAATTTGTCTAAGGTATGAAGAATTTGAAGATGAAATGAAGCTCGAACATCAAGCGTTCAAATGCGTCCTCAAAGTGAAATATTTTCTAAGGCACAAACTCCAGGCACAATGTGGTGGATGCGCCCTTGAAGAAGACCTCATGAAATGAACACCATGCACCCATGATGAAAGTTTGCTAGGAAAGTGATGAATTTTATCAGATCTAGAGGTCAAGTAGACCTTGGAAATCAGAACCTGGAAATTGGGTAAGTGAAGTGAAGTTATGTTATAAGTGTTTTGATGCTCTTCTTTTTTGTTTTGCAGGACAAACACCGGGGCCAAGGCATGAGGACTTGAGGTGATGAAGCTGGACAACGTTACAACTTTGAAAGAGGAAAAGCTACATGTTCAAAACTCCTCCATGATGTCTCGTTCAAAGGAAGAAGATGTTGGAAGAAACGGACAAGTGTTGGGATTTCTCCACAGACACCTAATATGCACCCAACTCAAGAAGGCACGAGACAAAGTAACGATGAAGAAATTAGGTGAAAATTTCCCAAAGAAAAGGGAAACGGCAGAGGAAATTTGTCTAAGGCATTAAGAACGTGATGCGGAAGAGGCATATGCGCCCAAGGCAGTGGGCTAGAGAAATATGAAGGTTACAATGAAGAAGTGCGTCCAAGAATTAAAGCAACAGGAGGACTTAACGGAGAAAAACTTTTTGCAAGGAGGGTTTGAACTGAGAGTTGTTGTGTGCTCGCCTCCTCCTAACGCAACAGAATTGGCAGGCAGAACAGAGAAAGTCTTGCTGGAAGAGGGTCTTCTAATGATAGTGGGGATTAATTGCTCATGATGGTTTCTGCGAAGGAGTGGAGAATCTTCTGTGCATTCATTGCCCCACTCCCCTCTGTGGCGGTTTTTAGGGCAAAAACCCTAATTAGGGCATATGTGGCTCGATCTGAGCCCTTCTTTGTAATTTAATCTAAGTCATTCGCTGGACTGGGCCAACTATAAAAGGGGCATCCCCCCTCATTTGTAAATTATTAGAATTAGAATAGGAATAGGAATAGAGGAGAGAGAAATAGAAAGTAGAGATTAGGCTATAAGTTAGCATAGAAGTTAGCTTAGTTTGAAAAGGAAAGAAAGCTTTCCCTTTGAAAGTTTTGTAAGAAGTTGTTGCAGAATACTCTCATAATACAAATGTTTATCATTGCTTGGTGGTTCTATCTTTTATTGTGAGTAGCTAGCAAAGCTTTTTCATCTTTCCAATTCAAGGAGATTAGAGTAAAGTAGATTTTATTTCATGCAAGTAGTCGTTAGTTGTGGAATGCGTTGTTTAGTTTGAGCAAGTTTCATTCATCCATACCACTAGCGGGCTTGCTAACGGTGAGTTCGCCCTGTGTGGTCAACTGGATTATTTTGCACTTAACTTCGATTGTGACTTGTATGTCCATATGCATCGTTGTGATGGTATGTGCATGTCGTGTCACAGTTTGAATATCCTTTCCATCCTTTGAAGATTGCACCGGTTTTGTTGAAGCTATCCAAAGGGAGGCAAAGCAGAATCTGGTTCGAAGCTTGTTGAAATTGATTTTCGCGTTCCACATTTAGAGTAGATGGTAGCATCTCTAATCCTTACATCCTTTTACATTCAGCATTATCCAGTTAGTTTAAGAACCCGAGCATCATTGACAAATCTCCCGAAATTTGAGAATCCTTTCTTCTGAATGAGCAACTCATGTAAGTCCCCTTGAAATAACCAGCAAATCACATCAAGCCAACTGAGACTATCCCCTTGCATAAGGAACCTTGGATTTGAACGTATGATCTTTCTAGCAATCTTAGCATGCGGAATACTTTGATCAAGAGAGGATAGAGTATCCGTTGAGAAACTTTATTCTGTGTTGGTGCGGTCATAAAACACCCGTCAACACTTTCCTTTATGGGATTTCAAGCCCAATCTTCCAAACATATCTATCAAACCTTCCACACCTGACCTGCAAATCTCAAGACTTTTCCATTCAAAGCAAGAAAACCCCACCTACCCGCAAGACGACCCAAGAACGCCATTGATGAGTCTTCAATGCTCACCAACTACCAAATCAAATCCAATGTGCCCATAAATCATTCATTATGCACATTGGCATGAATTCAAAGTTGTAAGATAACACTCCAAGTGTATTAAGGACCCAATAGTCCTCATTTTCAAGAGAGTTTTTAGTTCCAACGGATAGAGAAAAATAGAAAAAAACTTCTCTATAATAGATTTGCTGTTCTTTAAAATAAATGTATGCTTAAGCCTTGTAATCAATCAAAGACTAATATTTTGCCTTCTATGATTTTTATGCTATGTATCCCTTGAGTTTGAGTTGCAGTATGTGGGGTTTAGTCTCTCTTGGTCTATTTCAAGTTGATTGTAGACATCTGACCCCTATTGCAATCGTATTCTCTTCACATTTTACCTCTTAACATTGTTTTAATAGAAGTTGTGTGATTCATTTTCAACTTTGAAGATTGTCTTGTGCTTTCAAGGCAAGTTAGAGCTCAAATAAGTCTCGGCACATCACCACCTTTCATTTCCTATTATTTCTTTTTCTACTCTCTTTTTCTCCTATGAATTATTGGAGTAGTAGGCATTGGTTTTAATCTATGTTGAGTTGGATCAACACTTGTGTTGGGATTTACCAGCATGGTAGAGCAATTAAAATTAACAAATTATAAATGCAAATAACAGAAATATAGAAATGAATCAAATAGAGACAAAATCTTTAATATGGTTCACCCAATGTGGGTTACATCCTGTTGGCGTAATAATTAACACCTATGGAGTGCGAGTTGGTACGGACAACTATGTACAGTACGCGATGACTGCTCTTCAAATTAGGAGGGGAAGCTCCCTCTTTCGTTGATATGCGTGAAAAAGTAAAGTATTCTAAGTCCTATCTTTTTGACTCAACTGGAAGAGGCACAAGGTTAAGAAAACCAAGGACGTTGCAGCTAAGGATTTTCTCCGGTTTCGTAGGTCTTAACTACAACTAAAAACTAAATGCTTTAAACTATCCAATCTCCTCAAGAAAACAGAGCATGAGGAAAAGGAGCAGGAATGTGATTGCATGATAAACTGCAGATACAGATTCACAACGTGAAGGCAAGGTGGCACAACTATTTGCTCGGCTGGGAAGAAGTTTATTAACATATACATCAAACTATAAGATTTAAGTATGGATTTGCAACATGAGGGCAAGGTGGCTCAGCAATTTGCTCATCTGAATAGGCTTATTATTAACATAACATAAGGTAAGCAACTAGGACAGTAAATTGCATAGACGAGACACGCATACAATAAACGATCAAAACTAGCAACCCCATTTAACTAAGATTCGAATAAACACCATAGAAATAACATGAAGGCAAGGTGGCACAACTATTCATTAATATAGTAATCACTCATGAACAGATACAGAATAACAATATTACAAGCAAGGTAGGCTCAACATATATTGCTATCGCATGCAAAAGTTATTTACAAATGAGCTGAAAGCTCTTATTTATAGACATCAAAGGTGTAGGGAGCCCTAAAATCGCCTTGAGTCAACTACAGTCTCGCAAGCATGTGAGATTTTATTGCTAAGTCTAGATCAAATGAAACTATACAGTTAGCTGGAAAGCTACCATCAGTTAACCAATCCAAACAAGACTAATTGGGCATGTGCAACATGCACGTCCTTATTGAAAAAGAGTTAACTGATAACTACCATCAGTCAACTAATCCTAACTGAAAGTCTATCCTCCTATGAAGATATCTCCAAGAATGAGATAGGCATGCCTGATATCAACAATGAAAACTCAAGAAATGACGTTGAGTTAACTGCTGCTTCTGACTCATCCTCGTAAACAACTGTAGGATCCAACTGGGCGTCTATCACAAGCCCTCTCTGTTTATCATCTTGTCCAAGAATCTGTTGATTGTATCACCATCTGGCACTCTGACGTTGTCCACAATGATGAATTGCCTTTCCAACTCCTTGTCTTCGTCCTGGATCGCCCTCTGACTGTCTCTGACCTCTATAGTCGACTTCTTGAAACTGGCAATCATCACTGAGAACTCCTCCAACTTGGACACCTCAGGATCTCCACCTAGTTTATCACAAATCAGCTCCTCGAACTCAACTTGAACTGCCTCTAAATCTGCGCATGTACCATCCTCAGGCCGATAATGACACGAGATTTGAGTGATGAACTCGTTGATAAGTCGGAGAGCTGAAACAACCTTCTCCTGAAGTGTGGCCATCTTAGCAGAGATTTTGTCATATGTTTCCACTTTCCGAAAATACAATTCTCGCCAAGTGAAAACCTTCTTTTTATCTTCTTTTGTTGCAATGGCGTCATAAGCGACTTCCAATTGAGAGATGAGAATCAGATCCTTCGACCTATGCTCTGCTATGAAAATCTAGAGCTCCTGAATCCTCTGACGAAGACTATGTGCGTCGACCCTCAACTGATACAACTCTGTGAGAAGGAGTTGACCGGCAACAATGGAGTCCTCAATCCAAGTATCCAAAAGCTTTCCTCGATTGACCAAATGGCCAAGTCTCTGCTGATCTACGGTTGTCTCTCGAATTTGTGGGAGTAAAGGTGCTTGTCCTGCATTTCCATGAAGTAGACCCGAGATATACTGTCGAAGTTGCCTGATCTCACCCTTGAGGGCTGCCTTATCTTCTCCGTCCTTCATGACACGCTCCTCCAGATTACTTGCAACAACCTTGAGCAGGCTCACGTCCATGTGTTGAGTACTCATGCCTAGATTCGCTTTGATGAAGGTAAAGTCACCAACATCAACTTCATCCATTTTCTTGCCTTCTGGAGGTGTAGCAACTTCAATGATGATCTCCTCTTTAGGAGTCTTCTCAATGTCCACCTGTTTCTTGACCTTCTTGCTCGACCTATCCTAATAAGGATCACCAAACTCAAACAAGTCAAGTTGATAAGAAGGCCTACGCCTTTCTCTTCCCAACAACCTCTCGAGCCAAGTCGAATGATCAACGCCACCTTCTCGAGGAGAAGCTGCTCCTAATGTGTCAACCACTAACGGATCAACTGACATGAAAGTCTCATCAACTGGAGACTCAGGCTCTGAATCAATGTCGATAGGAGACAATCGTGGAGAAAACGGTGGACTTGGAGATGAATCGGCCTCAGCCTGTACCACGGGTTCCACTGGAACTTCAGTTGCCTTCTCAAACTACTTCCGATTTGTGATGCTTTCCCCCTACGAATTTCCACCAACTTTGACTCCTTCAAGCGGCTTCAAGATAGTTTTAACTCAAGGCCTCGCCCTAGAAGTGGAAGGTAGTGAAGAAATCTTTGCTAGCGGCTCTGTGGTTGTAACTATCCTTCGCTTCCGCTTGCTCTCCAAGAAATACATGCTCATCTTAATAACTGATTTAGACAAGTCCTTGATCGAAGTATTCTCCTTGACGTGCCAATCCGGTTGGCGAAGCGGCTAGCGAGCGACTTGGTCTCTAATGAATGAATTGAGAAGCACTTCTCCGTCATCATCGGAAAAACCCTCCACATCTTCTAATAGGAGATCAGTAATTTGTGGGAGAGTAAGCCTGCAGTAATGACGTCGGTGCACCTCGAACTCATCCTCGCAGTTGACCCAAAAGTCCTCAAGCACGGCCTTATGTGAATTGCCTCCCTCCGACCGTGCTGAATAATAACCCAAAGGGTCATAAGCACGCCTCTGAGGAAAACACTGGAGCCAGAGTTTCTCAAGCTCGTTCATCATTAACTTGCAGTCTGCAGCTGTCTTACACTTGTAAATACCCAATCTGAACGGAAAGGTTAAATTTGACTTATGCCGACTGCGAAGAAAAGAGTGAACCTCCTGCGCTTGTCTCATGAACTCCATGAAAAGGACTCTATCTAATGGGTACCTCGGTAGCATTAGAGGCTCTCCGGTGTAACCATACACTCGGACATATGTGAAAGTAGGGAATTGAATAAACCAATCCGCCCAACTCTCCATCGCCGATTTCGCCTCTGGACAAACTCTAACATGTATCTCGTTATCTAAATCCCTGACTGTCTTCATAAGAAAATGGTCATTCACCACCTTAAAGTCTTGTTCAGCTTTCGAAAACTCCAACTGAGAATGGAATTCATGAACTCGCTGAACACCAAGAACTCCATTGGTCTTCAATGGTCTAAAGTTGCCTTGAAATGCAACCAAGTAAACCAGAAAAGTCACCATATGAAATTCGTGCATCTTAAGGAACTTTGTAATCTGTTGGTGAAGACACTCACTGATAAACATCGCCCAGCCAAAAGTTTCTTTCTTGTCAATAACCCGAGAGATGAGGTAGAACATCCATGGTCGTAAAATATGTGCTTCTTCTTGACTTGATGCCCGGTTAAGTAAATTTATTAAGACGGAAACCTCGTCCTTCAACTCACCATGCCCAACCTTCTTCGGCATGTTAGTTTTCTGAATCTTCAACCATCGTTGAGCAACTTTCTTCTGCGATCTATCCTTATCCTCCTCCCATATCTTCTCGCAATCCGGAATAGATACAGCAAAATTATCTGAGCACAGAGGCATAGAAAAACACTTCTCCACATCCCTCGATTTGAGGCTACATGTCATGTTCCAGACATCGCGACATTAAGGATACTAAAATATATACTAAGAAAATTAACCATTTGACATAATTATAATTGTCGAAAGACAATATTATAATTATGAATATTAAAATATAGATATAAAATATTATAATCACTATAATAAAAATGTATGAAAGACATGAACATAAGATAATACTATAAATTGATATTATTAATCATTATAATAATAAAATCCAAATATACATAATAAAATAAATGATATTATATGATTAAAGATATTATAAAATACAATTTAAATTACCACCGACAACACTATTATAATGATCAGATATAAATAATATATTATAATTATAATAATAAAAAAAACTATGAATATAAAATAAGAAATAAATACATCAAGATAAGGAAACATTAATATATCCACAATTATATGAGTAATTAACAAAGAGTCACAATTAGTAAAGATTAGAAGGCCAACTCAAAATTAAGCGATACTTCTGGGTTTTATGATTTATTCAATAGATGCCCTAAACTTGATTTGTTCCTCATAAATCTTAGTCGTTGTATTTGGTATGATTTTGTCTTCCATATTGGGTCCAATATGTGGCTGATTGATTGTTTCGATACCTGATCAATATGTATCTCCCGCATTAGTTAACGCCCTCTCCTTAAAGAATGTATCTCGGAGGTAATCTGTGTTATACTAAACTCCATTGTGCTATCGCTGTGTCGGGCTTCCTACATCATAGAAGTCGATGAAGATAAATGCCCAGCATCATCCGAGATCCATCAGTGCAGTGTTGGTTGGTTGATCAATGACGTTTATGTTGTCTTTTACCCTGTATTCTTCAGACCACGCGATTGGTCATTATGTTCTCACATATTGTGGCCCTTAATCCCGTCCAAGACTCCTGTACATTAATCCTAAAACCAATTATTGGATGAGCATTGGTTAATCATAGAATCGTGAATGATGAAGGGACGGGCCTTTGATGGAACAGCCACCATGAAGCGATACAACTCCTGATCTGACGTGGATATAAATACAAGTGAGCATATGACAAAAGGGGGTATCCATCAAGGACGAGAATTCAGAGTAGTAAATACAGTCTCCTAATCAAGGGTTTTAGAAAGTCAATACTCCTCCAGTTTGGTTGCCATTCGATAGAGGAAACATTCAAATATCCTGCCGCCATTAAACTGTCCACTTCAAGAGGGAATAATAATATAACACACCTTTATATATTTAAATTACCAGGCCCAACGGGGTCTAATGAGTAATTGATCATTAAAGGTCAGGAAGTATATTAACTAGAGAAAGTTAGACACTCAACCATTGAGACAGCACGGTCCCAGAAACTTAAGTCTGAGTGGAAAATCAAGGGAGACATCATCATCATATAGGGAATTCAAGAACTGCATTCCTTTGGTGGTGACTACTCCACATATTTGATTGAAAACCGTATATCATATTTCATATCCATGAATATATTCATCATCTATGCGGACATAGAGAAGAAAAATAATCAAGTTGATTATAGTTGAATGGTACCCTTAATCAAATTAAGATTTATCATTTGATTCGTTGCTTCCAGTTTAATTCATACCTTAGTTTAGAGGATTAAAAGGAAAATCAAAGCAGAATCAAAAGGGGGACATTACACTACAAATGACCCTTCCATCAGCTGACCTAATTTGTCTGGTAGACGAGTCATAATGCTTAATACAAGAGATTACAAACTCAAGATCGAAGACCGTGATGGGTATGGACGTTGTTGCATGTAAACCGGAACACTCCAGGTTTCTAATTGTGGTGTTGCTGATACCTTCCAATGTGTTCAAATTGACAACGGGATAAACATGACCCAAGTCTATATCGGTAGTTTTCAGAAAATCATGAACAAAGACCTGTTTGGCCTTGTAATCTATGGGGTTGAACTGCATTCTGAAAAACTAGTTATTGACTGTAAAGTTGGGTATGTTCAGACAACTTTCAGAAAAGGCTGAAAAAGCTCTGAGATAGGCTAAAAATAGCAGGTTGGGGTCATTTTTTTCGGAAAAAATCTAAGATATGGGTTTTGTGCAAAATCAAATTCTAGGACAACCCAAATCATCAAAATTGCTAAAAAGTGAGATTTAGGCCTGCATGCTAAAGGTTTTCAGTCGAGATTTGATGGGCTGTGAGGGCAATTTTTTCGAGAAAATCTGGAACATGGGTTTTGTGCAAAATCGAATTCTAAGACAACCCAAATCGACAAAATTGCGAAAAAGTGAGATTTAGGCCCACATGCAAAGAGAACTCCGAAAAAAAGCACAGTGCTCTAGAAAAGAGGCAATGGAGCAATTTTCACGAAATATTCTAAGACATGGGTATTGTCATTGATGCTAAAATACACGAACCCAGATGATGCGTTTCTGAAAATTTTGCTATTTTCTTTGACATGCGAAGAATACCTAAGACGAGAATAGAAGAAATTAAGACAAAAGATAGAAGTTTTTGTTTGTTTGTTTTCTCTGCTTCTGTAGAAATTCGCCTATGCTTGAAATAGATTTGAAGTAACCTACATGCAAACGGTAAATAAAGTTTGAAATGTCCTTTCTCTGAACATTCTGAATCTGTAGCTACGAAGAACGTTGAATTTTGACACCTGTAGCACCTTCAGATTATTTTATGCTCAAGAAAGGCATGTTTGATCACTCTCACAATGAAAAATAATGGACGCCATATGCATAATAAATAAGAATTTATCATCAAAGGCATTTCAAATGCATGCAAAGTCTTGGGAATTGCGCTTGGACTCTGATTGGACCTTCAAAATACACGCATGGCTTGTGATTTGCTTCAAAAACAGTTAACTAGATGAAAAATATGCCCTAATTAGGGCGCCACCTTCAACAATCCAGTTAACTGGCACATGCAGAAACAACTCTACTAGTTACAAGCTTAAAATAGGCCCAGAAGAAGTCGACTTTAAAAAGAGTTAATTGAAGAGTTATTTTTAGTTAACTGAATCCACCTTTAAAGGGCGCCACTTCACTTGAGTTCACAAAGTCAACCTTTGACTTTAGGCACCTCTTTCCAAGCTTAGCCAATTTCTTGAAATTTTAGATTTGAAAACCTCACCGGAGCTCATGTTTGATCACTAATTTTAATTGACTGACATGTTAGATTGATTGGCTGACAGTTTCGTTGAAAAGCAGGGTCAAATCTAACAAAAGTCTCCTTGAGGTGGCAAACCTTAATTCATCCATCTAAGCCTCAAAATGCAGGGCAGGCCTGGCCTTCAGGGGCACTTTTGACCTCAAACTTTGAAAATTTTCAATGCATTTTCCATCATTTTCAAACTGATTCTGACCTCACTTCACTTCATGTTTCCCGATGTCTGGCAAAACTTCAAAACTAGCAAACAAGCTCACTACGAAGCTGGTTGGATTTTCAACAAGAGCTCCTGGAGAGCACTTCTCATAAAAACATCATTTAACAGCTTAAAAACATGGGTGCCCCTAGCCTCCAAGGGCGCTTTTCCTCCCACACGTCATTTTCCAAACTGGCTAAAGACCACTTAAACCCCCACTACAGGCTGCTGACAAGTCCTCTAACCCGACTGAGGTATGCAACGGAAAGTTGGAACCAACACAAACAGGATGAGCATCTGAGATGACCAAAACAACTGAGTTAAAGGCTCCAAAACCTTGGGCACCCCTGGCCTCCAGGGGTGCTTTTGCCATTTCTGGACAATTCTGAACATGATTAAAACCCCAAGTTTGACCCCTAATATCGGCAGCTCAACAACTCTGATTCACTTGTTGACGGATGCGTTGCGAAGCCAGATCAAGACTAAGACAAACATCCCAGGTGTCACTTGACCAAAAAAACTTCATCTGGTGCTTCAAAAAGATGGGCACCCTAGCTAAGAGGCGCGCTTTTCACTCCAGTGTAAGTCATTTTTCATCTCCCTCGTTTTGCATTCAATCTCCATTTTCAAGTGCTAGATAGATCTGTTGTACTGGTTGTCTGGCTCATCATGTAGCTAACAGGATTCCGGAGAAGTCATCTTGGAAGTGACAAGTCCCAAACAGTTGATCAAGACCTCCAAAATCAAGGGCGCCCCTAGCTCACAGGGGCGCTTTGGCTCCACAGTTGGCCATTTTTTCAGCATTTTCACCTCGACGAAAATCCCCTCTGAGACGAAGCATCATTTCGGACATATCTCACCATAAAACCTTCATCAGAGCATTTCAAGCTTAGATTTCGACACCTGGTACCTAGTCATCTGCCATTGTTGACCTCGGAGATGCTAACTTTTCACTTGAAAAATCAAAAACTACGCACCAGGCTTAAATTGAGTTTTAACTGAATCTGACTTCACCATTGTGATCGTCAAGCAAAACAAGCCAATCAAAACAATTTTCAGTCAATTCTGACAAGTTTCAATTTTAGGGTTTTTTGACCTAAATATAGGGTCCAAAAACCCTAATTTTCATTTTTTTCAAATTTTGCCAGTATTTTCCTGACATCACACTGACTCAAAGTCCATACTTGATTTTCCTAAAAACTATGTTTTGACATCATTTCTACAAGGTTTAGACCATTTTAAGAAAAATGCCTTAATGAAGCAAAAAATTTGGTTTGGGTACAACATTAGGCTCCGTCTGGTGACCATGTCAGATACCTATGGCATAGGAGAATCTGGGAATCTCTGAGCTTTTGTAGACCAGTGACTTAACAGTTGAGCATTGGAGTCAAGACTTTCTTTCCTAATCACCTAATACTTGGACTTTTCCTAAAAATCGCCTATAACAAGACTACCTAAATCACCTAAATCACGACATAACATCACAGAACGAGGAAACACGTAACGACATAACGAAAAAGCATAAATAAATTATTCACAAAAAAATTCAAATCCTCCCCCGGAGGGTTGAAGTGCTTAAGATATTGCCCGTTGTATGGCAACGAGAGAAGCCTTCCATCTGGATGCAAGAGAATGCATGTGTTCTCTCCTCTTGATTGATGAATCTGGAAGGGGCCTAACCATAAGGAATCAAACTTGCCATGCATTCTTTTACGTTCGTGTCTTTTGTCCGACAAAAGGACTTGATCTCCAATTTCGAAGTCTCTCTGAGGAGCCTTCTTATCAAAAATCTTCTTCACTCGCTCTTGATGTTGAGTGATTCTGTCAACGACCTCCACCCTTTCCTCTTCTAGCTTCATCAGGTACAAAATTCTCTTCTCAATTGGATCTTTGAACTCTCCATCCTCCACCATGGATGCCAGCTGCAAGGCGGACAATTCCAGTGTAATGGGTAACAATGCTTTTGTACCATACAAAAGTGTAAAAGGCGAAGTGTCGATGGCTCTCTTGGGAGTATTTCTATCCGCCCAAAGAGCATCATATATCTTTCTGTGCCAAGTTTTTTGATTTGAGTCAACCAGCTTATGCACGATTGTGACTATGTTCTTGTTTGAAGATTCGGCCTGTCCATTACCTTGAGGGTAATAATCTGATGAATGTGACAACGTGATGCCGTGATCAAAACAAAAATTAACTCCTCTAACGAGAAACTCGTTGCATTATCAACCACAATTTTGTGAGGCACCCCAAAGCGCGAAATGATGTCTCCTTTAAAAAGTCACAAACAACTTCCAAGGTACCTCGCTTGGTAGGAACCGCTTCAACCCATTTCGTAAAATAATCAATCGCCATAAGGACATAAACATGACCCTTACTGGAATGCAGGTTGATAGGACCTATGAAATCAATACCCCATTGCTGAAATGGAGCATTAATGATGACTGGCCTGAGTGGAGTAGCCACCAATCTGACTTTACTAGCAAACTGCTGACATGACTGACACCTATACAACCATTCATATGTGTCACGAAACATGGTAGGCCAATAGAATCATGCTCGCAGGATCTTGAATGCAGTGACTCTTGATGAGAAGTGACCACCGCATGCTTGACTGTGAAAAGCATCCAACAATCTATGTTGCTAGTCTCTGCTGACGCATAAAAGAAAAGTTTCGTCAACGCCACACTTGTACAGAACGTTATTGACAAGCACGACGTTTTGTGCTTTCAGCTTCAAAGATCTCTTATGTTGTTTGTGCACATGACGTGGACATTCTCCATAAGTTGAATAATACCACAAGCTTGTGTACCATTCTTCCACAGAATCAACTAATAGGACCAAAGGAAGGTCCTCTTCAGGTTCATTTTCAATTCCACCATTGCTATGATACTTTTGATCTTCGTCTTCCGCCAAATATTGACAAAGACCTTGCCCGCAGACGAGCTTGGTCGGCTTGATCTCCAAATCATACTCTTGAACTTTTGCAATCCAGTTTCCTCTTTTCGTGCCCATCTCCTGTTGAGTTAGCACACATTTTATTGTTGGATCGGTGACAAACACCGTTGTATGTGAATTCAAGATATAGAATCTGAAAGCTTTGACTGTTAGAGTAATGTTTTCTCTTCTGTGGAAGGTGTTTAGGTTTCCATGTCTGATCTAGGGTTTCTAACATGGTATCAGAGCTCCAGACCTGCATCTGCCTGTTCGTGATCTGAAGATATGGCTTCTCAGTGAGTTTCAAGTGCAAGGGTTTCCACAGGCATCTTTTCTGCAAGATCTGGTGGTAGCCGATTTTTTGGCACAATATGGGCTCAAACGGACGTCGCCATCGCGTTCGCAGCGCCCCAAAACCCTAGAAATGCTTGTCAAATCGTCCATTTTCGAGCAGTTGGTTTCTGAGGCAAAAAAAATTTGCCAGGGAAGTTGTACGGCCTCCCCAACACGCATTCCGAGGCAGTTCTTCTCACGAAAATCGAGAAAAAATTCAAAACTGCGCATCGGTTCTTGCGCCTCCAGTTCGGAAGACTCCCGCCGCCGGGCGGCCGCCGGCCCGCCACCACCGCCGGCTTCCGCCACCATCTCGCTGCCAGCCTCCGCCCAGCCCCCGTGGGCTCCGACAAGCTTAGCCCTGGTCAGATGGACGACCGGGGGCTGTTCGCCAGCCCCTCCAAGCTCTTCCATTGCAGCCGCGGTCCCATGGAGAATCAGGGGCTCCGCCCAGCCCCCTGCTCTGCGCCCACGGTCACATGGGTGACCAGGGGCCGAAATTTTTCTGCAGGGAGGTCGATTTTTTGCGGCAACGGTCAGATGGCCGTCAAAATTATGCTCGTGAACCGCTGACGTCAGCATGACGTCGACGTCCGTACGGCACCTTCTTTGTCCCCTCCTAACCCTAGTTTTCTCTAAAGAAGCAGTTTTTTTGTTTTTGGCATAACTTGGGCATACTGTATCAAAATCAGGCAAACGAGATATCGCCGGAAAGCTAGTTCCGAGCACTTTCATTTGGTGCAGTTTATTTTTCAGTATTTTCCTGTTTTACTACATTTATTGCTGGTTGAAGTCAGATGTACTTGTTATGCTTCCGAGCTCATAACTTTTTGCCGCGATCTCCGATTTTTGCTATCTTTGCGGCGTTGGAAAGGTATTGAGGAGCTTTATGTTGCTGTCCATGCACTTTTTTCTGTATCTGTCCCAGGTTTTTCGTTAATCCAGATTTGGCCCAATGGGTGTTTTGGAGATTACCTGGATATTTTGGCAATTGGGAGAGTGCCTCTTGCATCTTTGCACTTCGTTTTCAGTAATACATCATTCAATAATCGACTGTTGCTTCATAGATTCCAGCGTTGTTCCCGTTTGGAGTTTTCGAGTGTTCCGTGGCATCGGGTCTGCTATTGCATCATTATGATTCCGATATGGTTTCTTGTAGACAGAAGTATCTTTCCTTGCTTGCGAGATTGCAGTTCCAATGTTACTCTACAGTGCTCTTCCAGTGCTTCTTTGCAGCATGTTATCTCATTGTAGGGGGGTTTTGTCCCACTGGATTTTCCTCTTCTACCTCTTTCTTGCATTTGTAAATGGGTACCTGATCAGGCCTAGTTGCCGGGACCCATCTTTGCTTGCATGCATCTTCTTCTAGTGTTTTAGCTTCTTCCTAAGTTCATCTTAAGGGGGGGTGTTAGAGTAATAAGTTATTACGCTTAATTAATTACATCATACTGGTTAATTAATTAAGTCACTTATTCCTCTAGTTGCTTAAGCTAAACTTAGGCACATTAATAATTGATTAATTATTAAATGTGCACACTAGGGTTTCATTTAGGGTTTCCCTTTTAGGGTTTCTTGATCTCCTTCATAAGGATTGATCTCTTTGTAATATTTGAAATTCTCATAATGCATTTTACACTTTGAGGTTTACAAAACATCTTGTTGGTTTTGCATGTCTTTTGCATGGGACAGGTGATTGCATGCAGGTGATCTTGGATTCTAACATTGACAACTCTGACGACAGCATACGCATTCTTCTCGATTTGAGAATAGCGTGATTCAATATCTTTAAAATTGGTACTCATGAAAGCGATTGGAGATTCTCCTTCTTCACTGAGCTTCTGAGTCAATATAGCAGACAACGTGTGTACCGACGCATAACAATAGAGGATGAAATCCTTCTGAAAGTCAGGACGAACCAACATTGGTGCTTCAGCAATAGCTTCTTTGATTTTGGTAAAGGCATGCTTGCCTTCTTCTGTCCATATGAAAGTGGACGTATTTTTAATCATAGCTGAGATCTCCTTCGTCAACTCCGAAAAATCTGGTACAAACCTCCAGATAAAGTTAACTTTACTGAAAAAGGAGTGTACTTGTGTTTTGTTGGTTGGAAGAGATAGGTTCTTAATTGAATCCACCCGATTTGGGTCAATTTTGGTTCCCTCCTTGGAAATGATATGGCCAAGTAGCTTGCCCTCCGTCGCCGCAAAGATAGAAATCTTGTGATACCTGCATCTTTCGAAAACTTTCGCGAGATGCGAAAAGTGATCGCTCCGTTTATCTGATAAAACGGTCAAGTCATCAAGATAGACAACTATTATCTTGTTCTTGAGATCCCCAAATGCCAAATCCATGGCCCTCTGAAAAGTAGCACCAGCATTGATGAGGTCGAAAGAAATCCTCTCATAAGCAAACGTTCCCCACGGCATGGTGAAAGTTGTCTTGATTTGATCCTCCTCTGCCATTGCAATTTGATTGTAACCAAAAAAACCATCAAGAAGTGATAGCATCTCCGATCCGGTGACTGTCTGCAAGGTATGCTCCATGATTGCTAAGGGGTAATTGTCCTTCAAGGACGATTGATTCAAGTTCCTAATATCCACGCAAATTCTAATTTCACCATTCTTTTTGCACACCGGAATTATATTTGACACCTAGGTGGAGTGATGAATTGGAAAAATTATCTTCGAGTCCACCATCTTCTAACTTTCCGCGTAGGTAGTATCCTGAATCTGCGGATTATAATGTCTCTGCTTTTCCCTGAAAGGCTTGACATCATATGACCTTCAAGTCTTCATATGACCAAGCAAATACATCCTTGTATTGTTTAAACAAGGCGGTAAACTTCTCAGCTTCTTTTGTAATACAACACTTGCCTAGATTAACAAGTCGAGGCTTGTCTTCAATGCCGATGTTCACTTGGTAATGCTCAGCTGAAGTATTAATACCTAACATCTTCTAATCTTGGATGTAATGGTCATGCCGGTCAAAAATGTCCTCTAAAGAAACGAAACCCTTAGGAATTTGATTTCCACTCAACTGAATGATCCCAAAGTCCGTAGCTTTAGAGACTTCTACAATTGACTCTCTGAAAGGAGTAGAACTTCCTTCAAAGAACAATTCTTTGTAGTTGTCTCCCATAACGAGAAACTCTTTGATTTCATCATCGTCATCAAAGACTTGCCAGTTGTCTACATTATCTGGTATAGCTAGCCTGTAGATCAGCTCAATAGCAAAAGAATTCTAATGAAAATCAGAATGTGGCATAAAAAAAGCGGCTGACACTGCAAGGGCATCAGCTCTGCTATTGTCCGTTCTTGGAATATATTTGATGTCGAATGCATCAAACCAATCGATGGCATTCCACACCCTTTGTCTGTAGGATTGAAGGCAATTCCTTCTAACTTGAAACTGATCTCTGATCTGTTTAACAATGAGCTCAACATCTCCTTCAACTCTAAGCAATTTGATCCCCATATCTTTTGCATTCTTGAGACCTAACAAAAGTGCCTTGTATTCAGCAGTTTTATTGGTGCATTCAAATTGCGACCTATATGCGAATGGATATAGACAACCTTCGGAAGAGATGATCACTACTCCCACTCCCGAACTTGATTTTGAACAACTGCCATCGAACTGCATCGTCCACACTTTTCATTCTTCATATGATGTAGTCATGGAAAGTGCAAAATTTTGATAGTCTTTAGTGACATCAGATATCATAGCATATGTCCCTGGACCCATGTCTTGATATAACACTTGTGCATGTGGAAATTGGGACTTGACCACCATAAACTTTGATTTCACCTCAGGTTCCAGTTTGAAATTCCCCTTCTTCAATGGAATTGTCGCGAATGACCAATCCAACTAGATTTCTCCTCTAAGGTCCTTGCAGAAACTCCGACTGAGCAACATCCCGTAACTGGTTGGAATGTCAGCAATCAAGATAGTCATCATGATTTTCTTTTCAGGACAAGACGCTAGCCTCACTTGTGCATCTTTCAGTTGACCGACCAACAACACCGGCTTTGACTCAAGTGAATAACACTTTTCTTTGGTTTCGATGCACGAAAGTCCCAACGCGTTCATGATCTGTAAAGGCATGACCTTGTCCGACGCTCCGCCATCTATGATGCAATTGTTGAGTTTAAAACCCCCTATATAGAAAGATATATAAAACAACTTTGTCTTGTCTTCTGCTGCTACGAAGGATTCAAGTAATGTAGGCTGGATTGCAGCCTTCTTCTTTACCATCTTGAGGATTCGATCCAACTGCTCTGGATGATCTTGAAGATACTCCAATTGTGAGATTTGTACCTTCGTCTTCATCATGGAAGACACAATGTCAAAGTTTGTTGAGGTTGGATCCTAAACAACCGGCACGGTGTTTACTTGTGAAGACTTGGGATTGGAAGTGGAAGCCACTTCCTTTCCCTTTTCATCGGGCTTCTGCTTTTCCTCTTCTTCTTTATGTGCTTTGAAGTGTTGTGCACATGTGAACACAGGCGATGAGATGTTCTCATGATCGACCACAAGAGAGTATTGTTGGTAGTCTTCTTCTTCTTGTTCATTAACGGGTTCTCTGTCAAAGTATCCCATTGCGGAGTCACCATCAAAGTCGTTCGTCTGTGGTGAGACAACATTTGTAGTTGGTGAAGGTATGAAGCTTGTACTTGGACCAGCATCAGCAAATCCCATGATCTGATTCATTCTTTGATTTTCCGGACATGTGGCTCTGGTGTGTTTGACAGTGTCATGGAAAGAGCAATAAATTGTAGGCTTCTCAATATCAACAGGCTATCTTGATTGTCCTTGCGGGAACCTTGATTTGTAATTGTTGAATGGCTAGAAATTATTCCTCTTTGGTTGGTATGGTTGTTGAGGTTGATATGGCGATTGTGTAGGCAATGCTTGCTGCCCTTGATTGGGTGACTACCTTTTGAGAATGGTCACCTCGTTGGCTACCTTCTGTAGCAATGGATCAGCAGAAACTTGAACAAGCGGTTTGATTGAATCATTCTTCATCTTGCTCATCGTAATCATATTATCTTCAATTTTGATAGCTTTTTCTTGTGTAAGTTGTAGATCTACTTCGTTTGCTTTCAAGAAAAAAGGCTATTTCTAACAGCAATGCGTTGATGAAGCTGCTCATCAAAATCTCATCAAATGGGTTGAGTGTATGGGAAAGACGTGTGACAAGGCGGTTAAACCTTGCTACAAGTTCCCTCATTGGTTCTGTAGGTTCCATCTTTGACTTTGAGAGCAATGCGAATAGTTGATGGTTATCCTCGGCAGGCTTGAATCTCGCCAAGAATTTCTCGCTCATGACTGCCCAACTTGTGATAATGCCTGGTTCAAGATTATGAAACCAGTCTAAAGCCTTGTTCTCCAGGGTCTCAACAAAGAGACGAACAGCTATGTCTTCATATGGAACATGCAAAACGGAACAAGCCATTGTGAATGCTGAAATGTGTTCATCAAGATGTTTACATCCATCTCCATGGAATCGAGGAAAATGATTTTGCGATCCCTTGGGCAGCTCATGATGTCCTGCTAAGGCCAACGGTACAATGTTGTCACCCCCAGGCAGTGGAGTTGGAGGTCTTACATTTCTTTCATTCCGACCGTTGTGATTGTTGTTGTTGTTGTTATCGTTGTCACCCATTGCTTCAGTTGGGGCTGGAGATTCTTCTTCTGGTTCTTCTAGGAAATGCTCAAGAACCTCCTCAAAGATCGGATCTTCTTGAATAGGAAGATTATTTCTCCGTCTTGAGTATGCTTGGTAAGCCAGGATGCTTTATTCCCATGTGGGTGGTGGCAAAATTGGTCGACCGGCTACAAGATTCGCTCTTTCTTCTTCTTTGTCCAGAGTAGTAGTTGTGTTTCTCCACTAAGTAGTAGATGTATGATTGTCAAAGATAAAACTTCGCATGCTACTGATGATGTCTAACTACTCGCCTTGAATTAGCACAAAATTCAGTTGTATGATACCTGGACTGAGTCCCGGTTCTTGAACTACAGCAGTAGGACGCCAAATGGTCATTCTCGTGACATAAAGCGTGAAGCTTTCTTGAAGTTTTCTTGCCTCGTACCCCACGGTGGGTGCCAAAAAACTATTGGGGTAACAATTAGCACCTCTAGAGTGCGAGTTGGTACAGACAGCTATGCATAGTACGCGATGACTGCTCTTCAAATTAGGAGGGGAAGCTCCCTCTTTTGCTGATATGTGTGAAAAAGTAAAGTATTCTAAGTCCTATCTTTTTGACTCAGCTGGAAGAGGCACAAGGTTAAGAAAACCAACGACATTTCAGCTAAGGATTTTCTCTGGTTTCGCAGGTCTTAACTATAACTAAAAACTAAATGCTTTAAATTATCCAATCTCCTCAAGAAAACAGAGCATGAGGAAAAGGAGCAGGAATGTGATTACACAATAAACTTCAGATACAGATTCACAACGTGAAGGCAAGGTGGCACAACTATTTGCTCGGTTGGGAAGAATTTTATTAACACATACATCAAACGATAAGCTTGGATTTGCAACATGAGGGCAAGGTGGCTCAGCAATTTTCTCATCTGAATAGGCTTATTATTAACATAAGGTAAGCAACTAGGGCAGTAAATTGCATAAACGAGACACGCATACAATAAACGATCAAACTAGCAACCCCATTTAACTAAGATTCAAATAAATACCATAGTAATAACATGAAGGCAAGTTGGCACAACTATTCATTAATATAGTAATCACTCATGAACAGATACAGAATAACAATATAACAAGAACTCCTCCAACTTGGACGCCTCAAGATCTCCACCTAGTTTATCACGAATCCGTTCCTCGAACTCAACTTGAACTACCTCTAACTCTGCGCATGTACCATCCTCACGTCGATATTGACACGAGATCTGAGTGATGAACTCGCTGATAAGTCGGAGAGCTGAAACAACCTTCTCCTGAAGTGTGGCCATCTTAGCAAAGATTCTATCATACGTTTCCACTCTGCAAAAATGCAATTCTCTGCAAGTGAAAACCTTCTTTTTATCTTCTTCTGCTTCAATGGCATCATAAGTGACTTCCAACTGAGAGATGAGAATCAGATCCTTCGGCATATACTCTGCTATGAAAATCTCGAGCTCCTGAATCCTCTGACGAAGACTATGTGTGTCGACCCTCAACTGATACAACTTTGTGAGAAGGAGTTGACCAGCAACAATGGAGTCCTCAATCCAAGTATCCAAAAGCTTTCCTCAATTGACCAAATGGCCAAGTCTCTGTCGATTAGCGGTTGTCTCTCGAAGCTGTGGGAGTAAAGGTGCTTGTCCTGCGTTTCCATGAAGTAGACCCAAGATATATTGTCAGAGCTGCCTGATCTCAACCTTGAGGGCTGCCTTATCTTCTTCGTCCTTCATGACATGCTCCTCCAGATTACTTGCGACAACCTTGAACAGGCTCATGTCCATGTGTTGAGTACTCCTACCTAGATTCGGTTTGACGAAGGTAAAGTCACCAACATCAACTTCATCCAGGTTCTTGCCTTCAACTTCAATGATGATTCCAAATTTTGAGTTTAAGCCAAATGCATTTACTATTGAATTGATCTACTTGTTGTCCCTAATTTTTGACTTGTTAAAAATTGGGATAACCAATGAAAATTTTGATTAAATTTGAAAGTTTTCTTCTCTATGGCACGTACTTCGAGGTGCAAAGATTAGCAAATCTCAGTTTTTAAGTCTATAGTCTTTTGGGTTACCGCTTTTTACACATTCTCGCCTGTTTTCGTCAATTTTTGAGTCATTTTTAGTGTGTTTTTTATCCAATTCGGGTTTTTCTGGCACCGCTGCAAGTAGGAGTTTTTGAACTGAATTGCAAGTTACTTTAAAAATGTCTTTAATAGGAACTTTTTGAGATACTTGCAATTATAGGAACTTTTTAAGTTCATTACAAGTCATTTTTCATAAAATACTTGTAATTGCATGCAAAAGGTCCGATTTCTTTTAAGTCACTTGCAATTACTTGAAAAAGGTCTGATTTCTCTTAAAACACTTGCAATTGCATGAAAAAAGTCCGATTTTATCTTAAGTTACTTGTAATTGTTCAAAAAAGGTCCAATTTCCTTTAAGATTGCTTGCTATTGCATTTGAAAATCCCGATTTGCTCATGAAGTGTTTTTAAATGTCAGTTTTTATTAAAGTAACTTGCATTTGTCTTTGAAAGACCCGATTCACTTGCAAATCACTTCAAAAGCCCCGATTTCATTTTAAGTAACTTGCTGGAGGCGTGTAAAAGTCCGACGCCATTCTTCATGGAAGCAATTCGAATCCTATTTCGCCTCTCTTCCCTTGGAGATCTCATAAATTCGTTTGCTTAAGGATCGGGCTTTCAACTGTAAATAATCGAGTCTTTTTCATTATTCTGAGTTTGCAATCGTGCCTAGGGTTTCTTCTTCTTGTTTGTCTGCAATTTTCGTTTCAGGTATGTTTCTTCTTCTTTTCTTTGTCTCTATTTATTTTATGTCTTCTTTGTGTGCGTTTTGTTCACCAATGGCTTTGCTGAAAACATTTTCACCAAAACGCGTTTCGCCATGTCTACGCCTTCATGCTATTCACCAAAACGCGTTTCTCTTCTCCACATTCACAAACACGTTTCTCTTTCCATACGCTTTACGCGTCTCTTCACAAAAAAGCGCTTCTTTTTCATTTTTGCCATTTCATCATAACGCATTTCGCCACTCCATATAACTGCATTTATTCCACTTCATATGCTGTCATCTTCCTTTCAGCTGGAAACGCGTTTTTTGTTCTTTATTTGGAAAACGTTTTTCTTCACATTTCATATGCCTCCAAATGCCTCATATCAAAATGCGTTTTCCTCATGGTATCCGTTTTCTTCACTTCATCCCGTTTACCATTTCTGAAAATAGAAAAAAAACAAAAAATAAAATAAAATGATGATGTTAGTGAAGCAAAGTAATTCGGGTTTTTATTCACCCATTGCAAGTCGGAGATTTTAATCAAATATACAAGTGGAAAAAGTAATGTTCTTTTACTTGCAATGCTTTCCAAAAATTCCGATATTGACTTCCCACTTGCAGTTTGCCTTCAAAATCCCGAAATGCTCTTAAAGTGCCTTAAAAACGGACTTTTTATCCTTGACTGCAAATACAATTTAAAAAGTTGTGATTGGCACCTTGTAAAGTTGCAGTCTAACTTTTTCATTTGTCATAAAAAGTCATATGTCCTTTTCACTCGCAATCAGCCTCCAAAAACCCGAAATGAGTTATAATGCTCATTTTTTGCCCTCAAACAGCCAAAATACCATTCTAAGTTTGAGTCTTCGCCATGTCTACGCCTGTAAACGTTGATGATGTCTTGACCTTATGGAACTTTCATCGCAGTCTTGCAGATTCTTGTTTGATGACAGAGGAACCTTCTTCTCCACCCAAAAAAACGATGAAGTACAAATACGACAAATACTAGAATGAGATTTCACCTTCTCATGTTGTCTCAAACATTGAAGAAATCAGAGACACGGAGATTGGGCATGTCGATATGTCCGAGTTTTTGGAGAGAGCTGAGAAATCAACTTCTCATCATATGCAGTTGCTGTTTAAAAGTCATATTCATTTGGTTGCTTCCTTTCCTGTTGCTGTCCTAGAACTAGAGTTCGTCCTTGCGTGCACAGCTCATTTTGACAGAGAATCCAGAACCATTAAAGATGATGATGGGAAGGTAGTCATACGGCTTGATCCAAAAACCATTCATAGGGTTTTCAGAGTTCCGGATTCACCCATATATTCAGATATCTCAGTGAAGAGTGCTCTAGATCATTATGAGCAAAAGAAAGATGATTGTAAACAGCACATCAATACCAAATGGCTTCTCAAGCGACGAGCTGGTGTGTCTCGTTGGGCTAAGCTGTATCGATCTGACTTCAAGGAAGAAATTAATGATACCATCACTCTCTTAAGCAGAATCATGGGGTTGAAATTCTCTAATGTCTTTGAGAAGTGGATGTACAAATTCATAGCGGTGATTAGAAAGGCACAACACCCAATCTTCTGGGGTGAAATAATCAGTGATAGCTTATGTGAGCAGCTTGCACAAGTTCCTACCACGCTCACTTTCTATATGAATTCCTATCTAGTTTATATTGCAGCTTCATTGAAACAGTTTCCAGGCCTTTCTACCGTCGGAGATAGATCTCTAGTCCCAGTTTGGGAATACTATGATCAGCTGCCTTTGATTCCTAGCAGGATTCATTACAGAAGAGTTCAAGATGCATTCTTTGGCTATTTCATGTGCCTTTTTGACAAGAACTTGCAGAACAAAAGAGTATCAGATATTGCTTGGAAAAAAGTCAATGAATTTGGTTGCCTGTTTCTTCAGTTTCCTACCTTTACCTATATGAGGGTTGGCTGTTTTGAAGATCAGCCATACATGCTGCCAAGGTATCCAACTGATAAGATCATTGTAATGGAGCTAGCAAGACAGTTGATGACAGTGCATGCACGGCAAGCTTTGCAACATAAAACTGGAGTGAGTATCTCATCTCATAAACCATTACAGATTGGGAGATACTCCTTGACAAGTACTGCAAAGGCAAAAGCTATGCAAACCGAGATTCAGGAGGTTAAGATGAAAAGATTCAAGGCTAGAACAGATTTTGATTTCAGGGGCATGAAGGACAAGATAAAGAGGGCTTACACTCATGTGCATCGCCTTGAAGATATTTGGGCAGATTTCCGAACAGAGAAAGATATATATAAGATGGACTATTGCAGGCTTACAGTTGAGCAGGTTATTGATTTTAATCTAACCCTGATTCCTGGAGGAGTAGTTGATGATGGGCTGATTTTAGACCCAGAATATGAAGAACAAAGAGTTGTTGATGCTTCTATTCTAGCAATACAATGGTCTAATAAAGAATCAGTTTCTATCTTCAATAGATTTCAATCAATCTTGGCAAATACTAACTCTTGGCTCAAGAGTATAAGCGTCGAGACTATAAAAATCAGGGTTAATAATGAAGTTGATTCAGCTGGACCTGTTGGATTGAAATCAGAAGTCAGGGATAAATCCAAGGAAGGTGCTTCTTCTTAAGGAACGAGGACCAAGCTGAGAGTCAACCGTGCCATAGAACAACCTTTGGAGGAACCAACATTAAAAGGGAAGGAGGTTAGAGAGACGCAAATCCAAGTCATCGATCAGCAGGAAAAAGAAGTTCCTCAGTCTCCTATTACTCTAAGTATAATGTCTCCTCAGATTGATGTTGCACCTGTATCAGTGATGTCTCCGTTGTCCCAATTTGATAGTGATATTGATTCCTTTTCAAAGGTTTATGTTCCTCCTATTGAAGCTGCTCCTCATACATCAACTTCACCAACGGTGACTGCTTCTATAGAAAACATGCATGATAATCTGGAGAATGTTTTTGATGCTAATCCAATGTACCCAAACACATCACAGATAACATTTCCAGAAATTGATACATCTGCTGCAAGCTTTGATTGTTTCATGGCCAATGTTGATCACAATGCGCCATCCAATCAAGCTTTTGTTGTGATTCAAATTGAGACATCTCCAAGAGTGACAACCGTGACTCAAAATGAATCTATTGCTGTTTCAAATACAGTTGTTGTTTCAAATACTGACACATTGGATCTTCCTCCATGGTTGAGTTCAGTCACTCTAAAGAGAAAGAAACAGGCAATCTCTCCAGATGTATTTGATTTCCAGCAATTGAAGAGTTCAAAGCCAAAAGCTGCAAAGAAAGCTAAGACCATCTCACGGGTAGTTGTGGACAGCAACAAAATGAAATATGCAGAAATAGCTGAACCCCTTGCAGATAAGTCACCAGAAGAAATGCAAGTTTCTGATTATAAATTCACAAGGGTGGATTTAGGCAAGCAGACACATGCTGGTATGATGCAAGACGCTCAAAATTCAGTATTTGTTCTAACACATAGCTACAATGAGCTTCTGGCAAAGAAAGAAAAGCTGAAAAAGGAAAATTCACAACTTATCTCAATTATTCAGAAGATTGCCAATTCTTCAGAGCAAGTTAATCCTTTAACTTCTTTCACTTCTGAAGAATCAGTCAAGCAATTGGAGAAAGTTGCGCAAAAAGCCAAAGCAGTTGATTCTTGGGTAACACAACTGATTGATCAAAGCATACTAGTGATTGAAAAGACATTACAGGTTTTGAATAATGTCAGAATAGCAAAGATAAAGCTGAATCAAAATTTGAAAGTTTTTAAACAAAGTTTGGATCCACTTGAAAAAGACTTGAAAATTTGGCATGAGATAGATCAGATCAAGTTACAGATTCTATGCAGCAATTCAATTCTACCAAGCAGAGAAAAATACATAGAATTTGAAGAACTCATGACAAATAAAACATTGGTTATTCAAGATCTCGTCAAAGATGTCCAAGCTACTCTAGAAATGAGTGATGAAGTTCAGCAAGACATCCTTTCAAGCTTTGAGAAAATCCCTTGCAGAATTCTGAATCAGGAAGGAGAATTACTTGCAGCTGATATGGTCACTACAGAGATGGCAGCAAATCTTCGTCAAGAAGCTGGAATCAGAACAATTTACCATGGATTCAATTCACAAGTTGGTCAACCATAGAATGATCCTTGATAAAATGCAATCTGTTTGTGAAGAACATAGACTAGCGACGATAGGATATTTTGATGTAATCTTGAAGACTGTGGCAGTTGCCAAGAACACACTAGGCCCCGATCCAGCTGAGTTGCAAGAAATTATCAGCAGATTTCAATCTTTCAAAGCTAGGATTGATGTAGAATAAAATGTTTTACCTTTATGCATTTTGTTTTCGACAAACTACATGTAAAAACAAATTTTGTAATCGCAAGTGTTTCTTTCACTTGCAATTTTGTAAATTGTAATTACATGTAATCTAATTACAAGTCAAAATAGTTTAAGACTGTAATTTTGAATAAGTCAATTGCAAGTAGTTGGTGGTTGAGAGAATTTCTCAAGTTAGTTGGGATCCTCCCACCTTTTTCTCAAGGCCTCTCTCCTATAAATACTTGAGGAGGTCCTTTGTAATTTTTATCTTTTTGGCAAGCAAGAAAACTCTGCAGAATTTTGTACTCATAAAGACTTTGAGCTTTATAATTACAAGTTGTTCATTTTCAAATAATATCAAAGAGTTGCAGATTTCAGACTTTGTGTTGAATTCTCACTTTGTGCCCATTGTGTTCTTATGTCATTTTGGGGCATTGCTTTGTGATCATTTGAGAATTGAGAAAGATTGCTAAGGAGAGCTTCAATTAATATATTTTCAGTCTTTGTGCTGTCAATATTGAAGATTGAATTTATAAATTAGAAGTTAAGAGGAATTGCAAGTCTTTGTGCTCGTAACGATTCTCATTTATAGTAGTTAAATAGATATATCATATGTTCAGACTTTGTGCTGTCATACGTTGTATTTTATCATTAAAGTCATCTTTTAAAAGGATAGATAAGATTGCAGATTTTCAAGACTTTGCGCTTGAGGTTGTTTTCCTGTCCCAAAGGAAGTGACGGAAGTCTTTGAGCTTTCAGGAAACTTCATTTTCTCTCTACTGGTTTTATTTGCAAGCTGTTGTTATAAAATTCATGTTACTTTTCTGCGAAGAGAAAAGAGTTTAATCTCTCCTAAAACAAGAGGAAAGATTATTGTCCCACCCATATTTGTTTTTAGTTATTTAGATAGGGGGAGCCTTCCCTTAAATAGGAGAGTTTAACTCACACACTGTGTTGAAATCACCATTTTGCTAAACCTCATGAGTTTACAAAATATTCAACCAACGGTTTAGCAAAATATTCAACCAACACTACTGTCTTGTAAGGTCCCAATCAAAATAATTAAGCAAATCCAGCCTTAATCCTTCTACAAACACTTATTGTTTGGATAACAACTATGTCATATTCCAATATTCAAATCAGTTCTTAAGTAGCTCAAATTGAATTCATTGTTTACATATTAGCATTAGCATCACATTCTAAATAGCAAATGACATATAAAATAACCAATCTCCTTATTACAAAAAAATAGCAAATAACAGATAAAATTCCCAAACTCCTTATTTCAACAATGACTATATTACATTCAAATAGTTCTACAACATCGGCAACTACAACAGCAATAAGCTCTTACATTCATACCAACAGCAACAACGAATTGGACCAACATAGTGCAACTAGATCCGCAATCAATGAAGCTTAAATGTGACCTTTGAAATGAGACCACTCTCTGAAATCAATAAGATTTTAATACTATGATCTCTATACTCGAACACAACTGCTCAAAATAGTTTCCTAAAAGGCATTTTCCTAAAGTGTGAATGTTCGTCCCTGAATGGATGCATTTGCTCTTTTATATCCTTCAAAATTAATAATAGGTCTGCCACAAAGCGATCCACAATTCCAAATTTGAACAATGATAATGGGCAAAGAAAGATCCCTACTTTTGAAAGATATGGCGCCAAAAACAAACTATTGTTGATATTATAACACGTGTTGGGGAGTTGGAAAGAGAATGGAAACATAAGTGAAAATATCAGGGATCAGGGGTCAAAAATGCCATAGGACTCATGCAATAGGTTGTGGTGCCAAGGGTTGAGCTACGAGCATGCAAATAAAGACAAGTCAAAAAATCTAGCAAATACAAAGGGTGAGCGAGGGAATGATGAAGGGCATGATGAGATGGAGAAGTTTGAAATTGTAACAAAAAGAAAAGAAAAGCAGAGTTGAAAGGAAAGACATACTCAAAAGGGGTAAAACACATAACAAATAGGACTAGGGGAGATACAAGAACAGATCTAATATGTACAGGCTTAAAGTGACTAGATATCGGGACATGACAAGTCTACCTCGCACAAAATTGCTTGTCCTCAAGTAATTGCAAGTTCGGATGTTCCAATATCTTAGGGCCTTCCCATGTTACATCCTCCATAAGAAGATCTTTCCATCGAATCAAATACATCTTAGTGCTTCCATTTCTTAGTTTCCTCTCCCTCACATCCATGCCTATTTTGGGAAGCAAAACCAGCTTGCATTCATCAATTGGAGGAAACTCATCTAAAGGTTCTATATGTTTACCCAGAGCTCCTTTGAGACAAGACACGTGAAAGGCATTGTGTATCTTACTTCCCTCCTACAGCTCTAACTCATAGGCAACTTCATCAATCCTTCCCAAAAAATTTGTAAAGCCCATAAAAAATAGCTTGGTTTTTCTAATTTGTTCACTTTCAAGAAAGATTGCTTGTCCAACTACAATCTCACAATTATAATGTCTCCAACCTCAAATGTTCTCTCAATCATGTGGCAATCAACATACACTTTATGTTGATTCAAAGCCTACTGGAGATTATTCTTGAGTCACTTCAAGATGTTTTGGCTCTACTTAATCAAATCCTTCGCTCCCAAAACCCTTTTGTTTGATAAAGAAAGGTCAACAAAGCTTCAAGCTTTTACCTATACAAAGCCACGAACAACATCATCTTGATTAACATATGATAAGTGGTGTTATAATAGTGCTCTCCCAAATGCATCCATTTGATTCATGCCTTCTATTGATCAACAATGTAATTTCTCAAATAACCTTCCACCCATTTTTTCACAATATCGATCTGGCCATCTATTTGTTAATGGTAGCCAATGCTAGGTGTGAGCTCAATTCTTGCCAAAAGAAAGAGCTCTTGCTAAAAAAAACTCATGAAATGACTCTCTAGCACTCACAATGCTCTTGGGTAGTCCATGGAGCATTAGCTCTTCCTTCAAGAACGGATAAACAACATGTGATGCCTTAAAGTCTAAGGAAATAGAAAAGAAATGTGTATACTTTGTGACTCTATCTACAACAACATATATGCAGTCCTTACATTACACTTTAGGGACTCAAATGATGAAATCCATTGAGCCACTCTACCACTTCTACTCCAAAATAGGTAAAGGTTGCACAAGTCCTACTAAGAATGTTTGTTGTGTTTCATTCCTCTAACAAACAATCCACTCTTTAATTGAAGAGCACACAAGAAATATTGAGAGGGGGGTGAATCAGTATTTCAAAACATTAGAACTTAAAACCAAATAACTTAACATATGAATCGAAAATCAAAACATTTACAAACTCATTTGATGTAAACCCTCCTCCATTGTCTGAACATAGGCATTCGATTTTCAAACCCTTCTCATTCTCTACTAAGGCTTTGAAAGCCTTAAACTTCTCAACTGCTTCAAATTTTTCCTTCAAAAATGCAACCCAAGTCATTCTTGAAAAATCATCAATTAAAACCATAAAATACTTCTCACCTTGCATACTTCTAGTTCTAGTTGGTCCACATAAATCAGTGTGAATCAACTCAATAGGCTTTGTGCTGGAAAACTCCTTTGACTTGAAGCTCTTCTTTGTTTGTTTTCCCAATTGACATTCTCTACACACTATGTCTGAAGGTTTAGTGAGCTTTGGCATGTCTCTAACAGCTTCCTTTCTGCTGATCTGAATAAGACTATCAAAATTCATGTGTCCCATCCTCCTATGCCATAGCCATCCTTCATCTACAAAACTCAAACGACACTTTTCACTTTTGACATCATCAAGAATGTACAGATTGTTAGCAGCTCTACTTGCATCAGCAATATGTTTACCATCTTTACTAATTTAACAACAATCTGATTTGAAAACTGAAGTGTGTCCTTGATCACACATTTGACTCACACTTAAAAGGTTATGTTTCAGACCTTCTACATATTAAACATTCTCAACTTTGGTCTTACCATCATCCAAAACAAGTGTACCTTTACCTGAAACTTTTCCACATGTATTATCACCAAATTTTACTTTACCTCCATTAGTCCTCTTGAGAGTGAGAAACTTGCTCTTGTCACCAGTCATATGCCTAAAACAGCCACTATCAATATACCATTTGTCTCTTTCATTGAGAACGTGAAAGGCTGTTTGCACAATCAAAGACTCAATAAAAACTTATTTTTCCTTCTTCCTCCAAACCTTAGCAACCTCTCTTGCTTTGTCCACTTTCTCAACCTTCTTGTTCTTCATAGAAAAATCTGCCATGCCACTTCTACAAACTTTTGCAGTGTGACCAAAGTTATTGCACTTATAACATATCATATTGAAATTTCTCAAGGGAGCAAAAGAATTTCTACTCATGAATCTGAAATCATTTCTTGCAAACACTCTAGAGTTGCTTGCTCTATGTCCAAAACGATTGCAAGAGAAACAATAACCATAAAATAAAGAAGTGTTAAACCTGGTCATATGTGTTTGTCTAGAGATAGGAGGCCTCTGAAAAGTATCGTTTCTGATTTTAGATGCAGAGTTCTTTGTGCTATCATCATTGATTATCTGCTGTCCCTCATTTGTAGACATGGAACAGTCACCCTTTTCAAATCCAACTCCACCTTTGTCACTAGGAGCCTTTTGTGCATTCATAATCTTGTCCAAGGACATAGAACTTTTCTGATTTATCTTCTCTTCATTCAGATGTTTTGAAGATTTTTCTGTTTCTAAGTGAAACAACTTCAGATTCAAGTCTTTCAACATTCTACTCTGTTACCTTAAGCTGAATTCTGATTTCTTCTTCTATTATCTTTGCCTCTTCAACTTGAACCTTCAAATCAACTATTAACTTTTTTGCTTCTTCAAGGCCTTGAGTTGTCTTCATTTTTGCATCACTCTCTTCTTGTAGCAGCAACTTTAAGTTCAGATTTTTCTTTCTAAGTCTCTTAATTTAACTAAGAGCACTTATCAATTCTACTTCTAGGTCCACCTCTCCTTCTTCTTCATCAATATGATCTCCATGTTCATGATTTTCAGCATGTACTTCTTTGGCCATGAACAAGATATCTTAACATGAAGACTCTTCATCACTAACATCGGATGAACTACTTCCATCCTTTGATTAGAGACTCTTTTTCAATTTTTGGAACTTCTCTTTTTCTTTTTACTTCTTGTTAAACTTAGGCTTCTTTTTATAGTTGCTGTCCTCACTTTTTGCATAAGGACACTTAACTGCAAAATGTTCTACCTTACCACAATTAAAACACTTGAAAGGCAACTTCCCTTTATATTTACCTAAACCTTTCTTTAACTTCCTCATAAAATGTGCCTCTTCTTAATCATAAACTTCATCAGAACTTTCACTAGATTCAACCTCCTTGTCTTTACCTTTCTTTGACACTTTGAAGACTGCCTCCCTTTTGGATGAAGAAAAAGAGTTTCTCCTCATCTTATACGCTGTTAGAATGTCATGAAGCTCCAACCGTCAACTTCTCAAGCTCCTTCATCTCTTCAATCGCTGAAACCTTTGCATCAAAACGCAAAGGAAGTGATCTCAAAATCTTTTGAACAACAAAGGTCTCCTCACCCTTCTCTCCTAGACCTTTAATGGTGTTCACAACTTCATCTACTCATAGAAAATAAGCAGCAATGTTTTCATTTTCCTACATTCTGAGACTCTCAAAATGACTTCTATGAGTTTGAAGTTTTGCCAATTTAACCTTATCATCTCCTTCATATGTTTTCTTCAATTTAATCTCATGAGCAGTATCACAGTGCATAACTTTTACAAATTCAATTTTAGACAAACCACATAGAATTGCATTCATAGCTTTTGCATTGTTTCCAAAAGCCTACTTTCCATCAACATCAGACGGAGGAGTTGATGGAATTGTATAACCAAATGAGACACTATTCCAGACATCAAAACCAAGCGACATAATATAAGTACGCATTCTAACACTCCAGAATGCATAGTTAGAGCCATCAAACAAGGGAGCTATGTTCGTAGCTAGACCTTCATGAGAACCCATGTGTGCAACCAGAATCTACCTCCAAGCATTTAAGCTCACATCCGAAGGAACCCTACTCTGATACCAATTGAAGAGCACACAAAAAATACTAAGAGAGGGGGGTGAATCAATATTTCAAAACATTAAAACTTAAAACCAAATAAATTAGCATATGAATTAGAACTCGAAACATTTGCAACGCCCATAGAACAAGATAAACACCATGAACACCAAGATTACATGGAAAACCCTTTCAAGTAAAAAACCATGGAAAAATATTGCTTTTATTATCTTCAAAGAGCACCAACCCAGTTACAAAAGTGAGCACCAACCCACTGAGAGAAAAACACCTTACTCAGACAACTTTTCAATCCTTGAGGCTTCACATGAGACAAAACTTTGCAACCACCTCAAAATATAAATCTGCACTTATTCAGAAAAAGGAAATCATCAAAGGTAAGACACGGCTAAAGATAGTTCTCCCATCAACCGAACCAATTTGAATAAGATACTCAAAAATATAAAAGAGCATGACATATGTCCTTAAGTTGTATTCAGATAATACCCATATTCATACTCCTTAAAAAACAAAACACTTATTCAAACACCCACGGCATTAGCCTCTACTCCTACAGGCTCAACAAAAAATTTGAATAAAACACAGCCTCATGGATTAACCCGAAAACATGCATATTTTCCACACCAAAATACTGTAATAGCACAGAAATGCATTAGAAGTGAAGGAACATCACATCTTCTACACAATAGATAAAAATGGCAATCCAATCTAACAAACCAAGAGCGTAGTCTCTTCACATCCACAACAAGGCATCGACCACATACAGTTCTTCTACGCACTCAAAAAAGATCTCACAAAATCATTGACTCAAATTTTTACAATCATATTAGCATCTTCACCAAAGCCCATATACTCAAAAGTAATAGCGATATATGTTTAAAACCTCAACATCTTCTATACAACGCGTGCCATAGTTTTCTCCAATCCACACAAAGAGCATGATACAGCCAAAAAGAGTAACTAGGATGTCTTTTTAATAAGCACAATTTTTTTTAAAAACACCCGACTCTCATTAGAACAAAGACTTTTGCAAATTTCTGTTTTAAAGAATAAGAATAGGAGCCGGCCCTAAAGTCTGAAATCTAATGCATAACAAAGAAACCGCTCTTCTACATATATTTAGAAGAACCACATTTTCTTATAGAGCGAGCCGTCACTATTAAAAGAATTTGCCAAAAAACATAATTAAATCATTGTTTATAAGTGATAAGAATTTTTTTTAAAACACGACTTTCTCATAGTCCGCATAATGCACTTGTTGACAAATATGAAGTGAAATATATTTTAAATGAGCACGTCCTCCTTATTTACCGACCACAACATATGCTGAAATAGACAGCCTGAGTATTAAAAAAAATGTAGCGATGCCATAATGACTCGTTCCCAAAAAATAGCTAAGAATAGTTTCTACATAAAAAAAACGATTCCAGAATATAGCTGCTCCATACTCTATAAGCCAGAAGTACTAAAAAAAACTACAAACATGACACTTGCACGGAGCCGCCTTCCCATAAAGGAGACGGAAAAAAATATTTAGCCGCCACACAAAACCATCTGAAGAAATAAGCCGATATCTTAAGTCAACATGAAGTCATTGAAATTTCCTTCATAGGCATTAACAAAAGATTCGACCTCAAATTGGAGCTGCCTTGGCAAAAAAAACAAAAGAGATGATAAAGAATAGAACTAGGCAGCTGATGTAGAGTCTAGACAACCAACAAGCTCAAGTAGCTAGCCAAACAGCTCAACCAGACAACCAACTAGCTCAACCAAGCAACCAACTAGCTCAAGAACACAAACAAGCAGCTCAAGCTTACAGGCAAGAAGCTCAAGCAGGTCAAGCAAGCAAGTAAGCACCTCAGCAAAACATCATATTGAAAATAATGATGATCTGATGAAAAATCAGTAGCACTATTTCACTCCAATCCTCTTTTCAATAAATAAAACACTGTACCTTTGACATCAATGACAAACATGTTCAACATTAATATGATTGAGGGCATCATCCTTGAGCCCCTTCCATGTGAATCTTTCCCTATTTTCTTCTAGGTTCTGAAATACCCAAGGTGGCTGACCAAGAGAGTATCATGAACTACTCACAAAATCTTTCCTTTCATACTTCATTTCAGCACCATGTAGATTCTTCTTTTGTAGAGGATGAGTTCGTTGCAAACTATGAACCTATCATCCAACAGCTTCCCTTCCAACATATCAACTACAAATGCATTCTTAGCATATTCTACTATGATTTCAGCCTTCCAATCAACAAAGATATGAGACATTGAACACAAATTCAGTGTTCTAAATAATACATTAGCAACATTTTTCTTTCCTTCAACATACGCAATGTCAAAGTCATGCACTTGAAGTTTGTTCACCCACTTTTGTCGCTGCTCGTTCAAATCCTTCTAATTGAGAAAATACTGCAATCTATTATGATCTATCTTGAACACAAACTAAACACCTACTAATTATTGCCTAAATTTGATTAATGCATGCACAATAGCCAACTTTTCCTTATCATATATAGAGAAATGTCTTTCCACCACCATGAGTTTTTGACTCTCAAATGCAATTTGTTTGTTTTACATAAGCATGGCTCCACTTCCTTCTCTTGATGCATTGCATTCCAAAATGAAAGGAAGGGTAAAATTTGGAATAGCTAATACGTGACATAAACTCATTACATCTTTCAACTTGTCAAATGCTCACTATGAAACTTCATTCCATGTGAAAGCTTCCTTCTTTTTTAGATCAATTAAGGGCACAACTAGTTGGGAGAAACCCTTAACAAATATTCTATAGTAGCTACAAAGGCAAAAGAATCCTCGTAGTTGTGTCAAAGTCTTCGGGGAAGGCCAACCAAAATAGCTCTAATCTTCTTTGCATCCACCTACACTCCATTTGTACTTATGATGTGCCCCAAATGCAAGATGTCTATAATGTCGAACTCGCACTTTGACTCCTTCACAAATAGAGTCTATGCTTCCAAAATTCCTAACACTTCATCACTATGTCATAAGTGCTCCTCCCACATCTCACTATAGATTAGAATGTCATCAAAGAAGACAAGGACAAACATCCTCAATTGCATGCAAAAAATTTGATTCATGCATGACTAGAAGGTCACTAAAGTGTTTGTTGAACCAAATGGGCTAACCAAAAACTCGCAGTGCCCATAATGAAACTAAAAGGTTGCCTTATGAATATCCTCCTCTCAAACTCAACTCTGATGGTAGCTTAATCGAGGATTTGTTTTTAAAAAATAGACTGCTACGTGAAGCCATTTACCAATTAATCTATCTTGGAGATTGGGTATTGATTTTTGAAAGTCTTATACAATCGATGCACATCCACATTGTGACATCTTTCCTCTTCACTAAAACTACAAATGGCAAAATAACTTGAGTTGAGTTTGATGTGCCCTATGTCCAACAATTCCTTTATTGATTTTCAATTTCTTCCTTATGCCTCTTGGGGTGGTGGTAGGGAGTAGTGATAACGAGCTTAGCACCCTCCTCCAACTCAATGACATACTCAAAGCCTTTGTTTGGTGATCTACCTAGAGGAATGTTGTTAAAGACCTTACTGTGCTTGTCCAAAATATTCTATACATCCACATGATAAGCTTTCTTACGTTTTGTGGGTTTTGTTACAATCACCAAACACTAAGTTTCCAATGTTGGTCGCCAATCACGAAAGATCCTCTCCATTCTTTTAGCAATTACAATCCTCGATGCTCTATTCGTCATTCCTCGATGTATCACCTCTTTCCCTTCAGATTAAAACTTTAGTTCCATGGTTTAGAAGTTATGTGTGATTTTGCCTAATGAGTACAACCACTAGATATCCAAAACCATATTTGTGTCACCTATGCTAACAACATAGAAATCATCCTTCATATCATACCCTCCAAGAATAAGGTTTAGCTAAGATATCTTTCTAGTGCATTGGATAGTGAATCCATCCCCAACCATTACATTGAACCCTTTGAAATCTTTTCTTTTGAGAACTCGCTTTGCCTCTAGCCCCTCATCTATGAAATTATGAGTAGCACCAATAACATAATCACCCTTTGACCTCGTAGAACCCCACAGATGTGTAATGTCCCCTTTTTAAGAAAAATTGATTGGTGAACAATTAGCCTAATTTCCAAGCTTCTCATAGGCTAATCGGTGAGCAAGGGGGAACTCCAAAGTTCTTGGAGATCACAGTTTCAATTTGTAATTTCCCCATTCTCAAATTGATAGTTGAAGATGTGAGCTAGCTCATTCACCATTCCCGTGAGCTAGTCATCCTGGTGAGGGAATGTATTTTGGCCAAGAGAATAATATTTTGATGAATTTTGTCAATAAGAAAAGAAGGGAATTAATATCTTATTATTTGGCTTTGGAGAAATTTCATTAAATTAATTATTTATAAAGTTATCTAAATAAATTAAAGGTAACTTTATTTTTAATTAATTTAATTAAAGTGACTTAAGTGAAAAAATAAAAGAATAATATAAAGTCACTTAAAAGAATAAAATATATCTTTTATACCACATTGATAAGGAAAGTGTGTGAGCTCTCCCAAGAAAAGAATAAAAGGATCTTATGGGCTCATTTTTTTGGCAATCATGATTTGACTTGTTTTGCATATTGAGAAATTCTCTTGGCTGAAACATAGTTTCAGTTTGATCAAGGTGATCCTCCCTTGATATCTAAGGTTTGGAGATGGCCCCATTCCCACTTTGAGAGGTGGATACATTCAGTGTTCATCATAGAGTTCATCTGAGGCATTTTTTGGAGGGTTTTGTGTGACAATAAGAGGTCTGTAATTTTGTTTCAGTCTGCAGACAAGCCATGAAAGAACTTGCATTTTCATTCATAGCTCTTCATTGAGAGGCCAGAATTTTGTGGGTACTTGAGGGATCATTTGCTTATGGCTTGGCAATCATTTCAAGAGTAATTTGGAGGAGTTAGAAGCTGGATTTAATTTAATATTTGCATCTCACTCAAGCAGCAGGGGCGGCCCTCTTGTAGTGGGGCGATTTTGGTATTTGGAGTGTCTAAAAATTTCAAATAAATTTTGGTGGCATCGTGTGGCGTCAAAGAGGAAGGGTGCTTCATCTTGGAGGACAATTTCAGCTTTATCAAAGAGAAACGAGTTTATTAGTGGGTGCTGCTACAAAACCAGGTTCTTCATTTTGAGGTTATTTTGCATTCAGTATCTCATTTGCATTAGGGGTTATTTGCTGGTATAATCAGCATCATGGCAATGTAATTACAGTCATAGTATGAATAATCAGATTGCATATGTAAGGCTGTCATGAGTAGGGTAGCTTGGCACTAATAGTTTCAGTCATATCTATATTGTAATAGGTCTGAATTGCATATGATTTCCAGCTTGTAAGCATTTACATTTCATTGCAATATCATTGGGAGAAATAAGGAGTTTGGCTGCCATCTATTTGTCAAAATGTCTCTTATATGTTAACGCATTACTTGGACTTAGTTTGCATGCCAAGTGTTTGTCAAAATGTCTCTTGGCTGTAGATGTGCATTTTGCATCTAAATTTCATGTATTTGCATTTGAAAATACAAAAAGAAGTTGCATATCATCTTAGTTACTTGTTTAGTTGCAATTGCAATCATTTTTACATTTCCAAACATCATTGGCATCAAAGCAAATCAAGACAAAACAAACTGAAATCATTACCAGCAAATTTGGAGGTTGCAAGAAAACTATTTGACAAAATTCCTAAGCAGCAAATCAGTGTTTTTGGATTAGATTTGGCAAGGATTACTTCAGTGGTATCAAAGCATTAAACTCCAAGCTTTGGGTAGAAAGAACTTTCTCCTTCTAGGTGAAAAACCCTAGAGGTGCAAGAGAGCACTCTTTCTCTAAAATTTGTGAGTCACTTTGGCTTACCAACTGAAATCTGGAGCTGAACTAGTAAGGTTCATTTCACGGTTTAGCAAAGTTGTTCATGGTAGTGAGTTCAATTGGTGGCATGGAGCTTGTTGATGCTTTCAGAATTGATTTTCAACCTTTAGGGGGCTCTCCAAACTTCTTGGAGAAGTATGCTATTTTAAAAAAGTCACCCAATTGCTTCAGTTCATTGTCTTGTGATCCAAGGACACTTTAATATGGTCAGAATTGCATTTCTATATCATTTTGATACTTTCCGCAACTTGGGTAAATTATTGAGTTATTTCAGCCTACACCTCAAAAGCACAATGAGTCTTTGAGGGAATTCTAAGATCAAGTTTATCGTTTGATGTTTTACTTTCATAAACTTTATTTCAGCATACATCTAAAAGAGCAATGAGCCTTCGGATGTGTTTTGGAGACAAGATTGTCTAGGTTTTGTGTTAACCAAAAATCATTCCCCATTTACTTCTAAATCCTCTTGCTCTGAATTTACTCGAGGAGATAGAAGCGTTATAAGTTTAGGCCTAGTTGTAGTTGAAGTTACGAAACCATAAAAAACCTCAACTGCAACGCAAAGAGTTTTATAACCTTGTGCTCTCAGCTGAGATAAAAAGATAGGAATTTAGTTTACTTTTTCTTTTTACGAATAATCAGCAAAAGAGGGAGCTTCCCCTCCTAATTTGAAGAGCAGTCTAACTGTACATAGCTGTCTGTTTCCAATCCACACACCAAAGGCACGAATTGAAACACCAACAAATCAAGACATGACATGTCTAACAATGCCAAACAATTTAGATATTTTGCAAGTAATTAATAATGATCATCACATCCTTCATTTCATACCAATCAATGATTATTTCAGCAATTTTCTCTTCAAAGGTTGTTCTTCCACCTATCATGAATCATTGACACAAGTTCCAAAAGAAGGCATTGAAATTATTACCAAGTCTAGAATCATTCAATTGAAAAACAAGAAGATCCCAAAGGGTTTACTATCTTTAGAAAATATCTTTTACAAACATGATAGATATATCCAAGATCAAATATATTATCAATCAAAGAAATTTGTAGAAAATGTGTTGATGAATATCAGTATGTTGGCGTAAAAAACTAACACCTCTGGAGTGTAAGTTTGTACGGACAGCTATGCACACTACGTAATGAGTGCTCTTCAAATTAGGAGGGGAAGCTCCCTCGTTGTGCTGGAATGCATGGAATAGAAAAGTAAACTAAATCCTATCTTTTTGTTCTCAGCTGGTAGAGGCACAAGGTTAAGAAAACCTAGAACGTTGCAGCTAAGGATTTTCTGGTTTTGCAGATCATCTAACTACAACTAAGCTAACTTCTTTAAATCTATCCAGTTTCCTCAAGAAACAGAGCATGAGGAAATGGAGCGGGAATGTATTACACGATAAACTTCAGGTGCGGGCTCACAACATGAAGGCAAGAGAGGCACAACTATTTGCTTATCCGGGAAGAAGCTTATTAAAACAAACGAATATACGATAAACCGGGTACAGCTTCACAACATGAAGGCAAGGTAGGCGCAACTATCTACTTGGCTGAATGAGTTTACTATCACACATATCAAACAATAAGCTTTGAGTACAGATTCACAACGTGAAGGCAAGGTGGGCACAACTATTTGCTCTTCTGAATACGCTCATGATAAACAAAACACAAGGTAAGCAACTGGGACAGTATATTACGCATGCAATAACGATCAAACCAGCAACCCCATTTAACTAAGATTGAATAAACACCATGACAATAACATGAAGGCAAGGTAGGCGCAACTATTTATTATAACAGCAATCATTCTTGAACAGATACAGTAATAGCAATACTATAGGCAAGGTAGGCGCAGCATGTATGCTATCAAGCAAAAGTTAAATTACAAATGAGTTGAACACTCTTATTTATAGACTTCAAGGTGTAGGCAACCCTAAAATCACCTTGAGTCAACTACAGTCTTGCAAGACATGCAAGATCTTATTCCTAAACCCTAATTGAATGAAACTATACAGGTAACTGGAAAACTATCATCAGTTAACTGAAACATCTAATCTCAATGGACAATGTGCAAACATGCGTCCTTATTGAAAGCAAGTTAACTGGAATGCTATCATCAGTTAACGTAGAAATCTAATCTAAACTCCAAGTGTATGTAGATGTTTCCAAGAAAGACATGGCATGCAATGTGCAACAACAAGTTAACTCGGAAAGAAGCCTCGAGTTTAACTCCTGTGTCTAATGTCTATCTTGGAAAAGGTGGGACGCCTTGAACTAAAGTTTACTGGCCCTGATCTCGGGTAATTAACCCATCCACGAAGTTGCTAACTGCATCACCATCTAGAGGTCTTCACATGTCTTAACTTAAGCTCTGGTGGAGAATCCCATGTCTATGCAGCATGTCTTCTCCACTAGTTATCTGACACTGGAACTCACCCTTACTCCTGGTCGCCTCATCAAACAATGTTGACATGACTGTAAGCTGATTCAACTTGCAGCCAATGGTCTCACCACTGAAAATATTGTGAATAAGTGCTTGGAGCTCTAATTGAACATTAGTAAGCTCAACATAGTCACCACCCACATGCTGATACAAGCATGGTAATTGAGACACAAAGTTTCTCACATAGTGGAGTGCATTGGTAACATGCACTCTACTCTCAGCCAACTCAGATGCTATCTTTTCTTCTATCTCCGCCTTGAAGATCAACTGTGTTCTCCAAACGTAAACATCTTCCTTGTCCTCTGCATCTGTGACTGAGTCAAATGACATTCCCAGGTTAGCAATCAGAATCTCATCCCTGGGTCTACTGATGGCCAAATCATGCTCCTCCTCCTGAAGTCGTAGACGAAGCTCGCGTGCATTATACCGCAATTGGTACAACTCTGAAAGTACAAGGCAGCCTCTAGCAATGAATTCCTCCTCCCACTCGTCTGAGGGAGCTTCCCCTCCTAATTTGAAGAGCACTCATTACATAGTTTGCATAGTTGTCCGTACAAACTTACACTCCAGAGGTGTTAGTTTTTACGCCAACACAGTACTATAGATGAGCATAGAATGGTTAATTTTATAAAGTGTTGAATGCCAAAATAAAGAGATAAATTCAAAGCACTTTTTCAACAATACAAAGATATGTTCACATGGTCTTATGACGATCTCAAGGTTTTCACACCAAGGGAGTTGTCTCCCATGATTCCTCTCAAGACAAAAGTCAAGCCCTTTAGATAGAAATGTTACTGCAATCAGCATCTGCAATGAACCATTTATGTAGAGATTCAAAAGATGTTAACAGCAAGGATAATGTTTCTCATATACCATTCCACATGGTAATCCAATATCATTCCTATTCACAAGAAAAATGGAGAGATCAAGATATGTGTAAACTTCTGAAATTTAAATCAAGCTTCATTAAAGGATAATTATCCACTTCCTATCATGGATCATACTTTACAAACAATGGCATGGTCAAAGATGTCCTTGCTTGATCGACATTCCAAACATAATCGGATTTCAGTCGGAGCTAAAGATCACTTTAAGACAACATTAAAGAATAATTATCCACTTCCTATCATGGATCATACTTTACAAACAATGGCATGGTCAAAGATATTGTCCTTGCTTGATGGGTACTCCAGATATAATCAGTTTTCAGTCAAAGCTGAAGATCACTATAAGACAACATTTACAGCAACCACCACCTGGCCTTATCAACATAGGTACCATGTTTCAAAGAACAATGGACCTGTCTATTGGCGACTTGAAGAACAAAGTTAAAGTTGTATATTTGGAGGATCTCACAATCTTCTCAAAGAGACAAATTCATCATTTTTAACATTTGACAAATGTTTTTGAAAGATGAAGATTTTATAGCATCTCCTTGAATCCAAAAAAGTATATCTATGAGAACAGAAAGAAAATTATTAGGGCGTATAGTTTCCAACAAAGGTACAAACTTGATCCAAATTGAGTTGATGTTATTTGTCAATTGTCTTTGCGTACAAGTAAAACTAAGGTACATTAATTCTTCAGCAAGGTCAATTTCTTGCAGCTTTCAATTGGACCGGGGAAGGGAAAAGAACACTCATGGAGATGTCCAATACTAGTATGTTTGGTTTCAGTTAGAGTTTTCTCTTATATTGTTATGCTTTAGAGCATCACATGTGTGCAATTCTTACACAAAAGCTGGAAGAAGATGCAAAAATTCCTATCTTTTTCATGAGTAGCAATTTCAAAGATCATGAGATTCAATAGTCATGCAATCAAAAACTCCTGTACTTTGGTAGTTATGGCAAATCCATCAGTGAAAACAATTCTTGCTCAACAAGAGATGGGTTCAAAGAGAGGAAACTGGATTGCTAAGGTTCAATATAATCTTAAAATCAGACATACAAAGCTGATCCATAGAAGAGGATTATGTCATCTCATAGCTAAAGGAAGAGGTAGATATAAGGGAGAGGCTATTGATACAACAGAAAATGAACACCCATTGATATTGTTAGGTGGGTCTACAGATGAATAGTATACTTATATAGCCTACCACTTGACATATGGAGATTGTCTGAGCCATACAGATAAACAGCAAAAGAGGACAATGAAGTTGAAAGAACTCAAGTTTTTACCATGGAAAAGGTGTGAATTAAAACACTAAAAAAATTAAGCCAAACATTTATGTGAAAAAGACGATGTACAAGTGATGCAAAATACACAAATTCAATCTGCATTTGTTAATAGTGCTCTAAATTTGAAAGCATGTTTTATTTTGCATAATTCAAATATCCATTTCAATGATATATAACAGATGAAAAATCAAACTTTTCCACATAACTCTGTAGGCAAAATATAACATTACATACCTGCTCCCATAGCTTCTGTCATATTAGAACTATATGTTTCAGATTTCTCCTGTTTGGTCTCATCGGCATCACTTGTTTCCACATCAGTACCAGAATATGCCTGAATGAGACCAGTATCCATTATTGAAAGAGTATAAATTCATAAAATGATCCGGACCAGAACAATTAGAGATCAAAATCAATTAAAAGATTTGTCAATAGGAATAAGTTGAGTCATAGCAGCAAAAATCTTTTGGGGAAAAAATCGGCAAACCAAAAGTAAAAGATTTTTTGAAAAAATCGGGAAAAAATCGGGAAAAAAACGGATTTAAAAAAAAACGTTAAAAATTGTAGAACAAGAGATAAAAGCTGTTTTTTTTTAAATTGAAAGGCATTTCCATAGAATAGAGATATAGAGAGCATATAAAATAAAGAGTTTAACTAATGAATTGTAGAAAATATTTTTTTGTAATTTATATTCATATCGCTGATTATATTCATTGCATTGCACATCTTTCAAACTCAAAGCATTACTTCACATTGCATAACTAATAAATGCTGATAGATGACAAAATTTCAATTACAATATAGTTTTTTACAAAGTCAACCTAAGCAATTATCCAATTACTTTACATTGCATAACTAATAACTAGGAGCAGCTGCCAATTGCATTAGCTTATCAAGGCATTCCATGAGACCACATTTCTTTGAGGCATTTTTTCAAACAGCTCACTGCCTTGTCTATGGTACGACATTTTTCATACATGTCTACCAAAGCATTTTATCAAACAGTTCACTGCCTTGCTGCTATGGCTGAAAGCCTAAAACAGGTACTTTCAAACAAGCTATGGATGCTTGGAAAAAATCTATCAAAACATAATAGTAAGCAATAGCATAGACAAGGCAGTGAACTGTTTGAAAAAATGCCTCAAAGAAATATCACCATGAGACCATATTTCTTTGAGGCATTTTTTCAAACAGTTCACCGCCTTGTCTATGCTACCATATTATTCATACATGTCTACCAAAGGATTTTATCAAACAGTTCACTGCCTTGCTACTAAGGCTAAAAGCCTGAAATAGGTGCTTTCGAACAAGCTATGGATGCTTGGAAAAAATCTATCAAAACATAATAGTAAGCAATAGCATAAACAAGGCAATGAACTGTTTTAAAAAATGCCTCAAAGAAATGTGGTCTCATGATTTTTCATACATGTCTACCAAAGTATTTTATCAAACAGTTCACTGCCTTGCTGCTATGGCTAAAAGCCTAAAACAGGTGCTTTCGAACAAGCTATGGATGCTTGGAAAAAATCTATCAAAGCATAATAGTAAGCAATAGCATAGACAAGGCAGTGAACTGTTTGAAAAAATGCCTCAAACAGTTCACTGCCATGACAACCATCACCATGAAACCACATTTCTTTGAGGCATTTTTTCAAACAGTTCACTGCCTTGTCTATGTCTTCTCATGGCTTTCCATCACCATGAGACCACATTTCTTTGAGGCATGTTTGAATGCAGACAACCATCACCATGAGACCGCATTTCTTTGGGTCATTTTTTCAAACAGTTCACTGCCTTGCTGCTATGGCTGAAAGCCTAAAACAGGTGCTTTTGAACAAACTATCGATGCTTGGAAAAAATCGATCAAAGCATAATAGTAGGCAACAAGCTATGGTCTCATCATTTTTTTTTCACGTGAAAATCAACACAATTTTATTCACATTTTTTTGTAGGTTTTAAATGCGTTTTTTTGTGATTTTGCAGCTTTAAATGGGAAAAAATCGTCCAGCCTGCAGATTTTTGAAAAATCGCGATTAATAGGGATTTTTTGCAGATTTCTGCTTCTATGGGAATAACACAAAAATTAGATAATCATGAATTTCTTCATATGACATTATGAACTTTGATTACTTTCGCAACATAGATTGATCATGCAACTTAACATGCCTAGAACCTATATCAATAAAAAGTTCATGTCTATGAAAGTAGATCCTTGTTATTAATTATTTGTGTTTTTGGGAACAATGTACTTGATCTCATTGATATGTGTTTTTATAACTTTTACGCCATAATTAGTCAATAAGGTCCATTCATGAAAACAAAATAAAGTTAACAGTCGCTTTCCAAATCCCATGTTTGAAATCAATATTATTAAGGATTGCTTGGAAGCCCAAGGTTTCTTAGGCCACCATAAGCACGAGAGCACATATGCCTTAGGATTGCCAATAGTATCACATATTTGGGTGATCAAAATTATGAGATGGAGAATGATTGCCATGGAGCATCCCTTTACTTTTCCCTTACTAACCATTTTCCTTTAAGGAGTTGTTGTACCCAAACCAAATTTTTTGCTTCATTAAAGCATTTTGATTAAAGAATCTAAACTTTGTTAAAATGAGGTCAAAATACTAGTTTTTGGGCGGGTCAAGAATGGACTTTGGTCAGTGGCATGTTAGTCATCAGCAAGCAATTGGTTAATACCTAAAGCACAAAACCTGAACATGAGATCCAGAACAGAGAATGAATGATGAAGGAGCATTTCACGACAAGATTATACTTCTACAAGGTCGTTTCAGTGGCCAGAGAAGTGTTTTTCAGAGCAAAGACAGATGAATTTTCAAGCAGAAAACAAGATTTGCGCCCCTGTAGCTCAGGGGCGCCCTTCTTTTTGGAGGTTCAAATCTCATTGCATGAGCTTGCTAATGGATAAAGTCTCTTCAGGATTAGCCCAGCTTTCCAACAAGCTACTGAGCGAAGGTATACATAGTGCAGAACTCCGGTTATCAAGGTCAGAAGCTGAGACTACAAGCAGGATGCATGTCACAGAAATTGAAGTGTTCATGGTTTGAGCGCCCCTGCAGCTCAGGGGCGCCCTTGAGTTCGGCTTCCCGGATAGATGAAATTGCAGATGAGGTCTTCCTGAGGTCTTTTTTGTAATGTCCCCTTCCTAGGCAGTACAGTTGGTTCAGGGGTTAGCCTATCATTCAGATCCTCGTAGGCTGACAGATGTGTTTAGAAGATCACTTGAGGCAGTTATCCAGTGTTTGGGAACATTACTCCTTTAGTTGATTCAGGTTTGGGCCCTGGCAGACATTTCCAGAGTGATTTACAGATACTTACTATTTATAGTAAGTCAGGCAGGCAGGAGTTGCTATTTATGGCAGGGCACCTGGCTCAGTTGGTCAGCTCAGTTTCGACCCAGTTTGATGATTTGATGAGCAAACAGTGTTTACTTGGGCATTGAATGATTATTAAAAGTTTATTAATTTGACTTTATAATATAAAGTCACTTTAATGAAATATTAAAGTATTTATTAATTGGCGAATTATAAAGTATTTAATACTTTATAAAAAGGGAGATAAATAATAATTAAATGAGCATTTAATTATTCATCAAAAAGGGACGCCATTTATTAATATTTTTCCTAAGTCTTAAAGGGACGAATTTATCATTTATTTAAATGATTATTAAATTGCCTTTTTGGGTCGAACTTGTGAAGGGAGATATAAATATTGCCAAAACAAATCGAACTCACTTATCTTATGATTATTCTAATTTGTCTTTTCTCTCTAAGAGAATTGGGGTTTGTGAAACAAGGGTTTTAGTAGATCATCGTATTTTGGAGAACGTTCCCTCTTCCGAATCAGGCATACTGAGACTGTGCAATACCAATATTGTCAGTTCAGTGGCTTCATCCAGAGGTCATTACAGAGCATAACGAGAAGATTATCAGCAGGTTATTGAATCGATTTATTTCCAATCATGATTCTTGTTCATTACCAATAGTTACCTGGCATCTGGCACACATATCAAGGCTGTACGGATTTCCCATTTGCTGGTATAGGCCGTACATTGCACAATCAAGGCCGTACTTCTCTTCCAGTCAAAAACGCCTTGCCTTTTTGGGCGATTTGACTTCCAGAGGTGGCGCCTAGGGTTTGTGGAATCATTGCAGCAATTTCGAGGTGGGAGATTGCCTTTTGTCATTCAGCCGTACCATTTCATGCTCTTTCACAGGCAGCTGCAAGCTCATCCAGGTTTTTCAATAAATAGTTTGTTTTATCTATATGCTTGATCTCAGTAGTTGTAATCGTTCTGAAAGAACAATAAATCATCTGTCTTCAGTCTATCGATTGTATTCTTTCATTTTCAGCCTTCCAGTATTTATTTTAAATTTTCAAAGCGTTTCTTTTCAAAATCGCACCTTTCTCCTTTATTGCAAAAACTACAAAAAAAATCAAAACAAAGAAAAAAAACAACAAAACATTGCATACACGGCCAAAGTTTGGGTTGAGAGACACCTAGTCTCTTACATTTTCTAATCTAGTCTAGCTTCGCGATGCATCAGTTCGCAAAACGATCCAACATTTCAAGTGACCGTGACAGAGGTTCTACCGAGCAAGTAAATCAGAGGATGGAGAAACCTGGCAATACACAGCTGCACATCTATAGGCTAGGGGCGCCCAATCTTTAGGCCTGCTAGATAAGGTTATTTGCATTCACAGTCTTCACAAGACTCGTGCGCAATTACTCCAGCTATCCAACAAGTCTAGTCGTCAGTCTCCGGGTGGCAAACGCTCGTACGTGCGAGGTCAGTGTGGTAATGCTGAAAAGTGAAAATGACCGAAAAATGGCTAAGTATGGGAAGTACACATCTCCTTGAAAAAGGCGCCCTTCTCTTTGAGGTCTTAGAAACAGTTTTCTTGCTTCGTCACCTCTAGAGGCATCTCTTGCAAGATGATTCAATTACGCAGAGAGACAGACGGTGCGCGAATCGAAGCACTCCAGCTCCCGATGTCAGGGGTCAAAGTATGGTGTTCAGATGAAAGTCACACTTTTGTCAAAAGGGTATTTGCGCCTTCACAGGCTAGGGGCGCCCATCTTTTTGGGGTTCCTGATGCAACTTTCAAGTACCTTACATATAGTCGTTGGATGCATAGTACTTTCAGTCATGTAATGAACCTATCATTCAGTCAACAGGGTTCATCGTTCACCACCAACGGCAGTTTGAAGCGTTAGATGGCAAAACGGAGAAATGGCCAAGTCTGGTGACCTTGCATCAATTTAATCAAAGGCGCCTAATTGCTTGAGGTGTCAGATGTTGGTTTTAGCAGTTGCAACTCCCAGCAGACATTTCGTCCTCACTATGTAGGCTTCGCAATGGATATCTCAGATTAGTCACAAGTTCACTCAGTCACCCGGAAATTAGAGCTAAACATGGCCAGGTGTAACTTTGCAGTCGGCTATGAAATAGGAGATAGTCAAAAATCTAAAAACTCTTGCAAATGGACGCCTAGAATGTCAAATTTGGACTTTCCAGAATCAGTGAAGTTTGTCGAGCACATCTAGATGCTATTTTTCGCTAAATGATTAAAATTATATTTTAATATTTAATTTTTGCATGCATATACATTAAATGGCGTTTTTTCTTCAAGGAATTAAATATTGGCGTCTCTTTTAATGTATATTCATAAGTTTGCATGTTACAAATTAAATATTATTTTTATTCACGAGACTCGGAGTCAGTGGCAGTTCAGCTAGTGGAGGACCAATCGAATTATTTCTTCCAGATTTAGGGTTTTGAGCTTGCAGTCTTGCTTTTAGGGGACGACTTGGTCTATTTATTGCATCTATGGCGCCATTTCTCATTCATCCAACTTAGAGAATTCAAATTTCTTCAAGAGATTGGCGAATTTTCATCAGACAATCGGGTACGAAGGCAGCAGAAACATTCTTTTATAGGTACAGGTCTAGATTCAACAACAGATTCAAGGCAAAGTGGCGATTTTTGAAAGAAGAAGACAAAAATAATAATAAAAAATAAAAAACGTCTTTCTTCTCTTCTAGAATTCCTCTATTTTCTCATCTAGAATTCTCACATGTTCGAAGAATTGGCAAATTTTGGCAAAACAAAACAGTTGGATTGATTCGAAACGATTTCCTTAGACAAACCCATGTGCTAGAATTTTCAAGAAAATTTGTTCCAGGGCATCAGTTCTTGAGGCTCTAATTTTCTTAACTGAAATTCCTTTGCATGGCTGAGTAGAAGTCGAATTTTTACATTTTTGACGTTCTGGGTTGTCTTAGAATTATTTTCTGAGCAAAACCTATATCTCAAAATTTTTCGTGAAAATTTACATCCGACAAGCTATTTTTAGCCTCAGCGGGCTATTTTTAGCTTTCCAGAAAAGTTGTCAGAATATAGCCATGTTCACAGTCAATAGGCGAGTTTTTCAAAATACAGTTCACTCAACTCGAATTCAAGACCAAGTCGGTCTTGACTCATGACTTCATCGGGACAGTTGATACGAATCTACATAAGGTGCTTCCAAAAGCAGTTTTAGATCCACTCAAGATCAGAGATTCGATAATCCAAAACATATAGCAGTTCGGGTTACTTGAGGCCGCTTCCATACCTTTCTTAGTTCATTGCATAGAGTCTGTAATGTCTTGCATTAAGCATTACTGCACGGGAGATACAGTCAGTAGTTGGGCGTGTTATTTGCAGTCTCAAACCCTTGGATATCGAGAGAATTTTGGGTATTCCTCAGCATCCAGATGGTCTAGTCATTTCTATGAGTCAAAGTGAGCAAGCATTCAATGCTGAATTGGATAAATGTCAGAGTAAGATGACAGAAAGGTGGCTGAAACAGAAAAAGACCAAGTTGCCAAAAAATGTAGGTCGTGGTGAATACAGAAATGAGTATGCAATTCTGATTACACTGCTTAATCGTGTCTCAGGTCATGCAGAGGCCAATAAATTTCACCCATGGATGTACTATATCATTGGTCGAATCATCTCTGGGCAAGAACATTATGATTGGGCATCCTTCATCAGTGATGCTATTCACAAGCAGATCATCGGTTTCCTAGTTGCACACTAGTTTCATATGTGTTCCTACCTCGTGTACTTGATCGCCTATCAGGGTCATTTTAGAGGGTTGAACACGATGGGCATACTCAGTGCACAGAAAGTCTATTGTTACTATGATCAGCTCGAGTTCACAAAGGTTGAAAGACATTTCAAACGTGTGCAGGAGGCTTTTTTGACTTATACAGTGAGAAATTTGGACCGGGAGTTGCACATTCGTATCTCAGCAGTTGCTAGAGCAGCAATGGAAGGTTGGGCAAACTGGTACATTCAGTTCCCTACATACACCTACATCCGTGTTTATGGATACACAGGAAATCCAGCTATGCTACCAAGTTATCCTTCGCATAAGACAGTATTCATGGAGTTCTTGAGGCAGCTGTATGAGGTTCACAAACGTTTGCGCCACAAGCATAAACAGGCTGCCAACTTTCCTTTGCAGTTCGGGATATATTGGTGCAAGATAGCAGTTGATGCGAAGGCTGCAGGACAAGAGTTAGAGAATTGCAAACCCAAGTACCTGATTGACACACGCACATATGATCCTTGGGGACATTATGCAGCACGCCTTGGTAGTCGCTCTTATATCAAACCTACAATGGAGGACTACTGGGTGAATTGTGAGGATGACTTCGAGGTACGCAAGCGCAGCTACAGCAGGTTCTCTCTTCCGTAAATATTTGTCTTCTTGGCAGAAGAGGTGGAAGGTTTGTCAGAGGATGAGGGAGATGCACTTCTTCAGTTTTACAGAGAACAGGTTGATGGACAACCATTGTTGACAGTTGATTGGTACGCCAAAGAGTTCTCATCGATGAAGAAGAGGTCGAGCAGAGTCATCCAAAATAGTATGCTTTATCTAGAAAGCAGAAGGACCAGGAGGGTAACTATGCCTACAGCAGAGCCGCCATCAGTGAGAGTTGTACTACCTTCCTCATCAAAGCCAAAGCAGAAGAAGAGGAGTAACCCTCCTAGGAAGAATCCGATGCCTAGTAACTCAAAGGGAAAGGCATCCGTTGCTGTTTCACATGTAGAGCCTGTCAGAAAAGTTGTTCAAAGTTCACCACAGCCTGAGGTTCAGCCACATATGTCGTCACCGACACCAGAGCAACCTCCAATTCCAATTCACATCGATTTGGACTTGGACTCTCCACCTCCCAGTAACACCTCTACACATTCACTTTCGTCAAATCCTCCTATTACTAGTACAGATCATTCCAGTGGGATTAGTCGGGATTCGTCTTGGCTTGAGAGTCAGCTGGGAAGAAAAAGGAGACAACCATCTTATGTACTTGATCATTCAGATTTCGATCATGACACAGATGCGCCTGATAAAAGGATCAAGAAACAAGTCCACATTGAGAGGAATGCAAGCAAGGAGATCATCGTTGAGACTGCCACACCTCCAGAGGTTAAGAGTCTGAACGAGATGGAAGCTCAAGACTTCAAAGTGATCACAATCAACTTCGATAGAAGTACTCGCCAGACGGAGATTGATCTCCTACAGGTTGCTACAGATAGCGCAAGGGATAGAATGGTTAAGGATGGAGAAGATAAGTCAGCTCTCAAAGTTGAAATACAACAGCTTCGCCAGTATATTTCTAGCCTTGTTCACAGAACAGGGAATGTTGTCACCGCATCCCCACTGATGTTAGAACCGCCAGCAGAACAGGGTTAGCTTGATCACTTGGTTGCATATGGCAAGCGGTTAGATGAGTGGGAGGAGGAGTTTGTTACTAGAGGCCGCCTTATACTTTCAGAGTTATACCAGTTGCGGTATAATGCACGTGAGCTCCGTCTACAACTTCAGGATGAGGAGCGTGACTTGGCTATTAGTAGACCCAAGGATGAGATCCTAATTACCAACCTGGGATTGTCATATGAATCAGTCACAGATGCAGAAGATAAAGAGGGTGTCTACACTTGGAGAACACAATTGATCTTCAAGGCTAAGATAGAAGAAACGATAGCATCAGAATTGGCTGAGAGCAGAGAGCATGTTACTAGTGCTCTCCGCTATGTGAGAAACTTTGTGTCTTAACTACCATGCCAATATCAGCGTGTGGGTGGTGACTATGTTGAGCTTGCTGACATTCAGTCAGAGCTCCAAGCACTCATTCACGATATTTTTAGTGGTGAGACCATTGGCTGTAAGATGAATCAGCTTACAGTAATGTCAGCATTGTTTGATGAGGCAACCAGGAGTAAAGGCGAGTTTCCGTGTCAAATCACTGGTGGAGAAGACATGCTGCATAAGCATGGGATACTTCGTCGGAGCTTCAGTTCCCCAGAAGGTGACGCAATCAATGACTTCGTGGATGGGTTGATTGCTCGAGATCAGGGCCAATAGACTTCAGTTCCAGCCTTTCAGGATAGACTTCATGCACGGCAGTTAACTTGACGCTTCTTTCCAAGTTAACTCATTGTTTCACATCTCACGCATGTCTATCTTGGAAGTATCAACATTCACTTGGAGTTTCTTTTTTAGGATTTACGTTAACTAATGGTAATATTCCAGTTAACTTGCTTTCAATAAAGACGTGCATGCTTGCACATTGTCCATTTAGATTAAATGTACCGGTTAACTAATGCTAGCTTTCCAGATAACTGTATAGTTTCCATTATTAGGGTTTAGCAATAAGATCTTGCATGCACTACAAGACTGTAGTTGACTCAAGGTGATTTTAGGGTTGCCTACACCTTTGATGTCTATAAATAAGAGCTTTCAGCTCATTTGTAAATAACTTTTGCACGAGAGAGAAATATATGATGCACCTACCTTGCCTGTAATATTGTCTGTTTTGTATTTGTTCACGAGTATTTGTTATGATGATGAATTGTTATGCCACTTGGGTTTCATGCAGTTGTTATGATGAATGCTCATCTTAGTTAAATGGGGTTGTTGGTTTGATCGTTGTTGTATGCATGTCTTGTCTATGCAATACATTGTCCCAATTGCTTACCTTGTGTTTTGTGTTCAATAAGCCTATTCAGATTGAGAAAATCGTTGTGCCACCTCGCCTTCAAGTTTAGAATCTGTACCTAAAGCTTATCGTGTGATGTGTGTGTCAATAAAATTATTCATCCAAGCAAATAGTTGTGCCACATTGCCTTCACGTTGTGAATCTGTGCTTAGTTTATCGTATATTTGATTGTTCTAATAAACTTCTTCCCAGCCAAGCAAATAGTTGTGCCACCTTGCCTTCACGTTGTGAATCTTATCTGAAGTTTATCGTGTAATCACATTCCTACTCATTCCTCATGCTTTGTTTACTTGAGGAAACTGGATAGATTTAAAGTAGATAGTTTAGTTGTAGTTAATGATCTACGAAACCAGAAAATCCTTAGCTGCAACGTTCTAGGTTTTCTTAACCTTGTGCCTCTTCTAACTGAGATAAAAAAGATAGGATTTAGAATACTTTACTTTTTCACGCATATCAGCAAAAGAGGGAGCTTCCCCTCTTAATTTGAAGAGCACTCATTACGCAGTGTGCTTAGCTGTCCATTTTGACTTACACACCAGAGGTGTTAGTTATTACACCAACAGGAGTGAACCCTAATATCTAATTCTAGGATGCCTAGACCTCCTTGATCCATTGGAAGAGCACAAAGGTCTCAAACCACCAAAGGAAGCCCCTTCACCCATCCACAGTGCTATTTCCCCCCATAGAAAGTTTTTGATCACCATTTGGTCCTTTGAACATATTTTCCTAACATGGGAAACATCAATAACAAACAATAGCAGGCATGTCTTGTTTCTATTCTATCCCAATTGCAATTTTTCCCACTAATGCAAGATTATGATTACTCCAAGTTTGGAGTCCTTTTCCAAATATGTACATTACCCGTTGCCATAGATCTAGATATATAAATACCAAATTGAAAATCCCAGCATGAAACATTCCCACTTGGGCATATAAGTTTCTCGGTTTTGTTCAGCTAAAAAGAAGGCACATCTTCACCACTAAGAAAGACCACACAGTCCTACATGTGTGCTTACAAGGAGTATCGTCAGCTTATTAGACCCATAGGTACAAATAGAGTGCACATTAATCTAGTGTAGCGATTTGAGGCTTAGAGAAGGCACTTTGGCTGTGTCATTATATTTGGGTAGCATTCTATATGCCTTAGTGTGAGCTTGCTTACTTCATTGAGGAATTTTGGTTGAAAAGATCCTTTTGGGCCTCGATGAACCTCTTCTATTCAACAAATAATCCTCTTTCCCATTAAGGAGTATCACAGAATTGAATCATGAGTCCTCAATTGAGGGAGCCCTTTTCATTTTAGTTGTCTTTGCTTGGCTCAAACATTGTCAACCTAAGATACTATATCCATTTGGAAGCACGATGTGCTTATAGTATTTATATTGGTTGTTGTTAAGAAAAAGATGAAAGTTTAAAGCCCATTTGATCTTAGTGTGTTTTCATAAAGTATCTATGAATATTTTACATATACTTAATCCATTTATGGAAATAACAGACCACATATTTGTCTATTACTTTTTTGAATAAGTAATTAAAGTACAATTTCAAATGGAAGTATCTTTGTAGCTGCAAAAATTGAGTGAGTGCTTTAATAATTGGTTTCTTATTGATGCAATCTCAACTTTGGTCGTTTATCCTTCGAGACTTTTTAAAACATTGAATAGAATAAATGTGTTAATTAGAAATTTTCATGAGGTGTCTAGTCTACAATTGCACCTTTTGTTAAGATGATAATGATCACTAGAAGTGCATTTCCATATTGATCTCTATAAGTGATGTATAGAATTGCCTTTACAAATTTTTGAATTGAATGCTTTAACTTAAATCATATTACATGCTTGAAAATCTCATATTCAATTTTTAAATTATCCAAATCACAACATGGATGGCTTATTTTTTTCAAAAAGAAAAAAGAGTTTCTATATTATATGCAAAACAAAACAAAAATTAACCATGTATAATAAAAGGCTCTACTATAACCCCTTCTCTTGAAATTATCCTTAGGTATAATCTCTCTTTTTCATTAGGCCAACACGTGTAGGACCCATGAGCTCATTTCTATACTTCTCAGTGAACAAAGGGTGATTGCTAGAGAAGTATATACTAGTGATGATTAGTTTTGTTCATTTGTCCCTAGTATTTTTATGAGTTTTGAACCATTTCCAATATCTTAGGGGCATTTCCTATATTTTTGGAAGTTGATTGGTGGAGGTTGGTTGGAGGCAAGGCCCTCACCATTAGTCTCTTTGTGGAAGATTTACACTAAGGGGATCTCTTTACAATTGACTTCGTTCATGCACTTGGAGGTTTTTAAGTGTGCATGGTGATGAGGTGCAAACATTCACCTCATTATTAGGACAAAATAACCCCTTCCTTGACCATTTATAACCTTCCATAACTTTTGTCATGCTTAAATTAATAGGATTATATAATAAACTATTTACAATCTTAATTGATATTAATGTATGAATAATTGTTGTCCTTTTTGTGTTAATAAAGGTTTTTCAATGCTGATGATTATGTAGAAAGCCATGTTTTTGTGAAAATGGGACAATAAGTAATGATCAAGAAAGAGGGACTCTCTAGAGGCTTCAAGATACTAGATCTTCGAAAGCTCTGGAACCTTTGTAGCAACTATTAAGGAGGAAGATGTCTCTTTTCTTGCCAAATCAGGAGATAAACTACCATGTGATTGCTAATCCTATGAAACATAATAAAGGAGGAAGACTCCTATTTAGTAACGATTTTCTCAAAATTTAAACTATTTCATTTAATACATCTCAGACTGTATTTATGAATTTTTGTAGCATACTTTTAATAGCATCTATGATGTCACCATGATGCTATAATTTAAGAATTAGGTTGTAGTATAAGTATCTTTCCTGATGTTTAGTAAAAGACTTATGATGATGAAGATTATGATAACTCTTGGTGCATGAATTAAGATAGAATCATTTTTCCTATTTCAAGAAGCATTGCCTCACTTTTTTAATGGTCCTGTAAGTTGAAGAATTTGAACCTCTGTTGAGTTGGCCACTCAACTAAGGGATTGGAATACATGGTAGAGATAAGTAGTTTAGTTATGCATTATATTCGTGTCAAAGTAATTGTGTTTGTATCATTTATAACCTGCAAGTTTTGTATGAAAAGGTAGCAAGAAATGATAAAGGGTTGCCTCCACTCACCATTGTAACCCATTTTAATGAAGGTCAGTGCCTACATAACAAACCTTACAATAATGATTAGTCCAAAAGACCATAGAAAAATGATAGACAAGTAGCTCCCAAGCAAGGGAACTTCAAATCCCAAGACAAAGAAACCCCTAAACCCTTTGAGACAAGACAATGTGCACTTTCAAGACACCCCATCATGGTGTGAAAGTTGTCTACCATATGATCCATTCAATTGTGCAGTTGCAGTATCAACAAGCAAAAATGAAGAATTCCCTAATGAGGAAGGTACTCTAAGATCCCCCCTGGATTCGAGCATTATTTGTCTAATTATTTTGTAATGTGCCCTTTCTAGCCAGTGGTTTGGGGTTTTGGGTTAGCCTATGACTACAATTCCCGTAGGCTAGTGAGACGTTTAGGGGACCCATTGGGGAAATTCAGGCTCTTCAGTATGCATGATGTTTCATTATGGCTTGTTCAGGTCGGTGATCTAGCGTTCAGTGGGCCGTTTGAAGGCATTTCAAGAGTTCACCATTAATACTTTCTATTTATAGTAAGTAATATCAAGCTCTGTGACAGAACACCTACAATTGGTAATGGTGACATTTGTATAGACATGTAATATGTAGTATTATAACAATACTCGCATAAATGCAACCACTTGACCCATGCCTTCTACTGCCCTCCAATGTAGTTCCTCAGGTATCCCTCCACCCATTTATTAACTATTTCAGTCTATCCATCCGTTTGTGGGTGGTAGCTTGTGCACGGAGTGAGTTCCATGCCACAGAGTCTGAATAACTCCTGCCAAAAATGACTCATAAATTTTTTGTCCCGATCACTTACTATATTCCGAGGTAGCCCATGCAACCTAAATATCTCTCTGAAAAACAAATCAGCAACCTGCACTGCCATGAAAGTATCTGAAACCAGGAAAAAGTGTGCAAACTTCGTGAGTCTATCAACCACTACATAAATGCAATCCCTTCTCTGAGTTTTGGGTAAACCCGTGATCAAATCCATGGATATGCACTCCCACTTCCGATTAGGAATGGGTAGGGTCTGCAATAAACCTGTAGGGAAAGAGTGCTCCTGCTTGTTCTATTGGCATGTAGGACACTCTCTCACATACCTGAGTAACTCTTATTTGAGCCCTTTCCAAGTAAACCACTCCCTAATCTACCTGTAGGTTTTAAAGTAACTTGGGTGACCCGCCATAGGAGTGTAAAGGCTCGCAATATCCTCTTCTTCATAGAGGATCCTGGCACAAGAAAAATCCTTCCTTTGTAAATGATGAGGTCATTCACAAGGGTGTACCGATCATCTACAATTGTACCATCAATGAGCTCGGAAGCCCACTTATCCTTAGCATACTCAATTGCAATCAAATCTCTCCAATCATCTATAACCTCACCTAGAGAGCACAAGTAAGGTCTCCTCAAAAGGGCATCAGCAACTATATTTTTCTTACCCTTGACATATGCTATGTCAAAATCATAAGCATGCGACTTGCAGACCCATTTTTGTTGCCAATCGTTGAGGTCACGTTGACTTAGGAAATGTTTCAGACTGTTATGATCTGTCTTCACTAAAAATTTGTTGCCCACCAAATACTGTCTGAATTTAGCCAAGGCATGCATGATGGCTAACATTTCCTTATCATAAATGTTGTAACCCCTCTCAAGACCCTAAAGTTTCCTACTCTGAAAAGCGATTGGGTGCTTATCCTGCATCAAGACAGCACCAATGCCTTCTCCCGAGGCATCACACTGTAGCTCAAATGGCCGTGTGAAATCCAAAATAATAAGTACCGAACACGAACTCATCAACTGTTTGAACTTCTCAAAACACTATTGTGCTCTTAGAGTCCAAACAAATGCCCCCTTCTTCGTCAAATCCATAAGTGGAGCTGCCTACTGTGAAAAGCCCTTGACGAAGCAACTGTAGAAACCACATATCCCAAAGAATACCTTAAGTTACGTGAGATTGGTGGGAGGAGGCCAGTCAACTATAGCCTTCACCTTCTCGAGATCCATCTTGAATCCCTCGGCACTGATGATATCCCCCAAGTACAATAACTCTCTCATGCCGAAGTCACATTTTGATACCTTGGCGAATAGAGATTCACTCTCCAATGTGCCCAACACTGAATCCAAATGTGTTAGATGATCATCTCAAGTCTTGTTGAAGACTAGTATATCATCGAAGAAGACGAGGACTTTATTTACCTAGACTTAAAATGCTATGATCCAACTAAATATTGTGATTTGTTTCTTTCTTTGACAGGAGCATGACAGTCCACCCTTCCAAGATCGCTTGTCCTCAAGCAATTTTATTTTACTTTTTTTTTCTTTTTTTTTGAATGGTAGGCTTATAAAAGTAATAATTGAAGTTGAACTATGTAAGTTGAGAAATTTATAATATTGATTAGTAACATAAAATATTTTTTTTATCCTCAAGCTGGCAAGATCAAAGCTTTGATACCAATTGTAGTGTCCACTTTTGGGAAATTCCTAATTTTAGGCCTACAAAACTATATTAATCACTACAAATTGATATTAGTAATAACAAGCATCAAATTTATGATAATATTCAAATCCATACATAAAACATTATAATATTGAGATCAATAAATCATAGATAAAACATCATAATATTTAGATCAATAGTTCATAGCATCATTAATACTTAAATGAATAACATCATTAGTATTTAGTTCATAGCGAATTCCTCATAGCAAATCACATCATGGATTTATTGGAAATTCTTGCAAACGGCAATCTCAAGGTTGGTCATCTTTGTATTGTGAGACCATGGAAGGTGGGTCGCCCTTCCATCCCTCAATCCACCTTGGAGGCTGGTCGTCCTCCTTGATCAAGCCCAAAAGCACGAAAGGTCGGTCTTCCATTCCACCTCCTGGCCCACAAGCATGGAAGGTTGGTCGTCCATTCCATCTCGAGGTGGCATACTTGAGAAGAGCATGAAGGCTGGTCTTCCTTCACCTCTTGTGAACTCGAAAGGTTGAATGGTCTTCCTATTTGCAAGACACTTCACAAATTCAAAATATGACTTCTCAAGGAATTTGCTAGATTATATCTAAATAAATACCTCTTAATGAAATGATAAATTTACTCTTAAATGGCTGCCACCAATTATATTTCAGAATATTACCAAGGGTTGTTCTCAATCTCTATTCCAAAGAGATGTCTTATATTTCTTATTCTTATTTTTCCTTTTTCCAACTTGATGATCTCCACAAGGAAATGATCTCCATTTTATATCTTATTATTGAGGGATTCACAACCTTTCATATTTTAATGAGTCACAACCTTTCACATTAAGAGTCACAATCTTTCACATTAGGAGTCACGTCATATTTATTCTTAATCGATTGATTGAATGATGTTATGGATGTCCTTGTCAAATGAAATGATCTCCCTCATATATCTTCAAGTTTGAGGGAGTCACACCTCTTCATCGTTTCTGCCTTTTTGGAATATTCACAACTATTCCTTTTAATTGCTGACCTAAAACCCTCTTAGTTTAATTTTAATTATATATCTTTAATTCAATGAATTTTTGCCCTTGTTTATTCTTATAATCTTTATCGATCCCCTTATTAGAATTGTTGTCCATGTTTACTTTATTTGCCTAGACTTAAAGTGTTATGATCCAACTAAATATTGCGATTTGTTTCTTTCTTTGGCAAGGGAATGACATCTATATAAACTTCTCCATGAGCAATTCTATTGATCTGAAATCTTGTTTTGTTGATTTGCTTTTTTGATCACCTTCGTCTTGGACACTGATTAAGTGATAATATTTTGTCATGTTCTCTAATCATTTTTGGCACCACACTTTCTCTCTTCAGATTATCATATTTTGCTAACTAAAACTTGTACCATATCATTTGGCTTGTTCATAAATGGACTTTCCTCTACGGCACAATTTTCTTTCTTATGCTGATTGGATATTGCTTGCTGATCAGTCTGATCTTTTTATTACTTATTTTTTTAAATCAAAAGACTTATAAAGGTGCGCCTTTATTCCTTTTATATTGAGATGCGCTTTACCTTAGTCAGCTGCAATTTTTTGTTTAAAAGACACAAAGTCAAAAAATATATGTTCCCAATCCTAGTTGCAACTTTTTTCTCACAAGCGCACTTTTCAAACAATATATAGGAGCTGCTTGGAGATGCTGACTGTATGCTGCTGGAAAACTCTCCAAACTGATATATAGGAGCTGCTTGGAGATGCTGACTGTATGCTGCTGGCAAACTCTCCAAACTGATCGTTGAAATTAGTCTTTGACAGCTACTTTTGTTTGTTTCTGCCTCCTGCCAATTTCTTGTGACAACTGGGCACTAGGCATTTTATTTGTCTTTGTTATTGTCCTTTTGCTGGGCCTGGTTTCCAAGCATTGACAGCAGATCTTCTTTTTTTTTTATAAAAAGTGCGCAAAGGATTAGAAGCATTTTTCCTATCCTAGTCGTACCTTTTCTTGAAGTGTCAAGCAGTTTATAAAGGTGCACCTCATATGAGGAGTGCCTTGTAGACATTAGCTCAAAAAAAAGTTCATTTTTCTGAGTTTTTTGTTTAATTTCTAATAATATTATTAACAATTAAAAATTAATAATTTAAACATAAGACAGACAATAATAATAGTAATATATAATTAAAAAATTATTCATTAAAAATTAATATTATTAACAATAATTTTAATTAAAATTATTAATCAATAATCAATAATAAATTATCGATTAATAACTAGAGTTAAAGTGGATGAACAATTTATGATCATTTGCAATTTGGCATTTTTGAATTTTGACAGGACAACCTATGACTTGGCCAGAAATTGACTATTTTGGATTACAACACAGTTTGTGATTTGGTCAAAAATGAAATTTTTCAACTTGACTTTGACACCCAGCGACTTATTTCAATGTGACAAAGGAGCTTGTTGTAACACAATCATATTTGGGATTGGATACAACAGATTTTAACCAATGTTAGAGCTGGTGGCATCCACCATGTTGACGCTCAATTATTCTTACCAGCCTTGTTATTTAGAAGAATGCATGAGTGGCTTTTAGCCAATCTTTTGATAATTTAAAAGCTCAAGTACCTTGAAATATGTTAAATATTGTCTAGATGTGTCCAATTTTATCTTAAAGTGAGCTCATTGCACAATGAACTCACCAATGGTAGATTATTAAGTACAGTAAATATCAATTAATTTCTCAATCTATATATGCATTCTCAGTACCCTACATGAGTAAGATGAAATTTTCTGCTGACAATCCCCACAAGTCACAACGACAACTAGTCCTTTCTTATATTTTCTTTGCATTTAAAATATAATGGCCATTGTTTTTACTGGATATCTTATCTCATCAATTGAAGTATGTGTTTGTCTTGTTCCTTACCCACTATAGTCTCCTTTTTATTTGAACTTGTATTTTCTTGTTTATCTTGTTTCTGGTGGCAAACTCAAATGTTGAAACACGTAAACTGTTTCATTAATGTAATAATAGTAATATACAGACCACCAGTTGTAGAGGTATCATTGATATATGTGGATACTGCAGTCAACAGAGAGAAAAATACATACACTTGGAATAGTGTCTCTGTTTTCATGTGCATTATTGAACTCCATAGCTTTGTGCTCCATAAATGTCGCTCCAGTAGACAATGGCACCTGCAACTACACCTGTTAAATTATCTGAATATTAACCAGAAGCATTAAGTTATTTAGAAACTGCTAAAACACACCTTGGTTTTTATAAAGCAAGCATCTCATATTATTTGTGAAATTCAAATGAGATAAAGTCGTATTCACCTCTATACCAATATTTCTTCGTCTCAGAAAGCTCTTCATAGTAAATAGTCTCTGATTTATAAATGGTCAGAAAAAGAAACATATTAGAAGGTTTCTCCATAATGATCCTATAGTGAATAACATAATTATGCCTAGTCAAATAAAGAAACATATTAGAAGGTTTGTCTATTATGATCCTATATTGCAAACACAACGGGAGCCCAAAGTTTGGACAAACAGAAAGACTACCTACCAGTATCTCTTATTTACAATATTAATGCCCACTTTGGATATAATTTGACAGAAATAAACACTATTTACTTAGATAAAAAATCAAATGCACTCAACCCTAAAATCACATTAAAAATATTGTAACAAAAAATTTGAAGAGAAACATATTGATAAACATATGCAAAGAGAAGTAATGCTAACAGAATCTTAATTGCAGCACACTCATAGTATAAGACGAGATTACATATGGAAAGCCCTTCAGTTAAAAACCCAACAAAAATAGCACTCATTGTATTAATGCAAACATTCACATAAAATAAGATATTTCTCACTTGTGCTTAACCTTAGTCCGTGTGCAAGTATTTATAAGTACATCAATATAGAAAACCACTAAATAGCATTTTAATACAATGGGTATAAAACTATGAGCTGAAAAACTACCTATAGAGGCTCTAAAAAAATTCTCAGGGTAGCAAGCCATTGGCCCACCATACCTCACAGCCAGCGCACTACTCCAAACCCCATTAATTGTTGTGGGGTGTATAGTCTATAAGGAGTGTAAAACATGCAAAGTGTTCTACACATCCAACAAAAGTACAGTTGCATTAAGCAAAGTTTTATTTAAAAATGTAGAATAAATAGTAGCAAATTCATGCATGAATATTTATAAGCACATCAATATAGGAAACTGCTGAATGGAATTACTACACAACAGGCATAAAACCATGGGCTGAAAAAACAACATATAAGAACTTGAAAAAAATGTTAAGGGTGCAAGGCCACTAGCTCCCCATACCCCCAAGCCAAAGCACTGCTCTGGCCCCCATTAATTGTGGCTGGGTGTACAATCTATAAGGGGTGTAAAACATGCAAAGGATACAACACATCAAAACAAAAAATTTGTCGCATTAAGTAAAACTTTATCTAAAAATATGGTATAAGTACTAGCAAATCCACTCAAACTCAATACGAAGAATTACCTTTATTCATTCAGCAAAACATCCTAGATCCCAAAACAATTACAAAATACATCCAAATACAAAGAGATGAGAAGAAACACCAAATATCAAAGTGATCAAATTGGACATTACACCAAACAAAAATCCTTATATGTTTATATTTAGGTAATTAATCAGCCATGTGCATGATAGGCCTATACATAGGACTTATGAACCTTTTTTTATAGATTAATTAGTGAGGGTTCTATTGGGGTTCTCTCCCTTGAAATTTTGGCAATACATGAAGCTAGATAAGACCTGTCACAACAAGCCTTTCAACTTTTTACCACCAAGTCCAAGCATATCAGAGCATGGTTGGAAAACTCAGCGAGTACTCACCACATTTTAAGCTTGCCAAGTAACTTGCAAGTTAACTCGCCAATCAAACTCATCGAGTTTTTGGCAAGTACTCACTAGAAACTTGGCAAGTTTGACAAAAATACTCGCCAAATGCATAAAAAATGCAAAATATGGAAAAATCGAAGAAAAAAAGCGGAAATAATACTCAAAAATTTCACGATTTCGCCCTTAAAATGCATGAACACCCCTCACACTTCCTCACACAGCAGTTGGAGAGCAAATAATTTTAACAAAATGTGTCAAATACCTAATTTCTCCCTTAATTGATAAAATTGTGAAAATGTTGTGTAGGATGAAGTTTTGTGTGGTTTCAAAGGCCTTGATTTGGGCTTGGTGGTGGGGGCGCTACCCCTCAACCCAGCCCTCTATCGCAACAGGGAATGCGTCCAAAGTGTTGCCCCTACACCTCACAAGGGGCATTGCCCCTTGACCCCACGGGGGGTGTTGCCCCCAGACCCCCATGAGGAGCGCTACCCCCACACCCCATTAGGGGTGTTTCCCCCAAACCCCCACCAAACTCATTTGATTCATTTTGTAGCTATATTTTGCATAATATTTATATTTCTTTCAAAAATTTAAGTGTTTTTAAAACTGTTGAGTTTTTCCCGAGTACTCTCTAAGTCAATATTTTTGGGCTTGTCGATTACTCTTTGAGTCCGAGTTTGCGAACTATGTATCAGAGAATGAATTGTTTGTCAACAAAACAAACCTGAGGACACATTTTATGTAGGATTGTTACAACCTCCTCCTATCCCTAATCAAAAGTGGAAAGCATATCTATGGGCTTCATTACTAGTTTACCCAAGGTTCAAGCAAAAGATTGCATCTATATTGTTGGGGATAGGCTAACGAAATATGCACATTTCTTTGCTATCTCATCATATTTTAAAAGCTCCCCAAGTGGCAAATTTATTTTTCAAGAAAGTATTTAGGCTTTACATAAATTGCCTAAAAAATGGTAACATATAACAACAAATTCCTTAGTACTTTTTAGGAGTTGTTTCGTTTGATAAGTACAAAACTCACTGCAAGTACCAATTATCATTCTCAAACTAATGGTCAAACAAAAATAGTGAATAAATGGGTTGAGAGATATTTGAGGAACTATGCTTCAGATTAGCAATCAGCTTGGGTGTGGGGGAATACTATTATGTTACCCCTCGGAATTTGTATAGTTACTATTCTAGTAATGCTTAGAGCATTCTAATTGTAAGGAAGGTTTTGAATGAATAAAATGTGATTGAACCTTGATTCAATATGAGAATCTGTTACATGTTATGTTTGGCTCATTCTGTATTCTTGATTGATGTTACTCTTGGATAAGCAATGCATAGAGGAAAGTAATTAGTCTTGTTTTATATATTTGATTTATATATACTGCAAATATTGTGAGCAATTGACTGCCGTGGTTTTGTGCCATGGATGCAGGAACAGGAACTATTCCTCCAGGTGGAGGGGAAACATCACTCGGGAAGAGGAACTTGGTCGGCTAACCGGTAAAGTTGATCATATGAGCATACACACACTTCACTGAGGGTTTTGGGAACTGAGTCAGATTGAGTTGTCATGATAAGTCATCCTTAGGCTTAGGAGTTTCTGATTACTTCTTTATGCTTTATGAAGTGGTGTTACTTGATTGACTGACTTACTGTTCTATGAATCTTGAATGTGAAATGTGAACTGATAAGTTATACTGACGCCTGGAATTTACAGTTAAATGTATATATACATGTTTGTGCAATTACGTATATTAAAGGTGCTCTGACTGGCCTATAATACACGTAATTGGAGAATTGAAAATAAACATGTATAGATATATTTAAGTGTAAACTGGGTAAGTTTATTAATATATTTAAATAATATATTTAATATCGATACTATTATAGTCTTACCGATAATATAATATATTAATATATCTAATGTAATATTCGAATATTATATAGATATATTTATATAAAGGTAAATTAAAAACTATAATATGTTATATTAAATATAATACAAAATATATTAATAACATTTTAATATAAATATTAAAATGACTTTGCCTTGGAAAGATTTGAAATAGACTTATATAGTCTTTGGTAATTATTTTTCATTTACCATATAATGGAATTTAGAAATTTAAAATCATTGGAAATATATTGGAAATTATACATGAAAAATATTAAGGAAATGTAATGTTTGAACTATAGACTTTTAAAAGACTTAAAAGTAAATGTTTGAAAATCGCGGATTTCTTCACGGGAAGAAATCGCGCGACTGTGGGAACCAGAAAACAATGGAAATTAGTGTAAATGAACCCGCGCCCAGCTCGCAATGCTTTGGACCTGGTCGCACAAGCAAAAACGCCACCATTCTGGGACGCGTGGGCGGAAGGAGGCCAAATGCCTGCGTATTAACCTTGACGTTTTCTGTTGAGAACTTTGTCCGCCACTATTCATTCATTCCGCCATTTTTGAGGGCATGGTTAGTGACTAAACCTGTACGTGGATGCTTCACGAATTCGTCATGTGATAGTTGAAACATTCTTTAAAAATATGTTTGATTCATCACTTAAATTTGCTGAGTATCTGGTTATTTGTTTGCCACAGCGCATTTTGACAATGTCAATTGAAGAGGTGTCGAATTCTCATGCCTACAATTCTGTAAACATGAGAATTCGAAACCTATATATAGGTTTACTCTCATTGCTAATTTCACCACTCTCCTTCGCATTTGGAAATTACGAATTTCATTGCTGTAGCTTTTTCTGTGTGTTAAATTCCCTCTTTGCTGTTGAGTTTTGTGAGAGCTTTATTTCACCATCACTGCTGTTGCATTTTCAGTAAGCTGCAAACCATCATTGCTATTGAGTTTTGTGAGAGCCATTTACAATTTTACTGAGAGCCATTTATCATCTTGCTGAGACTGTATTGCTGAGAGCAACATTCCCTCATTACCAAACTGCATTTACCTGAGAGTTGTATTTGTTCATGCTTGAGAAGTAGCTGGTAAAGGCTGTGAAGGACGGTGGAGGAAAAAACTGAAGCTACCGATCGAACTCATTTCGCAAAAGGAAATCAGGCATGAGAAATATCTTTGTAGAATTTCTGTCATTGATTTAAAAATGAGTTATTTGTTTGCCTGATTATGCTTTGCATTATGTTGTAGTTTGAAAGGAAAAATATTAGAAAGCCTCTATTTTTCTATGGAATGGTATTGAATTGGGAATAGCTTAAATTCATTAGAAAAGGCTTATTGAATTAAGAAATAGCTTAAGAACTTGTTGAATTGAAAATAGCTTAAAAGCTTGTTGAAATGAAATAGTTTGATTTCATAAGAGAATTTGAAAAGGAATAGCATAAAAGGGAAATGTTTGATTACTTCTTAGTAAAAGTACTTTATGTTTTGCATTACTTGAATACTGTTTGAACTCCTTAAATAAAGGAAAAGGGACTAGTTATTACATACTAGGACGAGGGTGGATTCAGTACCAAGGTAGTCTAAAGCTTTAGAGTTAAATAGGTTAACTAGAGAAAGCTATGTACTCCATGGATAAAGATTTCCATGTTAGGAGGTACCAGAGGGACCCCTTGTTGACTGTACTCCATTTCCTGTTTAAGTAGTTGAAGTAGGAAGTCTAGGGTGATTGACTACCCACGGAAAGGACTCAACCTACGCGTAGGATAAGGCAGCCTTAAGTCAAACTGAACCTGACTTAGTGCAAGTGATAGATGACCGTCAGTATAAGTACTGCCGAAATGCTTTGGCCAAAGTAGTGTAGTATACCTAACGTCCACTTAGACTGTGAGACGAATTACACTGTCAGTTCACAGTAATCCAGGTTACATGCTAGATTGAGATTGTGAGGACACAAGGATTTAGTTATGTAGGATTACACACTATGCTCAGTTGGTCATACAGAACCGGTTACCCAACCAATCTCCTCGAAGAAGGGAGGGCCGTCTACTTAACAGTAAACGTGCGGGGGACCGCAATATAAGTCCGTGGTTGGTGGAAAAGCACCTGAGTGATGTTTCCCCTCCACCTTAAGACTTCTGATGAACCAAGGTTTGAAAGGGAAGATCCTGGACAGTCTTATTCCTATTTGCTCAAAAGCTTCCGAGCTATGTTTGAAACTTGTAAGATTCTTACCTTGCTTTTTATTTTGAAGAAAAGTAATCATGAAAGCGTACTCTGTTATTTACTTGGAAAATAGAACAATGATGTATTGTGTCATTTATTTCTTTATGATGAAATGTTCAATTAAAATGAAAAGAAAAGTTATTTACTTTGTCATTATAAATGTATTTCCTTGTATCTTATTAGTGAAAGTAGAAAATTTTTGTTTACCCGATTTTGGGGTCGTAACACTTCTTATCTCATTTCTATTGGTATGTCCCCATTTGTGGCACTATATTGTTATGACGCCTTAACCTTTGTTGATTTAGTTTCCCTGATAGTAGAGTGCCAACAGCTAGTGATTTGGTTAAGCACAACCAAGATATGTTGAGAGCAATCAAAAATCACCTACAACAAGCTCAAAACCAACAAAAAATTTATGCAGATCAGAACAATATAATGGGTCATTAGAGGTATGCGACTTGGTTTTTCTAAGGTTTTTCTAAGGTTGTAGCAAAAACGAGCTGAGAAATTGAAACCCAAATTTTATGGAACCTACATGTTGATGTTAATGCAGCGTCGGTCTTCACTAGTACATGGGCCGACCTTATAATTAAGATATATTATGTACTTATTCTGGCCGACCTTATTTGTTATTTAAAATATCTATCAAAAAAGGCCGACCCATATGAAGAGGCGCCAAGAAGGTATATATACAAGGTTACCTTTTGATGGTAATATATATTCGAATATACACAAAAGAAAGTTCGCTATTTTGGCAGAGCAGAATTCGCAGTCATAGAAGAAGCTCATACTTGGATTCGCATACATAGAAGAAGTTCATACTTGAACAGCAGATCATCATTTTGTAGCAGCAGACCGATTAAAAGGAGAAACATATTCATTTGTATCTTTGCATCTAAGAGAGATGCTATCATTCATTGTATCAAATTCGGCATTGTGTTGGGCCTGAGTTCAAGCAGATTTCTGCTCTTATTCCTTCAATATATAAGAGATATATTTGCTGGGTTTTTCTCCCTCAAGAGGAGGGTTTTCCCAGGGTATCTTGTTGTGTTCATTGTCTTATGTGTTGCATTTCTTTTATTCAATTGGTTAAATTAATCTGATCTAAGAAACACTAACATGGTATCAGAGCGGGTGTGAAAAAGATCGTGATCAGATTAGTTCGCAACACTTATTCTTTTTCAGTCTATCTTCCAAATTTCTCAAGATGGTGAACGGTCTGAAAATCGAGGATAGACTCGAAGGGATCTCGAATTACATATCATGGAGATTCAGGTTCATGCTAACCTTGGAAGAAAATGATTTGGCTGAGTTTGTGAAAACAAAAGTTCCCGAACCTGAGGGGGAAGAAGAGAAGCTGCAATGGAGGAAGAAAGACACTAGGGCAAAGAAAGCATTGGTTGATTCCGTCAAAGATCATATTGTACCAATTATCTTCAAGTTGGATACAGCAAGAGAGATGTTTACAACCTTGGAAGAGATGTACGAAATCAACAACACCAGTCGTGCCCTTGCTCTGAAGCAACAACTTCATCATGTGAAAATGGAGAAAGGAGAATCTGTTATTACATACTTCATGAGGATTTCAGAGATAAAAGATCAGCTCTCCACTATTGGACACATGATTGATGATAAAGAACTGACTATGCTTGCTCTCAATGGTCTTCCGCTTTCATGGGAGGCATTCATCCAAGGAATCAGTGCAAGATCCGAACTCCCTAAGTTTGATCGATTGAGGATTGATTGCATTCAAGAAGAGTCAAGACTAACAGCAAGGGGGATTGGTCAAAGCTCAAAGAATGAAGAATTACAAGTTCTTACCTCTCATTCATCAAACAAAGGAAAAGGCTTTAAGAAAGGATTCTTCAAAAGGAATCGAGAAGATGGAAATGATGATGCTCCTACCTTCAAAAGAAAACGAGACATGTCCAAGATTCAATGTTTTCGTTGTGATAAGTATGGTCACTTTGCGAGGGTGTGCCCTCAACGACCTAAGCTTCAAGTTGCCACTGCAGATGTTGAAGAAGTCACTCCACAAAAGGACTCCAGTAATTATCTATTTTATTCAGCCTTGTCTAGCAATGTTTCTACGGACTCTTACACTTGGTTGATTGACAGTGGTGCTTCTAGACACATCACCGGATTCAGAAGTCACCTTTCAAACTTAATGGAAAGCAACTCTAGTGATCAAGTTGTTATTGGAGATGATGCTAGATATTCTGTAAAAGGGTTTGGAAATTCCACTCTTCACTTGGATTCTGGAATTTCTTTGGAATTGAATGATGTACTGTTCGTACCAGGGATAAAGAGGAACCTTGTTTCAATTTCAGCATTAGAAGACAAAGGTTATCAAGTTGCCTTCTCTAAAGGGAAAGTTCTTATATGGGCAAAGAACTCCAGCTTCAAATCTGCTCAAGTGATTGGAGTTAGACATGAATGTCTCTACATGCTGTGCACTCGTCCTCTTCAAGCACTTGTGCATAACAGTGTAAGGTCCCTTGTGATTACTAGTAAAGCACATGTTCACCGAGTTGTTTGTACATTATCAAGACCTAACATTAGAGACCTTGGGGTTGTTTCTTGAGTATTTTTTATAGAAATTTACCTTTCAAGAGAGATAGGATACATGTATTATGTCTGTGTTGTTGGAATGCTAAAAACACCATCAAGAGAGTGTAAGAGAGATTTTTGATAATAAAAGTGTTGGGGACATTTTGACAATAAAAGTGTTAGGGGGTTTGAATAAAATGAAAGATCTTTATTTATATGCTTCACTTAACATTTGATCAATGATGAAGATTAATTTGCAAGATCAATAGATACGAAAATTCAAGAGAGAGTAAGATCCAAATTTGAATTTGGTGAAGGAGAGAAAGATTAGAATAATTAAATAAATAAATTTATTTAATTCAAAATGATAATTGGAGAAATAAATAAATATTAGAATAAAATATTTGATTAAATAAATTATTTTTAATTTATTTATTTTAGAAGAAAATATTTAATTTAAATTAATTATTTTTAATTTATTTAAAAGGGGAGTGTTTGTTAATTAAATAATTTTTTTTAGTTATTTAATTATAGAGGAAATGATTCAATTAAAATAAATTATTTTTAATTTATTTAAAAGAGGAGTGTTTGCTAATTAAATTTTTTTTTGGAAATTATTTAATTATAGAGGATCGAAGATAATTTTAATTTTAATTTTCATTAATGTTAGAGGGAAAATGATAAGTAATGAATTAAATAATTAATTAAAAAATATTTAATTAATATGAATATGATAAAAATATTAAGATAATTAAATTATGGATGAAAAGAGGAAAATATTAGCTTAATTAATAGATTAAAAATTACTTAATTAATATGGATAGAATAAATGATAAGGATAATGATGAAATGATAAGATGAAAATGCTTAAGTCATTTTTAAGTGTCTATATTTATCAATATAAAAGTTAGACTTTTCAACATAGTCAATAATTTTTTTGGATTGTTAAAATGGAAAATTAAAAACTTGAAATCCTTCAATGTTATTTTTTGTTCATGATGAGTTGAGTGTTTATTAAATAAATAAGAACATAAAGGTACTTGCAAGGGATGTGCCCTAGGCAAGAACACAAAAGGTATGTTCCATTCCAGTGAAAGTAGATCTAAATGTATTCTTGATCTCATTCATTCTGATTTATGTGGTCCAATGTCTATTGCATCATCTAGTGGTTTCTTGTATTATATTATTTTCATTGATGATTACTCTAGAAAGACTTGGATTTATTTCTTGAGATCGAAAGAATCAGAAGAAGTATTAGTAAGATTCAGAGAATTCAAAGCGCAGATTGAAAATCTGTCTGGGAAGAAGATCAAAGTATTAAGATCTGATAATGGTGGAGAATACACTTCTGGCACCTTTCGAGATTTTTGTATTGAAGCAGGGATTAAGAGGGAGTTCAGTGTTCCCTATAATCCACAACAAAATGGTATTGCCGAAAGGAAGAATAGGTCTATTGTGGAAGCAGTGAAAGCTATGATTCATGATCAAGACTTACAAATCTCTTTTTGGGCTGAAGCATCAAGAACAGCCGTCTATGTTCAAAACAGGAGTCCCCACAGGATCTTAGAGAATAAAACTCCTGAAGAAGCATTCTCAGGCGTGAAGCCTGAAGTTAGTCATTTGAGGATCTTTGGCTGTCCAGTCTATGTTCATATTCCAAAGGAAAAGAGAACAAAGCTAGAACCTTCTGGGAAGAAAGGAATTCTTGTAGGCTACAGTGAGACATCAAAAGCTTACAGGATCTACATTCCAGGACAGAAGTCTATTGAGATTAGTAGAGACGTCACATTTGAGGAAGATGTTGCTTATAGAAAGTCCAAAGGCACTCCGATGGAGGTCGATGAAGAAGAACCTCCTCAAGATATGGAAGTTGACCATATCCCAGAGAATCTGAAGGAGGATACAGAACCTAAAGAAGATATTGATCCAGCTGAGCCTTTGGATCCTACTGATGGCCCTCTAGACATTGTGATTGGAAAGAAAAGACCCCTTTGGGCTCGCAGGACAATGCAGGAAGCAGAAAGGTTTGTAGCTCCAAGAGGAACCTTCAGAGAAAGCAAGAGACCTCACAAGTTCTCTAGCTATGTTGCCTTGATGAGTCAGATTATTGAGTCAGAGCCTTCAAATGTTGAAGAAGCTTCTAGTCAACAAGTATGGAAAGATGCCATGATTGAGGAGTATCAGTCTATACTTAAGAACGATGTTTGGGATATAGTTCCTAGACCCAAAGACAAATCTGTGGTGTCTTCTAAGTGGCTCTTCAAGATCAAGCATGCAGCTGATGGGAGCATTGAGAAACACAAGGCTAGATTTGTGGCTAGAGGGTTCTCACAAAAAGAGGGAGTTGACTATGAAGAAACTTTTGCTCCTGTGGCTCGTTACACGTCTGTTAGAACCATCATTGCTATTGCCGCATCTAGAGGATGGAAGATTCACCAAATGGATGTAAAGACAGCTTTTCTGAATGGCATAATAGAAGAAGAGGTTTACATTGAGCAACCAGAAGGATTTGAGGTACATGAGAAAGAATCTCATGTCTGCAAGTTGAAGAAGGCCTTGTATGGTCTTAAACAAGCTCCTCGTGCTTGGTATGAAAGAATTGATCAGTACCTTTCAAGTTTGGGTTTCTCAAAGAATGATGCAGATTCTAACCTCTACTTCAAGGTAGTAAATGGTGAAGCATTGATTTTAGTTTTATATGTTGATGACTTGATCATTACTGGTGAAGAACATCTAATACTAAAATGCAAGAAGGAATTAGCTTCAGAGTTTGAGATGAAGAATCTAGGTCTTATGCATTACTTTCTTGGCTTAGAAGTTTGGCAAAAGCCAAATGAGATGATTCTAAGTCAAGGCAAGTATACTGTTGACATTCTCAAAAGGTTTGGTATGCTTGACTGCAAACCTATGTCTACACCCATGGAGTCTAATTTAGATAAGTTGAAAGAAGCTGCAGCTAGTTCAGAACCAGTGGATTCTACGATGTATAGACAGTTGATTGGTTCATTGATGTATCTAGTTAACACTAGACCTGATATCTGCTATGCAGTGAGTGCACTTAGCCAGTTTATGTGTGAACCAAAGCAAATACATCTTGTAGCAGCTAAACATATCCTGAGATATTTATGTGGCACAATTGGATATGGGTTGAGATATTCTTCAAATGTGGATTTGGAGCTGCATGGTTTTACTGATTCTGATTGGGCAGGATGTGTCTCAGATCGGAAGAGTACTTCTGGTTGTTGCTTCAGTTTGGGGACTGCTATGATCTCCTGGTGTAGCAGGAAACAGTCTTCAGTGGCCTTGAGTACAACTGAAGCAGAGTATATTGCAGCTTGTGTGGCAGCTCGTGAGGCAGTGTGGCTTCGTAAGCTCCTTGCAGGATTGTTTGGTCAATCAATGGAGCCTACTATCATACACTGTGATAATCAAAGCTGTGTGAAGCTTTCTGTCAATCCTGTGTTTCATGACAGAACAAAACATGTTGAGATCAAGTACCACTATATTAGAGATATGGTGCAAAGGAAAGCTATACAGTTGAGGTATATCAGCACTGAAGAGCAAACGGCAGACATTCTCACCAAGCCTCTCGCCAGGATGAAGTTTGTATACTTCCGAGAGAAACTTGGTATGGTGGAGAATGCAGCCTTGACTGAGAAAGAGTCTCAGTAATCAGTGATCCTTGTTGAGAATGCAACTCTCTGCTGAGTGAGAGTTGAGGTGCAAGCCCTTGTTAATACAATTCTCTGCTGAGAGAGAGTTGAGGTGTAAGTCCTTGATAATGCAATTCTCTGATGAGAGAGAGTTGAGGTGAAAGCCCTTGTTTCCACCCTCTGGGAGAAGCTATGGTGGATGTCATGTGTGTGACTCCATGACAACATCACGTGAGAGAATCCGTGATGAGTTCTTTACCATCTATGGGCCATAAGCCATAATGGTTAATATCACGTTGAGGTGATATTTTATTTTGTTTTCATTCTAACATAATGTGTCTTGTGCAGATGGAAGTTCATCCCTAGCTGAGAGGGAGTGTTGATGTTAATGCAGCGTCGGTCTTCACTAGTACATGGGCCGACCTTATAATTAAGATATATTATGTACTTATTCTGGCCGACCTTATTTGTTATTTAAAATATCTATCAAAAAAGGCCGACCCATATGAAGAGGCGCCAAGAAGGTATATATACAAGGTTACCTTTTGATGGTAAACACATTCGAATATACACAAAAGAAAGTTCGCTATTTTGGCAGAGCAGAATTCGCAGTCATAGAAGAAGCTCATACTTGGATTCGCATACATAGAAGAAGTTCATACTTGAACAGCAGATCATCATTTTGTAGCAGCAGACCGATTAAAAGGAGAAACATATTCATTTGTATCTTTGCATCTAAGAGAGATGCTATCATTCATTGTATCAAATTCGGCATTGTGTTGGGCCTGAGTTCAAGCAGATTTCTGCTCTTATTCCTTCAATATATAAGAGATATATTTGCTGGGTTTTTCTCCCTCAAGAGGAGGGTTTTCCCAGGGTATCTTGTTGTGTTCATTGTCTTATGTGTTGCATTTCTTTTATTCAATTGGTTAAATTAATCTGATCTAAGAAACACTAACACTACAAAATTGTGAGGAGAATTGGGGAAATTGCTTATGAACTGGAATTGCCAGAAAATAGTAGGATCCACAATGTTTTTCATGTTTCACACCTCAAAAGGGCACTTGGACAGCACGTCATACCTTCAACAAAGTTGCCTCCCTTGGATGATGAAGGAAAGTTGATTTTGGTTTCAGAAGCTATCATTGGACACAGAGAAAAGAAAATAAGGAACCGGACTATATTAAAATATATGGTGCACTAAAAAAATGTCCCAACTAAAGATGCTACATAGAAAGGTGCAAAAATTCTTGAGCATTTAAATTTGCAGTTGTTTGTTTGAGGGAAAGCAATTGTAGAAAGGCAGACTATCATGTCCCATTTTCAGAATTAATTTATGTAGATGTCGGAAATACTGTCATTGATGTCAAAGGGTCATGGACAAGATGGTTTATCATTGATGTCTTGTCATCATTGATGTCAAAGGTTGAAGATGGAAATCGATAACTCTCATACAATATGGCCGACTAGTGTAGCTAAATTCTTATTCTTTATGAGGGAGATCAAAGACAAAATTAAACTAATTGAATAGGGCCGACCCTAAGAGGAATTGCCACTAAAATATTGGCGCCTATTTTGAAGTTTTAAATAAATTAAAGTTAATTTTGAATGCTGGCCGACCCCTCTTGCGTGGGTCACCTCACTTGGGTGAAGGGGTATGACTTGTGAGGTATAAAATCAGGTAGAGTGGAGATGTGAAAGGCAAGAGTTTTAATGCAATATTTTTCTTATATACAAGCAGACTTGTGAGCAGATCTGAAGGTATTATTATCAGACTTTATGAGGAGATGTAAAGCAGCTCTATGAGCAAATTCAAGGCAGATTTATGAGCAAACCTTTGAAGGATTTATAGCAGATTCTGAAGGTGACTTAAGGCAGAATTATAGCAGACCTTTCAAGGTGATCTATATCAGATTTCAAGGAAGATTTGAGAAGATTTATTAGAGTAGTTTTTGAGGAAGATAAATACTTTGTTGTGATTGAGGTTGGTGCTTCATAAAGGAGAGGTTGTCCTATCAAAAGAGATTGGTGTCTCTTGCTGAGTCGGTGCTCAGTTGTGGCCTTGTGGAGATTGGTGTTTCTTGCTGAGTTGGCACTTAGTTGTGGGGATTGGTGTCTCTATTAGATTGGTGCCTGCAAATCTTGTAAGTGGGGATTGGTGTCTCCAGTGGGTTGGTGCCTACGAAGATTATAAGAGAAGTTTCATTAAGCAATATTTTGCTGTGGTGCCATGTCCCTGAAATGAAACACTAAAATATAAAGGAAAAAACAAACATTAAAATATAAATAAATCAGCAATCAAAATAAAGTAATAAAATAAATATAATTATCAGTAATAATATTACAATTATAGATATTATAAATAATAAATATGCTTGTTATGGCTATAAATAATATTTATTATATTTAATAATATATAAAATTATAAATAATGTTTATTGTGCTTATAAGAATGCTCTTAAACGATTGCCATGCTGATTATGAAAAAAACAGAAATTTTATTAATAAATAGGCAACCCAAACGTAGACCACAATGCATCCAAAGTCAGCAATTATTAATAACACAGTGATCCCTATAAGACTAAACTAAACAGTAAAAAAAAAGCATCGGTCAACAAATAAGTCAGCAAATCAATAAATAATAATTATAACTAAATCAGTAACCACTAGTCAAAACAGCGATTCCTCAAAAGAGATGTTGATTGGTTTAAAAGACATATCCCATGGTGAAAGGCTATCAAAATATTTAAGGAGATACCATCGCTGGCTGGAAGGGGAATAATAAGCTGGGCAGATCGAACATATTGGAAAAGCATACAGCAGTGAAGAGGAGAAATATATCATCGTGGAAAAAGATAAACAAAGAAAATCTGCAGATCGACCAAAGCAAACTGTAAGTAATTTCTGTTAAAAGAATAAGTAATTAAAATTTATGTCAAAGATCAGTCAAAGGTAAGTATTCAGAAATTAAATAAGAACGAATGAATGCTTAATAATAAATGTGAATAAATACACTCTAAAATCAACAGCTAAGGATTGTTAGATGAATTAAGGATTTAATAATAGTTGGTAATTAACATATATTTAATATATATATGATAAGTATATGTATACATATATTAAATATAATATGCTTGATGAATATATATTGTAATTTATATGTTTGATAAATAAATTATTGCTGAATGCAATTTACACTTAAGATATTTATCTAATTAATGTGATCTATTGATAACATTTTGGAATAAGGAAATAAATAATGAGATATCTGCTATACATAATTACTGTTTGCAGCCATAACATTATTGGGAGATAAAGAGTAGAATATAAATTAAGAATAATTATATAAATGTATATATGAGTACCCATAAATATAAGTAAGAATAATTAATGTAGGAATACCAGTCAATATAAATAAATATTTATATATAAATATCAATTCAATATAAACAAGGGAGTGATTATATAGAATATATATAGTATATACATATATATATTATTTACGATTATTCAATAATGATGCTTGCAGCAATTATTGAGCCTTATAAATAGTTATGATGCTTAATATAATTACGGATAATAGATTCTTATCTGTTGAATTACACTAATGATATCTTTTGAGTGCAAAGAAACAAAAAACAATTGCATCTTAGGAAGATACATCATCACATCAAAGCTAGAAGACGGATCGGGCTCAGGGAAATAAGTCTGGAAGAAGTCCAGTTAGTTCAACGATCGGGGGTAAGTACCCTCAACCAACTAATATATCATATACCATTGAGGTTTATATAATCAAATTCTAGTGATAGTGGGTTATAGTGTAATGCCTAACTCATATCTTATTAGAATCCATATCGGTGAATGTTCTAATCTGTGATGATCTGTGAATTCAATAGGATAAGTGAATGCATAGAGTCATTAAATGACATGCTGCAATCAATAGCTATATGTGTCTGTATATTGAGTTCATCTCTACAGCGTAAGTGAATTTCACATATAGAAATAAGTGGATGTTATTTGTCTAGCCACAATAATATTGCTTACAGCAATTATTGTGTCTCATTGAGCTTTTATGACTTTACCTTGAAGAATAGACTTTAGGCCAAAATTCCCTTTCACTAGCACTCAACAAGGAGAGGATGGTTGTGGAGGGAAAGGCTGGTAATTCGATCCCATGATGGATGCACCCAAGACGGGTAGGAAACCTTGAGGGAATCCACTTGGAGATTGGTCAAGCACCCTCAATACTGTAAGGCATCCCTCTGCCAATGAGGTTAGGAAAGACAAGACAAGGCAAAGATCTATTCCGATCAAGAGTAATAAGTCATATCAGATTATGTTAGTTATGCTCTAGTTGATAATAATGCATTTCATTTATCTTATTCCATTAATCTTTCATTACTTTTTTATCAAACAATCTTTAAAATCAAAATTTTAATCTGTGCATTTTATGTCTCTAATATGGGGACATTACACGTGGTTATTTTCCCGAAAGGGTTTCCACGTAAATCTTGTGTTCTTGTGCTCTTAATTATTGATGTTGTGTGATTGAAGTTATTGTGGTTGATTAAGTTTTAAAAATTATAAGATTGTCTTATACTGATTCCCCCCCCCCCCCCCACCCTCTCCTTCAGTATAAGTGTGTGCTTGTCAATTGGTATCATAGCGGGTTCGCTGAAATAGCCTAGTCGCTAGAAGGAAGATCTCAAAATCACACATGGCATGTCAAGAAGGATTCTCCTCCAATAGGGCTCCATTGTTTGATGGATCAAACTATGCATTTTGGAGCATAAGAATGTGCACCTACTTAATGGCACTTGGATTTGATATTTGGCAATCAGTAGTGGGTGGGTATGTTGTTACATCATCCCCACCAAGAAATCAAGATGGAAAGAAGGCAAGTGAAAATAATGTGAAAGCCATGAATGCAATCTTATGCGGATTATCAGAATTGGAGTTTGTGAGAGTGATGCATTGTAATCCTGCCAAGGATATCTGGGATAAGCTTAAGAATACCTATGAAGGAGATGATAAGTGTTGGAATATTTTGTCATTGATGTCAAGATTGAGCTGCTTGCTTGTGCTCTTGAGCTGCTTGAGTTGCCTAGTTGCTTGGTGTTAGATTTAGGATCGGAAATGAAAGCAATCAGAAAATGCAACACATAAGACAATGAACACAACAAGATACCCTGGGAAAACCCTCCTACTTGAGGGAGAAAAACCCAGCAAATATATCTCTTATATATTGAAGGAATAAGAGCAGAAATCTGCTTACAACTCAGGCACAACACAATGCCTATTTGATACAATGATTGATAGCACCTCTCTTAGATGCTAGATACAATGAATATGATTCTCCTTATGATCAATCTGCTGCTACAGATGAAGATCTGCTGCTGGGTGCGAACTTCTCCTCCTGCTGGGCGTGATCTTCTTCCTCTTATAAATGCGAACTATTATGGATGAACTTGTTGATCAAATGAATGCTCAGCATTCTATATATATAGGCAAGTCGTGCCTCTTCATCAAGGAGGTCGGCCCAAAGACGTGTCCTTTGATATCACTAAGTCGGCCTTGAAAGAAGACGTCTTTCTTCTTTAGAAAATCGCGCCCTTCTAGAAGTCGGCTCCAATAATAATTATATATTAATTATTATTAATCATATAAATAATGATGTTTGAATGAGGCACCTCCTCATAAGTAATCGATCTTGTATAAATTTAAATAGCCAAGGGCTATATTTAAATTTTGTCTTCATATGACGTGCATCTAGAAGTAGTTATCCAGACGCTGCACATCAACAACCCATATCATCGATTACATTGGCACTCACGATTATATTAAGTCTTTTTCAGCTGGAAGTATCCTCCCTAGCTGAGAGGGAGTGTTAATGTTAGAAGCAGATTCGGGCTGCTACTTCCAGCCCACATTAAAAAGCAATTTAAATAATAGCCTGTCGCCTATTTAAATTGAATGGCGATTGCATTATGAAGAGACACGTATTTCTTTTCATATGAAATAATTATTATTATTAAATAAAAGCCAACTTTCTGAAAAGTTGTGATTTTCTCTTGAGGAGATATTTCTTCTTGGGCCGACCTCTTGGTAATAAAGAGACGCATCTCTTCATGGATATGCGTATAAATACAAGATGAAGACTTTCATTTCTATCATCAAAGTTCATTCATCATATAATTCGCATTCCTAGAGGGAGTTCGCCATTTCCAGCAGTTCATCATTCTGTAGCAGCAGATCTTCATTCTGTAGCAGCAGATTATCATTCTGTAGCAGGAGATCATTACTTCATAGCAGCAGATCGATTTCAAGAGGAAATACAGTCATGCTGTGTATTTGAATCTAGGAGATGTGCTATTATTCATTGTATCGTGTTGGGCCTGAGTTATGTCATAAATAGATTCTTTAGATTTCAAGAGACGCTGCACATCTGACAGCCCATATCATCGATTGCAGCATAGGGATGTACAGCCCTAGGTCTTGACACAAGTTGATGAGAACCAGAATGTGCAACCAATTGAGGTCCCATTGTAGGAGGCAATTGAATCTGCCAGTTCTAGTGGTGAGGGTAGTATCCAACATATTCATCAGATTATTTTTGTTCTTCTTGCTCAACATACCTACTATCCATGAACTACACATGATGCAACATATCTTTTTATAGCACATGTCACTATAAATCACATTTTAATACCTTATATTATTTATATGATTATCACTATCAGTGTATCAAATAGATTAATATTATGGAATCAACAGATTGTTATAATACTTACTCTTCAAATTTTCAGCTTCTTTCAGTCCGTTTATGTTTTTAGGCATTTTTAATATATTGTAGGCAGTGGACAGGTGAAGGAAAACTTGAATATAAGAATTCTAGTTACCACTGTTAAGCCATCAAGATTCTGCAAAACTCAATTTATGGTAATGAACTTGGAAATGGATCCTCATAATTCAGCCAGATTACGGTTGATTTTTACGTGTGGTTATGGGACCCTCTAAAATCTACCTTTACCTAAACAAAATAAATACAAATAAAAATACAAAAGCAGCTTTGTCCAAGGATCATCTCTTCCATCAAATTTCACCAAAGACTTGCATCCAATCTCAAGCGATAGCCCTCTTAATCAATTAATCACTTTGACACCCTGCTCACCATCATGCCGATTGTGGTTGCCTTACCACTAGGCAACAGCCTACTGTACACATCACTAATTATTGCTAATAGTTGTAAATGGCAGGAAAATTCTCAAGTTAAGAGATAAAATATTCAAGTAAATACAATTAAGACCTAGCCAAACTTTCCATGTAACAGAGGCTTTAACAAAATGCTCTGCAAAATGACTTTCTAACTTGTCTCATCTAACTGTTCATATTAAGCGTTTGTCAATTTCCTCTAAAACTTGAGAAGTAAGTAGCACTGAGAGTATATAAAACTAACTCAGTACGACGCCATTAAATAGAACCCTTGGATTATAAAAAACCAAATCAGTTAAGACTCCCTTAAATAGACCACTTGTGACTTCAGGGACCACACACTAATTTGATATTACAGAAATCTTAAAATGATTTAGGGCTGAGGTACTTTATTACTTCTGTTAAATAATTGCTTCTTAATAGAAAGTAAATCAAACAAACCTTAAAGTTCTTTGATTTTAACTCAAGTTAAAGACTTAACGCTGAACTATGTTGTGATTATGTATTCCATTTGCTAAAAATGCCATCTAAGTAATTTAAATGCTATTATAAACAGACGAATGAAAAATAAAAGAATGTTACCTTCAAGCTGTGTCTTCTGTAGTTACTTACAGAACACTGCTCAGTAACAGAAACTTTATATTTTCCCCCAAAAAAAATTAATACAGAAGATGGAAGTAAAATTGTCGGTTTGAACTAACATATGTTATGTTTTTTTGAAGTAACAAAGAACGCATTTTTGCGGGAAGATTTAAATATTAAATAATAATTGATTAAATGCAATGAATGCTAGTGGATTTAAGAAATCAGACAAATACCTGTTCAATTTTCTGAGTAAATTGACATTTTAAATAGATATGTGTTCGTTTTCGTAAATGAACCTAAGGAAAAGGCATTTTTCATGAGAATTTCAATATAAATTCATAATTTAATTAAATACAACGAATTCAAGTTAATTCGACATTTCAAAATGTAAGCTTTTGCGAGTAATATTAACGGATGTTAATAAAATTGCGTTGAGAGGAAACATAAAGAGATCAACTGCTGAAAAATAAATTTACGAAAAAAAACAAGAAATGCAAGGCTATTTGTACTTGAGAAAATTTGTAGGAGTGGAAAATTTTAATAAGTATCCTATGGTAGCCTAATCTTTTCAGTTCAAAAATAAGAAATAGTTGTATTGTAGACAAATTCTGAGTAAAAGACGGCCAACTGACAAGAAAAATAAAACCTTTATTTGGACAATTTTACCAGTTATTAGTTAAGAATTTAAAAGAAACGCTTAAAATTCACATTTTTTCACTTCGCTTTGAAGTAAAACACAGAATTACCTGATGCTTGCAAGGAAATTTAGCTCCCGAGCATTGTATTTGAGCCGAAGAGCACACAGCGGAGCTGCATTAAGCACAAACAAATTGAAAAAAAATACTAATAAAGTCGGATCCCGCGCAACAAGAGAAAAATTTGAAAGCAGAATATTTCCCCCGCTTTGAGGAAATTACTTTGAAGATGCAGAGTTGAAATAACATTTATTTATTTAAAAGAATAAACACATATAGTGTATCTTGTAAAAGCTATACGAATATATGCCTGTACAGTGGCTGAACACAACTCATTGCAATCCTGCTGTACAAAGGTTTTGTACGGTTTCGGATTCCCTAGCAAAAAAATTCCATTACAGATCTGTAAAAGAAATATGGGTATATATGCTTAACCTGAGATTTTGGTTTTTTTTAAGGCGTTCGCTAACGTGTAAGGTGCATATTCATTCCATAAAGCTTGGAGTGCATGTATACCGTCCGGTGCAATATTTTGCCCGGAAATTTGCACCACTTTAGGCAAGTCTTTTTAAAATAGATTGAGGTCAATGGAATTGAGGATATTCGCTTGTGTTGATGCCATGTGCACATTGATTTGTGATACCATTCATTGATTTTTGACAGTGATATTTGAAGGCGCATGATGAAGGGAAGAGTGTGGAGTCCTTTAAAGAGACGTACAACCAGTAAAGCCTCTTCAAGTGTAATCCAAACCTCAGATATTTTCATGCCACTAGGGTAGAGAAAAAATATTTTCGGATTTGAGCATCTTCGTTTATAACCAATCAATTTATGTCGACATGAGGATCATTTTTATTATAGAATCACTCTGATATAATAAAAATTAAATTTAGATTAAATAAATAAACTTTATTATTATTAATTTAGGTTTTATTATTTTGATTATTTATATTTAAATAAATTACGAGATTGAATTTTTAATTAAAATAATAATAAATATTGTTAATATATTTGTTTAAATAGTAAGTTCTCAAAAAAAGTATAGATTCAAGTAACAAATAAATTGAAAAAAGAATAAATGAAATGATTTTAACTAAATCTATGAGACCAAATACTATATGGGACCACTAATTGTACTAGTGCTTCAATAATCAAAAGATCTGTGAGACAAGTAGCATCCTTTAAAAAGTTGCTCATTTTCTTATTGATTTGAGTTAGTAGCTCTCCCAATTTTTTTAATATACTTTTCTCTATTAACGAAGGAGAAAGACTTGGAACACACTAAAGTTAGAACTACAAAGATAGAAGATAGTACATAAATACCAAGAAGCATTGCATTCCTTAGAAGCTTTAATTTCTAGTTAGATAAAGACTAGGATAAAATGTAACCACAAAAAACAAGGGGGAAGGAATGAGTCATAAATTATAGAAGAAATGAAGAGAAAGGGGCATGGTTAAAAGACATAAAAGGTTACACTAATAACTAAGTAATTTAAAGCAAATTGGGAATTGAACTTCATGGTATCATTCAATATTGATTGTCTATAGTCCAAGTAAGGGTTTGTATAATATTTTATATTGCACTTATTTTATGAAGTTTACTTAAGCAAATAAACATTTTCTTTTGTAGATAATAAGCATGTGTGTTCCTTTGATTGAAGGCAATTAGTTTTATTGCATCTTAGCTACCACTAGTTCTTTAGGTGCCACCACTACCTTTAGTTGAAAATTTAACACCACTCCTATTGGATATTTGCCACTATAAATCATGCATCTAAGAGGCTATATGTGTGTATTTTTTTGAGTGATGAATCAAAATCATTGTATTCACACACATTCTCTTTCTACTTTTATTTTTAGAAATAGCTATATGTCTTTGATATCTTGTACCAAGCAGTTTAAGATTTAAATTCAATTTTTTCATAATCTATATTTTCAATTATTTCACAAATCTTACATAGTATCAAAACATATTGGTATTCAAAAGGTATTCAAATATTACATGGATTTAAGTCTTTGAGTAGTTCAATCTGTTGAATTACTAGTACCTTTAGCAATTGAGCACATGGGACATGGTAACACAACTTCCTAAGGTCTTTTTTTATTGTTGTTTGTCAAGGTTGTGTCTTAGGAAAACATCTCAAAGAGTAACTACATGATAAAAACAAAATAGAGAGTTTCTACAAAGTTGAGTTGATTAACATTGAATTATCATATCCTTTCTTACCATATCATTTAGTAAGGATCGGTATTTCCTTGCCTTTATTCATGATTTATCTCAATTTATAATTGTGCATTTTTGTTGTCATAAGAATGAAGCATTTAAAAATATTCAACACTTCAGTACCATTATAGAGAATCAAAAACTAGAGTAAGAAAAAACCATCGATTTGAGGAAAATTCTGAGGAATTTTATATCATAAAGGGGATTGATCTTTAGCATAATTTTGTATACAATGCAATAGAATGAAGTTACAAAGAAAATAAATAGATCCCTGAAAGAAATTGCTAACTACATAATGATCTCGTGATCACTAGAACCATTATATTGAGTTGAGGCCGTAAATTTTGGTAGCTATGTTCAAAACCACACTCCAAACAAAGCCTTGAAAGACATTACACATATAGAGAATTGGAGCAGTAGTAAACCATTAGTTAAGCACTTCAAATTTTTAAGTTCTACTGCATGGGACCATGTTCCCATAGATAAATAAAATTCTATGGAACTAAATGACAAGGCTTATATTTTTGTGGGATATATAGAGGAAGAAACCCTAATGGTGTGTGCTCATAGTGAAATAAGGGTGAAGGAGATCACATAAATCATACCACTACTTAAGGTTTTGATCCAATTTGATAGGGACTATTCTATTTTGTACATAAATGGCCCTTATTAATCAAGATTAGGTGTTTAAATATAATCCACCTCTAAGACAAACAAAAATTAAAAAATCACTAATCTATTTTTTTTAAATGAATGTATGAAATGGGAAAATGATTAGATCTAGAAACTAGAAGTAAATATATTTTCTAAAATAGTGAATTACAAGCAAATAGAATCTACCTAGAACAATAAAAGAAACATGATCCTAGTTAGCAAGGAACCCTTGTAGATTATTTGTGTCATAAAAATAAAGCAACAATACCTTACCTTGACCTAAGAAAGTGATACTTAGTTGATGGTAGAAGGAATGAATGATCTAAATTATGAATACCACTCCATGAATCAACAAGGAATCCCAATTACAAGATCATATTTGAAAGGGGACAAAAGTTGAGCTAAAGAGAAAATGGAAGGAAAAAGCATAGTAATGTGAGAGAGTTTGGATCCAATACAAAAGAATAAAGATGCAAAACACAAGTATTATGGATTAATTATAGATATGTGTCAATATTTAAGAGTTTGGAGGTTGAATTAGCCATTTTAGAGATAGTGAAAGGCTCTAATGGATACCTCAAAAGTTTATTGTATAATTTTTTATAATCTAACTACATATTTTTTGAAAAATCTATAATTGCCTACCCTAAGTATAGGCCATGGCTTTTAAAAGGACCCATGATCAAATTATGGAGCAAGCTACAATGCCATGAAAGATCCAAAATTTAGTGAAATGAGGGTTTGGACTACTTAAGGCATTATGAGATGTTGCACTTGAAATTTTTAGTTGATTTTGACTAATTAGCATGAAAGGGTATTATTATAATCATCTAGATATTTTTTGACATTACCTTTTCCTCGAGGTACAGTCAATCGACTCCAACAAAAAACCAAAGGTTTGAAGTACCTATATAAAAACATGATACTAAGTGAAAAGGATTCATACCTATACTTACCTATGATGGTAACAGTGGAAACATCTATTAGTAGTCGTCACATGGAAGTCAAGAGTCAAACACTTTGAAAAGGATGAAAGTATAACATCCTCTAAAAAATTCGGGGAACTAAAAAGGAAAAAATCATAAATCCTAACCTATGTATTGTAATGTCCCCTTCTCGCTCTTGAGCAATGCAATGCTTCAATTAGCCTATTCCAAAGTTCCCGTAGGCTAGTTGATGTGGTTAGGGGACTCAATTGCCAGCAATGATGTTCAATGTTGGGGTTTTTGGAGGGGTTTCTATTTATAGCAGTGGTTGGTTATGATGTTGCTATCTTCAGTTGGTCACAATATTCTTCTTTGGTCTCCAATTTTGCTCATTTTGGGGTGTTTGGTATATACTTACTATTTATAGTCGTGATATTTATAGTAAGTCATCTTTGGGGGAGTTGGTCCCAGGCTAGTGTACACACAACAGTATTATTTATCAGTTGATGTTTGGAGGGCCTAAGGTTGCAGTGTTTAAATATTTGTTTAATTCGATCGCTTAAGTTATTTTATAAAGTTATATTATAAACTTAAGTTTAGGGGTAAAAGTAGTCATTTGAAAAAGGTACCTTGTGCCTAGACAAATGACTTTAAGTTATTTTTAAAAGCTTTATTGATATTTTAATATCTCCATGAAGTGGATGCCTAGAGAAGGAAGATGAAATATTTTAAAATGTTTAATATTTCAAAGGAGGAGAAGGGTGTGGGTTTTAGAGGGAAATGAAGAAGTTTTTGAAGTCCATCACCCTAGTTCTTTATATTTTGAGTTTGGCTCTCATTTTGATATATTTTCTTTGACAACATAATGAAATATCGTTGAATTTCTTCCAAGTTTCTTGGGTTACGAACTGAGGATGAAAACCCTCTTCGTATGGGTTGGTTTCGGTGGTGAAATATCCACCCTAATTAGATATTGAGAAGATTTATTAGCTAGGATCACAAAGTTCGATTTTGGTGAATGAAATGATGAAGATTTATCAGTATTTTTAAGATTTTTTGGTGTGTTTAGCTTGCTTTTAGTTTGGTGTGGCTTTATGCAAATTTTGGTGTGATTTTATTGAGTTTTTGGGTGTTACTGTACATGGGCCTGAGCTTGGATTTTGACTCATTACTCGGAGATGAATGGATAAATCAAAATAGGTGTTGATTAAATGAAAGACCAATATCAAGGCAATTCCAAAGAGTGTTTGTTTGCAATTTTTGGTGGATTTTATGATTTTCTAGGGCAAATAGAACTTCCAAGGGGGCCACCCTCTTACTGCAAAGAACACCTTGTTTTGGCCAGTGTGTGTGGAGTTTGGATGTTGGACCTTGGGTGCTGGAAAAAAAAGGCTTGGGTGTTGGAGAATAGAGAGATTTTGAAGGCTAAATCTTGTGTTAGTTCGATGCTTATTCTGGAGCCTTATTGTTGTTGTAACAAGTCATTTCTAGGTCTGATTTTACATTGTAATATTCTAATATAAAATAGAAAATGAATGCAAATGTTATTTGTTTCAATCTTTATTGAAAGGCTTCAGTAGATTGTGTGTTTGTTTATTACAATCTCCTCTTTATGCTATTTACTCTTGAAACGCATTGAAACAAGCAAAACATCAAACAAAGACTTTCAAAAAAAAATCAAGGGATGTATATTACATGTACCTACACTTACTTGGGCTGAAATGGGGAAGAAGTGTTGATGGACAAACTATTTCTCTAGTGCCAAATAAGAGGAATAACTCATGGTCAAAGAGGATTTGAGATGGAAAATACCAAATGATCTACTTGGGTGCTCCATGATCAAGGAATTAACATATAGTAGAATATCTAAAACACAACAAATAGGAAGTGGGCTCTAGGAATGGTATAAAGGAAGACTAATGCTTGAAGGATAACTACATGACAAGTAAGGGGCAAAGTGTGAAGGTAAAAAATAGTGTAGAGTCCAAGAGTCAATAGAGGATCACCAACAACCAGCGATGGTGTACCCAGTGAGTGAATAGCCCAAGGAGCTAAATGAATCTCCTAACAATGCACCCAAGGGGAATAAAAAAGCCTTCTTAGACCAAATAGAATAAAAATAAATAAGACTATCCAAGTGCAAACATAACACTAGTAAACTAAATGGGTAAGTGCAAGATAATGACTCTAATTATTGGTCAAAAAGTAGATTTTTTTTCCTAAAAATTATTTTCTTCATAGTTTGGGTAAATATTTGAAGCACTTCTAAATAAGATATTAACATAGTGTAGGAAAATGAAATGTGGGATTTTGTTTTTAATTTTTAAATATGTAATTTAATATGATACCCAGATGATAAAAGGTGGTTAAGTAAAGGATGTACAAAAGTGATCTTTTTGAAAAAGGCCAAAATATGCAAGTGTACAACCCACATAGAAAATAGTAAATAAAATTATTTTTAATATCATTCTATGAAAAATGCATATGATGTTGAAGTTTGTTTGGGATTTTTTGTAATATTGAGTAGGCTTCAAGTGTGTGTGTGTGTATGTGTGTGTTTGTGTGTGTTTGTATAGAGGAGGAATTTTTAATTTACACCTTAAGCCTAATATATAGTAGGCTTAAAGTGTAAATTTAAAACCCCTCCTAACCCACATAATGTGGCCTAAAATAATCATAACATGATTTTTTTAGTGCATATGAAACAATGCCTAGATTGGTCACATGTAATTTTTAAAAGCAAATTTCAAAATTAAAATCTATTATAAATATATATATTTCATTTTAGAATTATAAGATTTATTTTTGAAAATTAATAAATAAATATAAAAAATGGGGTTAAAGTATTTTAAAAAATACATATTTGAAAAGTAAACATTCTTATCTATAATGGATTTTAATTTTATCAAAAAATATTGAAAATAAAGTTGTCAACCATTTTGCACATTTTTTCCCTCAATGTGGACCCATTATCTTGCACTTGCCCAAATGTTAAGAATGGGGCTAAAATTGTATTTCAAAGAACAAATAGAGAGGAAATAAACAAGCCTCCCCATGTTCCTTGTAAGACACTTGTTAACCAAATAATATCATGAGAACTAAAAAATCCCCAAGTATCAAACAAGGCACTTTTAAACCAAATGGTACGATGGGAGTTAAAAATTATTCCAAGGTGTTGAAAAAGCCACTCGATAATAACCAAAATAGGATCTAAAGGATCCTACTAGTGTGTGAACCAAGACACTTAAACAAAGGGACAAGGGCTATGTGAGCCCCTTCTAGTGATAACCAAGCCACTCCAATAAGATAAAATGAAGTTATGAAAGCCTCCCAAGGGGCACAATGAGGGGAGATGAAAATGACTCCAAAAGAGCTAACAAAACCTCTTGATGTTAATGTGATGAGGATCTACATAGTTCTCCCATAACACCAAGATTCCCCTACGGAGGAAGAACATTGACGAGGTCAAGGCATGTTCCAAGGGTCCCTAACAACTCAATGGGGTGCCCTCACTTGGATCTCTATCCCTGTTAGAGACCAAGGATTCATAATAAAATGAGGATATTAGGATTAAAAATGTCAACAAAGGGGCTCATGATGATAGAGGAAATTATGGGAACATCCATTTTTCACATAATGCATCCAAACAAGGGCTCACAAGCACAAAGGAGGAGTTAGGTGAAAATTTGGGTTGTAGGGACCAAGCACAAAGTAATGAGGGAGGGGGTTTAGGAAGACCCTAACCAAGTCCAAAAGAGATAAGAAGGTAAGGTAAAAGGTTTCAGGTTAGTAAAGGGCCCAAAAGAGGAATTCCTAATCTTAAAAGAGGAGTATACCAGGTCCAAAGCATCCAAACAAAAGAAACATGAGTCAAATATTGATTGAGTAATTGAAATGAAATGGAATAATGGGATGAGGGACTACCATGGTGCACAAGCATGGAAAGGATAAAACCTATATCTAGGGTGAAAAAGGTGCCACCTAAGAACTGGCATGGAAATTAATGCAAGTTTTAAAGATAATTCATTGATATACCAACTCAAGGGATATAAAAAGCATACCAAAAAAATAAGGTTATCCCAAAAGGACATGGACTAACGAGGCTATGGCACACAAGAGTTTTCACAAAACTAGCTAGGCTCCCACAAGGGATTACAAGAAAAAAATATGAAGGAGAATCAAGGGGATCTTAGGAAGATTATCCAAAGGACACATACCAAGATGATAAAGTGGGTTCCCATAATGCACAAATCACAAAAAAGGGAAGCTCAACTCTATGAAGACTAAGAGGTCGCCCTACAAATAGGATGCCAAGCAATGTAAATTCTAAGAACACAATATACTTTAAGACACATTTGTTAAACATTTTTCTATTTCTATTCTAACTTTCTACTTTATGATTAATTCATCAATTTTATTTCCTTGCACAATATCGTATAGTCACAACTCTCACCCAAATTCTAGGAAGGGCTCAACATCCTCACTAAAAACTCATGTGTTGAAATGTATAACTAAAATAAATAACTACACATATAAGACTAAAAGAAAAACATACTTAGAAGTAAACATGTGCATTGACAAAAAGATCTAGATTCATTCATATTAATCTTCTATGATTGTTTATCTCTTAATCCATTTGATTAAATTTAATTACAAGAGCTTATTAAGTGATATTTCAATATTACAAGGTAAGGTTTTATAGGAGATTTACCCTAGTGTTTAAACTCTTAGTTTCTTATCCATTAGCACAAATCATTATATTCTTTGTATGTTCTATAAAACTATCACTTACAATAAATTATTACTTTGTTAACTACATGTACATGTCATAAATGGTTGAAACCTATGTTATGCTAGTTAACTAACTATTGTGCAAAACATGAGAGTGAAATCTTGGTACCAATATTCTTCTAGTGCAAATGTGTGTTCAATCCTCCAATCGCTTAACCAAATATTAGGTTTCACGAGACAAAGACCTATAGTTACAAACAGGTCTCAAATGGTATCATTATATAGGAACACCTTTTGTGACCTACTCTATCACTTTCTCTATAGTTTCCATCTCCCTGGAACACACTTCTTGAATCATTGAAGCAAATTTAGGTGTGGCCTTCATAGTACTCCCATGTAAAACTTGTCACCATCATGCACATGTATAGAAAAATCAATTAGATAAAAAATGGCCCCATTAATCATTGTTTTCGATGTCTACACATCTTCTTTGACAACCATAACACAACTCACATTTAAACTAGGGAAAAAAAATTCAATTTCAACTCCTAATTAGCCTTGATTTTGGATAATTTTACACTTACTACTTGAACCAGTAGGGGAAATAATTTGCATACATATTTCTAATATATACAATCTTTCACTATAGAATAGTCATTTGGTTTCCAATATTTATAAGCTCATCAATATTGATATTTGTGTGAATTTACTATTGATTAAGATACTTTAATTTTGTGCATTCAAGTGTTAGAAACATATTAATCCATGTTAGGGGTTTGAAGAAGGATTTAAAAACTAAATTAATTAGAACCACATGACCTTCTAGTCAAGTTGTACCACTCCTAGAGTGGATATGAATTCATCTTTAAGCATTAAAATATTCTCTATGAGAATATCCTACATACTAGTTGTGTTAGAAAATATTTAATCCACTATTATTTCCCAAATGTACAAGATTTTGATCTTAAGGAAGTTGGTGAAGTGGCTTAAGTAGGAAGCAATCCCTAGACCAATAATTTGAGTTGGTCAATCTATACTATCAAACTATCATTTGATTCCAAAGGTATTATACCCAAGCAAATAAATATGAACCCACACTTATGATATCCCTTTAAATGTTGCAAATCTTGCTAGTGACATAAGTTATAGAGGTCTACAATCAAAGTTGTGCTTATTCACTGCAACTATTTTTGGTAGTTTTCTAAATCCTTGTTTCCTAGCTTTGTTTTGTGGTGGATGGTAGAATATTTTAGATGTTTTTTATGCTAGGTGTCATACACCAAATTTTAATCTCTTTTTTATACACTATAATAATTCATTTTGGTAAGTCTATTATGGCTAAACTACTATCTATCATAGTGGATGGTCCCAACATTATGCAATTGTATACCTCATGTTCTTTGAGGGCAACACCCTAACAACTAGTTGGTTGAAAAAATAATTATATTATTTAAACCTATCTATTGGCTAGCTACTCAATAGCCATATTAATGTTGGACCCTTTTATGAACACAAATTCAAGCACTTTCCTAAGAAAGAGAAATTTAAAATAATAGTTGGGGTGGCTATTGGGGTGGAAGAGTTTGTTTTGCGCTACAATCAGTATTATGCATATTTGGTAGATTTTGCATGGAACCATGTACATATGGGTTTTGAGTGACATGAGATGGTTTTTCCAGGGAGTCCCATTTGTAGTATCAAAAAGTGGAACATTAGCATATTGAGTGTAGACCCGATCAACTTCTTGTTATTGAGTGACATGTATAACCAACTCAACCATTTTTTGTTGTCTTTCATTCTTGGATTATCACTTAGCCTCAAATTCCTCTTCCTATTGAATATTAATTATTCTAGGCCTTTTATTTCTTGAGTTTTAGCTTTTCACTTGTCTTGGTTTCTTTTTGTGTGCAATATCCATGAACACTTATTTGTGTGTTGGTTCATTGGAAAAAGGTGTTATTGAGATAGTAATTGACATTATATTCAAGATTCATTACCTCTTTACACCATATATCCTCAATCCAATATAAATGGAAATTGAGACAACCCATGCGTCTCTTTCTTAATACTCCCTCTAATGGCTAGGTAAATCACAAGAGAATAATGGTGATATTTTTTAAGATTAATACCAAGGATGAAATGTGCCCCTTATTTTTTTCTCAAAGTTTTCACAACACAAACCAACACTACGCCAAATGTTAGTGTTAGCTCCCAAAAGATAACCAACTTGAAAGTAACCTTCACCAAGAATGTTCGCTAAGATCCTATTGAAGGTGAGGCGATAACATATGATGATGGGATCGTTAACACTAAATAAACTGAATTGCAAAGTTGGAAATAAAATGTAGGTGGTGATCCGACCATGAAGAATCCACACTACCACTTGTTCAGTGGGGGGAAAGATATTACAATGAATAACAATTCATCTGCTTTCGAGTAGGCATCCACTCAACAGTGGGGATTCACCACTTAATCATTAGGAGAGATATGACAGTTACAATCATTTATTTCTCCACATTGGTGGTAAACCGTATAGGGGTTATGATGTTTGAAAATAAACACAAGTAAATTCAAAAAATAAAGGATTGGAATAGTACTACTATTTACAGTCTTACAATGCCAAATAATTGCTAATTACAATTGTTTTTTCTATAGAATCAAAACTAAATGAAAGGAGATGATTTCTCCAACTTCCAATCTACTCAAATATTGAATTACAAGCCAAAATCTAAAGTATTACCAATCTAATATAATGAACCAACAAACTAAGATTTCTTACCAGCAACTAACCATCATTAAATTGTTCATGTCTTCACCCCAAAGCCCCTATCACCTCCAAAATGGACTACACATGAAACTAGCAGCATAGATTCCCAAGAAACATTGCAAATTATGAAAGAGAACTAAGTCTGATATAAAATGCCAACAAACATAATGTAGACTAGCAACTGAGCAGTCACCAAAATGCTTATTTCAATCACAAAAAATCCATCAAAGCACTCCAAACCTTGATCACAACTTCCTTAAACAAGGCGACCAACCAACAAAGGTTAAACAATACATAGGAACCACCATAAGGAGAGTTCAACTTTCAATGAACATCAAAGAGATAGTACGACCCTAGCAAGAGGGCGACCTCTTCTAATAAATTGAAGACTTTGCTATAAAATTTGAGCTTTTGCAATAAGGGTTGCCTTAAGCACATAAATGATATTAACAAATACCCATAAGCAAATTAAAATCATATAAAGAGTTGTATTTGAAAATATCCTTCACCCATGATATAACCAAAAAACACAAAACTAGAAACTCTCACCAAAAACTCCAATGATGAAGCCCAATATGCACTTCTAAATGAAGCACACTCTCAATTGGCCATCTAAGGAACCAAAGTTTCAGGCCCGAAGAATGGTGTAAAAATATTAAGCTCCCCCTTAGCCGAGTTTTGAAATCAATTCAACAGCATAACTTTACAATATTTTCCAAAGATGAGAATGAATGAGCAAGCCATCGATAAATAGTCTCTTCAACTGGAAACTCCCACAAGAAACTCTTCAGCTTCCTCCAAGGGACGCCCATCTCCACAAGCACTTTATAAAATATTTTAAATATTTTAAAGTTCTTCTCCAAGTCATCCTAACTTAGAGGAATATTAAAACATTAATAAATTATAAAACATTAAAAAGCATTAATGAAGCGTCCACTTCATGTCCCCATCTTAAAAACAACTTGAAGTCGTTGCCTAGGCACAAGGTACAAACTCAAATTATAAAAGTGACTAAGTGTTGAAACTCAGTCCAAAGGAGAGATAAAAGCCAAAGCCAAAACCAACGCCCATACTGATTTTGCCAGAAATAGAATGATGACTTGAGTTGAGCTGGTGATAATGCCACTGCTAAAATAGACTTACCAAAAATAGTGAATGCCAAAAATAGTAAGTTAACTTCAAATTCAACAAAAGACCAAACTGAACAGCCTCACTGCCCAAAATAGAAATGTGAATTGCAGATGATTGAGTCGTTGCTAGAATGATACTGCTATAAATAGACTTACCAAAAATAGCAAACTGCTATAAGTTTGCAAAACATTAACTGAACACCAACTGAGCAGTATCATGACTTACTATAAATAGTAAGTGTTTCCAAACATCTTCTGAGCACAAATCGGGCAGTCATCATGACTTACTATAAATAGTAAGTGCCCAAAAAGGTTGTCAGATTCAAATGCATGTCACAACACCTCAGAGATCTCTGAAAACCCAAAAAAACCCAGAAATCTTTCCTGCATGCAAGGCATCAGTTAAAATTGCATGTCATTATCTTAACATGCATGTTACCTCATCCTAAAGCTCTCCAAAAACCCAGAAATCTCCACTAGACATGCGTCAGAAACTCCTACATGCAAACATTCAAAATTGCATTTGAAAGCAAAAACCCTAATTTTACCACAAACAAGACTATGGGCTTTCGAAAATAGGCTATCAATCACAAAAGAGTGTATGGATAACATGGGGACATTACAGTCCACCCTTCTTGAATTTTCTTGTCCTCAAGCAATGCCACTACACTCCAAGAAAATAGTTTGATCCTTACTATGCCAAGTAGGATCCCAGGATCCCAAATCCATCTCTATAAAGACCCACCATGTTGATGTTGCACCACACTGATCACACCAACATAATCAAAGTTCCAAGGCTGCTTTGTCCTCCTTCCAAGCATGTGGCTTAATCTGACAGCCCGAAAAACACTGAAAACATAATCTTGCAACATCCCATGACCAAAAAGTTCCAAGGAGTCAAAATATGCAACACCAAAATCTAATATATTCTTGAGCAATAAAAAATATAGTCTTCTCAACTCAAAAACATGCTCCATATCATAACTCCTCACAACATCAAACAGAGTCACAATAGCATATGTGACTCTTCCAACACATCTTGCAAAGAGAAGAGCAACTCCTTGCAAAAGATCCCCCATCACATCCTCAAAATTCCATGAAGATGTATAACGCCTTCTTTGAAGTAAACTGATATAACTGAGAAGACTCCAAGAAAAACTTACAAATTTCACCTCATGAGTCTCCAACTGGTGAACCAAATCAGTTACTAACTCGCTACCCCAAACATAGATACCAAAGAATGTGTGTAGGTAATCACTGAAAAGAACTTGAACTCTTTCCAAAAACTAGTTTTGATCACTCTGAACTACCATTTTTCCTACTTCAGGCCAAAAATCATCTCTAAAAAGAGATTGTGAAGTGAAAATATGAGCGTACAAACTACCCACCAAGTCAAAATTGAATGACTCAACATATGATCTAAGAGAAATCAACATGCTAAGAAAAGAATAGTTTTGCCGTACTGAAAATTCCCATTCAATCTGACCAATCTGCTTAGATTCAAAGCTGGGAACACCCATTCAAACAATTCCATCATAGCAAAGAACCATTCTTTGCTCAAAATTTCTCTCCAATCCATTTGTTGATAAAAAAATGGGATCATCAAGTGGCTAGTAAGAAAGGAAACAACACCATTAATTTTGAAATTTTGATCCTTATCCCTCCAATGAACCTTCCTACCATACCCCAAAATATTTTTCATTCCCCATTGATGATGCCAAACAAGGATACCTGATCAAGAATGATCCACCACACCCCTGAAGAAATTCACAACACATTCCCAAGTGTCAAACAACATAAATGCACACTCAAGAAAATATTGACTTCTTTGGTGAACCACTGAAGTATATCCATGAAAGTTTCAAAAACAAGGGAGCTTGAACCAAACATTGTCTTCAAATCCAACTCCCAAGACATGTTAGTGTGAGCATTATTCAATCCAAAGGATAAAATGTCAGGCATGTAAACAATATGTCTTACCAAAACATGTTTTGACAACACCTTGATGTCAAAGATGGGGAAGTTGTCATGAATCAACACTTCCCATATGGAGATTGAATTCTCTAAACCTCTTATGCATTCACTTACAAGAAAGCTTGGAGGATTATCAATCACAGAATATAATTCGTCTCCACATTATCTAAGAAGTTTGAAATCAGTTTGTTGGTCTCCTACCTCCATTACACCCAACTGAGCATTCTCTAACATGCACTTCGTTGATTCAAGCCCAAGTGTAAGCTTATCAACCTTTCTTTCACTTCCTTGAAATGCACCAATGATCTTCTTTGTGAATTCGTAGGCATAATCCTGCTCTTTAATCCAGCATAGATACTCTGATTTCATAATCACTAAGGAGTCTTTAATAAATTGTAGATTAAAGAGAGTGACTTCATCCCAAACTCCTTCCTATCTCTCTTCAATCAAACTATGTGAGTGGTCAAATCTGAATAAGGCATGCACCTCATCCTCAATGGAAAACATGAATTGAATTTTCCACTCATAAAAGTGCAAGGATGGTGAATTGTTGATAGGCTGCATTTCAAAATCAAAACTTTGTTTCTTGTCTTTGTTTCCCCCATAGTTGCTCCAAGACTCTTGTCTTTCACCACCCACCAACTGAAAATGCTCAAGGTCATGAAGAGGATCAAATCCTACCAATGCTTCGGGTCTTTGTTTATAATCAACTACATAAAGAGGAAAATTTGATTTGAATTTGAGAACATTTTAAAACTCTTCATCAGCAAAGGCCCTATTATCTTCTAGCTCTATTTCCCCTTCATTGTCTCCTTGATTATATGTTAAATAAGCCCCCCAAATGGTCATTATGGGGCTTTTTCATGCAAGATACTTTGTCAAAAACAACTTGTCCTCCAAAGGCCATCTCACAGCTTGCAGTGAAATCTGAATTTTGTTCTTTATTGGGATGAAAGGGAAATTTATCCCATACAAGTTCCTTAACAAAATTAGGTGCCTTCACACTCGGATCCCAAATGCTGAAAGGATAATTATTTTGATCAAAATGAAACTGCCCTTTGTACTCTACTTGGAATGGCAACTCTTTAAATGAGACACCTACCAACTCAAAAAAATTGATATCTTCATGAGAATCTTTCTCCAAGAGCTTAGTTTGATGAATGAACTCAAGACCACTTAAATCTCCATTATTTGTCACAAGCATACCAAGGAAGTCTTCTTGATTACTTGTCATAGACTCTTCATGTGTATTCAAAACTGATATTGCCTCATTGCACTCATCCTCAGCATGTGCGGACAACTGCATATTAATAGGTACTTCTTGAGAAATTGCCTTAGAATTATTGAGAAACAACATTTTATTTGTGTCTTTTGCACTAATAACTACCTCTTTTTTTTCCTCTGTCTTCTTCAAGTGTGGCTTCAATTTTCCTTCACACTGAATGAACAAATCTTTGATCAACATACTAGCAGTAGAGGAATTCTTTCCTTCTTGTTCATGAACGTTTAACAAAAAAGTTAGGACGCATTTTGCAATGTCATCCAACTCTTTGATAATCAAAACTAAAATGTTTCTCATTGTTGTAACTACATCCTCCTCTTGTTCACTCCAAGTTGAAATGAAGAGGTAATGGATCAAATAACATATTCAACCTTGCATACCCAATTCAACTAGCAACTTACTTGTTTTGAGTTCATAAAATATCTTCAATATAGCAGCTCTTCTGGAGTACTGATTGCTATCAGTTTCATCAATATTTTGAAAGCTTTCCACGAACATATGAAGAACTCTCTTCATAGTTTTATCATCATAGGGCACCAAGGGTGCCAAGATTCTCATCACTTCACTGAGGCATGAAGTAACCAACAGATCGACTTCTTCATTTGGATGCCTCAACCAATAAGGATGTTTCAAAGAGGTCATTGTAGGTGCCAATTATGTTTTAATTAACACAGAAGATGACTGCTTCACCTGGCTCAAACATTGTTCCAATGTAAGAATTATTCTCACTTCTTCTTCCCTTGTCTGATATTTTTCAATGAGCCTTATTCCTGCGGTGCGAAGTGACCTTGAAAAAATGATTTCTTCTTCAAAAGTGTTGATTAATTCAAATATCTCTCGACTTCTAAACTTCAGAATATGTATCATCTTCAGAACTTATGAAAACTAAAATTGAATTTTGTTCTAACCTTTGATGTAGTATCGGTTTTCCCTGTCACGCATCTGATAATTGAAGTGTGGAACTCACAAGATAGTAGGAAAATAGGCTCTGATACCACTAAAATGTGACCCTTATTTTTTTCTCAAAGTTTTCACAACACAAACTAGCACTATGCCAAATGTTAGCATTAGCTCCCAAAAGATAACCAACTTGAGAGTAACCTTCACCATGAATGTTCACCAAGATCCTATTGAAGGTGAGGTGATAGCATATGATGATGGGATCGTTGGCACTAAATAAACTAAATTACAAAGTTGGAAATGAAATGTAGGTGTTGATCCGACCATAAAGAATCCACACTACCACTTATTCAGTGGGGGGAAAGATATTACAATGAAGAGAAATTCATCCGCTTTCCAATGAGCATCCACTCAGCAGTGGGGATTCACCACTTAATCAGTGGGAGAGATATGAAAGTTACAATTATTTATTTCTCCACACTGGTGATGAACCGTCCAAGGGTTACGATGTTTGAAAATAAACACAAGTACATGCAACAAATAAAGGACTGGAACAATACTACTGTTTACAGTCTTACAATGCCAAATAACTGCTAATTACAAGTTTTTTTTCTATAGAATCAATACTAAATGAAAGGAGATGATTTCTCCAACTTCCAATCTACTCAAATAATGAATTAGAAGCCAAAATACGAAGTATTATCAATCTAGTATAATGAACCACAACACTAAGATTTTTTACCAACAACCAACCATCATTAAATTGTTCATGTCTTCACCCCAAAGCCCCTATCACCTCCAAAGTAGATTTCACATGAAGCTAGCAACATAGATTCCCAAGAAACATTGTGAATTATGAAAGAGAACTAAGTTTGATATAAAATGCCAGTAAACATAATGCAGACCAACAACTGAGCAGTCACCAAAATGCTTATTTCAATCACAAAAACTCCATCAAAGCACTCCAAACCTTGACCACAACTTACTTAAATAGGGCGACCAACCAACAAAGGTTGAACAATGCATAGGAACCACCATAAGGAGAGTTCAACTTATAATGAACATCAAAGAGATAGTACAACCCTAGCAAGAGGGTGACCTCTTCTAATATATTGAAGACTTTGCTATAAAATTTGATATTTTGCAATAAGGGCCGCCTTAAGCATGGAAATGATATTAACAAATACCCATAAGAAAATTAAAATCATACAAAGAGCTATATCTGAAAATCTTCTTCAACCATGATATAACCAGCAAACACAAAACTAGAAACTCTCACCAAAAACTCCAACGATGAAGCCCAATATGCACTTCTGAATGAAGCACACTCTCAATTGACCATCTAGGGAACCATATTTTCAGGCTCGAAGAATGGTGTAAAAATACTAAGCTCCCCCTTAGCTGGGTTGTGAAATCAATTCAACAACATAACTTTACAATATTTTCCAAAGATGAGAATGAATGAGCAAGGCATCAATAAATAGGCTCTTCAGCTAGAAAATGAATCAACTTGAAAATCCCACAAGAAAATCTTTAGCTTCCTCTAAGGGATGCCCATCTCCACAAGCACTTTATAAAATAGTTAAAATATGTTAATGTTCTTCTCCAAGTCGTCCCAACTTACATGAATATTAGAACACTAAAAAAACATTAAAAATCATTAATGAATCGTCCACTTTATGGCCCCATCTTAAAAACAACTTGAAGTCGTTTCCTAGGCACAAGGTACAAACTCAAATTATAAAACTGACTAAGTGTTGAAACTCAGTCCAAAGGAGAGATAGAAGCCAAAGCCAAAACCAACGCCCAAACTGATTATGCCGGAAATAGAATGATGACTTGAGCTGAGCTGTTGATAATGCCACTGCTAAAATAGACTTACCAAAAATAGTGAATGCCAAAAATAGTAAGTTAACTTCAAATTCAACAAAAGACCAAACTGAACAGCCTCACTGCCCAAAATAGAAATGTGAATTGCAGATGATTGAGCCGTTGCTAGAATGATACTGCTATAAATAGACTTACCAAAAATAGCAAACTGATATAAGTTTGCAAAACATTAATTGAACACCAACTGAGCAGTATCATGACTTACTATAAATAGTAAGTGTTTTCGAATATCTTTTGAGCACAAGCTGGGCAGTCATCATGACTTACTATAAAGAGTAAGTGCCTGGAAAGGTTGTCAAATTCAGATGCATGTCACAATACCTCAAAGGTCTTTGAAAACCCAAAAAAACCCAGAATTCTTTCCCGCATGCAAGGTATCAGTTAAAATTGCATGTCATTATCTTAACATGCACGTTACCTCATCTTGAAGCTCTCCAAAAACCCAAAAATCTCCACTAAACATGCGTCAGAAACTCCTACATGCAAACCTTCAAAATTGCATCTGAAAGCAGAGACCCTTATTTTACCACAGACGAGCCTACGGGCTTCCAGAAATAGGCTATCAGTCACAGAAGAGCGTATGGATAAAATGGGGACATTACAAAGGAACTATACTAATAGTACATGTGGGACCTAGTAGTCTCTCAAACACTTGGCCATAAAGAAATCTACCTATTGATCAATTGGGGAATAGTATCATACAATGCTAGTCTTATCGGTGGTTTGGATGTATAACCTAGAAAAGGTAGCATTGACACACATAGTACCACAAGTAGGGGATGATTATTGGTATATCCAAAATATTCCTACATGTGCAAAATTATTAGTACACCATAATAAAATTATTGTTGCTTATCCTTCATTTTTTTAATATATTATTAGGTATGAAGTGGCGAAGTCATATTTAGCACCATCATTCCCAATATCATATCTAGAAAAAAAACCTACTAAATTAAGATAATTCATAATTGACTTGCATAAAATATTCATGCTAATTTGGTGGAAACTAACTTAAACACACACATCAATTATATCATTGACCTTAATCGCATGGCCTCCACACTTATTATCTGCTAGGATGTAACTCAAGCATTATTCATTTTTAATAGTTCCTCAAAAAAATTAGGGTAAGGCTTACCTAGTTTTTAACCCAATAATTTATAATAGGCATAAAGGTGAGACCACTATTGATGGTCCGTTCAAAAATAGGATTTCAACATGGAATTAACCAAGTAAAAAATATGCTAATATGTTTGGTGTCCCAAATAACTAATACAAGTGTATGATCTTTGGTTTGGAAAGGGTAGTGTTGTCCTTATTTCATTCCTAATAGACCTCACTCATATCTTTATGAGTACACTTGAACCAAGATGTTTTATGATCATTATCTCATTCTTTATCAAGAAGTGGCTAGCATCATGTAACTCAGAGAACTTCAACCTATCCTAAAAATCCTTTATCTACATAAAATTTGTATGAAGTTAAACTAAAAATCAACCTGCACCTCTACATCCATAACCCATTCACTAACAACTTCTTATGCTAGTTGGGGTTTCTACTCGCTAGTGGTCTTCTTCTTAACCATCTCAATAGTATGAATCCAATAATATGCATGGACGACACAACTACTACTTCATGTATAAATAAGAAAATTATTTTGAAACCCTCGAGCTACCGTGGGTGCACCTTATGCATTGAAAGGTGAATATGTATTGAAGTTTTGGAATAATTTTATAAAATATTCATTACAAATATACTTACCTTGTGGCTTAGTAAAATGGTAGATATATACGCATCTATAGTGGCAAGGAGTCATCAATGTGATTTAAATAATCACTCAATGATCAACTCATGTGAGGACTATCCTAACTTTTTACCTCTTAGACTTTATTATAATACAACTAAAATTAATTTCCCTTTCATTTCCTCTTATCATATTGAACGTGCATTGATGACCACCTTATTTTTTGGCCCCATGACAAGTTTTACCAATTAAATAGGCTAGGACATTATGAGTTTCATGGCATGTTATTATTAAATGCATGAAACAAATCATTCTAGGTGTGGCCTTCCAAAAACCCACTAAAAAACCATGACACTTCATTCCTTGTACTGATTAATGTGCATTGTATTAGCACATAATGAAGGGAATGGTTTCAAAGTAGTTCATTTATTTTGACTACTATCACATTTTAGATTGAAATAATATGGAACATCTCCACCTAACTAAACAACTAAACTTCAATGAACATGGTATAGTTGGCACTAGCATCAATAAGTGACATTTAGAATGCCAATGAACAACTCCTTGTATGCTCAAATTATGTAAGTTATATTTGCTCTCAAACTACTTTAATATTTTCCAAGTGCAATACTTTCATATGTTATCCCTAAACATATATAAGAATGGGTTAATCGTCATAGACAAAGGAAATCTAAATCTTGTGATATAGGATAAAATATAGTGAAATTCACTCCATTTTATTGTGTGTTATTTCCTAAAGAAATGAATTGCCATGAGATTTGTGCTGTAATAAATGTATTCATAGTAGAGCTTTTCATATGTATGTAGGTATCATAAACTGCATGAAATTCCTTTTAACATAAAAATAATTACAAAATTTCCTTCATAACAAGATGTAAATTTAAATTTTTCAAAATATCATATAAAAAAGTGGCAACAAATATGTACAAAAATAAAGATAAATCAAAAATTATCCTAACTAAGCAAACTAATTAATAAAATCATTACAAGAGTCATGACAACCAAAAATGAGAAATATGTAGAGAGCACTGATAAAATACTTTATTAGTTCAAAACCGCATATAGAGCAATTAATCAAGACTGGTTTGTGGTCATTCATCATATGGTTTTAGTTGGGCATCATTTACTTTACTACTCAAGGGGGTTCCATCAAGATTACCTAACCTTAAAGGACCATTGTATGTAATCTCCCAAATCAAATAGGGACCCAACCAATAGAGATATATCTTTTAAGGATGTTTTTAGAAGAATCTATCAAACAAAAGCATCATGCTTGCTAGTTGGAAGTCACATTGTTTGATATGGTGATCATGACATAGCTTTTGCCTTTTCTTTTCAATACACTAGCTCCAATGTGTAAGATGTCACTTTCCTTTGAGTGTCTCCAATTGATTTAGGTGAATTTTGAAATAGATTCATCATCATCCAAATGGATGATTTGTGTAAATTAAATTCTTGACATTAAAAATTTGATGAACAGTATTGCCTCCTCCCTTAAACCACTTGAAATAGAGTGTATGTGGTAAATCTCTTTCAAGTGGTGTGATAAATACTATAAATATTCTCTCAACCCAATCTTTGTATCTAAAAGTATATAATTTTAATAAGACATTCCCAAATTTTTAATTGAATGCTTCTACAGTTCCACTTGCTTAGGGGCAAAAAAGGGAAATTATGTGATGCTAAATCATGAAAGTGTGTAGAAACGCTTAAATGGACAATGTGATGAAATACATCTCTTGGTTGTTGGTTAGACTTAGTTGGCACACAAACCTATTAATATTGTTTTAAAAATATATTAAAGTTTCAATTATATAATCTAATGTTGGTACTACTTTAAACCATCTAATAAGGTAATTAGTCATATTAATAATGTACCACATAGTAGTAGAATGAATTACAAGTTTATTTAGACCCATAAATTCAATTTCCATTTCTGAAATAGCTCTTAAGTCAATATTATATTCAATAGAAAATTATTTTTGGTTGGACATTCCACTACACTAACATATATCACAAATTTTCACATGATTAATGTGCTCTTTATGAATTTTAGCTAGAAAAGCCTAGTATGAAGTATATTTTGCAAGGTTGCATGATCTTGATAATGGCCTTCTTCTTGGCCATCACAAATTAATTTAATAATAGTTATTTTATTAGTGTGTGGCACATATCAATGCAACATCTTGTCAAGCCCAATCTCGTTGAGTTGTCCATTGATTATTTGAAATGATGATTTGTGAACTACCATCCACCTCTTATGTGTAATGTTATTAGTTTCTAATGCTCTACTATATGTAATGAATGATGTGATCTCCTCAACACAACCAAGAATGATCTCCATTCTAAAACTCTTAGCATCAATTAGATCCACTTCAATAGGTAAATTGCACTAGATTTATCTATATCAATATGGGATAGGTGATCTAGCCCCACACGGTGTTTACCTATATGCACAATAAGAGTGAAATTAAATTCTTCAAAAAATAATATGTGACTATATACTATGTATGAAAAACTAGTTTATTCACCATGTATTTCAATGCTTGGTGGTTAGTGAAGAAGACAATTAGTGTAGCTAAGAGATACTATCAAAAATTCTGAAGCATATAGAGTAGATCTAGAGATTCATGCTCAATTATTATTTAGTTGCAATTATGATGCAGAGAGGGAAGGACTCAAAACAATACCCTAAACACTTTCAAACAATATTTCAACACCAAGGCTGCAAATCTGCACATTTGTTCACTTTAGGCAATGTATTCCCAAGCCTAAAACATGGGGCAGAATTCTAATGGCACTCTATCATTAAAAAAAACATGGAATGAGGGAAATTAGATGTATTTAGACCCGTTCCAACATTTCCCAAGGATTTCCAAACATACATAATCCAGATCAAGTGCTTGACACCAAGAATCATGCAAACTAGGTCTTGCTTCCACTGAGTGTATTAAGGAAATGACTTAAAATAAGGAAAGGAAACTTGCCACATGCATTCTCAAACCTTTGAAAGCCCATAAAAACATTCCAACATGGTTCTACACCCTTCCATCAATGATTAATGCATAGATTGTTCAAAGCAACAATGAACCTAGGGTCTTTTGGACTGTCTACACACAAATGCAAGCAAATTGTCATTGGTAACTCCATCAAAATAGAAAAATATGAAATATCCTATAAAGGGTTTTTAGATACCCTCAAAATAGAACCTTTCACCATTTTTTAATATATTTTTATGGAGGAAAGAAAAGATATGGAATTTTCTTGTTCACTGGAAACCCTAGGCAGGGTTTATACCTGTCTTTACAAAAACTGCAATATCTTTTACAAAATGCAATGAAATCTGATCAAACAAAAATTATTTGGAGGCTAAGAAATTTCTTCAAATTCTAATTTAATATAAAATCCATACTAGATCGTACCATTCCATACAACATGTTTTTTCAGACTGCATCTTTTTAGAAAATTAAACTTTAAAAACCTACCCTTAATGAAATTGTCATATCTCACTCAAAACTTAATGAAATTGAGTCAAACAAAAATAACTATGATATTAAAACACATCCAACCTTTAAAATTGGTTTCATTTCCATACTATACATACAATTCCATACCAGGAAGACTACTGACTAGTTCAATAGAAAATGCAAGGAAAAACATGGAAAAATGAGTTTCTTTCATTCCAAGTTTTCCTCCCAACCTTCCCAACCTTGGGATTCATGGCTAAAAGGTGTATTTATAAATTTAAAACCATTTTTACAACACCAACCAACCCACAACTACATTTTTGCAACAGTTGAGAAAGTTGTCATAGCAACATTGACAATATTGACAACAATTTAGCAACTTTTGCATTTTTTGACCAAATTGCACCAAAACATAGAAAATAGTCCTAAAGGAAATATATTGGTCAAAAATGACCTTATTTACACCAAACACAACATAAAAAAATATAAAACCAAAATTTGACCAAATTTGACCATATGGCCCGAAGGTGCCCCCTGCACCAAATTATCTTTCCCCTTGCAACTAGATAAGGTGATCAATATTTCCTTCACCAAGTTACATGAGAATTTCTCCAATTGTGGTGTTAAATGCCTCTATAGGGATGTAGAATGGAATATTCCAATCTATAAATTACAACATTTGTGCAATTAATAGCTTGTACTTTAAGGAATTAAATACCTCTTTATGTGTGATTGTCTAGGAAAAGGGCTCTTGTTTTCACAATAGGTACTCCAAGGGCATAAAAATACATTCACATTTTTTATAAACTTGTGATATTATCTATTATTACCTAAGTGTGCATGCACTACTCACCAAGAATCTAGAACTTCTAGCTAGATGATCATGCTACTTTTGCCATCTTGACCAATGTGTCATCTTTGAAAATTATATGGCCTAGTAGGTTACCTAATGGTGAGGCAATGCTAGAGGATGAAAAAAACTTATCTCAATCTCATCTAACAAAACTCATAACATTATTTGTTTGTTCTCTCATTTCAAGTTCACTTTTCTCTTCACAAACCCTTGCTTCAACACACCAAAACAAAAAACAAAACACAAACCACTTCTTGACCCTTCAAAACCTCAAGTCACCTTGAAAGTGCCTGAAAATGATATCCAAACTGATTTCCAACCTCAAATACTTTGGCTTTATCAAAACCCTACTTGTAGCCAACAATTTTGAACGAAAAAATTAATAAAATTCACTAAGGACAGCCTAGGGCTTCTTCAAAACTAAACTAAATCTTCTCCAAAATCAATAAAACCAATGGGAAATCATTCATAACCTTAAAACAAACCTTCATGCAAGTTTTTACCAGTTTCTAATGGTTAAAATGAAAGATATCCAATTTTTATTTCTTGCTGCCCCAAAACCCTATGTTCAGAACAGTTTTTAGGAATGAAGTTGTTTGACACTTTAAATGGAATTATAAAAATTACTGGTTAAAAGAAAGTTTGTCCAAAACATAAATATATTTCCATCCATCCAAGTTTCAGGTCCGTACAGGTCTGTACATGGCCGTACTAACATGTTTTCTGACTGCAGTTTCTGAAAAACATTTTTTGAACTGGTTGTCTTCACCAAAAACACAATAAATTTCACATTTCTCAATGAAATTAAATGAAAAAAAATCTAAAATAAAATAGATTCAATATTCTTTCAATCCCATGTGATCTCAGGCCATGAAATGGGCCGTACAGACCGTACCATGCATCGGAACATAAGAGTTTTCAAGAAAATAGTGTTCTTTCTTTGTTTTTACATTCAAAACTTCATTACATCTCCTCCATTTTGTACCATAGATTTCCCACCACCTCAAATGACTCATATCCAACCTATTTATAATCATTCCATCCCTTTGTAACCATATAACTACCTATGACTCTTCATCTTCCATTATTTTTGACAATTTCACATTATGACAATATTGACAATTTTTTCCAATATATAACAAAATGAACACTTTAAATCTCCTAGACCGCCTAAAACATTTAAAATGGTCAATTAGACCTTATTACATGACTCAAACACCTTACAAAGAATTTTTTTACAATTCGGCCTCATGGAGGCAAGAAATCAAATAGGTTCTCCTGCACCAAATGGTATCATAAATATTTATGTCTTCAAATTGAAAATGATAGTTAATTATGGTATTGGTCAAGCATGAGGTACAATGCATTCAAGTGGTTTACCACTATGAGAAATTATCTAATCATCCAAATATACTTGTAAAAACTACAAATGAGTTCTTTAATTGTGCAAGAAAATATTGGGGGAACTATTAAGACCAAATGATATGAAATTTTATACAATTATTCTCTACTTAGTTTTGAATATAATTTTTTCCTTTATTATTTTTCAATTTGAACCTGATGTAGTCTAAGAACCCATCTATGAAAGTATATACATCACAACTAGCAACCTCTTCTAGAACCTCATTTCTTAATAATTTGGAAAGGATCAATGATACATGCTTCATTTAGTGTGTTATATTCCACACATATTTAGATGCACCTATCTTTATTTATATAAATCATTATTGTGCAAAACTACTTAGACTCATCCACTTAAAGATTACTCTAAACTCGAGCATCTTATCATTCTCATCCTCTAGTCTTTAGCATAAATTTGGTTTATATTGATAGTGTTATTTGTTTATCAATAGTATATTATGCTTCATTTGGATCTAAATATTCTTTGGGATATTTACAATCATTTCATTTCATGGTATCCTCAAAGTAAAATATCAACATACTTGTGCAAAAGAAAAATGAATTGCACTAATGTGTCTTCCCAAATTGTCAAAAAAAATTGTGATCTTTGGCACTTCTTATGTAACAATATTTATTTTAACTACCTTAAGGGGGACATTATAATAAAAAATCTACATAATTGACAATGCAATTATTTTCACTAATGGGGACTCTAAATCTATGCAACACATTCCCTTATTAAGCTTTCTCTCTACGTGTTTTTGTGGAAGATGTTGATCTAGTGATAATTCATGAGGAATAAATTTGGCATTGGTTTATAAGCCTTTATAATTCTCAAAATAATTAAAATATTTTGGTTGTTCAGTAAATAGAGTCTCCTTTAAATATTTCAAGCGCCCAATTAAGTCCTGGAATATACTCAATGAAATTAAAGATGTTTACAAAATTGACCTTCAATAGTAGTTGATCTCCCGGTGTAATTCCTTTTTCTCATACCAAAGAAACACAAAGCAACCTAAGGTATTTGTAAATTTCTACACCCTATAGACACCTAAAATTGACATATCGTCAATCTCAACTATGTCTTCTATAATTGATCATTTGCATTTGATCAATTATCCTATCTCACTCCCAATATTAATCATATAATATCTTTATTGTTTAAATAATATTTTTTGATATTTCTTCTATTCATTTTTTTACATAAAATCATTAATTTTCATCATTCCTATATCTAACCCTTAACAAATAATTATCTACTAATTAATTTACCTAGACCTTTATCCCCTTCCCTACCAATCTAAATAAATATATTTATTTATTTTATCTTTTTATTTATTTATTATTGTTCTCCCTAATCATCCTCTACTACTTAACCTTCTACTAAAAATTTTCACATGGATCTAATAATTATTAATTAAGTTTTGATTCACCCAAGTCCCCATGTGGATCTACATGTCATAGCATGTACATGAATGACATAACATGAGGTACTTGGAGCATGGGAAAAATATTATATTCCCTATAAATCCATAATTTAAACTCAACCCATATACTTGGAGTATGAGAGCACTTTGAATCTCCCCTTGTTGAGATCCTTTAAAAGTACCTTGAAGTACTTTGAGGCACTTTGTCCCATCCCCACCATCCACTATTTCCCAAGTTTTATATTCGCCCTCCATTATCGTACAATATTGGAGCCTCCCAACTCAACCAAGTCACTCCATCCACTTTTCCATCTCTCCTTAGAGGTCTCAATCATCTTGAGCCCTGTATTTCCTTTTTAAATCCTTGCCCTCCATTTCTTTCTTTGAAAATATATAAATTGGATACCCTCCTTAGCCATTTAACAAGAACTTTGAATGCAATGTTATGTTGTCTCATTGAACACTTGACATGCCACATCATTAATCATGATAAATTCAAGCACTTGGGAAATCCACTACTACTATTGCAACAAGGTAGTTCTACATTGATATAAATGTATGCTTATGTTATTTATATGAATTCCTTTACGCCTTAACTTGAGTTTTTGATTTGGTTGTGAATTGAGTAGTTTATCTTGTTTTATGTTCACTTTCACTTGCACACATTTTTTGCATACCCACTAGGACCCACATCCCTTTCACTAACCTCTTCCTATAACTCTCAACTATTCTGCATTGACAAGTTATAGTTTGACGATTGTGTCTTGTATTTTGGCATATATATCACATAAAATGGTGGTTCTATCCTATTGCATGTTAGCATGTTCTATCATTTCTTTTATCATTTAGATTTTGGTTTTTTGACAAGGGAAATTTTTTACATAATTCTATAATGCCTAATCTCACTCATAGCCTCTGATTGTGCATGTTCTAACACTTTTGTTTGCAATTTTATAATTTGTAACACCTCTTTATGTTTCAACATATGCATATTTAAAATTATATATGTGCTTTGTAAATTGTTGTATCCATTTTAAGCTTAAAAAAATATATATATGTATTTTAACTAATCTTGCTCTAGGATTTAAAAAAAAAATTGGTTTTGTAGGGGGATATGCTACCAAAATCATCACTCATACTCTATATTGCAATTGAAAAATCAATCAAAAATTCATTTTTTGACTAATTAAAATTTTTTCTATGTAGGATTCAAGTTTTGGTGCATCTATTCTCAAATCAGTGTATTTTTTACTTGTTTTGGTGGTTTTGTCTTAGGTATAATATTTGCAAAAAAAATTATACTTCAATGTGCATGAATTTATATTTTGAAGTATGCATTTTGTATCTTAGTGATTATGTTTTGCATATGACTTTGTCAATTTGGTGGTATTTTGATTTGGTCTAACTTGCTAACTTGGGTGTTTTGATGTTATATTTCCTTGCTAACATCTATTTTGCAACCCTATCATAACTCAAAGACCAAAAATTATACTACTAATGCATTGTATTATAACACCACTTGTAAAATTCATTGTTTACCACTAATATTAGTTCCACATAAATTGAATTAGAGGTTCAATGAATATTTTTCCATGCTCGTGGAAATACGAAGACGTATGCTCTTCCCTTGCACTCAATGAAATCTTGGGGATCAAAATTCATGGAATTTCTCTTTGTTTTAGTGTACAACCCAAGGATACTAGATATTAGGTATTATCTCCCCTTGCACTTCTTGTGATCTTGGGTGATAAAAAACACCTAGTATTCCTCTCCAATTAGGAGGTCTTCTTGAGGATTTCATCACCCCAAGGAATCTAGAGGGGTATATAAAGGGGGAGAGAAAAATTTGTACCCCAATCTAGATATCATCATGTTTGTCACAACCTTGGGGCCCCTATTTCGTTAGGACACAAGGTGAAGGAACCTTTGTTTATGCCTTGGTCCCATTCTTGTATTGGGGCTAGTTTTTATAGATCCAAGCCTCACGTAATCATGTGGTATATTCAGGATGCCCTAGAAAGCTTGTAAAGCCTAGATAAGACCTTAAATCACCCTCTTGTGGTACATTAAATAAATTTATTAAAGAATTTACTCATCATTTACCTTTGATAGTTGTATAAAGCTAACCTTGGGTGAATCCTTTGGCCATACTTGGTAAGGGATCTTGTGTAATGTGCACTCCCTAGCTATCCCTCACTTGATAGATGGTATTATATTATGAGCCCATAAGAGGTGTGAATCCCAATTAAATGATTTTAGGATTGTGTAATTTTTTGGCATGTATTCATGTGTTAAACTAGTAAATTTCAAGAAACAAATTTCATCTTAATGCAAAAATTATCTTCTTTTATGATTTATTTCACACACTAAGTCACCTTTGCTAAAATAAGATTGAAATGGTGTATCCATTTAGACCCTAGCATATTTTTCACCCATTTTGGCAGTTTTATTCTAATTTTTCACCAGTTTTTAAAATTTCAAACTTTGAATTAGTGCATCCATTCACCCTTTATCATACATCACATATCCCATTGTATTCATCTTACTAGAAACTCACATTATTGCAAGCATGAAAAATGTTAAACTCTTAATCAAAATATATGTTCAACCTTTAGTGTGTTTGTACCATAACTCGATGGTTTCATCCCCAAGGTATTTATCCCTTCAATGTATCTAACTATAGTTCAACGTAGTTTTCACCTATTTCAATGGCTCCATAATAAAATTCAAAAATAGCCGTAGAGTCAAAACTAAATTGTAGCTCCTAATAATTTAACTAGCAAGTTGACACTCCATCCCTATTAACAAAACATAGAAAACATGCTTTCCCCATCTCACACACAAGTATTCATTTAATGTCGTATATCTTTAGTTAAGGACAAAGTCACACCTCCCAAAATTATTCACATATCCACATTATAATCATCCAACTCACAAAATAGCATCTTAGGCTTGAATCAAGATCTTAATCATGCATTTACATCAAACAAATTATCTCTTGATAAGATATCCTATCTCAAGGTATTAATCTCAAAACTAAGTTATTTTTCTTGATCCAAACACATAGCTCAAGTCCACATTGTCATACTTAGGTATATAGCCCATCCTAAGTAGGAAATCAACATCATAAGACATCAACCTAGAATCTTGACTTATAGTTTGACAAGTAATACAGTTTCACCCATACACATTCACATCCAACATCAAAAGTGTTAGTTCATGAAATCAACATAACACTCCAACATAACCACCTTATAACTATTCCATCCAACATTTCAACACCATTTCATTCCCATCATATTCTCACGAGCTAAGAGATAAATGGAGAAAACACTTTTTGATCTAGGAATGTTAGGGTATAAACATCATGATTTATCCACCCAAGGAGAATCATCCAACCAACCCAACCCCCAAGATGAACAAGAAGAGCAAGAAACCTTAGTATCACAACCAAAATTCCCCCCAAGGTACTGAGACTTTGTGAAAAACCCCAAAACATTAGATCTAATTAAGTGAATCATAAGGTTAAACAAAGATACCATTCTTGAATAAATGTTAAATGAAGGTACAAAATTTCACACCACTTATGACATGTCTAATTTTGTGACATTGTGAGACAAGAGCCCCCTATGACAACTTTTGAAAATCCATGGGGTAACCTTTATTCACAAGAACAAATTATAACACATAGAGTTGGTAGTAGCATGATGATAAGTCTCGTGATGGAAATTATTCCACCCACAATGCTTTCCACCCTGTCATTACCCTCTCAACTTATCCACAATTACAATCATAATTTAAACCCCACTTCCCAACTTTACCTTATTATATGATCCAATTTGACCCATCCAACTACACCACTCACTATAGCTCATATTCCAAACTCACATTTCCCTAATATTTCATCCCTTCCTCTATCTTGCCTATACCATCTTCATACCCACTAGCACTACCTCAACCTTCTCTTGTGTATTATCTATGTACACGATTCCAAATTCCTCGAACCTCGTCTTCTTATATCCTTCAAATATCACACACTCTTGTTGCCTCACATCTTCCTCAAATATATTACCCTTCCACCTCTTTATACCTTCATTCTTTTCAGTACACCCAACCTTCTAGCCAACAATATGTAATCCCTCAAACTAATGTTTATCATGTTGTACACCAATATACACCTTTTAGCATGGATACTCAAGCTACCAAAAACCCTCCTATAGGTACACACTTTGATCAAGAATGGTAGGATATGAAGAACACCCTCAAGAATTTATAAATTATAGTGACACAAAGGAAATACTATAATTTTAAAGACTTATGACCCTCCATTTGATTGATCCATGATAATGGCACCTTCCTCCAACATTTTGAGATTCATAAATTTGACAAGCATAAAGGGAAGGGATATCCTTGTGGTCACATTAAAGAATTTTTATGGCATACCTAAAGGTTGCCTATAGTTATCAATATTTTTTCCACTTATTTCCATGAATCTTATGTGGACAAGCCTGGGAGTGGTTCATGTACCTCCCTTAAGGATCTATTTGAGCTTTCATTGATCTATCTTTAAAAAAATTGCACATTTCTCCTATAACATTGAACATGAACTCATTATGCTATACCTTTGTAATGATAAACAACACAATGGTGAGAGATTTATAGCTTACCTACAATAGTGGTGAACCCTCATAAGTCATCTCCCTTGGATTATGCCATAAAACAACTTGTCACTATATTTATCCAAAACCTTAATCAAGAAATGCCAATATATCTACAATTACATTGTGCTTCAGTCTTTGATGAGATTATTGAGAAATAAGTTACCATTGAAAATTTCCTTATAGATAAAGATTTGGTCAAATTTTACAAGAAAAATAATGATAAACAATCTAATGACAAACCACACTTTTGGGACAATAATAAGAACACTATTAGTGATGGTGGTATAGATTTACTAAACATGTACAAGAAAAAAATTCATCCAGTATCAATCAAACCACACAAACATCTCATGACACAAACACTATTTTCATCATAAGGACAACCTAGGAAAAACACATAAAACAATCTAAAATAGAAATTTATTGCCCTAAAAAACCTATGGATGTAGCATTTAAAAAACTCATTCAAGAAAACAGGATTACATTCCCTATGACACAACCTTTTGATGATTCATGAAATATAGAAAAAGGGATCCTAGGTTCTAAATGCAAAGAACCTAGGATGCAAGGTGGCCTTTTTCCAAGTTTCATTAGGATGCAGATCAACAAGGTGTATAGATTGACTATCAACCATGAAGGTCAGCCAATCAGAACTGGATCTATATTAGATTGAATATGGGAATGGATTGGAAATAATTTGTGATTAGTCTAATTAAACTACATTCCTTGATACTAAAAATGCAAGATCCTGACAACTGATAAAAAACAGTCAAGTTTCGACAGATCCGGAAGGTGCAGATGATTGTGCACTTGCGCAAAAAAATTGGTTTTGTTGTTCCTATAAGGATGGGGTTTCCCAATGACCACTGAGTCCTTATTAAGGTGTTTTGCTCAAATTTTGAGGTCCTCTAGTCGTAGGTCTGAGAGTTTTTTTTTCGCTTGCAAAGTTATTGGAACACTATCGAATAATTTTGTAAGTGAGTTTCTATGATTTGACAAGATGCGGGACAACAAATGAAACAATGGAGAATTTTCCTTCAAGATTCCTTAAATCCTCTTCAATATGATATCTACACATTCACAAAGAGAGGAAATGTTGGGCCATTTTAGGGGCTTGCCTCAATCAAACCCCGTGTAAGTGTTTCCATTTCCAATAATGGCAATGTCAATGATAAAAATTATAATTGGAAGGAAGGAATGATGAAACCACAAAGTGATACAAATTACCACCCTTCAATGGCTTCCTTGAAGGACTGAAGTCATACAAATCACCTAAAGGATTTGGATCTTGCTTGTTTAAATGCTTGAATGCTTTGGAGACCTACAACAAGGGTTAGCCTTCACAAGACTATATGAACACACATAAACTTTGACATGATGTTGGATCTTGAATTGCTGCTATAAACGATTAATAATGCTACTCTTGAAGGCTCTTGAAAATAATGCTTGATCATAAGTTCTCCAAATTGTGTTCTAGTTTCAAATGATCAAAAGACTGGGTTTTTATAGGTTTTTATCCAATTTCCCAAAAATTAGATTCTCAAATCCAACACTTCATATTTTAATTTTGGATGTTAAAATATTGCCAACAACATATTTGAATTTGGGTCCTGCCTTAGAAGGGAACCCATTCGCCCATGGGTGAATAGGTCTTGGCCTAAATTTTTAGGACACTCAAAGTCGAGGAAAATAAATGATTGGATGGATTTGTTTAATGCTTTTCCTCCTTCGAAAAATGGTAAAAATAGGCTTTGGAATGCATAATTTGGAAAATTAGAATCTTAATTAAGTCCAATAAATTAGGGGGACAAAAAAATTTAAATGGCTTCGTCTCTGCACTCCATTCCATTGGTGGCTAGGGTTTTCTGTGGCGGGGTGGGATGGAGGCCTCTTGTGTTTGCTAGTTCTTCTAGCCCATGGCGTCGCCCATTTCCAGAGGTCGTGCATGGCGGAAGCCCTTTCTTGTTTCAAGCATAGGGGTCTATAGCGGTGGTTCAACATGGTTCTTCAAGGAAATCACAATAGTTTTTCACGGTGGCTCCTCCAGGTCGGAATTCAATGGAAATTGAAGGAATAAAGAAGAACAAAAGTTTTGCAGAAAAGGAGTGTGGGGGGTATAAGGGTGTGTCGGGAGCTGATGCTAATATTTCAAATTCAATGAAAGCTTTAATGCCCATGCACAACTATAGAGAAAACCCATCCATTTCATTTGAGGAAAATATTGTAAACGAAGTAGTGGAACACTACAGCAAATCCCTGTGATTTGCTCCATTTTTTGCTTCCACCCACTATTTTAATGTATTTTTTGAAAACGTCGGCGCTATTTATCGGGATGGCGCTATTTTTGGTATTTATTTGTGCCGATTAGGACATGTCGGTGCTAATTTAGGTGCTAATTGATGTCGAAATTAGCACCACCTTCAGTGCCAATATTGGTTTCGAGTGTGGCACCACCGTTAGCATCGTCTTTGGCTCCGAGTTTAGCTTTGAGTTTAGCGCCACTTTTAGCTCCTGACTTTAGCTTCGAGTTTAGCTTTGGGTTTGGCACTAGTTTAGACACCCCTATGTTGAAGAGACTTATTTATATGTCTCATTGATGATGTAAAATAGTGAAATTTCAACAAGATACAGGCATATCGAGGAGAGAATCACTTACGTCACATCGATAAGGTATATCTACAAGTGCTTGATGAAACACAACTCTTGGATATAACGAAGTAATTTCGATGAGACATTGAGATATCGGTAAGACAAATAAGATTGTCTCATCGACACTCTTCAAGTAATTATCAAAAGCATACACCGCTAGACCATCGGGAAGGTGAGCAACATATGCGGTAGAGTGGTATACACCACAACCCCACAACAAGAAGCCTTGAGCAAGGTGGTAGTGTGATAAATAGCTAAAGGGAAGGGAAAAACATTGCCATACCGCAACGATAATCACAAGTCTCCCCGATATGGCAGAGTTACATCGATATATAAAGAAATATCACCGAAGGAAAATATCGATGAGATAGTGGCATATCGGCAAGAGATATTAACTTCTCTCATCGACACTGGAAACCAACATCAGAGGAACATAAGATCTAATGTCGATGGGACATTGAGATATCGGTAAGACAAATAAGATTGTCTCATCAACACTCTTCAAGTAATGATCAAAAGCATACACTGCTATACCGCCGGGAAGGTGAGCAACATATGCGATAGAGGGTATACACCACAACCCCACAGCAAGAAGCCTTGAGCAAGGCGGTAGTGCGGTAAACAACAAAAGGGAAAGGAAAAACACCACCATACCACAACAGGTATAATAAGAGATGGCAGTAGTATGGTAATTGTGGCATCATTACAATTTACAACACTAAATGCAATAAATCACGTCAGTCACAATCCATTTGAATAAATCATTTAAGGAATCAAGAATATAGCTTGCCAAAATACTCTAAAAGTCTAATAAACACACTCTAATTTTTTTGTCAAAATCTTATTTTCAAGCATAGCCCGCCAGAATGGAGTTTTCATTTTAATAAACATACAATAAAACCTTTGTTGAAACCTTATTTTCAGGAGTAGCCTGCCAAAAAGGAGAAGTGTTTCAGTAAAGAATGACAAAGAATGGTAAGGAGATGTGTGTGATAGGAGGCATAGGATTCATTGTTGTTTATCAATTCCAACTTTGATCAACAAGGGTTGTTCGCGCTACTGTTTGTAATCTAGGTATTTAATTGAAATATGTTTGCATAATCTCAAATTCCTTCAAATGCTTTTGAAGTATCAATGTATCCTATATAGTGTTTAGAATGACTTCTTTTAATTTTAAAAAATAAATCAGATGCTTTTGAAGTATCAATGTGTCCTATATAGGGTTTAGAATAATTTCTTTTAATTTTTATTTTTTAAAAATGATGTATTTTCCCGTGATTAGATAATGTGGAGATCTCCTAAATTTTCCCTAGCACACTGTCCTCTTTCACACTGTGTTCATTAATCTAGCTGCTAGGGTTTTGCATTTGACATCTTTAATATCTTCATGATAGTGGCTTTTAAATAGATCTCAGTCTTTGCTTTAACCTTTATCATGGTAACCCTTGAGTTTCCTAATCCACCTTCAATCTCTTCTAATAACGTTGTCTTAAGCTATACTACATAGTATGCATATAAAGCAAGTCCTTCATACCTACCATTGTTCCAAACCACCACTCACCACCTTGCTTAAAATGTTGCCTCCATAAGCACAATACAATGTTTTAAAATCATGGTTGCCAGTGATTGACCATTAAGGTCACTAATTTTATCAAGATACAATGAGATTTTTGTCTTCAAACTTAAGGCATTATGCAAGATACTATTGTGAATTGTTTTTTATGTACAATTTGATTTTCTTGCACATTTACTGCTTTGCTAACTGCCTTTAAGACTGGATATTGCACCATCAGCTACAATCTCAAACAACTCACTCACTGTCACTTGAAGATTCCTTTTATGAGTATCCTTGTATAAAATCAAACTATGCCCTATAGACTACCTACTTACTTACTAATATAGGGGACTCATTGTTTCATGGTATTTTGAGTTTTATTTAGAAGGGGTTAACATGTGGCATTTTTATGTGCAGGAAGAATAGATTGTGATGCAATGTTCAGGTATGGACGGCTCAGGAAAATTTGGATTGCTATCAGTCTCATAACCAGGTTGGATTATACCTTGAGCCGGTGTGAAACACTTCTGGGGGTTCTCTTCAATCTTGCTCTTTTCGCCCTGCTATGGTTTAAAGGACAGTTTGGATCATCCCGTCCAAATCTTAATAACCCAGTTGGATCTTGGGTATCAGTATGTGTTTCATCAAAATCTTCTACCTATCAACAAACACAAGCATTATTTAATGTTTGGAAACAATTGGAATGAACCTATCTTTTTAAGTTTCTATGTTATGCTAATTATGCTTTAGTTAAGAAACGATGTAACTATTGTGAACGGACCTGAAGCTTGTTGCTTCCCGTACAAATAGGGAAACCAAGGTCCAATTTTTATCATCATATCATCATCGTTTCAATCCATTAGAATAGATACTAGACCATCTCATCCACTTATTCATATCAAAATAACTCATGTTATGTATGTTTATATTTTGAGCAATATAATGGAGCAAATACATTATAACTCGTAATCCATTTTCAGTGTCCAATTGTTGTGTCGATTTTCATGCTTATTTATTGCTTTGTTGTCTCTAAAGTGATCTTTTCAAGTTGTTTAAATCTGCAAGATTTATCAAGGCACATTTGTTGTTACTGTTTGGTCCAATTTGAGGTGCAATTTTAAGGATTTGTCTTTTTAATTATACTTTCTGACATTTGTCTTGTTACAAATTGTTACTTTAGAATTATGGTATTTCTTTTTTTCTAATGTTTTCAACCCTCATTTCAGGGAAGAGCTCCGAAGATGGTTCCTTCAGATGAAGACTACACTTTTCCACTATAGGTTCCATCTAGAAATACTAGAAGCTCAAGTACTGTCATACTCGGGTAAAACAAAGTTTGAGGTTACTTTGTTCTCCTTGATACAAAATGTTGTCCTTCAATCCCTCTTAAGAAACATTCACTATTATGGACTTCATCATTGTACCTTTCATGCATTTGATTTAATTTGTTATGTGGAAACATGTTGTCTTTGTCTTTGCAAGTGATGACTATTGTGTAAGCTTTTAATCTACATGAATGCCCCTCATGTTCAATTCTTGTGACTGTTATGATGCTTGGGGCTGCTTACTTTTAACCAGACTGTTAATGAAAACTATTTTGGAATCCTTGATGATCAATTTTGTTAGTATCATGGCTATGTTGATATTGCAATATTCTTATTAATAAGGATAAATCTTTATCAACAAGGAGATTACCCCTTACCAACATACTCCACTATCCTTGCAAAGATTGATCTTTAATGCTTCATGGATGGTTTACTTATGATTATCCTTCTCAAATGAAACAATAGGGTAGTAGGGTGGGCTCAACCCTTGTGGGAGCCACATTTCACCCCACATGTTGTAACTAGATAAACAAAACAACAACCTAATTTTATCTATACCTACACAATGTGAAAACATGTTAGATAAAACCAAGCATATGATAGATATATTTGATAAATTTCTTGTTTTTCTAGACATATATGGTATGCAAGTTATTTGAATGCACATGATGATCAAATTATATGTTTATATATGTATGCACATATTTTGACTAGTGATCCTTCATTGCTCTAACAACACTCTTCTCACTCAAATGCAGGGAACCTAGGAGCAAAAAGGAAGACATCAACTTGGAGGCTTAGACAAGCGGGAAGACTGAAGATGATGTAGAACAAAGCAATCGGGATTTTTCATTGAGGCACTGACGGGTCCCCTTTCTCTTTATGTGCATTTTTCTCTTTTGTATCTATAAATGTATAGTTTTTCGATTATATGCATTCAAATAGTCAGTTTCATGGCTTGTGTGGAACAACATACATTTACATTATCAATAAAGACTACATTTTTGAAAGGATTGTGCAATCTTTCCTATATTATATGCATCTGCATAAGTGCAATCTAGTAATGTAATCTTCTAATTTTGTTTATGCACACGAATGTAATGTAGTAGAAATAAAAATGTACCTTACTCTTCATTTGAAAATCACAAAAGCTCTACCTGATTGAGCTATTAACTTTTGTGTCTTCACGAACATATGTTGATACAAAATGAATGGAAGAAGCATGATCCAAGTAATCTTATTTTTTTCTACCAACAATTCATCCAAGTAATCCAAGCAATAATAAAAGGAGGAATTGATGCTTGGCATTTGCAGGGTGTGATTAGGAAAATTATTGAAGAATTAGCTTTTTTTTGAGGACTTTAAGGTTAGTCATGTTAGGAGAACTGGGAACACGGAAGCAAATACCCTATTGAAATGGGCTCTATCTTTTGTAGAGGTGGAGGAAATAAGAATAGAATATTTTAGTGGAATTCCTATGGAGGAAATTTGTTCGTTGTAATTAATGTAGGAAGGAGTTAATGCTAGCATGTAGAGGAATGTGTTTTAAATTCCTGAAGGACTTGAAGAATTGATGAATGTATTGTTGTCAGTGTTGGACGTACGTTCGACATTAATGGTGAGGGCTGACAATAGGATGCATTTTAAAGACACACAAGGCATTTTGTTTGATGCTTCTCGATTTGTGGTGGCAAGGAATGTAACAAGTCTGCGGTGTGAGGCAGTTTGGAAGCTAGCGTGCCAGAGAAGAAATGGAGGCCAATTTCACTCTACATTCGAGGAGAAAATTGGACCCATTTTTTGGCAAAGCAACTGTGAAGAGGTTGAGAGGATTGTTCCTCTCCAAGGATGAGAAGGTGGTACAATCTGTGCAAAAAATCCTGGGTAATGGCTTCGAAGATTTGAAGCACAAATATTGTACTAATATGGATATTTACTCACTAATCATGGCATGGGGGCTGGACTTAGGAGAGTTAGTGGAGGAAGTGAGGAAAGTAATGAAGGCATCGGTACACAAGGATTTCTTAGTGAATATGGAAAGTATCCTGGAATGGGTTATACCAGGAGAAGGATTTGATGTGAGCAAAGGCATGGAAGATGTGGACTCTGAAGTAGAAGAGATAAACCGTCCCTTCATTAGGTGGCTAGAAGGAATCACCAAAGCTATGTGGAGAGAAGGAGCGGAGCTAGGATGGAAAGCCCTGAAACTTTGTGTAGAAATAATGGAGGTCGAGACGGTCATTGAGGGACTCAAAGATGTCGCCAGAGAGGATTTGCGAGAGAAGAAAGGTTTGCACCCAAGGAAGAAGATGAATCCAATCAAGGAAATATTCCCAATTCAACTAGGTAGCACGTCGAGCACTTCAGTGTAAATTGAAGCTCAATTTTGGTTAAAACACAATTTATATCTTAGTTTTTGTTGTACGTTTTCTGGGGTTAAGCCCTGTTTTTTATTTGAAAATGTAAACAGTATGGGTTATGGGTAATAGTAGATAGGGTTGTTTACAGGCGAATTCAGTAGTTTTTTTTTGGTTTTTTGGGAACTGTGCTGGTTAAACAAACATATTTTAGAAGCTGCTGGATGGACTTAATTTTTGAAGTTGATGTAAATTCTACATTATTATTAATAAAATCAAATATTGTCATCGGTAAAAAAAACATGGTAGGTTGCATGTTAAATTTCAAACATTTTGTTTGCATTTTTTTGTATATATTATTTTCTCAGTGCATCATTATATAACAACAATTTCACTTCTGAGATATACAGTAAAAATAAATGAAAGCACATATTTTCTTTGTCAAGGGAAATGTATGTGAATACCCTATGTCTTTCAGATAAGTGTGCAAGTGAAATAAGACATAATTGATTGAATCTAATTTTCTACTGTACAATTGTTTTTTTATGTGCTTTTTACTTTTTGCATGTGGATTACCCTCAAAAAGAGACTACTTATCTTTTCTTAAATGAATCCTTTACATTTCCTATCTACGAAATGAATTTACTGCTTGACAAAAGGTTTTTGAACTTCATACAAATTAAGATTGGTGTAAAGGCCATCCCCGCAAATGTTGTTTGGTCTAGAATTATAATGGAAAATAAAAAGGCTTGCTAGGAGAATAAAATAGGTTTTCAATTGTCCAAGTACAACATAATATTTCTGAAGCATTTCAAATTTTAGGCCATAAGAATCATCCTTTGTTAATCATGGATTGCAAATAATTCTAAAAATTTAGAAGTCTTGGTCATTAACATTATTGTCTACTACAATGTCCACCCACTTTCCTCTTAGCGATTTAGTATTTCTACGTCATCCACGTCCTCTCTCCATGGCCTCCTCTATGAATAAAAATGTTGCCACAGAAGCTTTCACTGCACTACCGCCAAGAAGGAAGAAGCAACTTGCGGGACTGCGGTAAAAACAACTCTACCGCACCGAGCTAATGAAGGAGTCGTGGGACAACGGTGGTCACCACACTACCACATGCCACTGGTAGAAGACTTGTGGGAGTCACCCCAAAACTGCCAGGACCAAAAGGAAGACTCATGTGCCGCCACAGAAGTCTGATGGATGGAGGAAGTCTAGTGAGAAAAGTACGTAGGTATCTGAATTTTCTCATAATATTATATCAAATTTATTAAATGATATTTAAATTTTATTTGTGCATAGTTAAATTGATTAGTTTATGTTTCAGGACAAGGCCTCCAAGGCTAGGCTCAAGAAACTTTGTGCCACGCATCGCAGTGGCCAAAAAGGTTTACATGCCTTGGTCTGTACATTTGTAAGTATATTTAATATGTTAAATGATATATTTTTTAATTTCCTTGGAAAAAGTAAATGATTGCATATTAATTAGTTTAACTAGTCCATGTACCATGTTTTGACAGGAGGAGAAATATGGTCGCCATCCAAATCAATTTGAAAAGAATATGTTACAAAACAAAAAGTGGAAAGATTTTTGTAATCTAGATGAAGAACGAGGTATATATAGTTGAGCTTCAATAACTTAGTTGGATATTGTTGTCTTAATATGTCAATTTGCATCTCTTATGTTGAGTTGTTTATTTATGCATAGGATGAGTAAATAGAGCTCAAATCTTATGATTACGAGATGAACGTTTATGTGCATGAGTAAATAGTAGAAGGATGTAGATGAACTCAATTCATCTAATTTTATGCCTCTTGGCAGGCATTCCTCTTGAATCTCTAATATCAAGTGCCCGAGAATTCCCTGTAGCTTTTACCTTTCGTTGCCGCCTTTCCTCTTCATTGTCAAACTTGTCTCCATTTTCCTTATCTGCATTTATGACTTCAACTTCTAATTCATCCCATGTTTTACCTTCATCCTCTTCAGAATCTTCTTCTTCTTCATCCTCCTATGACTCCACAAGAGATTCATCTTCTGAACCTTCCTCATCTGATTTTGATTCCTCTTCTACATCAGAGGCTTCGTATCCTTGATTTGACTCTTTCGAATTATCAAAATTAGAATCACTAGCTTCCATATTCAAAAATTCCCAACCACCATCTTTAATAAATTTATTTGGATCATCAGTAATATTCTTCAAAATTGGCCACTAGTTCAAGTTCATTTTGATTTCATAATACTTTATTTCCATGGAGTTCAACCATTCCTTGATGCCATCAAGCGAAGATTGAGGAATGGCGTACATGCGGAGTACATCCCGCTTGAAGTATTTGAAAATAATAGCCATATCAAATTCCTTTTTCCCAAGTCCTACTCTCTCAAGGTTAACAATTCTCAATCTCACTAATAGTGATTACTATGAAAGGTAATTCCACCAACTCTACCAAACAGTTTACCGTAGGAATAATTAAATCAGAGGCTTTGAAAGGAGCTCCATGACAACCAAGCTCTCTAAATGGTATATCAAACTCTAGCTCAAAATATTTTAGATGAGGTTGCTCCCATAACTCTCTTACTCGCTTGACAAATCCTTGAAACTCTGACTTCTTAACATTCAAAAGATAAATAGAATGTCCTCAACACCCAATAGAGCTATCCAAAAAAGCTAACTAAAAACACAGACGTGCTCCCGCACACAATGGCCTAATGGTTGTTTGTCATAGAAGTCAAGCTACCGAAGTAACAACACTGATCGAGTTAACATATATGCATCATTTGCATAAACAACTGAAATGCGAACAAATTTTAATCAATATATTGAATTTTGAGATGCGTTGAAATAATAATAAAAAACATGTTTTGGGAAAATATCAGCAACGTGTTGGAAGAAAGCATTAACCCTAATTAAAGAATTTTTTGTTGTTCTTGATACACCATCTGTAAGTTTTCCTTGGATGACAGTATTGAATTTCTATATGTTGTACCCCTTAAATTTCCTACATGTTACAAATATGGAATAACAATGCACAACTTTGTATTGAGTCCAAAGAGCAAGGCATTTTGAATAAGGGTAGCCAAACTTGATAAGGATGCAGTCACTATTACATATATTGACAATCCATAATAGTCATATAAAGACAACTGCCTATGAAAACCATAATCAATCAAATTATGTACATTCAAATATAAGTTTGAAAGCTTGCATTTTAGTCCATGCATCTAAGTCCTTATTGAAGATTGAGGGTGTCAACAACAAAGCTAGAATATCTCTCCTTAAACCATAGCTAGTTTTAAAGTGCAATATTTCCAAATTCAAATCCACTTCTCAGCTAAGGAAAGGAGGTAGGATTGTCAGGTGCTACCTCAAACAGAGAAGGCCATAGAAAACATTGAAATAGAAGATCCAATAAGTGAGACAACATAGTTGTAGACCATAGATAATTAGAATTATTGCAATGCACATATGCTTGTGATACAAACAAAAGGTGTTTACACATTGGCTGAATATATCCTCATCAAAATGACCAGAAAGAAATTTCAAAATTTTAAGTAAACTCTGAGAGTCAAGAAAAATAGTCATAAAAATTGGAAGTAAACTTTGATAGACATGTAGGTGAACTTAATTCATTTGACTTTATTCCTCTTGGCAGACATTAGGATCTCCCCTCATAAAGTTTGGACCGCATCCATTACCTCCACATAAAACTGGACATCCTTGGTCTTCTTGGTTCCCACGCCATGATATGGTTATGTAAATGAAAATGAAGCAAAGTAATCATCTCCTTCTCTGCTGGTTGGAAGAATGCGTGCTTAATGTTTTGATACATGATATCAACTCTCTCTTATGATCTCATGGTTGAATACCAAAATCCATTATGGTGGGCCTCCAGAGTTCCAGTCATCTTTCATCCTCTTCTGCCAAATGTTGGCCTGATCCACACATCTGCCAACCTAATTGGCTATGTTTTTGAAAGCTGAAGTTTCTCCTGAGTCACCCGTGTAGCTCTCTCTTCCTTTTCAGACTCTTTCATTGCTACATATCATCTCTGGGATTTAATCATTTGCACCACATGGTTGATGTGCTTTGAATTCTTGCATCTAAAGGAAATTTCCTTAACATAAATATTGCTAGGGAATTTCAATGTTGCCATTGTAGTTGGCATTAAAGCTGGTACCTGCAACATTGAAAATTATCCTTATATAAGAATTCCCTCCATCTTGTTAGCTTGTAACACTCTTGATGGTGGCTACATGAAATCTGATTTTGATTCCTCTTCTACATAAGAGGGTTCATATCCTTGATATGACTCTTCTAAATTATCAGAATCGGAATCACTAGCTTCCATATTCAAAAATTTCCAACCACCATCTTCAATAAATTTATCTAGATCATCAGTAATACTCTTGAAAATTGGCTACCAGTTCAAGTTCATTCTGCTTTCATAATACTTTATATCCATGGAGTTCAACCATTCCTTGATGCCATCAAGTGAAGATTGAGGAATGGTGTCAATGCGGAGTACATCCCGCTTGAAGTCTTTAAAAACAATAGCTATTATATCAAATTCCTTTTGCCCAAGTCCTACTCTCTCAAGGTTAACAATATCAATCTCACTAATAGTGATTACTAAGAAAGGTAATTCCACCAAATATACCAAACAGTTTACCGTAGGAACAATAAAAGCAGAGGCTTTGAAAGGAACTCCATGAAAACCAAGCTCTCTAAATGATATATCAAACTCTAGTTCAAAATATTTTAGATGAGGCTGCTCCCATAGCTCTCTTACTCGCTTGACAAATCCTTAAAACTGTATTGATTTTATTTTTCCTGTCCCTCTCTTATTGTTCTTCCTCAATTTCATTAGGATCATACATTGACCTTCTTTCCCCTCCTAAATTTTGGACCACATCCATTATTTCCACATAAAATTGGACATCCTTGGTCTTCTTGGTTCCCACGCCGTGATATGGTTATGCAAATGAAAATGAAGCAAAGTAATCATCTCCTTCTCTGCTGGCTAGAAGAATGCATGCTTAATGTTTTGATACATGATATCAACTCTCTCTTCTGCTCTCATGGTTGAATACTGAAATCCATTATGGTGGGCCTCCACAGTTCTAGTCATCTTTCTTCCTCTTCCACCAAATGTTGGTTTGATCCACAAGTCTGCCAACCTAATTGGCTTTGTTTTTGAAAGATGAAGTTTCTCCTAACTCACCAGTATTAGCTGTAACTTTTTTGAAATTTTATTATGTTATGTGCACTTTGATATGATGTAATATGATTATGGTTTCATCTCATATGTTATAATATTAGATATATAACAAAAAAAAAAATTATTACATGAAATAAATAATAACTGTTCATTTTAAATGTTTTTTTTTGCAGAACACGGGTCTTCCAGAAGATCAAGATGATCTTCAACATGATATAGATCCACAAAATATTGGTTCTGTCGGTACAGATCACATGGTAGAGGATGATGATGACGTAGATATGGAAGACACCGAGGCCAATGACAATGATGACGACAACGACGACGATGAGGATGATGATGATGATGATGATGATGATGATGATGATGATCACAATAGTGATGATGATGATGAGACAGTTGGTGATAGTAACCAGTGACATTCATGATCATATAGACTAAATCATGGATCATTGTTGATATATCGTTATGATGACTCTTTTCATGGTTACTATCATATGTATCATCTTCATGGCCTACAATACTATATTGTTGAGTTGTATCATATTGACATGTTTCATTTTCACTATATCATTTTGGACATGTATCATCTTGACTTGTATCAATTTGAGTTACATGATTTATGAATTTTATTTATATCATTTGTACATGTATCGTTTTCACTTATGTCGACTATTGGACATGCATCATTTTCACATGTTTTTGATGTACTGACATATTTAACTTTCACTTGTTTAAGTTATATATGATGATGATCTTACCAGTATTGACTTGTCAATTTATATATATTAAAAGTGGTCGATGATTTTTGGATGGATATTTATTAAGTATGATGATTTTAATTTACTGCTCGAGATGGATGTTGTCAAATTTAATTAAATTGTAGATATTTGAATCACTTGTTTTAATTATAGATGATGATCATGTTACAATAATTATATTGTTATTTAATAATATGAGTTAAATAATTAAATTACTTACTCTATAATCATATGAGTTATTTAAGAGGCACGATATATTTAACTAATGAAATTGAAATAAAACATATTAAATTAATAAATGGAAGCAAAACAAGAAGCATTTTTAGAAGCAAAAAAGGAAGCAACAATGGAAGCCAAACTAGAAGCAAACCATAAGAAATCTTGAAAGAAAAATTGGAAGCAAAATCGGAAGCAAACCTGGAAGCAAAACTAGAAGTAAATCTGAAAGCAAAATTGGAAGCAAAATTGGAAACAAAACTAGAAGCAAAACCGGAAGCAAACTTGGAAGCAAACTTGGAAGAAAAATTGAAAGTAGACATGGAAGCAAACATGGAAGCAAACATGGAAGCAAAATTGGAAGCAAAACTGGAAGAAAAACCAGAAGTAAACTTGGAAGCAAAACTAGAAGCAAAATCGAAAGCAAAACTGGAAGCAAAACCAGAAGCAAACTTGGAAGCAAACCCAAAAGAAAAATTGGAAGCAAAACCAAAAGCAAAATTGGAAGAAAAACTGAAAGCAAACCTGGAAGCAAAATTGGAAGCAAACCGGAAAGCAAAATTGGAAGCAAACCTGAAGACAAAATTGGAAGCAAAACTGGACATAAAATTGGAAGCAAAACTAGAAGTAAAAATAGGAGTAGACATGGATGCAAAATTGGAAGCCGAATTGGGTGCCCATTTCAGCACAATTTCTAACATTACATCCCGACGCTATTCTAGGTGCTAACAGAGGCACTATGATTTCTCGGCGCTAACAAAGATGTTATGATTTCTCGGTGCTAAAGCTAGTGCTAAATCCAGTGTAGAAGTCAGAGCCAAATCTGACACCGAGCTGACCATGGCTGTTTGCACTGAGTTGAGCGCCAACCAAATTGTTCAATTCATGCACTCAAATACACTAAAATACGATGCAAAAGTCAGTGCTAATCGCTTGTTGTGATGCTGTGGAAAATGCTAAATATTTTGAGGAGCTAGGGTTGATAGGAAGATTTAGGGGTTTTTGGTCAGGTCTAGCAAAGTTACACCGATGGATCTTGGAGATTTGGTGCCCAATATTGGACGGGGGTGTGAAAATATATGCAAGTGTGAAAGGGTTTTTTGTGGTTGTTTTTGACAATGAGAAGGATAGGAAGGTGTTGTTGTGTGATTATCAATGGAGCTAGGAAGACATATTTTTGCTAATGCTAAAACCATGGCATCCATATTTCAACCCAAATACTGAATCTTTTTGGATGGTTCCACTATGGGTAAGGCTTTCAAACCTCCCATTACATTTGGTTTGAATCTTGCTTTGAATCCATTGGCAAAATGCTGGGAATTTTTTTGGATTATGATGAGGGATCCCTTAATTTTCTGCACACTACTTACATACACATTTTAGTTGAAATGGATATTACAAAAGACCTTCCTGCAACTTCTCTCTTAAAATATTTAGGCTAGGAATGGAAACAGTTGCTTGATTATGAAGGTGGACCTTTCCGTTGTCAGATTTTCTTCAACTTGGGACACTTAGCTAAACGTTACTCCCAATGAAAGAGAGTTAACCAAGAAAGTTGGTGGTAATAGGTTGCCCCCCATTACTATTCTGTGGAGGAAGATGAGCTAGTTGGAAATGAAATGGAGAAGGCACCAAATATCATAGCATCTAATGTACCCACACAACAGGACCATAAGTTGGGGGTGGGTTCCTCTGATGGGAAAGAGCGGGGCAATGCTCCAAATGGTGGGATGGACATAAAGGCTACATTCTTGAGCATTGCCTCATATATGGAAAAATGCCCTTCCGAGGTGGATATGGGAGAACATACTTGGGAAGGTGATCTAGAGGAGCTATGGCACAAGGTACAAAGGAAAAAGAAGAAGAAGGATGTAGATTTTAACATGATTCTCCGCTCCCATGGCAAAAGGAAAATTAGTAAATAGTTTTTTGGTATCAGTTTGTTAGGTTGGGGGTTGAAGCTAGGTAGATTTGTTGTTAGGATTGGGGATGCTTGAAGATTTGTTGAGGTTGCTAAAGTTTGTTGTTCTTAGCTGCAAATTATTTTGGTTGTATTTGATAGTTCTAATTCTCTTCTATTTATGAAATAAAATCTTACAGGCTAGCCCTGCCTTCCAATAAAAATAAATAAATAAATAAATTAGGGGGACAAAACATAATGTAAAATTGTAAAGGTATACAATTTTCTAAACTACAATTCAATTTTTTTTTTACCTCGGTACAAAGATAATGAATACTGTGATTATCATATAATCAAAGGGAATGAAACCAATAAATACATTAAGCTTAATAATTATATACATGATCTTATTGATCAAGAATAAATCAAAATTGAAGGAGCCTCATCCTCATCCTCGAATGACCAATTGGGAATCTACTAGAATCCTCTCCCCAAGCATAATCAAATACATCATCCATATTTGACAATCCTAAGAAGACCTAAAATAACCACACCAACAATTATTTTTATAATGACATGCCATCTAGCACTCCATCACACAACAAAGCTCTTCACATCAAATACCTCATCACCAAACAAAAAGTCAAAAGAGTCCTATTAGATAATGGTTTCACCTTAAACCTATGTACATTAAATTTCATAAAATATTTGGGATATTTTACAACAAATTTTGAATCTCATATCATTACTATCAAGGCTTATGATAATGTAGAGTGTGAGTTTGAAGGCACCTTTTTCCTTCCTGTACAGATGGGTTTATCCTTACAATAGACCACTTGTCATGTTATTGATCTTGGTCTTCCTTATAATCTTCTTGAATAATTATGGCTCCATACCATGTAACTCATTCCCTCCGATTACCACCAATACATCAAGTTCCTCTACAACAACATTGAAGTAACTATTTATGTTGATCCTCATCCATTTGAATATTTTCGATCTATGGAAATATCTTATCATCAGTATCATCATTATCTAAGCATTGATGTTGTGGCTCCAAATGAAACTAAATCCTCTTCATATTTTGACTCTAACTCTTTACCCCTTCTTCCATCACATCTACTAGTTTGGATCCTATCACACTTGAGTTCAAGATCATTATCAAGGGCTATGGAGAATATAGATTGAATTATGCCTTCCTTATTGGCATAATGTCACTTTCTCCTCACTCTTATGGTTAACCTTCCCAAAAATCATGCCATAAAATAGATAGAACAAAGGAATATGGGCTTACCACCTTTTGGTAACCAAGAACACTAGAGGATGAAAAAATTGAAGAAATTTTAGATGCTAGGTTGTACATAGATGATCTAGATTCAGATGACACTCTCTTTGAGTACTTGAAACATAAATTTCATATTCCTCTACACATTAGTAAGAAAACAAACTACAAAGGGAAAGGTTTGGGCCTTAAAGAACAAGTTATCGTAAAACCCATTCATCCTCAGGAAAACTTCTAAAAAATAGGCCTTAGATATGTAACTCCACAAGAATGATCTATAGTCCCATTTGACACCTCTAATAGTGATGATATAACTTCTACCATTGTGAATAATATTACAAATGAAGTCATGTTTTCCTCATTTGATGATCTTGATATCCCTCCTTTCCCTAGAAATACCATATTTACCATTGACCTTCAAATTTATTATCCCAACATCATAGACTAAGATCAACAAGCTTCTATACCTATCAACATGTTTCAAAATGATGAGGCACTTGTTGAATTCATGGGACTTAGTGAAACCATACCATTTTTTTTTATCATAAACCACAATTCAAATACCAATTAAATGTCACTACCTATTTTGGGGAGCATGATGAGTTACTCAATCACAAAAGTGAAAATAGAAAAATGATAAAATATTCATTTTTGAAAACCTCTTTGAGGCATTATCAAACTCTAAAAAAGTTAAAATAAGGGACATCTCCGAGTGAAAACCTCCTCAAGGTGCTAAAATATGAAGAACTCAACCTACCCCAATCATTTCTCAATGGTAGGAAAAGTATACAATCTTGGTCAAAGAAAAATAAGAGATTAATTTGGGTACTAAATAAGAACCAAAGATTACATATATAGAATATGTTCTTTCACCTAAAAAAATATTTATTAGCCATTATATACAAGAAAGCTTAGAAATTCACATAGATTTATATTGACATGCCTAGGTTACATCCATCATCAATGGTCCATCATCCAAAGGTACATCCTAATGTCAAGCCACTTATAAAGATGCATTCACAAATTAATATTTTGATTAAATAAAAATTACATAAATTTCTTGACGTCAACTTCATTTGCCTTATTGAATACCTCAAAAAGGTATCAATTTTTTTACCTATTGCCAAGAAACTAGGGGAAATCCACATTTGCACTAACTTCAAAGACCTTAAAAGGAATATCCCAAGGATGATTTTCCCCTTCTAAACATTGATATCACAATAGGGAATGAAATGTTATCAGTCATGGATGGATTTTATAGATATAATAAGATTCATATCATCATGGAGGATCAACATAAAAGAACTTTCATCATCCCTCGGGGAGCATTCCATTACCAAGTCATGATTTTTGTGATTAATAATGTATGAGCTACATATCAGAGAGCTATGGTTGTCATATTTAATGCAATTCTTCATGACATCATGGAAGACTATGTAGATGAAATTTTAGGGAAATTAAAAATAAGAGAAGGTAACGCTCAAGTTCTTGAAAGGATCTTTAGTCGCCTAGCTGAATATAAAGTATGCTTGAATCCTAAGAAATGCATCTTTGGTGTTACATCAGGAAAATTGATGGGTTTTATAATATTTAATAGAGGCATTGAGATAGATCCACTAAAGCTAGAGATATTACAAAAATGCTTCCACCAAAAAAATGAAACAATTCTATAGTCTCTAAGGGGAACTATCAGCTATTCAACATTTTATTGTATAAATTCCAGATAAATATTAGACATTTTACCATATAATTTGTAAGGATGTAACATTTTAGTGGGATTTTTCATGTTAGAAATCCTTTGACAAAATAAAAGATAGCCTAACATCCCCACCAATTCTCATGGCTCCAATTTTCAGCAAGCCACTACCCTTATAAAATTTTACTACATCAGTCACATTGTGGGCACTTCTTGCACAACATGATGATGCAATCTATGAGTGAGCCATCTATTATATCATCCATAATCTAGTAAAATATGAGCACAATTCTATCCCTATGGAATTAGAATGTTTATTATTTATCTTCAACTCTTAAAATATTCATCATTATATTCTTAGTCATTAGAAAAAGCTCATCTCTAAAATATATCCTCTCAAATATCTCCTATCAAAGGATTCTCTTACAAGCCAAGTGGCTAAGTGGGTAATGATTCTCAGTGAGCTCAATATTGAGTATGTGGACATGAAGGCTATCAAAGGATAATTTTTCATAGATTAATTAACCAAAGCCCCACTCACAAATGATCATCCATTAGTCATTGGTTTTTCTAATGAATATGTTCTCACAATTAGAGATACTTCATTATGAATTATATACTTTGATGGTTCCTTCACATATGGTTCAAGAGGTGGCATTATCTTTATCACCTCGTAAGTTGAATTCATACCTAAGGTTTTTAGGTTGGAAAAATGCAAGGCTTTAATCATAGGGCTTAAAATATATACAATGGAATATCATGTAGTTGCAAGTCTATGGGAAGTCCCAACTTGTGATCAAGTAGGTTCATAATGAATACTAAAACAATGATTAAAAAATCCTTCCCTATAAATGGACGGTGGATAGTTTTAGGTAACATTTCACCTATATCCAATTCAAGCAAGTCCCTTGTCTCAACAATAAAGTTTTAAATGTTATGGCTACCATTGGATCCTCGTTGGATATGCCACATGGTAGTAAACAATGTGAATTCCTAGTCAAACAACTGTTGATCCCCACATATGATGTCCCTAAATCTAACTTGTTTGTGAGATTGTTGGTCCTAAACCTCTTGGTGCCATGATATTTAAACCTACTCACATGAGAGAATATTACCCCCAACCTTTCACATAATTAATGAAAATCCTTCATCCAACACACTTCATGTTACACTATCCTTGAGGATACACTTTATCATTCAGGATTTGATGGTTCTTTATTTTGATGTATAAACATATTAATTTCACACTACAAGAGTTACATGATGGTATCTATGACCCACATAATAGTGGAATGGTCTTAGAAAAGAAACTTCTCTAGACTCAAGGCTAATATTAGAATTTTATGGAGTGTGATGCTTGTTAGTACTTGAAAAAATTCCTTGTAGGCTGATAATATGGACTTGATTTAGTTGGCAAGATTCACCCTTCATCTAATGTACATAATTTCATCATTACTATAATTGATTATTTTACAAAGCGGATTGAATCCATCCCCTTCACCTTTGCCACTAGCACCCAAATATCCAAATTCATCCTCTAGTATATAATTTCTCATTATGGTGTTTCCTCCATAATTATCACAAAAAATGGTACATATTTTAAAAACCATGATGTTTACACCCTATGTAAGTGTTTTCACATCCAAAATAATTGGTACACACCCTATTATCCCCAAAATAATGGCCAAGTAGAGGCAACTATAAAAGGGATTTACAAAATCCTCAAAAAAATTTTAATGACACTGGTTGTGGTTGGAGTCTCCATCTTAATCCTATCCTTTGGGCATATCACACTAACATCTGCACACCCACTAGCACTACTCTATACTCCCTAGTATTTGGTGTGAAACTTATCTTTCCAATTGAAGTCGAGCTCTCATCACTACGCATTTTATCACAAAACCTAATTAATGAAGAAGAGTATTACTTTGCTCATTTGTATTAGTTATATATCCTTGATGAAAAAATTCTCATGTATTTAATCATTTGTAGGCATGTTAGATTCATATTCAAAAAAAATTATAACAAGAAAATTACACCTAAAGAATTCCAAATTTGTGACCTTGTGCTTAAGGAGAATAAAAAATCTTTAAGGTAGAGAAAAGAAAGGAAAAATTGAACCTAATTGGTTAGGCCCTTATGTCATCATTACTAAATACAACTTAGGTGCATATTATTTTGTGACTCCAAAGGGGAAATATTTGGATGAATCGCTCAATACCATCCATCTTAAATAATTCTATACCTGATTAGCAAAATACTCTCTTCCAAAAACCATTAGAAATCCCCCTAAAAAATTAAAAAAAGGTGAACATAAATAATTCATCCAATGGTGAAAACCATTTCTCATGGAACCTTGGACAAGTACCATGGTGAAAAATTATTTATAAACGTCATGTGTAAAAGGAAGAACCTATTATCCAACAAATTTTTTGAAGAAAACCATTCTCTCTCATCCCAACTCCCATCTTCACCATCCCAAATTTCACCTTTAACACCCTTCCTTCCCCTCTTGTTCATTTGGTGTACAACATGTAGGATCTTCTCACCATCAATTCTATAACTTCATGCAATTATATGCATCCTTACTACATTCGCACAACCGTAGTTTGGCTTCTTTATCATAATTGTATCACTCTCAACAACTCCCTCACTTATTTTACTAAAGAGACATTTCATATCACAAGGTTAGGATTCATTTTAATTTAACCATCATTTACATTGCCCTACATATCCTCTACCCATGGTTTTCTATATATGTGCATATTCTCCACCCATTGATTTTATACATCCCTTGTCCCATCTTGTATATAGGTCTTAGTCTACCCACACCTGCTACATAGTACCTTGCATAACCGAAGTCACTCCCTAATGAGAACATGATCCTTAAGTAACCTTGATAACATGCACCTAAAAATCCTCTTCCATTGGATCTCCTCCATTAATTTTCCTTCGAGATATATATATTTCTCCCCATATCAGGAATCATCCTCTCACCCATCTTGGAAAAGGTATTTTTGGTGTATGTAAGTTGATTATTTCTTTTATATTTTTGTTTATTTTTCCTATTTTCCTTCTAGTTCATTGCACTAAGGTCACCACGAACATTCATATCATGATTTTTCTTGGCTATTCACTACTAGGGCACAATCTTATCATTTTAGTGTGCGGTGTGTTTGTATGGTTATCTGACATTGTACCCACCAAGGCCCTTTGTGACCTTGTGTTATGTTGGGGCATTCCTTTTTTCTATGGTTATCCTACATTGTACCCACTAAGGTCTTTCGAGACCTTGTGACGTATTGGAATAACTTCTTGTTTGTTGAGCCAATCCTATGCATATGATACATTCTCACCTTTGTTATTCATATTCTAGTGCATAGTATCTCATGCTATATTTTCAAAGTAAGCTCTCACTACATTACGATTTAATATTTGCATTCAAAATATCCCTATATTTCTCATATCCAAATCCCTCGTTACCTATCCCATGTGAATATTTTTATCTAATTTTTTTGACCTTGACTAGTCTTTGTTATTCATGTGCATTTGATTTCAATTGATTAGCTTTGGTTAGTAAAATTTATCTTTATTGCATATTATTTTCACCATTATTTCCTCTATAGTTGTTCCATGATTTGAATCCTACATGAAATATGCACTAGCCATCATATCATAACAATAAATCACATTTTAGTTTTAATATGCATATCCATTATAATTTTTTTAAATATTTATATCTATTGCATATAAATATTTGTTAGTCTAAGCATCTAAACTAAATTCTTCATAATCATAAATAAAAAATAAACCATAAGCATGTGTCCACCATACATCATAATCTTCACCATACATATCCATTCACTATAATCATAAGCATACATCATATGTGCATGTGCCCATCATACATATCTATCATTATCATAATCATAAATGTAATCACGAGCATATAATGCATCATAAATATATATGAATCATAAATCCATAGACATACATCACATCATACATTTTTGTGGAATTTGTTTAATACATATCACACTTCATCCATCCCAAGCTAACTTTGACTAGATCTCTTACTTGCTAAACCTCCTAGTGATGGTTGTCATGTTGGTGGTGGCTCTGAGATGCTCCCCTTACTACCAATGGTTTGGATCTAGTTGATGTTGATCCTCTTGTCCTTGTGTACTTTTCAAATCTAGGAGCCATTTACCTTGTTGGCACTACCTACTCATATAATGACCTCCAGTACCCCACCTCCCATAGGGTCGTGCTAGATCCCTCTTAACACTCCAAATATCCCCCCAATGCTTACATCAATCCCTATGGACCTTGTAGTCCCCTCACAATATCTCACTCTTTTCTCAAATGATCGTCATCTCCCTATACTCTCTATAATTGGATATGTAGTATATATCTCTCCACCTATAGGATATCTCACTTAGCTTGCAATATGTCTCCCTTCAACTATAAATTTTCTCGCTCTACCTATAGTGTATCCCTCTCTCCCCACAATCTATCGCTCTCCTATGTCACTATATTTTTCTTGCTCAATTATTTGTCCAGTCTCACCTATAACCCATCATCATCCTACCCTCTTTGAACCTATGTATATCCTTATGGTTGTACATGTGGCGGTCCCTATACTTGTACCTACCCCCACCACCATCTTCCACTCTCCTTGTATCATCTAAGCTTGAAGAGTATAAACTCAAGATCGATTTGTTGTTGTTACTCATCCCCCTCACCTCCTCTCTTTCTACTACCTGCTACTCCCCCTTTAGACACATCCACCTCCATCTCTATGTACTCCCCCCATATCTCCTCCTCCTCAACATATATCCTCCTCCTTCGCCAATCCCACCTCCATGCAATATCCACCTAATTTTGGTATGTGTAGCCTAATCATCCTCTTGGTTAATATTTTAGTCACTTTTTTAGCCATGGTTTCCCCCCAAAAAAATTAATGAGGGAGTGCAAGGGGGTGGATCCCCTCCTATGGGGTTCAATAATTCACCATTTTATTAAAGGAAATTTGTTAATAAAATCCCATTGAGAAAAAATTGGTGATTCCCCAAATTTAACCATTTTCTTGTTTCAAACTGAATTTGTATAGTCATGTGTTGAAGAAGTAGTTACACACAAGTCACACACAATAGAATGTAATATAGTCACAATTTTGTAAAGAGCACATGCAACAATACGTGGGAATAATAAAGTATGGTTTTGTTTAGAGCAAACAACAATTTTTTGTAGGTTTATGTAATACTGTAATATGTATTCTTTCACTGGAGATTTTAATAAAATGCTAGACTATTTTTTGTGGAAGTAGCCCAAAGGGTGAACCAATTAAAAAAAAATTATTGCCTCTCTCTGAATTTTTTGTTCTATCATTAAATTATGTATATGCATTATTTAATTCATTATATTATTGCTTCAATCCTACCTGAGATCCCAACACCTAACCCCTTCTCTCCCCCAAATCCTCATCCTCCAATAACACCTCCCCACCCTTCTCCTTGTCTCCTCACTTTCCTTGTCACTGCTCAAATCCAATCTTGAATGGAGGACAAGGTCGACATTGCCAACCAAACTGATATACGCTCCTTTCACTAGTCCTTATATGCTCACGTCTCTTTAGCATAAAAAAGTTTTCTTGGTCTCCCCAATCCACCCTACCCATCTCCAACCATCCCTACTTTGTCAATCATCAATCTATTTTTGGCACCCACATTGCTATCTCTCTAGCCACCCATGTGAGTACATGAGGCCCTATTGGCACATCTCATCTCAATTTGAACTACCATTATACCTTATCAATATAATACATCTCTATCAAGTATGTATATCTCCCTATCAAATAAAAATATATCATAACATACTATAAATATCATTTATCATTTGCTCACACCTCTCGCTACCTATATGGCCACCAAGTGATGTCCCCCACTATAGCTCATTCAAAGCCCTCTACCAATAATCCACCTCCCCCATATGCATTTATCACACAATCCACTACCACCCAAATAGATATAGCTCCCCACAATTGATATCAACCCTATTACTAATCAATCAAAAAATCACAATATTCTCCTAAACTCATACTTATAATAACATGGTGTGGCTAATTCTCTACCCCCTTTGTAAGTAACCATGTATAGATCTGTATATAAATATGTCAATATGAATTCTCCCATTACAAATCATCACCCTTCTAAACCATGTTGGGCATGCAATCCAACAAGCCGATAGAGAAAGTTCTCCCACTCTTGTTATGTATAAAATTTCCATTCACAAGATCTATCATCACTAAAGGAAGGTCTAGAACCAACCCTTTTCATCCTTCCAATACAAGAACCATACCTATTCAAGGTAGGTATACCCACCCAAATATTTATTTCAATGTTGTATCTATTATAATCAATGATTTGTACACCAATCCAGTCCAAATTAGTACTTCAAAAATTCCCACAAATCCTCTAGTGTCACAATAATCTCCCATTTGATAAATGAAATTTTTTCATCCATGACCTCTACCTCTTTGCCAACGTAGTCAAAATAGCATAGTGTACCCTAATTACTAGCATCCTCACCACATGCTCCAATTTGTAAGCTTGTAGTGTCTCCTTCTCAACATCTCCAAAGCCCTCAATTAGGGTCACTACCCTTGATCATATCTCCCAAGTTTCAAATGGCTTCAACCACTTCTACACATAATTTTCCATATATGTTAGTAATCATAAATTTGGAAATATATTTATATACGTGCATCCCATTTTTTCGCACCCTAGCACAACCATTGTGTTAAGCCAACATGTTCCTCAATATCCATATAATCATTGTAGGTTCATTTCCCTTGCTTGGCACATATGCCTCATTTTAATGCATACACCTTTATGTGCATACACCTCACTTCTTGTGCAAACACCATACAACATGTGCATGTGTTGCACTTCTTATGCATGCATTGCATTTTATGCAACTACAACATTTTTTAGTATGTACACCAAAGCGATCCAAATCTATTGCATCTTTTGATGCATGCAACCTGACCTCCTAAATATAAATTGAATCATATTTTTCATGATTCAACTATTCTCCTAATTGACCCATTTTCCCCATTAATAACCCAAAATGCAATAAATGCTTAAGTTATAGGTACTCACCATTGTCCCTCTACCCTATGGATGCCTATACCTCCTCACCTACTCTACTCAATTCTCATGGACTAGTATATGCTCCATATTTTCTTTATTGTTCCTTTCCTAATATCTTTTATTTACTATTGGCTAGGGTGAAAATACATATTTTTCACCCCTTGACTCTATTTGTTCACCCCCTTTCCCTTTTTCTTCTCCCATTTATTCATTCTACCTTTGATTTCCTCCATTTTTCTTCCATTCCTCCTCGCTTTTCCTGTATCTATTTTTATATCATTCTCTTCTTTCAAGAGCTCACTTAGGCCCCCATTCACCCATCTACCCTCTCGAGGGGGAATCATCCTTAATTCATATTCCCGCTATTTCTTCTACATCAAGGCATATAAATTTACCATTTCGTCTTTGGATGTGCTATATTTTATTTTTCTTTGAAAAATAAGAAGGGGATTATAGATTGGAATCTTTGGTACCATGTAAGAGTCACATATTAGACTCAGGTGACCATGATCACCTATACAGCCAAAAACAACCTTCTATAAGAGGGTATAAATAAATGAAGTCTATATTATACAATGTATACACAATACAATGACATATAATTACCTACATATTGTATAGGAGTAACCTTGCTTATATAGGCAAGGTAAAAGATAAGACAACATAGGATTATGACAAGTGTAACAATAATATGATATGAGACACAAAAATTAAATGACTTAAATGTGCCCTAGTTAATCTTAAACAAATGTTAATATGACCTAGATGGGAACAAATAAGGTAATATACCATGTACACATAAACACTAAATGTTTATTTATTCGCACTTTCACTTAGATTACTAAGAGTGTCCTACTTGAAGTTGATTCCTAGCCTAAATAGGACTCAACTAGGAAATGTAAATAAAAGTAAAAACTTGATTTGATTTGATTGATTATATGTTTTTGTAATTAAATACATGATGATAACTAGAGATGAAACTTGTATAATTTGATTGAAGTAGAATATCTACAAGAACATATTGAATTAGCTTAGGATATTTTTAGGAAGGTAAAATATTATTATCAAGAGGTTGGCACACCTACCTTGATTTTAGTACAACCACACATATGTCCTACATATAAAATAAAAATTAAAAAGGTAATGAAAATGACAAATAAAAATGTTTTACTAAAAATTTAGAAAGTTAAATGAATAAAATAAGGTAACAAATATTTTTATTGAATAAATTAAAATATAAAGGAAGGTGGAATTGGATAGTGAATCATCAATTTTATAAAGAGGATATTCATGTTGAATTATATGTCCCAAGAGTTGAAAAATATGTTAAGATTACTTAGGAACTTTCCAAGGTTGTCAAACCCCAATTTTTTTTTAGACTGCAAGAATTGGTTGGGTATCCATCCCCATATAAACTGCAGTGCGCTTGGTAAATTTTTTTCATGTGACTGGTGGCATTGGCACGACACACCCTTTGATACCATGGGGATGGTGGGGAGACTAGACCTCATGACCTCTTGCCTACAACAAGATGCTTTAACCAATCGAGCTAAGCCCACCGCCCCTTGTCAAACCTCAATTTATCCTTTCAACTCAATGGTAATAAATAGTACAAAGTGTGTGTGCCTATGAATACAACTATGTTATATGCTTCAACAAATAAAAGATGTGGATAATATAAATATAATGCCAATTGTGAATAATATTTTATATTGAATGAAATAAAATAGGAAAAATAAAATAATTGATGAAAAATAAAGATACCTTGAAAGAGAGAACTACAAAGGGAATTTACAATATATTTCTATAAAATAAATCTTTCTCAAGGGAATGGAGATCCTATGATATAGATGATGGAGAGAAAAGAGGGTGAGTGGAGGAGCTCAAAAAATGAGCTTCAACTCCACTTGTATCTTAGAGAAAGAAGATAAAATTTAACTAATATAAATATTATGTAATGGATAAAACAAAAAGAAACAAAATTCCTTAATTTCTTCCTATAGAAACCTAAAAATTGTAAGCTTATGGAAAAAAGTTAAAATAAAATTAAGAAGAGATTTACCAAGTGAAACCCCCAAATGGGTTATTTTGAAAGAGAGGATTTATTGTAAATATAAAAACCATAGAATGCTTGCTATCTCCATAAAAAATATCAATAAATAATAATTTAAATCTCTATATTTTTTTGTATAAATTAAGAGAAAATAGTGTTATGAATATGTTGAGTGAAAATTACTATAAGTGAGAGAAATCCTTAAAGAGGAGAACCTAGTGTGAGAGATAAACTATTCTTGGAAACTCGGTATGAAACAAGATAGAAATGCCATTTGATATATTATAACTCATTGAAATCCTTTTTACACATTTAATTCTTAGTTTAGAGAGAAATATGAGAATAATTTGAAATAGAAGAATGTGATCGGGATAATTTTGGCAACAATAGAGGATCAAATGAGGAATTATATTGGGAAGTCATTATATTAAATTATTCTTAAAAAATAGTATAGAGTTGTAATAATATGTTGGTGTGACTCTTTTGATATCAATTTTTTTATCTTATTAGGGGGCTCCGACATGGTTCATGAGATGCTAGAGTACTCATGCCAAAGTCTTGAATTTTATTTTTTTTGAAATTATAATAGAAAGATAAGGAAATGGAGATAAATGTTTAGGATATATTTTTTTAAATGGGTAAAAGCTTTTGAACTAGAGATATGAACTAGTGAGGTCACAAATGAGGGAGTTCATCCCCAAATAAAAAAGAAACAATAAAAACCTAATGGTGTTTGAACCTTGATGGCAAGAACAATAACATCACAACTTAACCATCACACTATGCCAATGTTGACAATGTTTAAAAGAACTTAAAATTTAATAGAATCATAAATTGTAACATAATTTATAAAATTTTATATTTTGTGTAAGGCTAATGCAATGGATGAATTCAATCTACGACATTCTATGAGAGTGAGCATTAAAGTGAGTACATCTCATAATGTGGAAGTCGTACCTAATTTCTAACATTAAATTTTTCCCCTCTAGTGAGCTTATGCCACTATATTCTAAATTATATAACTGAAAAATGTGCAAAAGATAACTTGAATAAATGTTTTAAATATATAAAGAGGATATATTGCATCTTTGTTTACTAGTCGACTTGTGCTTTGGCTTAAGATTTGAAAAATAGATATGTTAGGAAAAATGCCTTTTTACAAAAGACGTGTTAGGAAAGTATATCTTATAAAATAAGTGTCAACACATCATAACCATAATATAATGACATGTGTATGTGTACTACAAAATGTTAGAAATTGGAAATCATACACAAAAATGAATATCTCCATAGATGAGGATAAGGGGTATCCACATAAAGATAAGCTAAGTGTGTCCAAGAGGGGAGGACACAAATAGAAGAGAGAGATTTATGCTTTGGGGCTAGGATTCATAAAGAAGATGAATCTTTCAAGCTATACTATATTACTAGATGGCCATAAAAAGGTGGCTAAAGGGCTACAATACATAAATGTTGTGGCTCATGGGCTAGATTATAAATATTTGAAAAATCAAAGTAAACTAAAATATAATATTAACTTATACAAAGTGATGTAAATATGAAATTATGTTATTCAAGATTACCGACTTAGATGATTATGTGATTATCACATTCACAATAAATAAATGAAAAAAAAATACCAAAAGTGATCATGAATTTAAGTGGAGAAATCCTTTTGGTAAAAAATCCAAACTCAAAGAGATCGAATGCTTGTAGTAAGCTAAATCAATCAAGAGTATACATCAATGAAACATTACTCTTTGATAAAATTCTAGAAGCACTTTGTTACTTTAACAACTTACCAAACAACTCTTGAAACAACTATCTCAATACCAAAATTTATAGAAGAGCATGGATGAGAGAACCACTATAGTATCCCAAAACAAGGTTCAAATCCACTTGAAAAAACCATACACCTCACCTCTTGGGAATCTTGTAAGTATAGTACAAATTATTAAATGATCACATGGAAATGACATCCAAAGTGTCAATATTTTCTAACAAGACCTTACCATTCTCAACTATTTCTCACAAAAAGCGATATTGAACATCAAAATTCTTAGTATGAGAATGATACATAGTATTTTTGGCTAAACATATGGCACTTGACTATCACATCTAATCCTCAAAATATTGTGTTCAAAACCAATACTTGTACCAAATCTTTGTAACTATACAACCTCCTTAGAGGCATGTGTAGAAGCCTATACTCTAATTCTATGGTGGAAAAAGCAACCATAAGCTATATTTTACTCATCCAACTCACCGCACCTCCAAAGAAGAGAAAACATATCCACTAGTGGACCTTTTTTTATCCAAGTCACCTACCCAATCTATATCAAAAAAACCTTGTACTTCCAATGACTTAACCACATCATCAATACTATGATAAAACAAATAGTAATTAAAAGTTCCTCGCAAATATCTAATAACCATTTTAATAAAAGTTTAAAGCTCTCTACTAGGGTTAGACATATAAATCTGCTCAAAAATCCCATTTCTTGGGCTATATTTGGTCTATTGCAAACAACTGCTTACATCAAACTATCAACAACACTAGCATAAGGAACATTAGACATCTCTTTAAAATCATCATTAGATTTAGGAAACATATATAAAATAAGCTTAGTACCAACTAGAAATGGAATACTCACTAGCTTACAATCATGCATATTAAATATTCACAAAAAGGTATCAACATAATTACTATGACTTAACCAAATCTTGTTGTGAACCTGATCCTTGTTTTCTTAGGGTGAAAAAAATTATTCAAGAGAAACCTAACTAGTACAACAAGAATACCAAATTACCATTATCATAAAAAATACACTATAGCCAGATCCTAGATAGACTGAAAGAAAATAAGGTCCAGGAGACAACCCAACCTACAAGGACCACCACCAAAAAAGAATCCATCCAAACCTAGCATGAGGATAACATTTTGATCCTCATGAAGAACTTGAAGCAGGGTGTGACTTTTATCCTGATTTAACTATCGTCATTCCACCACATTCCATGCCCTCCTTCCTCAAGAGGCTCATTTAGCCAGGAAGTCTTCCACTTTGTTTCATTCCTTGGGGATATGGACAAATTAAATGGTATCAAATTTCAAAGCAAGATGGAGAATTTGTTCGGAATCAAATCCAATCTCCATGAAGAATCTTAAAAATATCTCTTATTAAGAAGAGCGACCAAAATCATGGAATCTATTTCACAAATCACCTTCTTCCAACCCAGCTCACAAGATTTCTCTAAATCCTTAAGAATATCCCTAGCCTCAATTTGATTACTAGAGTGCACTCCTATATAACTAGAGAAGAAAAATTGAATAAATCCCCTATTGTCTTTCCCAACTCCCCTAATCCCAATATCACCTAGGTTTCCTCGAGCAGATACATTAGTGTTAATTTTGAAGAAACCTTTAGGAGGAGGACTCCACTTGCTCAACCGATCCACCTTCTTGGAAAGTTTGTTTGTTTCCTTGATGTGCCTGAGGGTCCAAGGGAAAGAAAGTTCAAGTAAAGTAGCAATATACACTTCTAATGAAGACATAGAATTCCCCAAGTTAAATTTAGATATAATAGTTTCTTTAAGGATGATCTTCACCTTATACCAGACCTCAAGATCCACCCGTCGATACTCTTAGAAGATGCATTGATTTCTCTCTAACCAAATTTTTCAAATAATGATGGAAGGGCCAAACTCCCAAGCTGCTATAAAAGGAAGCCAAAGTTAGAGGAGGGCCCAAGTTCTCCCAAAATTCATACAAAGATGAAGCAACCATAAATGGTCTCCTCCAAATCTTCCACCAAAGTCTTCATATTTCCAAGGAAAAAGTACACTAGAAAAATAGATGATTAGTACTTTCTTCATTGCACCCACATAGAAAACAAAGAGACGGGCCACAAACATATATTTTTTGAACATTTTCCTAGGCGAGGCATCTGTTGTGACTCAATAACCATAAGAACATATTACACTTAGGCCACCCAAACTTATTCTAGTTACACTTCCACCAAGGATACACTCTTAGGTTACCATATCGAGACTCCAAAATAACATACCCCTAAGCTACCGAGTAGATACCTCTAGAATCATGGCCCCAAGCAAGCAAATAAATTTCTTCTAAGGAACAACAAGGACACTTCACAAGAATAGAGGCTAGAGTATTTTGTTCTTCTTAAGAGCCACCAACAGGACAACTTTCAAGATTTCACCATTGATAAACCAAAGAGCCTCCTAAAGAAGAACAATTAAACCTATCCACATTGGACCACCCAATAGCCACAAAAATCTCACTTAAGGGTCAAAGTTTGGGAAAAGAAGAAAGAACAGGAGGATGGCTATCCCAAGAGTTATTCCAGAAGAGAGCTCTCCCACCTTTCTAAATAATCCAGAAGAAGCCACCCTTAATAATAGTAGATCCCCTTTTAATAGTGCTCAAAATCATAGATCCCTTACCAGTCAATTCCATTCATGGAATATCCTCCTTAGCAACTCCTAAATATTTATAATTCAAAACCCAAGCGTAGCACTGCTCCAAAAATTTACACCATCTCCAATATAATATTATAGCCAAAATATCACTATTCAACTCTGACTACCTAAGACTAAGGCCACCATTCTCTTTTGGTTTTCAAAATGGAACCCAACTCACCAAACTCCATTACCGATTGTCAAGTTTTCTTACCAAAAAAAATTCTAGAAAGGGAGTCAAGCTCCCTAAGGAAGCTTTTTGGGGTAGAAATCACCGCGAACCTATACAGAGGGAAAGCTTGCAAGATAGAGGAAAAAAAAGTCAACCTGCCAGCAAGGGATAACCACCAAGTTTTTCTGCCAATCACTCTTTTTCAAGGTACCAAAACATAAGGGGATCCTCAAATAATCTATGGGGAGTTTTCCAATCGAAAAGTGAAGAATGTCGACAATTCTATTTTGGATCACAACCAAAGTATTAAAGAAGAAGATATTAGACTTGCCTTCATTAATTTTTTGATCAGACGTATCAAGGTATATATCTAGATCTTTCCTTCAAAGTTATCCACCTCTTCAATTCTAGCTAAACCCATGAGATTAGTATCATCCACAAATTGGAGATGAGATTGAGCATCCAAACTGCGTGTCCAACTCTACCCATGAATGAGGCACATTTCCTTATGCTGCTTCAATGACATCCCAAGGCCTTGGACCATTAAGATGAATAGGTAAGGGGATAATGGACCCCCTTTCTTGAGTCCCTGAGAAGAGGAAAAGGTAGAGGAGGGGACCCGTCAACCAAAATTAAGAAATAGGAAGAGGTCACACAACTCATGACCCAAGAGATCCACTTTGAATGGAAATGAAAAGCTAATGAAAATGTTGAAGGAAGGATCACCTGACCCTATCGTAGGCTTTAGACATATCCAATTTAATCAACATGGCCTTCTCTTTGGAAGAATACATGGAGTGGATAACCTCGACTGCCACAATTATTCCATCAACAATATGCCTCCCTTTAACAAAACCTCCCTATTCCAAGGAAATCAAAGGACTCAAACAACTCTTCTATTTTTTAGCAATTAGCTTGGTGATAATTTTGAAGGTTACATTGCACAATGCAATAGGCTGAAAATAATCTAAGAAATTAGCACCCTCTTTTTTAGGAAGTAAAGAAAGAAAGGTAAAATTAATGGCCTTGAGAATTTGCTTGTTAGTATGAGATTCCAAAACCACCTCCAACAAATCAGATTTGATAGTATCCCAAAAATCCTAAAAAAAATCTATGGGAAAACCATTAGGACTTGGAGCCTTACCTTTATTTATTTGGAAAACAATATTTTCAAGCTCTTCCAAAGATACAGGTGCTAGAAGGGATATATTAATCTCATCAAAGACCATCAAAGGGATGAAACCTAAAACAATATTTTATTTAGTCAAAGCATGCGGACCATTCTTTGTGAAAAGAGAAGAATTAAACCTAACCACCTCCTCCATAATAGTCTGGTATAGATTTAAGTGTTCCTCCTAAGCCAATATGAGAGAAGTAATAATATTCCTATTTCTATGTCCCTTTACTAAGTATTCTTATCACATTCTTGAAGCCAATGAATATGATATTTATGCTTCCAAAAAATATCCTCCCATAGCTCCCATTCAACAAGTTCCCTAAAGCATCTAGTTTCTTCCCGAAGAAAATCTATTGTCATCCCTTCTTCCTTAATTTTGAATGTGATACTGTCCAGATGATCTTGCACCTATTTCCTCATATGAAAGAGGTTACCAAAAGCCATTTTGTTCCATTTCTTTAGCTTGTATTTGAAAAATTGAATTCTCTTTAAAAATGAGAACATTGCAGTACCAAAATAAGGCCTCCCTTCTAACCACAACTACTCCACAAGACGGTGTAAAGTATGGTCATGCAGCCACATAAGTTGTAATTTAAAAGGAGGTTGTTTGGTCAAAGATAACAGAGAGGAAGAGAACTTAATCGACCAATGATCTAAACCTTTCCACCCTAGGATTTGAAAAGAGGATGTCCAACTATTATCAATCCATACATTAGAAATAAGAAACCTATAAAGTCCCTCAGAAATAGATCCCTCCCCACACCTTCGATTGTGTCAGGTGAAAGTTCCATTAATGGGTTTTACATCCACAAAATTAAGAAACACGATGTTATCACACAACAACTAAGAAGAAGGCCCCAAATGACTAACTCTCCTTGATTTTTCCACCAAATTGAAAATAGAATTAAAGTCTCTTGCTAAAATCCAAGGACAAGGAGCAAAGGAATGAATAGATCGAATATGAGACCAAAGTAGAGTCTTACTAGAAAAATCATTAAGTTCATAAACATTGGTAAAACAGTAATTGTGCCCAAATCAAAGCAGGATACCAATAGAGAAAGAGAATTCCTAATAGCCATCAAACGGAGAGGCATGATCCTATATGAGTCCTAGAGACAAGGAACACCTCTAGTCAAACCTTGGGAACCCACACACTAGCATAAACCCCTCTTCAAAATTTTAGATGAAATCCTCATCATATCTTCAATAGTAATTTTAGTTTCCTAAATGAATAAAATATCAGTTTTATGATCACAAACTAAATCTTGAGTAGCCTTTTGTCTAGGGATGCTACTCGAACCCCTAACATTCCAGGAGATCACAATCATTTATGAGATGAGCCAAAGTGAGTTACCTATGTCTTAATGACACCATATTCCACCAAAGACTCCATTAATATTTATATTCTCCAAGTCCTTTTTCCTCCCCACCTTATCTATTTTATGAATGGTCCCTTTCTTTAAGCTCTTCTGGTAGATTCCAAGGAGGGGTGGTGGTTTCTACTTCCCATCATCCTTAGTCCCAGAGTCATTCTCCAGTCCATTCACCACATCAGTATCTATCTGCTCTTAAGGGAGATCACCCAAGGTATTAGGAACCAATTCATCCTCAAGATCCCCCATAGTCTCTTGATCATTAGCCCCAAGCTCAACAGGATGTAAAGAAGGGGCAACTCCTTCCTTTGAAGCTTCAAACATGTCCAGATTTAGAATAAGATTCTAAAATCTATGAATTGTTGGATCTATGCCTTGAAAAAACCGAGTCCCAAAATTATAATCATGTTCTATTTAATCCAAATTTTCAAAAAATTTAAGAAAATTAAACTTGTTACTAGAGGTCCCCCTAAACATGGCTTTGATTTTATGGTTTGATGCCTTTACTTTTGACTGAGCTCTCATGGGTATAAACCCATTTAAAGGAGGCTCCTCATTCTGAACTGGGGCTTTGCCTTTTGCTTTAGAACTAGTTGCATGCAACCCAAATGGAGGTTGTTGGGTTTTAGCTACCAAATTGGGATAATTCCTTTTTAAATGTCCATATTCATGGCATGAACACCAATGAAATAGGAGGGATTCATAGTCCACCTATTGAATCTAGCACATGCTCCCTAATATGATTTCAAGAGACTCCAACAAGGGATTATTTAAATTCATTTCCACACAAAGATGAAAAATAGAGGTTACCCTACGATCAAGGGTTTGATGGGATGGACCCAGAGGCTTCCCCAAAATAACAATAATAGAATAAAAAATTTCCTTACATCAAAATTGTATCAGAAGTCGAGGTAGTCAAAGTAGTGAACATAAAATTCCCAAGCTCCCTTCGGGTGAGTTTATTTTTCTTAAGTATCGGCCACACCCTCCTCTAAAGAAAAGGAAATATCGGGCTCCTTGTGCAAAAACTTTTGTGAATGTTGCCACCTATCATCAAAGCACTCCTTGCAAGGTTTCCTTCGATCACTTTCCAAAAACTTGTGACATGCTGCCACGTGTCAGTCGTTTGCAATCTTTTGTGCCTCTTTGCATCGCTCTCATTTTTGGCCCCGACCGCACGCCACATAGCATCGGTCCGTGCACAAATCTTGGCGGCCCCACCTTCAACACAGTATGCTGGAGACCTCCACGTGTCTTCACAACACAAGTTATTCATCGCTCAAGGGAAAGGATGAACAACGGCCCTGACCACTTGCCATTTGATCTTCCAAAGGCTTCATTGTGAGGGAAATCCAAGCAAGCGACAATCGATCACCAGCTGCCATGTTCTATAATTGCTACCATGAGTGAATTGCATGTGTCAGTGCTCTGATCTATTGGGACCACTACCATCATTTGCAAGGGATGCATCTAGCCCTTGGGTGTCCTCATTGATGGCTTGAATCTTTTCAGTTGTAACGACCAAGGGAAAATCATTTCTAATGCATCATTACTCATGATCAAAGAATCTTTCTTGTTACTTGCTCATCAAGCTGGGTTTTCACTATAAAGACTGCTTCTTCTTTCAAAGAAAGGAGTCCCAATTAGTTCAGATTTTGATAGAAGAATTGATAGAAGAATCAGGCCTTTCACTACTTTATTATATTATTATAAAGAGCTCATAGACTATGTCATTGTTTGACCTTTCTGTTTTCTTTGATATTTGATAAGTTTTACCGTGCCATTATTATACTGGATGTTTCACTCATGAACTTCTATAAATTAATACAAGTTTGCTGGTTTAGATCATGTCTTTGACTCTTCTTTCTAGTAAATGCATATGAAGGTTATTTTATGTCATCTAGTGAATCACTCAGGCTTCTATCTTTATTTTTCCATTATGGATACACCAAACTACCAAATGGGCCCTTAAATTGTATCCACAAGATAGATTTACCATGCCTTATATCTAAATCTTAGTGCATCGCCTTAGTTAGATCCTTTAGTTTTTATCTGCTTCCTTTTCCCATTCAATACCCCAGTTATAGAAGAAGCTGCCTTCTTTTTAAATCTAGAGGTTACTCAGTTTGGCGCATAGGTCCCCCCTGAAACTAAGTTTCCCACAAGAGGCTGTTACCTTGTCATTTTTTGGCATCAACAATTTTTTATTTTCCTGGCATGCCCGATGGGACACTTAAAATACCAAATCAAAAGGGTGTGTAAGTCATGGGCCTATTACTAGGCCACGAACCGTAGATAAACTTGGTTTGTTAGTATCTCGCTGGTAACAACCCATTCCTAAACTCACCTAGAAGAACCTTCAGATCCCATCCATAATGTTGATCGCGAACCAAAATTATGTGGCTTGGGACTTTGAAACTCCTCTTGTTGCCCTAGTCGCACCAGCCATATGGGCCCCTATCCTGGTCTCTTCTCTTAAAGCTATTCCAAAGTTCACCAAAGATGGCTCGAGAACACCATCCGAACATCTGCAAGATGTTGCAGACATGTGTCTGGTGCATGGAGTAACATACCAAAACATAGTGCTAAGATTGCTTGTAACTTCTTTCAGAGGAAGGACACTAGATTGGTATCGCACTTTGCCGGCCAATACTATTGGTACTTGGGATGAGCTCAGAGATCCTTTTAATGAGACATTTTCTAATGACGGAGATAGATCTTTGCATATTACCAGCTATCAACAATAAAGCGAGCCCCATCTGAAGCCATGACAGATTTCAACGCCCGATTTCATACAACTTGGCAGAGAATCCATAATGCCATTCGATCGATGACCGAGCTAGCATTCATGTTCTACTTAAAGTCCATCAACGTCGACATTTCCATGATGATCTAGTTGCTTGGAAAAACCACATTACCAGATGCATACAACATAGCGGTGAAGGCAGAGAACAATCTTATTAACGACGTGAAGCTACCACCTCGGCCCCTCATGCTGATATTTCCTAAAGTATTAGCTTCTAATTAGGAGATGCCACCTACTAGCACAACCACACCTCCGTTGTCTATGTACACATATCCAAATGTGCCACAAAATGCTACTTCTACATCTAGTATTCTGAAGGATGAGATGAGCGAACTAAAGGAAATGTTGTAGAACTTAACAAATGAAGTGACTACTATCAAGTGCAACCAGGCTACTCCTCCGAGACCAACCTATCAAAATTATCAAAATGACAGACCTTCCTATCAACAAAACCAATATCAAGGGGCCACACACACAAATCTGCTAGCCCAAACAAATAACCAAATAGTTCCAGTACCGACTCCGCTGGGACCTGCTCAGACAAGCACAAGCAAAGAGCTAACCGTAGGACAAAACAATCTCGTCGAAGATTTCAATCCCTAGTGCTATCCTTGTGGCGACGCTCATATGCCTTGAAATTGTCCAGGTGGAAATTTGTAACAAAAAATTATAGAACAATGCAACCAAGGTGTGGCAAAAAATTCAGGAGGGTATACATACGCCCCTCCCCAAGTGGAGGATGCGGTTCTCACAGCATAGATGTAGGGAATGTCCCTAGAGAAAGAAATTGACATAGCTCCTGACCATGCCCTCCTCTCATGGATGGAAGGGGATGAAGCAGTGTTCACTTATGAATCATCCACATCGATGATCCCATAAGTGCAGTCCAGCTACAACACCCGATTGAAGAGGAGATTCATAGGTGAGTCGGTCACTCCGTAGCCAAGGAATGTTCCGAACCAACTCCTTGGCCCTTCTACAATTACTCCACAGCCTCAGATGTGCAAGAAGATTGTTATAACAAAGGAAAAGGAACAAAATCCTCCAAATCCATCACCGATCAATGTGGTGGAACAATTGAAGAAATCTTATGCTAATGTATCGCTCTGGGATATCCTAGCCATTCCAGAGAAGAAGTCATTTCTATAGGAGGCCCTGTAGAAAGATGTGATCGAACAACCAATGAAACAAGCTTTCAAAAGGATTGTTGACGCATCACCTCTGACCAAAATTCTTGTGAATACTAAAAAGGAGAAGATGAAACCTACACCCTTATTCTTAACTCTCATTATGGGGAAGAAACTACTGCACAACTCCATGATTGACTCTAGTGCCAGCACCACAGTCATGCCTAAATAGATAGTTGAAGCCTTAGGACCTAGCTACGAACCCTTAAGAAGAGGAGTTATGCAGCTAGATGGGAAGAAGGTCAAAACTATAGGCCTCATTAAATACCTCCCTTTAACCTTGTTTTCCTATCCCAGTATCACAATACCGCAAGATACCATGATCATTGAAGTTCCTCCCATGTTTGGCCTCTGTCTATCACAGGAGTTTACAACAAAGATAGGTAGATACCTTTCTTTGGATTGGTCTCACCTAATTCTCAGGACCAAGCATGAAGCTAAGATGAAGATAATATAAGAATCCCTGCATTCAGAGCATGTGGCCGACGAAGCCATGATCAACTACGAGGCTACCCATACTTCTTCCACAAAGGAAGAAACCGAAGCTACTCATACCTCCTTCATTAAAGAAGAAGTTATTGATAGCAAGCTACTAGGAGATGAGAAGGAAACTGAAGATAAAGCCGATTTCGAAGACGTCATTTTGAGCAACTACACAGATGCCAACCCTTTTCGCAATTGCCATGCTATTGGGCCGGGCACCTACGTTATCTATGATGAAGGTCAAGAGTTTCTGAGGATAGCGAAGGACTCCGTGGCTGAACAAAAAGAGCTATGGATGTTGGACTTTGACGGTGTGAGATGCAAAGTAGGCATTGGTGCCATGACATGCCTAACATCTCCAAATAGTGAGTAGATTTTCAAATCTTTCCACTTCTAGTTTGCTTGCTCAAATAATGAGGTTGAATATGAGGGTCATGTGCAAGGGCTAAGCCTCACAGAGCGCATGGGTATCAAACAAATAATGGTGTTCGGAGATTCCGAACTTATAATCAATCAAGTTAGAAAAATATTTGTTGCAAAAAATGTTCGCATGCGATCTTATAGACACAGAGTATGGGACCTCATTGAAGGTTTTGAAGCTTTTAACATCCACATGGTGCCAAGGGAGCATAATTCAGATGCAGATCGCATGTCAACGATAGGAGCTCAATTCGACCCTATCTCCGACTTGATGGAGAATGTACACTCTGTGTGACTAATTATCTGACCCTCCATTCCAGATAACGATCAAAGATGGCAAGTGTTTGAAAGTGACGAACACATCGCCTCATTCATTCAACAATCAGGTGAGTTTGTCGATCAGCTCTAACCAAAGATTGAAGAAGCATATGAAGGGAAGATCATTCAGTTGAGATCAAAAAAACATCCAAAAGGGTTGGTCATGCTCAAAAATCTGTTCAACTGTAATGACGTGAGGAACGATAGGAGGAAATTTGTGGCAAACCAAGCAGACTAAGCCAACCTTGAGGTCAGAGGCGGAAGAAAATTGAAGGTCGGTTAGGAAGTCCCACAACGCGACAAAGATAGGCTTATACACTTTTGTGAAACATACAAAGGGGTCGTGGCTTGGTCTTATAATGACCTCAGGGGATATGATCTTGGCATCATTCAACACACCATTGAACTCACAAAAGGCACTAAACTTGTTCGACAAAAATAGAGGACTATGAATCCGAAGATTGAAGCCCTGATGGCACAAGAGCTAGGGAAGCTGATCCAATTAAGGATCGTATTTCCAATCAAACATAGTATGTGGGTATCTAACCTCATTCAAGTCCAAAAAAAGATTGGAGAATTCATCTCTGTGTTGACTTTTGTGGCCTGAATAGAGCATCACTAAAGGATCATTACTTGTTGCCTTCCATGGAATCAATTCTACAGACCGTGGCAGGTTCAAAAATGTTTTCTCTATTGGATGGCTTCTCGGGCTACAATTAGGTTCAGGTTAAAGAGGAAGATCAATACAAAACCACATTCACCACCAAATGGGGAACATTCGCATATGTCAAAATGTCTTTCGACCTATCAAATGCAGGAGCTACCTTCCAACGGGCCATGGACATCCCCTTTAGCGAACTAATAAATAAAATCATTCTCATCTACTTAGATGATATGACTGTGTTTTCCAAGTCAAAAGATTACCATTTTGATCACCTAGAATTGGTTTTCAAAAAATTCCAAGAGTTCAGAGGATCCCTGAACCCAAAAAATTGTGTTTTCGGTGTACCGCAAGGAAACCTACTAGGACATGTAGTATCCAGAGATGGAGTTGCTATTAATCCTGAAAGGGTAAAAGTGATCAGGGAACTTCCCCTTCTAGTCAACAAAAAGGGAGTTCAGTCCTTTTTGGGGAAGGTAAACTTCGTAAGCAAATTCATGTCTAATTTTACAGGGATAATTCGGCCCATCACACTGATGTTAAAAAAGGACCAATTATTCAAATGGACAAAGGAAGTGAAAGAAGACTTCGAGAAGGTAAAGGACGCTATTTCTTTAGCTCTTGTGTTGGTAAATCCAGACTTGTCCAAAAACTTAATGATGTATGTTTTTAGTAGCAAGACAAGCATCGCCACTATCTTGAATCAGAAGGACAACAAAGGAAAGGGAGAACAACCAATATAATTTCACTCCCAGACATTGAAGGAATATGAGGCAAACTATAATTTTGTCGAAAGGCAAGCATTCACAATTGTAAAAGGGCTCAATTTTTTTTGACATCTGATATCTTGCAACAAGGTGATTGTTTATATCGCACACTCCAGTGTGCATGAATATATTATGGAAGGAGAAATAACCAAAAAGAGGGCCAACTAGATCACTAAGATCCTGGAATATGACATCGAGGTCAAGCCTACAAAGAATGTCAAAGGAAGAGGTTTGTGTGAGTATTTAACGCACAGTGAAGAGATAGAAATAGAAGCAGAGCAAGAAAATATGATCTTGATAAAGAAATCTGAACCCGAAGGGTGCTGGATGATGGATGGAGCAAGGTTTATGCACACTGGAAAATATCCACTAATCCTTCCTTCTTAGAAAAGAAGGTTCTATCGATTAAAAAATAGTGGGTATGCACTCATTGAAGGAGTTCTCTTCAGGAGAAATTTCAATGACGTCATGTTACGATGCGTCACTATAGAGCAAGCAAAGAAAATTCTTGACACATTCCACAACAACCCGAAGGTGGGCACTTCTCTGCAAAAACCATCACCATCAAAATCTGGTGCGCTAGGTACTTCTATCCTATGCTATTCAATGACTCCTACAACATGATAAAAGCATGCAAGGAATGTCAATTCTACGCAAGAAGAAGGAAAAATTCTACCATGCCTCTCAATCCGATAGTATCGGATGAACCATTCACGCAATGGGGGCTAGACTTCATAGGAATGATCAATCCGACCTCCAGCATCGGTCACAAGTGGATTCTTATGGCGAAAGACTACTTCACAAGGTGGACTGAAGCCATACCCCTGAAGAACACAACAAAAGCATAAATTGTGGATTTTCTCGAGGGGCTGGTAACAAGATTCAGCTTGCCAAAGACCATAATCTCATATAATGCAAAGAATTCCTAGGCTCTAAGGTATGCCAGTTCACGCTTACGCATGGAATATTCTTGAAAACATCGTCAAACTATTAATCGTAGGAGAATGGCCTGGCCGAGTCAACTAATAAGAATTTAGTCTGATTCATTAAAAGGATTGAGTCCGATCATGAGAAGGAATGGCATAAAAATCTCCAGACAACATTATGGGCGGACCGCATAACTCTTAAGCAAGCCCTGAAGACTGCCATATGAGCTATTGTATGAGAAAGAATTTTTGTTGCCTATTTCTATAGAGATACTTGCGCTATAGTTACTCAAGTCTCTAGAGATTGAAGAATATGGAGCTATGGAAGTTTGGTTGGCTGAATTACTGGAGGTGAAAGAAAAAAGGGAAAAGGCCCTAATGGCCATGACTAACCACCAACAAGTGGCTAAGAGATGGTTTGACAAGAAGGCTTCAAACCAAGGTCTAAAATGTGGAGACCCGGTACTAAAGTTCAATGAAAGAGCCGCAAAGCCTGGCCAACATGGAAAATTTGACAAGCTATGGGAAGGCCCTTTCAAAATAATTCAGTGCAAACAAAACAACGCATTCGAATTAGAAAATATGGAACAAGAGCCACTGGGAATTCTGGTTAACGAGATTCACTTAAAATTGTTCAATTAAGCTCAAATTACTTGAAGCAAGTGTAAATCTGTAAAAAGTGTAATTAGTTTCCTTTTCATGTTTTGTTGGCCAGTTCTTTCATCACATTTTTCACAGTTACGGAGAGTAGGAAATTTTCATGAGACCCATCATTACAAGAATAGAGAAGGATTATGCTACTCAGATTGCAGAAATTAAATTCAGAAACAAGGGATGCAACCATATTATAGAATGCTCAAGAATGAAGACAAGGAGATTAACATAAGCAAGTATATTCGTTATATATATACTATGATAAAACATTGTCAAAATGGCTCTACGGCCATGCATTCATAAGTATAACCATATACACGATTTCATTACACACATACATATGTGAGCCTTCTTTCAAGCGTATATATACAAAAAGGGAAAAAACGTGTCAAACTTCATATCTCTGGAATGCAGGAATTGTCTTCATCGATGGGAACATTGTTAGGAGCAGCAAGAAGATTGTCAGCAATATCAAGACCTGTAGCAGAAGCGATGTCAACACCCATAATGAGCAATAGAGGAAACACAAGGTTCTTGAAGTCGGTGTACCAACCCACGTCATAGAACAACACTACGTTGTAATAGTGTAGCAAGAAATGACATGCACAGGTGGCCCTATCACGATGCTCTACAAGTGACTGAAGCCGAAACCCACTCAGGAAAGGCACCCACGGTACCACTGGGTCTTCTTCAACGTGCTTCCTTAGGTCACTCACAACAGGGAGTCCTAGGCCATACATCGCATTTCTCACTACCTCATCGAGACCTCCAAGGTACTTCTTCGGAAAAATCTGAAGCGCCAAACAAAGAATCATAGCTTTCAGAGCCTGAGCATCAAGCAACAAAGCAACAAAGTGTGAGATAATATCGGTATTAACTTGATATTTATCTTCATATTCAATACAATCTTTACCCAAGACCCACTTGATGGCTATGATAGCCAGTGAGTGCTTGTTCTTTGTCATACGTTTCAGGCGCCTACTCGAGATCTCCCCCAGAAAATTTGTTTGAGCCTTGTTACACACTAACTTGATTGGAGTATTTATTATGTCAACCTCTACTCAAGACACCTAAGCCTAGTGCTATGCAAATTTTAATCACCCAATGCTATTTCTGCTAAAATTACTAAGTGTGATTCCACTACAGTATTAGGCATTATTTATAGAAATATCTGAGGTAGCCTACATACAAAGCATGATGGTAATTGAGTGCTAACTCAAAAACCCCACCAAAAGGCCAGCTCGATATTCCAACCCGGTTGCATCTGCATGTACGAATTACTGCATGCAAAATTAAGGAGTGGTAATCAATTAACACAAATTGGTGGCAGCCCTAGGTGACGGCTCATACAGACAGTGGCTAGGTGGCATGACACAGGAAATTTTAAGCTCCAAGGATGAACACAAATCTTTTCAAAGCACTCATTGTGATTTCAGCTTGATCATGCTTTGCGAGATATTAATTGCTAAGGCAGATGAGGAGATGATAGGCATTGCACTGGTGACTCAATTTCCCATAAAAAATTTCACCGAAAAGACACTATCACCAATGCGATTATGAATTCTCACCTTTTCAAAAGAAGCAAGTAGCTTATTTCGCATGAGCGAAGGAGCTGGCAATACATGCCAAATTAAATGCAAAAATTATCCATTATCTACTTGATTAAATGCAAGAAATCAAAGAAAAATCCAAGTATCGCATGTAAAAGGTGGGATAGAGCATAAAAACTTCTTGAGTACACAAAGGAACTTAGGAAGGATAAAACTGTTAAATAAACATGAGTAGTGCATCTAGAAAAAGAAGTTGAACGCAGATAATTGCGAAGAACTCACTTCCCCAGTGTGGATTAAACGTGAGACGAAAGGTTGTCTGGTTTTAATTCAGAGCCTTGCGTTGTGTTTTAGGTTCCATTCATACCACTTCAGTGGGCTTTTTGGGTAGAAGTTTTGCAAAAGATGGTGGCTGATTAAAGTTCTCAAGCAAAGATACAGGAAGGGAAAACCCAAAGTTTATTCAATGTCATGCACATGGCACCAACCGCCTACGTCTTCAAGGATGTCTCTTATGCTTCACCTGGAATACCAAAAAATCCAACCTAGGTAAATACTCGAGTTGTGGAGAAGACGAGCCCTCACAAAGAGAAGAAATGAATTAAAGAAGAATGGGAAAATATTCATGACCTCATTCTTGCAAAGAACCCTAAGTCACTTAGGGAGGCGGCCTATGAAAGGATTAAAAGGAGTAGTGACCCAGATTCCTTGGTGCAAAAGTGCTAGTACAATGGGCTTCCTCAATCTATGGTCCTGTCTGTGCATTACTGCCTTGAATTAGTTGACGAGGCCATCAAACACTTCAACCTAGAGACGAAAACCATTGAAGGCCGCGAGGTGAGTGTGAACATCTACAAGGAAGCTATTTGGAATATGCTCTACATCTTGGAGCGAAGCTCCAAAGTGCAAAAAATGGAGCCATTCACTCAAACAAAAGCAGAGTCCTATTGGAGGAGCAGAGACCTCGCAATTAATTTTTAAAACATAGAGACACAAAGACCCAAAGAAATGTAGAATAGGCCAATGTGGATCCCAGTGGCGCATAAGGGCTTTTATGATGATATGAAGGATGAATTCTCAATGATGGCATTCGTTTGTGGACTGGACTTTGACAAGGAGGTCCAAGATTTTTAGCTAGGTTTGGTGTTTCAATTACTAAGGCAACATTCTTTCTTCTAGTACAATTTCGCTGATTTTTTCGCGTAAGAGATGCACAGCCAGATAGTAGAATACAAGCTTCAATAGAGGTTCAGGTTCCCATCCTTCCTCACACATATGTTCTTGCACCAGAATCTCGACTTCTTCCAGAGGTTTTTTGAGCTCTATATTTTTGATAAAAACCAAAAGAGGAAGTTGGTTTCCACATGGACTCCCTTCTCTCTGTGACATTTGACTATTACGCATTTTTGGATTATTTCTTATATCCAATTTTGTAGGATTTAAGAGGAGACATCACTATCTTATAGTTCAAATTGGACCAAACTGAGTTCATGCAAAACATCATTCCAAGATGTGACTGGTTTCTAGGTGAAGACTTCACTTTCGTCCAATTGCGCGGTTTCACCAGAGAGCCCTTCTAGCTTCCGGCATGTCCTATAGATCGGGTACTGGCACTGAAGGTTTTCTGCCAAGTTTCAATTATCGATGTCACCTTTTACAGCAAAAAGAAAAAGAAGACGGGATTTTTTGAACCACCGACCAGCTTCAAGACTGTAGTCATGGATTAAAGGAGAGCTCATGACATACTGGAGGCAAAGTTGGCTCATCTAGTGTTGGTATGGATCTATGACAAATGGAATTACAACCCCAATGATGACTTGCCAAGCAAATATATCAAAGTAACACACTTCCCTTGGCCTTACTGGGAGGAGCGTTGAAATCCAGTATCGGATGCAGATAAATTTATTGTTGACCTAGTTTATATCCCTACCGAAGATGGTCATCCTCCCTGGCTAAAATTCTACTACCCAACTAGGTAGTATGACAGAACAAGAAAGATGGTGACTAATTTCTTTAACAATCTGCTGAATAACTACAACTGGAAGAAAGAGAAGGTCAATGATTTTTTAGATATACCGCCAAGAGACATGAAAAACTGAGGCTCCCTATGACAGCCAGGAGATGGATGACAAATTCAACAAGTTGTGGAACAACGAGCATCTAGACTCTGATGAAAGTGGTGAAAAGGATTCCAGTTCGGAGGAAGTCGAATCACAGTCAGATGAGGAAGCAGAACCAGAAACAAAAATAAAAAACGCCTTGGTGCAAGAAAAGAGAAAGGCCATTAAGCAACCTGTTAAGGTTTCCTCTAATGTATGGGTCAACATATCAAGTGCAAGGTCTTCATTGACTCACACTTGGACCGCAAGGAGAACCCGAGCAACCCAACTGCAACAATCTAAAACCGTAGCAGTTGATAACTCATCACCAACAAAATGACCATGAATTGAGGCATCTTCTGAAGAGTGTTCACAGGACCCTGATGCAAGTGAAGAGCCAACAACGGACCAAGGACCATAGTCATCCAAATCATAGGTATCTTTCGCTCCCTCTTCTCTAGTTTCACAAACCCTGGTCTCCCCTGTTGTATCTGCGACACCTCTTGTTTCATGCGAGGACCAATGCATTTCAACTTTTGCCTCAATGATCTCGGGGGGTTTCACACAATTCTCTCATGCAACCCCATTTTCCCTTACTCCTCCATGAAACCTCACACCATTTTCCTTGGCCCATTCCACATCCCAAAGTGTTACACACTCTGCTCCTGCTACTTTCATTGATACATCTCCTGCCATAGCAATATCAGAGTCGATACACTCTTCCCAACAAATAGAGACTATCGTGACCCTACATCCTTCAAGTCCTGGTTCTCAATTCATTTATTGAAGTATCCCTCCTTTATCACCTCAGATAGTCAGTGTTCCAAAAAGGAAGTCTCCTGGGACTGATGTCTTTTCATTCCCTTTCGCCCTTCCTCTCGATGCACCTTTCACAGGCGAACTCATCATATCACCCACAAAATTCTTGTCGAAAGGCGATAAAACTAGACAAGCACGAGCAATCAAAGCCCAAAAGAAGAGAGCTAAAGATTCCAAGAGACCGGCAAAGCCAAAGATACATACTATTTTCCATGAGGCTCAATAGTCGCTACACTTTGCGACTATGTTCCCCACTGTTAGCAAATCATAAGGAGAGATGCAACCGGATGAATACAACATGTACATCATGGGGATCGACTTAAGCATAGCCCAGCCGCAGGACAAGGTAGAGCTCACGTAGGAAACACAACAAGTAGTAACCACTGACTTTATTAAGTCCGGTCGCTAGCTCAAGAAAAGGGAAGAAGAGGTAAAAAACTTGAAGGATAGAATCGACGTCTTGCTCTCTAAGGAAAAAGCTATGGAAACCGAATTTAAGCACTTGTCATAGTAGAGGAAGATGGAAGAAGCAAAGCTCTAAGAAGAACTTGCGAAGCTTCAGCCAGTCGATCCTAACCTAGTCACTAAGCTGCAACGAAAAAACCATGAATATCAAGACCAATTGGAAAAAATGGAGCAGCAGATGCAACAAAAGGATGTATATTTCTAGATCCGATGGGTTCAATTGGAGAATGAAATTACAAAACTTAAGTTTACAGTGGAGCAAGAAGCGATAAAAAAGGAGCAAGATGAGGCTAGCTAGCTCACAGAATCATGGATTCTGCAGGGGCAACTCACCATAGCAAACCTAAGGGTTGTGGAGCTCACACATGATATAAAATAAATGAATGAGGAGATCTCCCTACTAAAGGACTCAACCTTACCCTCAACCAATCAAACAAACCTTCTTCATATAGCCCAACTGTTGCATATTTCATATTGGGAAAGAGTGAAGGCCTTATGCCGAACTCTACATCTGACACTTCGATTTATGATAGAGGAAACAGTTTTAGGCAGAGGGGTTCATGAGGCGATCGAGCGAATTCCTCAGTCCACTGTGAAAAGAGGTCTAGAGGTTGAGAGATTATTAAATAGGTTATATCAGGTCCTAGATGAAGTCTTGGAAAATACAGGGATTGAAGACTGAAGGGCCGCTGCTAAAATAGCTAACAGGGTCATCCATTGCCACACAGTTATCCTTCATACCATCAAATGTCATTAGGTTGGATCAGACCATGAATGACATACGAGCTAGGTTCTCCCACCTAACTCAGATGGGATTACCTTCTCCATTCCTTGAGGATGAGTCAATGGCCACAATAGAGCATATTGCAGAAAAAATTAAGGAAAAGCAACAGGATGTGTCTACCTTGCAAAATTTTAGCCAACCCCTTGCTACAGAGGATTTTGAGAGCATCACTTAGCCAATCGCATGACTTATTTTTCAATTTGAGTCGTGGGTCGATATATCGTTGGTGTTGCCTTACAAAGAAGTGATCGAGCTACATGGATCACAAGAAAGTCTATGTGATCTATTGGACCCATATGAAGATGAATGGTTGCCTCTATAGACTGCCCTCTCAAGGCTCTAGCCGCGTTGCCTGATGGATAAGTCTCTGGTCTATAGGAAAATTTTTTTGGGTTCCTCATTTTGTAGGTGAAACACCCCTGATAAGTCACCAAAAGCTATGAACATAAAATTCCCAAGCTCCCTTCGGGTGAGTTTATTTTGCTTAAGTATCGGCCACACCCTCCTCTAAAGAAAAGGCAATATCGGGCTCCTTGTGCAAAAGATTTTGCGAATGTTGCCACCTATCAACAAAGTGCTCCTCACAAGGTTTCCTTCGATCACTTTCCAACAACTTGCGACATGCAGCCACATGTCAGTCATTCACAATCTTTTGTGCCTCTTTGCATCGCTCTCATTTCGGGCCCCGACCGCATGCCACATAGCATCGGTCCATGCACAAATCTTGGCGACCCCACCTTCAACACAGTATGCTAGAGACGTCCACATGTCTTCACAGCACAAGTTCTTCATCGCTTAAGGGAAAGGATAAACAATGGCCTTGACCGCTTGCCATGTGATCTTCCAAAGGCTTCATTGTGAGGGAAATCCAAGCAAGCAACAATCAATCACCAACTGTCATGTTCTATAATTGCTGCCATGAGTGAATTGCACATGTCAGTGCTCTGATCTATTGGGACCACTACCATCATTCACAGGGGATGCATCTGGCCCTTGGGCGTCCTCGTTCATGGCCTGAATCTTTTCAGTTGTAACGACCAAGGGAAAATCATTGCTAATGCATCATTACTCATGATCGAAGAATATTTCCTATTACTTGCTCATCAATCTGGGTTATCACTATAAAGACTGCTTCTTCTTTCGAAGCAAGGAGTCCCAATTAGTTCAGATTTTAATAGAAGAATTGATAGAAGAACCAAGCCTTTCATTGCTTTATTAGATTATTATAAAGAAATCACAGACTGTGCCATTGTTCGACCTTTCTATTTTCTTTGATATTTGATAAGTTTTACAGTGCCATTATTGTACTGGATGTTTCACTCACAGACTTCTATAAATTAATACAAGTTTGTTGGTTTAGATCATGTCTTTGACTCTTCTTTCTAGTAAATGCATATGAAGGCTATTTTATGTGATCTAGGGAATCACTCAGGCTTCTATCTTTATTTTTCCATTTTGGAACACAATAGATTACCAAACAGGCCCTTAAATTGTATCCACAAGATAGAAAAACCATTTCTTATATCTAAATCTTGGCACATCACCTTAGTTAGATCCTTTAGTTTATATTTGCTTCCTTTTCCTATTCAAAACCCTAGTTATAGAAGAAGTCAAATTCTTTAAAAATCTAGAAGTTACTCAGTTTGGTGCAATAGGTCCCCCCTAAAGCTGAGTTTCCCACAAGATGTTGTTACCTTGTCATTTTTTGGCATCAACAAAATCCACATAGGAATCTTTGAAGGAGGCTCTTAAATCAGATCAAAACCTAGATGCCATGGTTTGATAAAAATCCTTGCTTGATTATGAAAATACGAGCCACATTTGAATACCATATTACAATCTACTAGCTAGGTGAAGACCACAATGAAGAAGCCATTAGCTCCCAGAATTATTTCGATATACCCTTTCATTCCAATTATTATGGGCCCAGACCTCCAAAAAAGGAAAATATACACAAAATCCCATGAATTTACATATTAAAACATGCTCCAATTAATACATCACATATCAGACACAACATTTGAATTAACCACCACCACTAGGTGATCTGTGCTTCTTTCCAAACACCCATTATGTTTTATGCACAACCCTCAAATTGATTATTCTTGGATTCCTCCACCATATGCAAAAGAGAATTAACTGCTTCTTCATGTCTAGATGATGAGAAACCCCTACCAACAATAGTCTCCTTAATATAACATGAGCGAGGGTCTCCTGGACCTTCCGATAGCGCCATACAACCTTCCATATACCATAGCCACATAATAGCACACATAATTTTTTTAAAGGCAACACAAACAAAAATAAAAAGCACTTAAAAAACCTCTTGGGCGGCCTACATGTAAAATCACACACCAACAAAGCACCCTTGTGCCTTCCCACAACAAAAAGAGGAGAATAAACCCCCACAGACCAGTGCTAATGTACTTTCGCTTATGTCCAGACCACCTCCAAAACCCTCATGCACATGCTCATCTGCCTCAACCCAATATATATGTGAATCTAATCCTTGTTGATCTTCATCCCTAGAATATATTTAACAACCCTAAGTCCTTCATATCAAATGTGCTATAAAGTTGAATCTTGATCTCCCTAATCATCACCTTTCTATTTCCCAAAAATATATCAACACATAAGGAAATAATCGATATTTGATCATCGACAATCTTAATATAAACAAAATGATCTTTCTCACTCCTAACAAAACCAAAATTCAATGCAAAATCATCAAATTTTTGGTACCACATCTCAGGTGACTTTTTTAGACCATATAATGACCATTTTAACTTGCAATCCAAGTGTTCTTTTCCTTTCACAGAAAAAAATTAGGTTGTCACATATAGATCTCAACCTCAAGATCCATGTGTAAGAAAGTAGTTTTAACATCCATTTGCTCAATTTCAAAATCAGAAGTAGCAACAATAGATAATAGAATCTAATAGAAGATAACTTAGTAAAATGAAAGAAAAATTCACAAAAATCAGCTCCCTCTCTCTAGGAGTAGCCCTTAGCCACCAATTTGACCTTATTTTTCTCTAATCAACCCTCTGCACAAAATTTATTTTTATATACCCACTTGGAACCAATGGGCTTCCTTCCTTTGGGAAAACTAACAAGATCCTATATGTTACAAATATCCAAAGCCACTATCTCCTACATGGCCTACATCTAAGACTCACTATCCTTTGAAGAGAGAGCCTCATGAAAGATCTAAGTTTATAATCAATACTTAACAAAGAAAATACACAACAAAAAATTGGTGGGATATACCTATGAACTGGATTTTGTTTTCTTGTGGACCTTCTCAAGGTAGGATTAATGCGCTTTACTTGTTATTTTTTATGCTCATCCTGCACATAATTTGAATTCTCTAAACCCTCTTCATCTTCTTCATCCTTTGATCCATATGATTGTTCTTCCACATGTGCATCTTATTTATTTTCTATTTTTATCTCAAAGTGTTTTATTTAATTATTTTCTTTCTCCTTTGGTTGTTCTTCACTTGAATAAGCTCTAAATCCCTAAAAATCAAATTTCTAGAATAAACCATTTTTTAGGTTAAAGGATTCCAAATATTATAACCTTTTATATTCTCACCATAAATTACAAAGATGCATTTTTGAGCTTTTGGATCTAGTTTAGATCACTTTTATTGAGGTACATGAACATAAAGCCTCACAACCAAAGACCCTTAAGTGTGAAATAGAAATATTTCTATCTATCCACACTTCATAAGGAGTTTTATTCAATAAGAATTGAACAAGGATAAATAACAAGCATTAGTTACAACTTTTTTCCAAAATTATATATCAAGCTTAGCACCACTTAACATAATCCTAGCTCTTTCCCTTAAGGTCTGATTCATTCTTTATGCTACCCCATTTTGTGGGAGAGTATATGGAGTAGTATCTTTCTAAATAATATCTGAATGCTTATAGAACTCATCAAATCCCATAGAACAATATTGACCCCCATTATTAGATATCAACACCCTTATTCTATAATCTATTTTTTTCTCAACTAAGGCTTTAAATTCCTTAAACTTAGTGAAAACCTCATATTTTGTAGGCATAAAGTAAAGCCAAGTGTATCTTGAGACATCATCAATGAAAGTAACATAATATCAAGATTTTACAAAAGATTAAATATCCATTGGTCCAAATGCATCCAAATGAAAGATCTCTAATAATCTCTTAGCTTTATTAGTCCCATTAGGAAAGGTGATATATTTTATTTTCCAAACACGTATTGCTCACAATTTTTTTATTTTATCAATAGAATAATAAAAAATATTGTCAACCAAATTTTCATTAGGAATGGTTCTAAGACCTTTTTCACTTATGTGACCCAATATATGGTGTCACAACATACATTCAGTTTTCAATGCTAGTTACATTGGCATAATTACAAAAAGTGGAGGCATTAAGATTAAACAAAGTCCCTATCCAAGATCCTTTAACAATCACCATACTCACTCTCACCAACCTGCAACCAGACTTGTCAAATGTCAAATGCATTCTGGAATCATTCAACTTGGATACAAAATTTGAATTTTTCACAACTTCTAGAATATGTAAAACATCATCTAGGGTTTTAATCCTTCCATCACTGAAACACTTTACCTTTCTCTTACCAAAAATATTATGTGTTTTTATCATCAAGGAAAGCTTCTCCTCCATCATAAGATGAATATGTATAAAACCACTCCTTGTGAGGATTCATATGGTGGGAGCAACCTGAATCAATAAGCCAATCATTATTACTAATAGTGTTAGCTAAAATAAACAAAGGAACATTATCACCATCATTCAAGGAATTTTTCATGGAGGAAACTACACTTTTTCTTGTTCTTACATTCCTTATTTATAGGCCCTCTCTTAGCACAGTTCTAACACTTTACTCTACTCTTGTCGAGGGTTTTTGAATGTCCTTTTGATTTATCCTTCCTTTTGTCCCCTTTAGGCCCTTTCTCTTTGGATCATCCTCGCACATGCAAAGCATCTTGAGAGTTTGCATTCATGGAATTTATTCTCATTTATTTTGAGATAAGTGTAACAATGATATTATCCAAATTTGGCTTTGCACTAATACCTCTTATTGAAACAATTATATTTTATAATAATTTAGGTAAATAACAAACCAACAAGATGCATTTATCTTCCTTCCTAACTTAACATCGACAAATGCAAGCTGATTTAAAATCATATTAAAATAATTAAAATATTTTTTAACAAAATCACCATCCTTCATTTTCAAATAATATAAATATCTTTTGAGATATAGATTAATATTTAAACTTTTATTTTGAGAAATATCACCTATCCTCCTCCATAAATTATATGTGGTAGCTTCCTTAGAAACATTCAAGAGGATGAAATTTGCAACACACAATTGAATGGTTCCTCATGTCTTCTTGTGAAGCTTATCAGACATTCTAAATGGCTTCTTTTCTTTATGAATTTTTAACTATTGATCTCTTTCTTCTAGGAGATCTTCCATCTTCAACTTCTACATCTCGTACCTAGAGCCATTGAACTTCTCAATATCTAAATGGGAGGTAGAAGCCATGGTATTCAATATTCTTTATAAATTTGCAAAGCCTATAATACAAAAGCTCCCATTGTAGCCAAAAGGCCTTCAACACTTAAGAGAAAGGTGTTCCTTTGTCAACACAACTATTAGCTTTGATATAGAATATTAGAAAATCAGGGTGAACTAAACTACAATATTAACTTAGAAAAAGTGATGAAATCTAAAATTATGCTATCCAAGATTACCCACTTAGATGATTATGTTATTAACATATTCACAATAATAGAATGAAAATAACAATACTCTGAGTGACAATAGATTTATGTGGAGAAACCCTTTAAAAAAAATCCATAGTCAAAGAGATCCAATGTTTTTGTTAATCCTTCAAAAAAGAGCATACACCAATACAACATCACTCTCTGGTATTATTTAGTATCACTTCATTACTTCAACAACTTACACAATAAATCTTGAAACAACAATCTCAAGACTCCAATTTATAGAAGGGCATGGATGATAAAACCACTGTGGTATCCCAAAACAAGGGTCAAATCCACCTACAAAAACCATACACCCCACTTTCTTGGAATCCTATAAACATAGTAAAAATTATTAAATGATCACATGTCCTTCACATGGACACCTAACCCATATCCGGACAATCCCGAGCACTCCATAACTCTTTGACAACTCCAACGACTACAAAATAGGACAAAATATGATAAAAATAAATACACGCGCACCCTAAAATATACAAATACTTTTATGTATTATTTTCCATGATTTTATTCACATTCCTTTTATAGAAACCTCTCCTTTTCGCTACCTTATTTCTTGGGGAAAGACTCACTCCTTAAATAGGACAAATATGAATATCCTCTAGGTGTAAAAAATATAAATCGCAAAGAAAGAGGATGACAAATATAAAGTAATGTTAATGAGTTCTAATTGGGCCAAAATAGTTTATCAGAGGAAAGTTTAAACACTTTGCATCATCACCAAAATCGAGTGGAACAACACATAGGAAGAAAAAGAAGGAATAAATGGAAGAAAAGAATAATTTATATTTTCCTTGTATCTACGTATTTACAAGAGTAACATGGGTCCTCTAGGCCAAACTAACATACATAGAATCTACATTATTTGGATCTCACTAATCATCTAGTAAGTTTTCCCCATCCTAATTAATAATAGGAAAATGATGTACTAGTAGAAGGGGATGGGGGCTATTTTTAGAGTGAATTAGGGAATATTAATCAAGACATTAATGATATTAAGGGGAGAGATGGGGCTCCTAGATAAAATGATTGGTCAAAATTATTAGACAAATAAATGTGTAAGAATGGATGTGACATTAGGAAAATAAGTGAAGTAATATCTATCATTAAGACATAAAGGATCTCATGGGTGAAAGGATTTGGTAAATTAGATGCAAAAGAAACAAAACATCTAGGTCCTCAATATTTCTAATAGGCATTGATGCACTATGATCTATATATTATTGATGGATAATAACCACTATGAGATGTAGAAAAGGAGTGAGGTTCAACTAAAGTAGTTGAAAGAGGTTGAGTTGATGGGCTTCTAAGTAGAAGGGGTGAGGGTGGGAAATAAAATTGGTAAAGGAAAGCAAGGTAAAATCATATTATAATTAAACTAAATGTAAACACACACACACACACGTATGTGTGTGTGTGAGAGAGAGAAGTGAATATACACATAACACATGAATACATATTTAATACAAAATATTTACTTGATTGTAACTCTCTCGATCCAATCCATAGATTTTATCTTTGTAAATTTCTTGTACCAATCTTGATATTGGATGTGAATGTAACAATTTTTGTGTGTGTGTGTAAGTATGTATAAACATACACATAGATACATACATGCATGTAGATGTATATATGTGATTTGTGAGACTAAACATATTGAATAGAATAAATCTATATAAATTCAATACAAAATATAAAATTTAAATTTATTGTAACTCTCTTTTCAATTTATATATATGGTGAACTTGTAACAATAGAGAGTAAATTTATATTGGACATATACATAAATTTATGTATGCATATATGCATGTGTGTGTGTGTATGTATATATGTATCTAATAACTCTCTTTTAAATATATATATTTGATGAAGTTGTAAGACTATAGAGTAGGTGTTTATATTCTCTCTATAAATGTAATAATTTTGTGCATGTGTGTGTGTGTGTGAGAGAGAGAGTAGTGAATTTAAATAGGGTGTGTGAATAAATATTCAATACAAATTACATATTTATTTTATTGTAACTCTCTTGAACCAATCTATATATTTATTGTTTGTAACTCTCTCAAACCAATATTTATATTTGATGTTTGTAACTATCTTGAGCCAATATTTATTTAGATGTAAATATCATAATTTTGTGTGTATACACATATGAAAATACACATGCATGTACATATATGTGTATGTAGATGTCTGTGTGTGTGATTTTACTGAGTGAAACATAGTGAGTAGCATGAATCTATGTGAAATCATTACAAAATATATTTAATCTTGATTTTATTTTATACATTTGGTGAAATTGAGACATACACACAAATGTATGTATGTACATCTATGTGTGTGCGTGAATAAATATAAAAACATACAATTATTACATCTATTACATTTATATGCAATAGAAACCTATTTGAGAGCTATTATTAAAAACACCAAATATATATAGATTGTTTTAAGAGGGTTACAACTAGGTAAACATATTTTATATTCATTAAGACTCGCCTCACATATATGCACACATACATGTATGTATATACATGTGTGTGTACACACAAACATTTTTTTATATTTACATGTCTAGTATAAACCTCCTCTCTATTATTACTAGCACTTGCACCCAGAGGAGGTGCAAGGAATACGCCGATAGAATTATATAGGTACCTAGAAATTTTTTCGATGTTTTAGTAAAGGAGTTCTTTGTTTTACATTGTGACAACCATTCCATTAATGACATCAACAGTAATTGAAACATCTTCCAATTTTTTTGAATCAAATTAGAAACATATTTCTGTGGTTGTACAATGGAAAATAAAGAAAAGCTTACAAGCATAGAAATACCAGAACCAAAAGGATGATGGCTACATTACAAGAGAATACAAAATCTGATGGATGGCCTAAATAAAGATAGCCCAATAAGATGAAGTCAAAGATAAAGAATTTGATTTACAGTACAATAACAATCAACTTGGAAGGGATCCCTCCAGAAATACAATATGAAGAAATGTTTTGAATGGAAAATTTTAACAACAATAGGAGTGCAGAGTATATAACAACAACAATGCACTATACTTTATAGATAATAGGCTCAATTCACAAATACAGAAACTATAAAACTAGACGCATTAGGCTTTGGAATTAAATGCATAAATTGTTTGTTTTCAGAAAATATTGCCCTACTTATACAAAAACCTATAAATGACAATAGCAAATGTGTCAAGTTTCAGGAAGGAAGGTGATCTCTTTCAAAGAGGTGAATATTCGTATTGTGTAGTCACTTGCACATCTTGAATGTAAAAATAAATTTCGTGAATGTAAAACTAAATTCACAAGGGTATTAATTTATTTGTAAACTTTCAGTAATCCCTATCAAACTTTTAGGAGCTTTGTTTCTGGGGAACTTGGATCCGAAATGAACTAATTCATTTTTTTCAGGCACTGGGTATGGCGACTCTCCTATACTGTATGCACTATATGTGGGCGGAGAAGGTCCAAATAGTATGTCATAAACATGTCGCAGCTCTCATAAATGTGTAATTTATGATGGGTGGAACGTGGAAGGTCTGGGCAATTCCATAAATCTACAACAAGTTCTCAAGCAATTTTGAGTGGAGTAATTAAAACTAAATGAAGCAAGTAAACCAATAAAGCAAGTCATCTTTCCTAATCGTATTACAATAGCATCAAATGGAGTATATAGATAGCAACACTCACCGATTGACAAAGCTTGTTGATGAGATGTTGATAGAGTGGGGAAATTGCTAGATGCAAAAATGAATGAATATGAAGCATGAACTTAATTTTTTTGTTGGGTAAATCATACGAAATTACTACAAATATGAAAAATACATTGAAAGTATTAGTATAGAAGGTTGCATTAACAATTGTGTACCTAATGTCATTATAATGAGAAACAATGTAGCCGAGCTTCCTCCCTCTTTTTAATAATGGTATAAGGTTTGTTTTTCATTTGAGAATAGCAGCCGAAGGAGAATGTTGGTTCTATTTGAAGATCATTTATTGATTTGACCCTAGACACAACTATAAAAGTCAACCCTTATCTTTTGACTTTTCAAATATCAATTGTTTCCTTTTTTAGGGTTAGCCCTTGAGATTTATGTATGGTAATAGAGCATGCCATGGATAGTGGTATTTTCCTATGGTTTCCATGAGATATGGGTGTTACAAGTACACAATTTGGTTCATCTGGGTTCCATGGTGGGCCATTGTAGTCATCAAAGTGCACCACCACTTATGAAGGTAAATCTGGTGAGCTAGAGCTAGTTGGGTAAACAATTTCTAATAATTCTCCACGAGATCCATTCACAAGACCTCTTTGAATCCACAAATTTGTTGTTAACATGACTCTTTGGCCTCTACATAGCAGGACCTAAAGATGAACCACCAAAACACATATGTTGGCTGCGGGGAAAAGCTAAAGTCATGGGTTGAATTGTTAGAGAATATAATTATATAGGTGCAAGGGTTATGTCGATAGAAAATTATAAGTTAATATGTTAGAGAGTACAATTTTATATGTGCATAGGAAAAAAATGCAAAGGTTGTTAGCCTTGTTCCAAACACTCAAACCATTACCAATGCTCAGTAAAACAATGTGAAAAACAACAATGGTTGATGCATCAACATTCTCAAAAATTGCCGCCTTCTAATACATAAGCAAATGTATTACAACCCATTTGGAACTTCTTGATGAAGAACCGCTTCAAGTTTGATTGTAAAATCCAAGAACAATGTTGGAGTTTGTGTGTATATAGGTTATTTAATTCCCAAGACTTCTCTAGCTATTACAATTGCCCTTACACCATCTTTCTCGAGCTTGGGTATGTCTTTGCCTTCCAATTCTTGATATGTAGGCTCAATCCAAATAATCAAACCCCACAACAATATAGATTTCATTGACTTTGAAGAAACTGATAACCCATATTTAAAATGACCTAAAATTTATGAAGGAATGCTTATATTTTGTCCTTCTTTGAAATATTGACCCATAATTGTAACCCTTGTTGAACTCATTTGCTTGCTGACATTTCACAATGAACTATACCTCTGCCAGCAGTCATCCACTGCATTGTCCAACAAAACTTTAGAAAATCCTATGACTAATGGTTTTTCCCAATTTTCTTTTGAAACAAGCCATGCATAAAAGAGAGGGAAGAAATAATTCACTTGCAGATCACCAGCTTTGATGGTACCCCTATGTCCTGTTAAGTCTTGATGTGCAAACGCTCTTTGCACAAAAAAAACTATATATTTAAATTTAATACCAAAAAAAAATTCACACAAACTTGGTGCTCAAACGAACATGCACACTGAACAAGTATCATAACCATATTCAAAATTTCACAAGCCATCAACACTTCTCTAGGCTATTTGTTATAATTTATGCAGTGCACGCCCTTCCACTAATAATTGACAGTAGGTTAAAGCTATCAAATAATTATTCTTCATATCAATTAGAAGAAACTTGGGAAATGATCTTCTTTGAGTCATCTTTTATGAGCAAATGCTTGATCAAGTGAAAGTCAAAGATGCAAAAAACACAATGTATTATGTAACAAGCTAAATTCATGAAAAATAATTTGAAAATAGGGCCAAGGATTAAGAGTATGGTACATAGATGGGTCAGTTTATGGCAATGGATGCAATGTATTGTCTTCATGATTTTGCTTTTCAGGTTAGATGTTTTATGTCATCACATCATGTTTGGTTTATAGGGTCTGGTACTATGTCTATGAGTCTTTTCTTTCATGATCTCTCTGTTTGAACTTGGTGAAGGAAAACACATTTTTTAAAAGGATGTTGTAAATGAACATATACTTTGGTTTTAATTACTACAATTAATTTGTTCACTGTATATCTACAGTAAATTAGTCATGTATGAATTGGAGAATCGGTGAAGTAATTTAGATGTAGGCGTAGTGAATGGTGATTCTCTCATCATTACAGATATGTGCTTAAAATTCATGTGTAAATTGTGCATACGATTATGGGGAGGGAAGTTTTGAGGAATTGGAATTTAAAAGAGGAAGTATCCAATACCAAAACTACTGGAGGTAAGAGGATTTGTCTTCATTCTCAATCATTGATAATATTGTAGCTTTTGGTTTCTCTTTTTGGCCTTATGTTCATGGAGCCATCTAGTATTTTTTTTATATAATCTGGTACTGTTGCATAACATTATTTGTCATGATACATAAAACTTAATAATGACCAAGCCATTCTTTTGTAGGCCTTCTTAATATAGATAATGTTTACTTCATTTATTATTAATAAAATTAGTATAGGCTTGTGCATTGATTTCTATGAATCTTGTGATGGTGGCACCATTGCTGGAGGCGGGGTCTGAAATTTTATGTTTTTAATTGATGTCTATCTAGGTTGTTTTTTAGTGTAGATTTTCAAGTTGTAAACATATTATTAGATTTAAATGGTCTGATGCTTTGACTATAAATTTTTAAGTCCGTTTTCATGGTCTATAAATGGATATTTAATATTTATTAAATTATTCTCTATTTATGATCTCTAAAAAACAAAAAAAAAAACATTTATACAAATCTTTCTGAATTCCAATAGAGGTTGGTTTCATAAAACAAAGCTATGAAAAGATTACCTCTGTGAAGATGATCTAGAAACAATTGGAAACAGAAGAAATGACAAACAGAGAAAAATTTATAACTTGGCAAACAGTTCTTTTTAAAAGGATATGTTACAAGATCAAGCATGGATTGTAGTTTTGAGGATCATAATTCACGAGTAAGGGAGCAGTCTTTCTCAAAATAATCAAATCAACAGATCAGCCCAAGCTCACAACCAATCAAGCATATATATTAGCTTATTAGCAAAACCCAAAGCTATTTTTTATGTGTTTTCACTATATATTAAACAAGCACTAGATGCAAGATTCTAAATCATATGAGACGCATCCCAAGATCATGAAACTGGGCCTTCAATGAATTCCCAAGAACAAATAGTCATATGTTATCTTAGGATGAGAATAAATGTAAGATATCTAGGTCATAGAAAAATTGATATTTGTGAAAAAGATTCAATTAACTCCCACAAATCATGTAGATCATAGCTATAATTGCACATCTTAGAAAAGTGCCTTGTGATCATACATGTCTTCATCTCTATGCATGCCTACTTTCACACGCTTATGAAATCTAATGAGAAATTTTGAAGTGTTAGAGTACCCATAATCCTCTTTTATTTCAAAAGGTTGTTTTTAGGATCAATGATATACTTCTCATGATGCTTACATGAGTTTTTAGGATTATATGGATTGATTTTTCTCTGGAAATTTGGCTTAAATAGGTAGTGCATGCCATGTAAAATTCCAAGTAAAAAAGGCATATAAATGCTTAAATTTAGCTGATAGGATATACACAGTGAATATGTGGAGAGGATTTGGAGAATGTAAAAAGTGGGTAATGGTGACTAACAAGAGACTCATGGATTGTATGTATTTTTTATGGGCAGTGGGTTAGACTGTTATGAAAATTAGTTATATTGGTAAATATGGAATTGAATACAATTAATATACACACTGAATATGCACACAATAACAAGAGGAAGACGTAGAAAAAGTGGCTAATGTTCTTAAAAAGAGGGCTCAATGCAAGCCTGGAATTTGAAGGCGGAAAACCTTTTTTCAAAAAATACATATTTTTGTGTGTTTTTCCGCTACTTTACAGTCAAAAACTTTAGCAAGATACCTATAAAAGGTTTAGTATCTAAAAAAAAATTGTAGACAGTCATTTTTTAAGGTCTCTGTGTCACTTGAGAAAGGCCCAAATACTGTTATTTTCATATCTCCAATGAAATGATAGAACACCTCATTATCAACACTAATGAAATGACAATTGTTATAAAACAAATGAATATTGAAATAGAGCTTGGTAATCTACATAAATTCATATATTTTATAAGTTTTCTACTTGTATGTATTTTGAACTGAGGAAAACATGTATAGTATCCAAATTGAACATTTATCACTTGTAGGGAATGAAGTAAAATCATCTACAACACATAAATCTAGTCTGTAATTACCATAAACCATGCCTAAAATTTATAACAAAGTTGTAGCAATTAACCCAGTGTGAAACGGTAGCTGAGGGCATCTATAGTTACACCACATAAAACATGAACCCAATGTAAGAACATAAGTTTGATACAAATTGCAAAACATCTGGCTCAATGAATTTCCATGACTCCCTCGGTAATCATTATGTAAGGCCCATTTTAAAGCATTGAAATATGATGTTGTTTATAGGTTTTGAGTCCATAGTTTGGGAAATAGAAATGCCTTATAGAGTTCATTGATATCAAAGCAAGGACAAGTGTTTTAAGAGTATAAAATCCATCTTGTCCATATAGGTGTTCTTTTTATGCCAGTGCAATTTATTATTTTTCGACAATGGGTCTATATCTATAATTTTAAAAAAAGATGTCCAAAGAATTCGGCTTACTTACCATCTCCAGGGGTTGAATTTGTATGGAATTCCATAGAATTCTTCATCCAGGTGAATGGATCTGAAGTATGTAAGCACACTGCATCCCTTGGGAATCAAGTGTCCTGAAAGAAGACATTAAAATTAGAATGATCCATTTTTGAAAAAGTGTTAGAATTTAGTTCTTGTTCTAAACTCTGTGGGTGTACTGGTTGTTTTTTTCATTTACAATCATATGCATATATAGTCATTGCACTTATGTAGCAATGCTTCTATTTTTTATTCTTAATTTATCAAGCCTAAGCTTGTGGAATTTATGAGATAATAAATTGAACTATGCTACTTGAAACCCTGTATTTGCTTCAAAAATACCTTCTGCTCACACATTTCAAAATAAATTTATCATTATCCAGATGAAATGGATAAAAAAAGAAGAGTTGTCTTGTTTCAATCTCATTTGAGAATGAAAATTTAACATAAGACTGAAGAAATGACAGTCTAGAATTGAATTGATGGGATATTATGCACTACTCCAAAACCATTGACTCAATGACTCCACAAAATTTATTGCTCCCAGCAATGGTAAATGATGAATCAAAAAAACAAACATTAAGACATATATTATAAAGTAAGGAATGAAAAATGTTGATAAAAGGTAGCTTTGGTCAGATATAGATCATGATTGCTGATTGCATCATCATCATTTATATATGATCAAAATTACTCTTCATATAAATATTTCTGGAAAATATGTAATTCAAATTTATAAGCATGTATAAGATTCAAAATTATAAATGATGTTCAAATTCTGCATTGAATAAAATCGAAACTCATATAATATATATCTGCCACATATAAAGGTTATATGTGTGTTAGTTTAATAATTGAATGCTAATTGGTTGTGCTTGGAGCCCGTGCGCCCAAAGGGACACGTCCCATGAGCGGACGTGTCTCTTGTGAGGCGGGTCTCCAACATATTTAAGGTGGTTCCCTCATTGATATACAAACATTGAAATACATAAATGTTCTGCAATCAACACATTCAACATAAGAGAAATAAATCTGACTTAGAATTTTGAATAGAATTCTCACACTTAGAATTATCCTAGAATCCTTAGGCTCCCAAATTTGATAGAAGATTTGATTACATTTACATGGTATCAGAGCCAAGTTAAGTGAATCCAAATCAAATCTAGATATCAGATTGCTTAAGAAAATTTGTATTTAAAAAAAAAATCGAATTCACATCACATTCTTCATAATGTCAAGTGTGATCAGATTTGAAGATCGTCTTGCAGGAGCAAACAAATTCACATCATGGAAATTTAGAATCATGATGATTCTTAAAGAGAATAAAATAGACTCACTTGTGAGAGAAAACAAAAGGGAACCAGAGGTTGATCCTGAGAAAACTCAATGGATTGAAAGCAATGAAAAGGCCATGAAAATCTTAGTAGATGTAGTTAGGGATCATATAGTGCCCATCCTAGCAAAACATGAAACTGCATATCAAATGTTCAAATCTCTTGAGAGCACCTATGAAATCAACAATACCGGTAGGACTCTTGCATTAAAGAGGAAAATCAACAATATCCAAATAAACAAAGGAGAAACAATTAATGCATATTTCATGAGGATCACTGAACTAAGGGATCAACTATCCACAATTGGATATCAGATTGATAGCAAAGAGTTAACTCTAATTGCACTAGGAGGCCTACCAAACTCATGGGAGTCATTTGTTCAAGGAATAAGTGCGAGATCTAAACTCCCCAAATTTGATAGGCTAAGAATAGACTACCTTCAAGAGGAAACAAGACTCTCAACAAAAGAAAACAAACATAAGAACATAGATGAAGACATTCATGTACTCAACACAACATCTAATAAAAGGAGTAAGAAAAAATCCTACAAGAGAGGATCTTTTAAAAGAAAGAGAAATTCCAATGGAAAGGGATCTTCTAAGAAGAAAGACATCTCTCAAGTACAATGCTTTAGATGTGATCAATATGGCCACTATGCAATGAAGTGCCCTAACAGATCAAAGCAACAAGCATCGTTTTCCAAAGTAGGAAAGTCAAATTCAGATCATGAATCTAAGAAATTTGTGTTCTATACAACCTTATCTAGTCAAGTATCTAACAACACCCATAACTGGGTAATTGATAGTGGTTCCTTTAGACATATCACAGGGTTCAGAGAACACCTTGACACTATGACTGAAAAGACTGATGAAGAAGTAACCATTGGGGATGATTCTGGACACCCTGTAAAAGGGGTTGGAACTTGCTCCATCAAATTGAAATCTGGTCTTTCTCTTCAACTCACTGGATTCTTATTTGTACCTGGAATAAAGAGGAATCTAATATCCATCTCTACCCTTGAAGACAATGCATATAGAGTTACCTTTATGGATGGGAAAGTTCTAGCATGGCCTAAGAACTCAACTATCAAGAAAGCCCAAACCATAGGTTTAAGACAAGGGTATCTTTACAAACTTTGCATTGAGGTTAAACAAGCCCTTACCCTTGACACTTTTGATTCAAATGAGATTTGGCATAGAAGATTAGGACACCTTCATTTCCGTGCCCTACCTTTTGTAGAAAAACTTGTAACAGGCTTACCTAAGTTAAAATCATCTCATGAAGGAACTTGTAAAGGTTGTGCCCTAGGAAAGAATACAAAGGGATCCTTTCACAATAGCTTGAGCAAAACCCAAAATATATTAGAACTGGTTCACTCTGATTTATGTGGACCCATGTCTGTACCTTCCAATGCAGGATTTCTATACTATGTCATATTTATAGATGACTTCTCTAGGAAAACCTGGATCTATTTCCTTAAGTGTAAAGAGTCAATAGAAATCCTCAAAAGGTTCAAAGAGTTCAAAGCCCTTACTGAAAACTTCTCCGGGAAGAAAATAAAAATCTTGAGGACAGACAATGGGAAAGAATACACCTTTGAAATTTTTAAGGAATTTTGTATGAGTGCAGGAATTAAGAGGGAGTTCACAGTTGCCTACAACCCTCAACAAAATGGGGTTGCTGAAAGAAAAAATAAAACCATTGTAGAAGCTGCCAAAGCAATGTTGCTTGACCAAAACATCGAAACTTCTTTCTGGGCAGAAAACTCTAGAACTGTTGTTTACATGTTCAAAATAGATGTCCTCATTCTCATCTAGATAACAAAACTCCTGAAGAAGCTTTTACCGGCATAAAACCTGATATTAGTCATTTTAGGATTTTTGGTTGCCCTGTCTATATTCATGTGCCCAAAGAGAAGAGATTCAAACTAGAACCTTTCAGAAAGAAAGGGGTATTTGTGGGATATAATGAAACCTCCAAAGCCTACAGGATTTTCATACCCAGGCAGAAACAAATTGAATTGAGCAGAGATGTCATCTTTGAAGAAGAAATTGCATTCAAAAGGGCAAGAAGTTCTAGTGAGATAGAAACTTATTCCCCTAGAGTACCTGAAATGGAACCTGTTCCTGAGATTCAGAGGGAGTATCCGGAGGAAATGCCAAATGAACCTCAATCTACTTCAGATGAGAATACAAATGACAACGGCAGAAAGAGACCACTTTGGGCTAGAAAGATGATCAAAGAAGCCGAGAACCATTCAACACCCAAAGGAACGTTTAGGGAAAGTAAAAGACCCAAACGGTTCTCTAGCTATAGTGCTCTAATGAACAACATCATAAATTCAGAACTTGTCAGTGTTAAAAAAGCTTTCAGACATCAAGCATGGAAGGATGCAATGACGGAGGAATATCAGTCCATTCTAAAGAATGATGTATGGGATATAGTACTTAGACCGAAAGAGAAATCTATTGTCTCTTCCAAATGGCTCTTCAAAATCAAGCATGCTGCTGATGGTAGTATAGAAAAACATAAGGAATGTTTTGTGGCAAGAGGTTTTTCTCAAAAGGAAGGCATTGATTATGAAGAAACATTTGCACCTATTGCCCGTTACACATCTGTGAGAGCAGTGTTAGCCATTGTTGCAGCTAAAGGCTAGAAGATCCATCAAATGGATGTGAAAACTGCCTTCCTAAATGGAACCATTGAAGAGGAAGTCTATCTGGAACAACCTGAAGGTTTTGTGATACATAAACCCGACTCACATGTGTGCAGACTAAAGAAAGCTCTTTATGGACTCAAACAGGCTCCCAGGGTCTGGTATGAAAGAATTGACAGCTACCTCTTGGGACTAGGATTTTCCAAAACTGATGCAGACCCTAATCTCTACTTCAAGGTAATCAAAGGTGATATGTTAATAATTATTTTATATGTTGATGACCTGTTGATGACATTAGAAGATCACCTCATTGCTCAAGGAAAGAAGGATCTAACTTTTGACTTTGACATGAAAGACTTGGGCATTGTACACTACTTCCTAGGTTTGGAAGTATGGCAGAAATCAGAGGGCATTATACTAAACCAAGGAAAATATACCATTGATATTCTAAAGAGATTTGGAATGTTGGACTGTAGACCCGTGTCTACACCTATGGAAACCAACCTTCACAAACTGAAAGAAGCAACAGTATAATCCAAGTGTGCAGATCCCACCCTATATAGACAAATGATTGGATCCTTGATGTATCTGGTTAACACCAGACCTGATATTTGCTATGCAGTGAATGTTCTCAGCCAGTTCATGTGTGAGCCAAAGGAAATTCACCTTATGGATGTGAAACATATTTTGAGATATCTTCAAGGCACTATTGGATATGGTCTTCTTTACAGAAATGACCAACTAGATCTACATGGATACTCCGATTCAGATTGGGCTGGAAGTGTAACCGATCGGAAAAGCACATCAAGATGTTGCTTCAGTTTAGGAGCGGCTATGATCTCCTGGATTTGCAGAAAACAGTCTTCAGTTGCACAGAGCTCAACAGAAGCTGAATATATTGCAGCCTCTATGGGAGCAAGAGAAGCAGTTTGGCTTCGTAAATTACTTGTGGGACTCTTTGGTGATCCCTTGAATCCTAGAATCATTCATTGTGATAATCAGAGATGCATCAAACTCTCTGTAAATCCATGATAGATCTAAGCACATTGAGATCCCCTATCATTATGTAAGAGATATGGTGGAAAGGAAAGTGATCTAGTTGGAGTATGTTAGTACAAATGATCAAACAATAGACATTCTCACCAAACCTCTCTCCCGAATCAAGGTAGAGCACTTCAGGAAGAAACTTGGTATGGTTGAAATGTAATTTGATATTATGTTGAAATTCAAATTGTTTATAAAAGTTGTACTAATATATGTAAAGATGTTTAATGTGTAAACTCTTTTGTCATGTGTGTGACTCCATGACCTTATGGGCCTACTCCCCCTGTGTACATTATTGAAAGGTAACGATCTTTCTAATAATGAGCACTTGTATTTGACATTGTAAAGTGACGACTCTACAATGATGAGTTGAACTATCATGATAGATATCATGTGACTTGATATCTGTGGACATGTCATGATAGTATCTCTTGGACACTTTGATGGATATCATGGGACTTGATGTCATTTGAAGATCATTGTGATCCTTAAGAGATAATCATGGTGGATATTTATATATCTGTGGATATGCCATGAATTATGGTAGACATCATGTGACTTGATGTCAGTGCACATACCATAATGAAGATGTGTTATGAAGAATGTCATGTGACTTGACAATATTGAGATATCATATCATATCTTTGATATCACGTGTGAAGGTGATATCCCTACTTATTTGATTTGAAATATCTTTCCTAGCTAAGAGGGAGTGTTGATGAAAGGTAGCTTCGGTCATATATAAATGATGATTGTTGATTGCATCATCATCATTTATATATGATCAAAATTACTCTTCATATAAATATTTCTGGAAAATAAGTAATTTGAATTTATAAGCATGTATAAGATTCAAAATTATAAATGATGTTCAAATTCTGCATTGAATAAAATCGGAACTCATATAATATATATCTGCCACATATAAAGGTTATATGTGTGTTAGTTTAATAACCGAATGCCAATCGGTTGTGCTTGGAGCCTGCGCGCCCAAAGGGACACGTCCCATGAGCGGACATGTCTCCACTTGTGGAGACACATCCTCTCATGAGACGCGGGTCTCCAACATATTTAAGGTGGTTCCCTCATTGATATGCAAACATCGAAATATATAAATGTTTCGCAATCAACACATTCAACATAAGAGAAATAAATCTGACTTAGAATTTTGAATAGAATTCTCACACTTAGAATTATCCTAGAATCCTTAGGCTCCCAAATTTGATAGAAGATTTGATTACATTTACAAATAATTAAATGAAAATAAAATGACAGAACCAATACCTTCATTTAACAAATAATAATAGAATTGTTTTAGAATGTAATAAAATGGAAGAAAAATGATCCAGCTGCATACAAATTCCAAAAAGTAAAAATCACTAAAATATTGGCAAGTGACTCACCTCAATATTCTGCATAGATTGTGTCTTGCTGTCAATGTTGCAATGAGAAAAAATAGGCAAAGATTACAAGAAAAATTTACAAAACCTCAATTTTTTTTGAGGTTTTAGGGCTACTAAAAATATTGAAATCCGATTTTATTGAGAGATCTGATGGAAAATAAATTCAACTGCTCAAAATTTATTTTCAAGTGTACTTCTTGCAATTTAAATACACACCTACTAAGTTTATTACACCTGAGAAAGCATCTAAATTGGACAAATTATTTCATTGAGTTTACTAGGGGATGCATACCCCACAGGAAAGAGGCAGGACATTGAGGGAATTTACCAAATTAAAAAATTATTAAAAAATAGAGAAATAAAAATATTCGATTATAAGTGTGTTATCACAGAATCTAGCAGCGCTCGATTCACGGATAACCCCCCTATGAAACTAGTCCGTTTCCTAGGACCGTGCGTTTCAAGAACGCAAAACGAGACACAAAATCATTTTACGAGCTTCCATAACCTACCTAGTCCGGGTAGGCGAAGATAGGCTCAAATTTTGAGTTTATCAATGACTCCTTTTTCTTGCCAGGAGTTAGTTTATTTTTTCAATAATTGTTTTTGGTGCAACGGCGGTGAAAAACATCTCCGCTGCACCTTATGTTTGTTTTCAACTTTTGGTGCTCAAGCGGTGAAAATCACCGCCGTTGCACCAAAAGTTCATTTTCGAGTTTGGTGCCCGAGCGGTGATTTTCACCACCCGAGCACCTATTTTTGCGTTGAGCCAAGTCATTTCCGTCACATTCAATGCGCACGACAGAAGTCTTTTTGAGGTTTTTAGTATGATTTGAAGTCCGAGTTAACTATTTTTATTGTTCCTAAAGACTTCATCTCCTCACTCCGCGCGCTCCCGTGCCATTTCGAGTCGACTTCATTCAGATTCTTCTTGGTGCCTTTCTCCATCGCGCATTTCTTGCCTCCATCTTCATCGTGACCGTCACAAGTATGTGCGCATCTGGTTTGCGTTTCATTTCTTGCTTTGCTTGGTTTAACGTTTAGAGTAATCTTCATTTTCCCGTTTATATCATTCTTTACTAGTTGTATGTTTCGCCCTCTATTTCCTTTCCTCCCTCCGTGCTTCCTTGTCATTCCTTCAAAGTCTTTCCTTTGACTGTCATGGCATCTTCCCTCCTCAAACATGTTCTCCCTTTTGTTTTATTTTGGCCGTCGCAATCGGTATTTTCAATGGATCCACCAGAGCAGCTAGTGTCGTGGCAGTGTATTTCACCGCAACGACACTGAGAGAAATCTTCCCTAAGTGTCAAGGCGGTGAAATTCACCGCCATGACACGAAACTCCCCTATGACTCCCAAAAAACCCTTTGGTGTTGGAGGGGTGAAAATCACCGCCTCGACACCAAACATTTTTTACATGTTGGTGTTGGAGCGGTGAAAATCACCACCCCAACACCAAACATTTTTTACATGTTGGTGTTGGAGCGGTGAAAATCACCGCCCCGACACCAAACAGAAATCCTCAAAATTTCTAAGTATGAACCTTGGTGCTCGAGCGGTGTTTTTCACTGTCTCACCACCAAGGTGACATATCACTTCGGTGCTCGAGAGGTGAAAAACACCGCCCTAGCACCAAAATCTGTATTTTTAATCTAACACTAGAAATAGTGTTTTCTCCTCATTTTTCGCCATCCACACTCATTTTTCTCCTCGTTTTCCATACCACTTGGCCAAAACATAGTAACTCCATATCACCATGATCATCTCACGCTTTCCCATGTGACATTTTTCCTGACAATCATCGCATCCGCCATTCTTGCAGTTTGTGCTAAGGTTCCTTCTAGGATCTTCAGAGATAAGGATTACATTGGTCTATTTTCTCCTAGATTTCAGCTGAAACGCCATCGCCGTCTCCTAAAGATAAGGAGAAAATGAAGTACAAGTACCAAGGCATCTTCCCTCCAACCGTGGTGTTGTCAAAGGTAGATGAAATCAAAGACATTGAGATCGGCCATCAAGATCTGGCTGAGTTCGTGAAGAGGATTCAACAGAGGCCGTGGGATGAAAATTTGAAAGCCATCGTACCTAGCAATCTTCATATGGTTTTGACTTTTCCAACTTCAACCCATTCAACGGAGTTTGTACTCCAGGTAGCTGCACACTACATTGAAGAAGACAGAACGGTAAGGGATTTAGTGGGACAAGTAATAATGAGGCTTGATGGTGAGTTTTTTGACATAGTCTTCAAAGTACCACAAATGGAACAATACACCTCTATCACAATACAGAGGGCTCAAGAAATATTTGACGATGATCCAGTCAAAGCCAAAACATTGATTAACTCACAGTGGTTGAAGACCCCTCGGCATGCTGTTTCTAGGTGGCCTAAGGGACTCCCAAGGAGTGACTTCAAAGAAGACGTAAGAGATATGATTACTTTGTTAAGCAGAGTCAAGGGCTTGCCTGGTTCTTCTTATTTCCAAGATTGGATGTATGAATACATCCGGATTATCCGAAGGAGGAAAGTGCACATTGATTGGGGAACACAGATCAGTGACGAAATTCATGATCAGCTGATCAAGGTGCCCACCACCTTAAAGTTTTATATGACTTCCTTCTTGGTGTACTCAGCACAGTGATGAGACAGTTTCCAGGTTTATCTACCAAAGGTAATAGGCATTCCACCCCAATCTATGACTACTATTACCAATTGAACCTGAGGGAGAGTTTCCATCATTTTAGAAGAGTCACAGATGCCTTTTTTGCTCCCTTGCTATTTACTTTTGATCCAACTTTGGAGAAGAAGAGGATTTCAGATGAAGCTTACAAGGTGGTCAGCAAGGTGGGATGTGTGTTTCTACAATTTCCTACCTTTACTTACATAAGGGTAGGATGTTTCACGGGATCCCCTTTCATGCTTCCCAGATACCCATCAGATAAATGGATTCTTATGGAGTTGTGCAGGCAATCAATTTCTGTGCACAAGGAACGACAAAAGAATCATAAGCCAGGGTTTAAATTTCCATTAACCATTGGCAGATACACAATCAGAACTGTGCAGAAGGCCAAGAATGTTTCAGCTGAGATGCACATAAATACTCTCAAGACCTACAGGTACAGGCGTGATTTTGACTTCAGGGACGTCAAAAAGAAACTCAAGAAAGGTCACAGCCATGTCTACCATTTTGAAGATATATGGGCAGAATGCAGAGATGAGGAGGATGTATGGAAAATGGATTTCTGTAGGTTGACAGTTGATCAAATCAGGGCTCTCCAAATAGCTGATTTACCTGAAGATTTCACGGATCCAGGTGACGTCCTTAATTCTGCCTATGACGAGGACAAAATTGCTGGGAAACCTTTGCCTCCAGTGCAATGGTCTAAAAAAGAATGCACTTACATGAGAGAAAGGTTGGCCCCTATCCTACACAACACGGGAATGGCTCGCCAAGCATGGTTTTCAAATAAAAAACTTCAAGACAGATTCTGAAGGTGAGCTCCCTAAAGAGAATCCTGCTCCACTGCCAGAATCTCGCGCCAAAGAAAAACAGGCAGCGATTCCTTCTTCATCAAGAAGAGGGCCAAGGATTAAGTTCACTGTGGGGAAAAGTACTCCATGAACTACTGAAATACAAGAAACAAGGGCTACTACATCTCATGCCCAAGAGAAAGAGCTTGTTTCTGAGGAATTGTCTTCAGAAGAAGAAGGAGGAGATACAGAGTTTGAATCCGAAGAATCAGACGATGAGAACTCTGGAGGGACTGCGTCAAATGGAGAAGAAGAAGAACAATCAGCACAAGAGGTTGAGGAGTACCAAGAGAGTGAGCAGGTTTTGTCACCTCCTCAAGGTGAAACCGAACAAGTTCCAGTCTCTTCACTTCCTCATACTCCTTCAATTCAGAAATCTCCTGTTCCACCCATTCTTCCTTCTCCTCTTCCTACCACGGTTACAGGGGTAGAAGATGTTTCTTTCCTACCAGTAGTGTCGACAGTGTTGGTTTCTCATGCAGTTGATCGATCAAAAAGTATCAATGACCTATCTAGTTCGCCAGTTTCTCTCCCTAGCTTGTCATCCCCATCCTTTGACATCTCTTCGGAGGCTGATTTTGATAGATTTATGAATGAATCTTTGCAGAGTCAGCTTGGCGTACAAACAACCGGGGACATAATGACTACAACAGTGCCCATAGTTACTGCCTCAGTTATTCCACCAAGAGCCCCTACAACCCAGGAATTAGCAGTAACAAGTGATGTGTATACTTCTTCCCTTCCCCCTTGGTTGGTGTCGCAGGTTCCTAAATGGAAAAAGCAGATGATCTCCCCTGATGAGTTGGACCTGGAAGAAATACCTGCTCCCAAGAACAAGGAAAAGAAAAAGGCTAAGGTATTGTCAAGACTACAGGTTGATAAAGCTGGTCAAAAGTTTGTTGAGGTAGGTTTTCCTCCACAGTCAGAGGGAGATGTGAACATGGAAGATTATACCATTCAGAGAATACAACTTGGGAAGGTGACAAACGAAAGTGCAAAAGCAGATGCTCAATTAGTGTTAGATGCTCTGGCAGGAAGGCTTGACAAGATGGAGCAAGCCAAAAATCTATACAAAGAGAAAGTTGAACGCTATGCAAACATTTTGAGAAACATAGCGGGATCTTCAATGGGTGATGCTCAATCTATGACCTTGGTAAATGCCGAAGAACCAGATGTTCAAAAGGCAAAAAAGCTTGTATCTAAGGGTAAAATCTTAAATGAGTTTATTGAAGAGATCATAGATCATGGAACGCAGGTTATCACCACCGCAAGTGAGAAGAAAATACAAATAGCCTAGCTGCAGATTGAGCTGAACAAAGAAGAAGGATCACTTGTGAGAGATCTATCCAATATGGAAAGGACTTTATCATCATGGCTGCAAATGAAAGAATCCAAGATCAGCCAATTGGTAAAAAATGGAGTAATACCTGGTAAGGAGAAATATGTTGAAGTAAAAGAATCACTCAAGCATCGAATCCAGGTGTTGAAGGTTTTGATTGATGATATTCACCAGGCACAAGAAGATGTTGAGGGTTACCGGGTTCTACTGGTAAATGGAATGGAAGAGTTGCCAGGTGATCTTCTCGATGACGAGCACACCTTCCTTCCCCTCAGTGAAATAATTCAAGTGTATAAAGAAGCCTTCATGAAGTTGGTGGATGACAAAGGTTTTACTAAGAACACCTTACACACTGTATGTGATCTACGGATTTCACTTGATTGTTTCAAGTCTCATCTTGAAAGATGTAAAAAGGTTTCTTCGTCTGCAAAGAAGTTGATTACCAAAATACATACACTGGTGGATTTTACAGTCGGACCAGATAATAAGTTCTTGAGAGAGACAACAAAGAAATATGAAGACTTTAGCGCCCAAAGCAAAGAACAATAGTCTTCTTTTCGTCTCCAGTGTTCGCCATTTGTGGTGTCCCCTATTTTGCACATTGTAAATAGTTTTTGACACTTTAGGTGTCTTTTTGTAAAAAGTAATTACACCAAAATATGAGGTGCAATTACGTAGAAATAAATTACACTTAGTTAGATTAGGGTTTCCTATTTTTACTCATCTGATTCCCTAATTTTGCTCTTCCCTCCTTTTTATAAATAAGAGAGATTTATTTTGTAAGGGTTACCTTTTGAGATTTTGCAACGAAGTGCTGCTATTTTGAAACAAGCATTGAGACTTTGTGTTCAATATTGTGAATTCAGATCTAATCAATAAAGAAGAAGATTGCATGCCAGACTTTGTGTTGGAATCAATCGTTTTGTGTGTTGATTATATCAGTGGTAATTATTGTATGAGATTGAAAGGACTTCAAGTGTTTGATGTAAACTTTGTGTTACATTTGTCATTTGGATTTGTTTATGTTTGAAGATTTTGTTGAAGGATCTAAGAAGACTTTGTGCTTCTAATACAACGAACGATATCATCACCAGATTCAACATTGAAAAGGCTACGGAACGACTTTGTGCCTTCGTAGGCCTTCCCTTTTCTCTTTACCTTTGTTATTATAAATCACACCTGGTATTTCTAAGCTTTGCTTTGTCAAGATAGAAATATTGGTATTACTGTTGTTGATTAAGTTTAAGTTATTTCAGATCTAAAAGCTTTTCATAGTGAAGCATTGTAAACATCTTCTCTGAAAAAAGAGAGAAGTATGAATGTTACACACCCCCCCATTTCATGAAGTACAGTGTACATTTTGTAAGTATTCTTTGAAGTTTACTATAGCTTCTAATTAGCAGTAAGAAGGGCACCTCCCCTTTCCGAGAGGAGAGAGTAATCTCACATAGCTGTGGCTGAAATCTAGATGGTGTAATCTATCGAAAATTTGATTACATTATTTTCAACCAACAAAGTGCAAAGTTCAAACCCATAATAATGGAGAAACATTAAAGTTGAACAAAGGGGAATATTACAGGAACTCATTAATCTGCAGGTAACCAGAAATGAATTATTTAACAATAGATTAAACGTCATATAAATAATTGAAAACACTCTTTAAAATAATGCAAAGTCAAAAAAATACAACAACTTGTGAACTTCCAATGCCTGCAATATCGAAACAAACAAAAGAGAAAACACTGGCAAGTGACTTAACTCAATATTCTGTACAAATTGTTTCATGTTGTCCAAGATCTTGATGAAAAAAATTGTCTGGTTACATGTGAAACGCCTATCGTCTACTTGCAATCTAGCCAGAAGTGAAATAGTTGTCATCTTCAAAATCTTTTAAGGACAAAAGGAGATTAAGATATTCCTACTTTTGGAATTAGGGCATCACAAAATCATGGCGTTTGCTACAAATTTCTCTACTCTAGTTATTCTGAGATATGTCATTGCCTTAGCACTAACCTTAGCTTTTATAAGAAATGTAACACGAAGGTTGTTCGTTTTCCTTGAGCTTGCTGAGCAATGAAGGGTTTTAGGGTGAAATCCTCTAGAAATATCCTCTGTCATTTATGTTTCCTTTGTGTCTGCCTACAAGATCAAGGACCGTTTGCAGATTTCCTGTGTGTACATTGGCTTCTTTTGCAAATGGATATTGTGAGGATGAGGAATATTTTATGTGTCATTTGATTGAGCTCTATTTGGAAAGAAGAGAAAACTTGAAAGCTGTTTAATTGCCACCATACTTTTCATAGGAAGTGTTTGGATAAGTGGATCACTAACTATTAGAATTCGTGCCCTCTCTAAAGATCTTCTTTGCTGCCAAAAGAAAGGGATTTTTCATGAATCAAACATTCCTCCACAGAGATAGAAATAGGGATTTCCCAACATATAAATTGAAATTGAAAACAGAGGACAGCAACGGGGTGTTGATAACAGCATTCACTGTAGTGGTTCAAATTTCTAAATGCGGAACATGTAGATTCAACTGGTCGAAATTTTTTTCAGGTGTGAGACACACTGATTTATTTTCAGGCTTGAGACAGCTCCGATGGGCTGTGCCCACAATAAAGAGCCTATCGGCTAACAAGTTCATGAAATTTATAGATGGGAAAGGTAGTTATAATGAAGTTTAGATATATTTTGTATTAAATTTATATATATTTTGTACTCATTATGTTAAGATTCACTAAGTTCATATATATATGTATACATACTCACATGTATCTATATGTGTGTGAGGTGATTCACACACATAAAATCATTAAACTTACATCCAATATAAATTTACTCTCTATTATTACATTCATAATATATATATACAAACACAGATATATATGCATATACATATATATATATGTATATATAGATTTATAATATAAATACTTAATTATATTTATTATTGAATATAGATTCACTAATCACTATATTTATATTAATCACAAATCGTCAGCATGCATTTCATAACATACATCTCATAGCATACATCCTACATAATAATCACATATCATGAGAAACGATATAAAAAAGAGAGATCATTCATAGCATTGCATTGCGTTCATCCTGAGTACTCGAATCGTATCCACATACCACATCATATCATAAGAATAATCATCCACATCACGTCACAAGCATAATAAAGGAAGCATCCATCATATACACATCTCATAAACATTTTCATCCATACATAACATGTCCAAAATGCATCCATAAGCATACATATATCACATACGCATAAGCATAAAATAAGACATCATAAGTGTAACTATCACATATGATCATCTCATATATATCAAAAGAATGACTATCATGATACATATCAAAGTGTGTGATACACATCAAAATATACACGAGGCTATCAAAAAGAGTCAATGAATGAATATACATCAATAATAAGGGATACATAAAAAATGTTTATATCTATACAAAGGGGTTATCCTTTGCTCCCCTAGTCCTCTTTGAGAGTTGGCTGGTGTCCACTTGACTGTAAAGCTCAAAAAATACACACATTCCAAAATAAATAATTTCCATGATCATTGCACATCACAAGTAAGGAAAAAGAGATAACATGCATAACATTAATATCCATGTATGTTCAAAGGAAAGTTCATTAAAGATACACAATACACACAAATTAATTTATTATTATTTCAAAGAAATTTCATACTTTAATGAGTTAATATGTATATCAACACAAGGCTGTGCCTTTACATAATCTAGCCATGACGGCTTACACAAAGATACACAATACACATAAATTCAACTACTGTAATGCAAATTAAGGAAACAACAAGATCATCAATGCATCCACAAAAGAACCATAACACAAATAATTTCATGAGTGGAAAACCCTCGTAGGGATGAAAAACCACTCGCAAAAATGCTTCACTGGCTTAATGAAATGCCTCTCTAGCGGAGCCGCATTGGCTACATAATCTCACTAGCTACAAGATGCATCATTGGCAATGATCATACTATCTCACTGATATGACCATTCATTACATATTTTAGGATATCATGAATATCACACATAACAAGGAGCATAAGGAAGTTCTTTTACAAGTCACATAAGTCGACAAGCAAAATTTTCAAGTTTCACCAATGCATCATCCTTGCATATGAAATTACGGTAATGCCAACACTATCATGAGTTGCTCCCAAGTATTTGCAAATAAGACCATTCTACCTCCAATGACCTCTCAAATATCACACAAGTATGCTAAAAACCATAAGCTAATCACATAAAGCTTCATGAAAGTAATCCTAAGCTTGCTAGAATGCACACATGCTTATACAGTTATAACAAGAATGCTTACTTCTAAACTCATTGATTAATAGAGGTTTCAACAAGAAGAGAATAGTACTATAAAAGAGTTAAGAAGGTATAGCTCAGGTATGTATGAGAATACATAAATATATATGAGTATACATTCTTATGCAATTAAAACTCAAGATCAACTAAATGAGGGAATTCCTATTTTTTCCATACGTGCATGATAAACCATGAGGCATGAGAAGAATGTCATCATTAAACTTAAACTTTAATGGGGCAAGGTGTGATTTAACATTTATTTATCTTTTTTATAAAATCCCCAATTACATAATATGCATAGATTAATTGCAACCTACATCTATATATATATTGATCAAGTGTTAAAAATAACTCAATTTTCATATTCAAATCTTAAATTTTGTCCTCCTATATGAATCTCATACTTAGAATATTTTTCTTAAATGAAATATATTAAATATTATTTTTAAAACATAAAATATTAACTTAATTTGATTTCTTTACTTTGTTAAATATTTATTCTTTCTAAAGTACTTTTATAGTTCTAGGGTTTGCTATTTGACTACACGAGATTAGTTCACAAGAAATAAACTCTACATCTGGTTTTACATTTCTCAAGAGATTCATTAAAGTCAACCGCTACACTCCAAGAGATAAAAGAAAATAAATGCACATGTACTCTTTTCTACTTGGTTTCAAAGTGTATAATATATGTTTCCAATTAAACGACTTAAACTAAAATAATGAATTTGTTTAAATTGGAACAAATATTTTTCAAGTAAAAGTGTATACATGTTAAAGAGTAAAGTTGGCCCAATTCTCAAAATGCCTATATATATATATATATATTTTTACAAGTTTACACACTTGATCAATTATTTTGAAAAAAATAATTTATACACAAATATGTATCACTTTTAAATAATAAATCTAAACCTTCGAAAGTAGATTCTATTATCCATTCTTTTTGAAAACTTATAACGTCCTCTCAAGCATACTATATTTGCATTCATTTTTATATGTATATATATATATATTCATATTTATATATGTATATATATATATATATATATATATATATATATATATATATATATATATATATATTTAAGTGGACATACAAAAAATTTACATTATCAACTGAAAAAGAAACTACATTCAACCATAATCAAATGAAACGACAAATGCATAGATTCAATTCAATATGTACGTATATATATGTATATATATACATTTATATATAAATATGTATATATATATTTATATATAAATATGTATATATATATACATTTATATATATGTATATATATATATATATATATTTTTTTTCAAAAAGTTTCTTTGTAATGAAATAAAATATGCATTATAGCTATATATATATATATCCATTTTAATTATGCAGTGAACTAATTCTCCATGGACCTCACATATATATATATATATATATATATTCACATTTTTGAGTTTAATAAAAATCAAATATATATATATATATAAAATAAAAATATTGAAAGGTTTTATATGGTTGGGCCTTACATGGCCAGCAACCCCCATGGGGGTGCGTTGCATATGGGGGCAACGCCCCCTCCACAGGCTGCGGCCTGTGGAGGATGCTGCCTCCACAACATAACCCACCTGTATGGGGAGGTTCGGTTGTGGCCTTAGTGCCCTCCTACAAATTTAAATAAATACCAAGTCTTTAACAAAAAATGGAAGCACTTCTCCGGTGCTAGATTCAGGTCTCTGTATTATCATTTGAACTTCCAGAAGTATATATATATATATAAGCATAGATTATTAAATGTCTTTAATATGTAATATATATATATAACTACAGTTATATATATATACACACATAGGATAATTTAATTTGCAGCAAAAATAATACAATAAATACACAAATATATATATAGGTGTATATCATAGGAGGTCATGAAGAATCAGATTTGTACAGTATTGGCTTCAATTTTTTTTGAAATAAACTCAATTAATTGGGGAAATTTAACAAAGGAACACCACTTTTCCACAACACAACAACTTGTTCACAAATTTGAATCAAAATACATTGGGAAAGGAACCAAAAACCTAGAATTCGCTTCCTGTAGAATTCCTTCTCCTTGTTTTTCCTTCCTTTCTTGCTTTTCTTCCCCTTTCCACCGTGCTAGATTCATCGTGCTTCAAAAATCCTCTTCTCGGTGGCCATGTTTTCAGTTTTTTTTGTAGAGCAATAAAGAAGATTTTAAAACAATTGTGTCCTTTCCCGTTAACAATTTCCTCATTTTAAAGAATATTTCACTCCCATTCCCCATACCTAATCTTGAAAATAGTTAAATAATTAAAATTTATTTCATTCACAATATTTATCCCATTAAATATTAATAAATAATTTCTATTTTAACTACAAATGAAGTATTTATCCTCAAAAATAATTAAATAAGCCATTTTAATTTACAATTTAAATATTTTTTCGAATAAATAATCACACAATATGACTTACTTGCACATAAAATAATTTTCCTAAATAACAAGGTATTTTCATTTAGTTACAATCAAATTAATTACTCTAAATAACAAGCATTATCATTTAATTGTAAAATGAATTCTCTAATTAAATGTAATTAATTATTTTTATTTGTTTGTACTTTTATTTCACCACCAATTAATTTAATTAAACATTCAGAAGTATGAACAATATATTCATTCAACTAAATTAAATACTAAATGCATCAAAATAGTATTATTGAATTATAAATTACTTATTGAAAATAGGGGTCATGACATTGACAGAACTGCTTGTCTTGAATAGCCAATTAAGGGCCCACCTACTGAACCACTAGGAGCTAGAGAACTCCTATGGGAATAATCCAGACGTCTCTTATGAGGAGGAATCTAAAAATAATATATCATTTGATAATATGAGGCCTCGTCCATAACCTGTCTATAAAGGGTTGTGAAGACCATCATACCTTATCCCTAAGAGGAGGTCTTGAGTTGTTGCTTGCGAGCAGTCTCCTATGCTAGCTATATATTGAGTTATTGTCTCTAACCCCTCTCCTAGTCCCTCTTTGTGTAGGCCAGGTCCCACTCCTGTTTGAAGGTATCACACTCTTGATGAGTGATATCTCTCTCGTGTATGGTTGTGTCCCTCTCAACCCAAGCTTGGTCTCGCTCAATCGTCCATTGGTCTTTCTCTTGTGCAGCTTCTTGTAGCTACGGATCAAGTGGCACAACCGCTCCAATCTATGGCTACTATAGAACAAGAGGTGGTGGACTTGGAGGCTGTTGTGGTACCTATCCCGACACATGTACTGTTATTTGTTCCTTACCTGTGCCTCTTCCCTTGATGTCTATCTCGATCGGATCAATCAATCTAACTGGCATGTGTTATGCAAACCAGGCATCATAACCTAGAGTAGTGCTTGGATCATATGAACCTCCTGCGTACACCCACAAAAGAGGAACTAGCTATGCAAAATCAACTATAATTTTCTAAGGAAACATTTTAGGCCCTCACTTAGGAACCTCCTTGTAAGTCTATGTTTATATAGCCCTATAATCATCTCTAGGTGTATCTTGTTGATCCCTGGATTGTTTAGCTACATGATTTGGTAGGTACCACTCAATAATGTGAATGCTCTAGCCCTAGAGCCAATGGGTCTTTTTATAGTAAAAAATATGAGTTGCATCATCATCCCAAGCCTATTCCTAAATCCATGGCCTCCATCAAAACTAGGTCATGTCTTCTATCATTCCTCGCCAATATGCAACATCTATTGCTCTAGTGTGGTGCAAAGTGGTCATACCCACATACCAGTAGGATACCAGATCCTCTTCATCTATATATCTTAATACCATAACTAGATGAAGCACTACAATATGCTCCCAAGCCCAAATGTGCAATAATGTGACTCCTGCAAAAATGTTAGCACCATCTCTATACACCACCTTGTGTATATCATGATACAATATTGCCAAAATGCATGGCCCCACATGTATACATAGACATCCTCCATGATCCTCTAGAGTAAAATTCCCCATCCTAGGTTGAAAATTCTAGACCTCCTATCTAGCATGAGGACTCCCATGATGAGCCATGCGATCACTAAAAAAATATCGCTAGATCAGTCAATGAAGCGTTGCAATTCAATCTATCCTCCCTCTAGTAGAAGATCCTCAACTCATAATATATCATACATGGCATTCAATCCAAGGTTTACATCATAGACGATCCTATCTCTATGAATAGGTACTCTCAAAATCCTCTAGATGTCCTCTAGAGTAACCGTAGCCTTGCCTATCGAGAGGTAGAATGACGAGGTCTTAGAATGCCATCGCTCTGCAAGTGCGGTCATCATTGCCAAGTGTGTCTGGATCTCTGATATGTAAGAAATATGATAGAGTCCAATCACGTCAAGAAAAATCACATCAAACTCTCCTAGTCTGACGATCCTCTCTAATATCTACGATCTTCGCTCTTGTGACAACAGCGAATGGAAGACCTCCTACATGCATAATGCCAATTTTGCTAAAAACTAGAAAAATTCTAAGTTAGAACCTCTATAAATGAAAAAGTGGGCTTTCATTGAAAAGGAATCACACTATCACTTATCAAAATTGTTGCTATTTGGAAATAACATCACCATAATCCACAAGCGTGGCTATTCTACAAAAGCATCACTATTTCAACGTCACTCAACAAATGCGAGGCTCTACAATTCTATAGAGGTGTCACTATTTTTCATGCATCTACATTGGGTAAAATAAAAAGTGTTGATGTATTTTAAAACTCCAACACCTATTCCTAGTAGCAATGCCTCAATGCAAATGCATCGTGTCAGGTTTTAGAAGTGTCGCCCAAACAATGACGCTTTTGTTTTCACTAATCTAGCCTACATTTCACTATCTAAAAAGTATGCAAGGAAAGATTTTTGGGGTACATACTAGTGGTCCTACGTCTATTGGCCACTGGAACTCACAGACTCGATTTTGTGTAGTGTGTGGGAGGTATAGGATTTGCCATAGTGTCAGGTGCTCTACTACAAATCTCATGGAATCTCTCTAAGTTCTCTCAAATTCTCAAAGCAATGTGTGCAAATGAGCTTCAAATTCACCCAATTTCACATATATGCATTTCCAAACCTATTCTTTGTCCTCTTCGTAGTTGAACCACTCTTGTAGCTTTGTCGCGAGCTCGACCCAAAAGTCAGTTTTTTCACTCGATCTCTCGAGGGGGCAATAAAGCAACATTTTTTTTTCCATTGGGGCATAGTGGGCATCCAAAAAAATCAAAGAAATATTTTTTTTATCTAAACACCGTTAGTCTAAGCAGTATCAGTTCTTTAAACCAACATATTAAGTACCTCGCTTCAAAGAGGGGCAAAATATAGACATCTGAAAATGTCCTGATCATATAACATGCCTAATTTTGATTACTAACACCATTTTCATCCTAATTCACCTATTTTCATCCATTTAATTAAATAATGTTAATTATTTAATCAAATTCAACATTTTCTTCGATTAATCAGATAATTAATATTGTTTGATTAATTCACCCCTTCACGCTAATTTTCATCTTATTTGATTAAATATTATAAATTATTTAATTAAATCTCCTAAGTCTTCTCATTTGATTAAATAATGCAAATTGTTTAATTAAATGTCCTCAATCCCACTCTCATTAAATAAGGCAAATTGTTTCATTAAAGTATTTAATTCCCTTCACTTGTATAATTAAATAATTTCTAATTTTTTTAATTGGTTAATTTCCTCCAATCATTGAAAGAATATTCTCATGGAATATTCCTCTTCAAATTCAAATATTTCCCTCGACATGGAAATATATTCTACATGCTCCTAAAATCATGGGATTTACATTTATCTCAAGCAATTAGAGCCCTTGATTAATATCATTGATCTATTTCATTGAGAAATCTCAATCCTTGTTTTGATCATTAATCCATGCCATCTTCTCTCCTTCATTTTCATGAGATCAATTACCATTTGTGAATCACCATTGCTACTATTTCATCAACTTCATCAAGCTTTGTACCATCAACTATGGATTAGGCTTGGGACTAAGCACTCCACATCATATCCAACACTAATCCCCAATGGGATGAGATTTTCAATTGTTAATTAGGCTTTTGAATTGAGTTAGCTTTGATATTTCATATTTTCCTCAAGCTTTCTTAGTATTTGCAAGAATTTCGTTGGAATATGGCTTAGTTACATCAATTTATTTATTTTTGAGCTGATTCAAAACACTTTCCAATGTGTTTTATTATTAGGTATTGAGGGTCTCACCATAAATTTTACATACTATTGTACTTTACCATTGCTAACATCGCTTAGAATACCGTATTGCGCTCCTATTGCAACCAACCTATCAACATGCTTTTTTTCCATTTCTAAGTATGGTCAATAGGTTAAAAGCATCAAATTCTTCAATAATATCCCAAATTCTATGTTTATAAGACTCGAGAAAGTCATCCTTTGAGACATTTAGACCTCTCACCTAGTTTACAATGAGCTCACTATCCCCAAAAACCTGCAAGCACTTAACTTTCATATTTCTTACCCATTTTAGGCCATGAATAAGTGCCTCATACTATGATGTGTTATTAGTGCAACTAAAATTAAATCTAAAATCTGAAATAGTACTTCTCACCTGTAGGATAAACAAGCATTTCCCCTCCACTGGCACCATTTTTACTCCTTGACCCATCAAAATATAATTGTTATAGCTCATTTGACTATTGTTCATAATGTTGTTTTTTTATCTTTTAGCAAGTTAGGAACATCAATGTCTTGTTCATGGATCAAATAGATAACCAATATTGCTTCTTCCAAATGTTTGAATGGATCAACCTCATAATTCTCATCTACCCACTCATCTAGAAACAAATCAAATATACCTTCTATGAGAATGTTAGGCTCTTGGACAACAGGTTGTTCCTCTTGCTTGTGAATGGTAAAATTTTCATTAGCAGCACTAGGAACATATGGCGCTATATGGTATTTTCTATGGATTTGATTTGAAAATCACCCTAGTGTTATACCTTGTTCTAAAAAACATGTGTGACCAATCATCAGATAGATAACCTCTCAGTTTAGTAATAAAATCTCTAGAAAGGCATATGGAAAAATATGGTGGTAGATTTATGACATAAATGTCTCGAAGTATGGAGAAATTTGGAAAAGCATACAAGGTGAGGCTCAAAATTTGAATGACTCCAATAGTGTTAATGGTTGTCCCATCCAATTGTACTATTCCTTTTTCAAGAGGTTCATATGATAATCCAATTTTGTCTACTATTTATTTTGGCATTACAGAGTTGTTTGCTCTTGAGTCAATCATACAATTATGGACAAGGTGCTGGCCAATAATAAAAGATACATAAAATGGAAGTGGTTTGACATCTTTGGTTTTTTGTTCACTTTTGGCTTGGGGATTATTAACAAGTGCAACTCTAGGTTTCTTTTTGGAAGCTGCACTTGATAAGTCAAGGTTAGATAAAGCCTTTTGTAAAAACTCCTTTTTCCCAAGAAGAGATATGGAGTCCCACATTGATATACTAACATTCAATTTATTCATATGATCCAAAATTTTGAATGGAATTTTACTAACCTTTTGCTTTCCTCTTGGAACATCAACATCTCCTTGTGTTTGCAATGGTTGTGGTTGAATTTTAGGCTGATCTTTGTTTTCCACAACTTGGCCTCTTGGTAAGATTTGCATATTTTGTGAGTGTGATGGACCAATAGTACCTTGGTGGCTTGTAGGAGCTTGATTTTCCCTTTATAAACTTGTTGTCCTATGTCAACAATCCTCTTTTTGGCCCTTGTATTGGCTGCTATGGAGTGAGATGACTGATTTGTGTATGTGGTTGATTAACCCCACAAAATATTCACCTTTCCAATTCATAAGAGTGACATCATGGTGGCCATGCTCAAGATGAGATCTCTATTATTCATGAGTTTCTTGTACTGCATCTTGTTGAACAATAGGGTTATTCTGAGCCACGAGGGCTTGATTTAGCATCTCGTTTGAACATGTGGCTTGGTTATGAGGTTGGTTACATGAAAAACACCATTCATAGTCCTGTACCATGGTATTTGGCCCAACATTGAAATTCCTTCTCTGACCTTGAGGTTCGACTTGGTAAGGAGGCCTATTAGGCTGATTAGGCTAATAAGGTCTAAATTTTTAGTTTTTTTGCTTCTTGATATTTACTAACTCATTGTTGAAAGTTTATAACAGTCATTTTATCTCTTGTAATTCATGATATTGAGTTGGGGTAGCCTTTTCTTAGGAAAATGTTTGATAACACAATATTGGTATAGTAGGTACAACAACTATACGAGGTACTAGTAATGATATAGGTGGTTGCACCTCTAGAAAAATGGGCATTGGGGGCCTTAGAGCTATTTTATTGGCCTGTATAAGGTTGTTTTTTCCTTGAGAACAATATCATATGCATTAGGGAGTGTAGTTCCATCCATAGACTAAATCACCATAGATATATCACTATTAAGGGCCTTAATAAAATATGAAAATGCATGTTTAGTTGTAGGCCTTATCGTTGGTGGGATTCTAGTCGAAGTCTTTTGGAAATAGAAGTTGAAATCTGTCATGTGTTCATGTGGAGCTCTTTTGATGGTAGTTAGTTGTTCCACCAAGGACAAGTGATCTAATTTATCTTCAAAATACTTGTGCAAGGGATCCCCCAACTGATCCCGTATTCTGATTAAATTGGTAGGTAACCTCCTAAACCACTGTAGTGCTTTTCCCTTCAATGAAGCAACTAGGAGTCTAATTACCACATTCCCAATAGTGATATTGTGAACCACGCATAGTGTGGCCATATTCTAAATATTCTCAATAGGTGTAGTTTGATATTCTCTAGTGAAGAAAGGAAAGCTTCTTAGGGTTGCCACATGTATTTAAACATGTTGGGTAAGAGCTAATGGGCTACCCCCATTAAATGGTGCAAAAAAAAACAACCTTACCATAGGATATGCAAGTTCTTGCAGATTTAGCACATGATTTCTTGAAATAAAATTTGTAGGCCTATGATTTGGAGGAGTAGAACGTGTCCTTTCTAATGGGATAATACTCCTTGCTTCTCTCCCTTTTATTTTAGGTGGTGACAATTGAAAATACTCAAAATGAGTTATTTAAAATTCCTCTTGTTTGTACTCTTCTCATGTGTTGCTTGCACTAGATCTGCTTTAAAATTAGTGTAGAGTCACTAGGTATATGTTTGTTACCTCAAAGGGCTAGAAACATTATTGTATATACCAAGACAATAGTAAAAATGGAGTAATTCTTTGATTGAAACAAGTTTCAATGTCCCATTGTGTATGCCAAAAACTTTTGTCATGAGGATTGCACCCTAGCTAAGTGTGAAACTTAGCCATCCTATGAAAAATGGGATCATCTTCAATTTGTGGGTGGATTATGTTGAAGATTAACCTCCAGAGAGGGTTGGTTCCCTTGATGAATCTCCTATACTACTACTTTGACAAGGAAAAGGGATAGAAAATAACTACTATTGGAAAAATTGATACTAGGAGGTGATACACCAAAATTTAAAAGACTATATTATTGTTTCAACTCATTTTCTCTCAAAATACGCCCTACTTTATGCACAACTCAATTTTTTTTGCAATCTCACACAATAGTGTTTCATAAGAAGGTTATATTTTACATTTTTTGAAGGAAAACTAAGTGTTTTCACAACTACAACTACTGAAAGAATTAACACAACATATGACCTATATGAGTTTTGCTTATTCTTGTATAAAAATGTTTTACAATGAGACATAATTCAAGGATTTTATATTGATAATAACAAAAAATAGATCAATCAATTGTAGTCACATTTAACACATGAATTTGAGAAGGTAAAATATGCTGCTTTTATAGAAAAATAGGAGCTTATACAGTTACAATTCTAAGAATACTTGCAAAAATACATTAAAAAAAGTTCTATATTGAATAATATATCTCAAAAGAGTTACAATCTTCCTTCTCTTGCTTCAAGAAAAATGGAGAATAGAAATAACTAATTTCCAAATGAGTTGGGCAGTTGGTTTTGATGAAAATCCCACCTCTTTCATAACTGAAGTTGTCTTCAAGGAAGAGGTTGAGTTTACATGTTGATTGAAATATACTCTCTCAATTTTTATTTTTTTTCAATAACAAATACAATGTAACCAAGCACCCGTTAAGGTTAGCTTAACCCAAAAAATTGCATGAAAGAACTCTAACCAAGAATGCGCCTGTTGATGGTGTAAATGACACAAACAATGTTAAAACAAAATATTTCTACTATATTTCTCCTGAAAAAGAAAGACAACATGTAGTAGCCTAACTCCCAAGGTCCTGGTAGTTGGTTCTCAACTGTCTGGTGTCACTTAATCGGTTCATGCAACTGTAATATTCAAGGGGTCTGTGCTGGTAACAAAAGATTCAAGCGATGACTCATTTTATTGACTATTTTTAGTAAAATCAATGGGGTTTCAAACAAAAGAAAAAGATAGATCAAAGGGGTAAATCAGTAAGTATGAATCAAATTTATCTAGCATCTGAACATATATCTCCAAATAATGAATGTTCTTCCAATCAGATCAAGAAAACCATAAGATGACACAATCTATAATATAATCTATACCACTGCATACATTTTAGGTGCTTAATTAACTTCACAATTAAACATCACAAATATTTCAAGGATTTCAAAACAACACACATTCATTCATCATCAAGATTATAGATCAACAGACTTTAATAACTTCAATTCAATGATAATCTAACAAGATAATCCTTAAATGTGGTTTCTTCTAATGACTTTAATCACATAAGAAACTAGCATGCTTCAGCACAATCACTGGCATTCATATAGATTATAACTTATCAGCCTTATCAAATAAAACAATTCAATTGTAATTCCATATTGCGTAAACCTGTAATTCTATTAACTGTAAAAAGATCAAGTACAAAGTATCTCTATAATCACTACAAAATTATATCTCCTAAAATCAGGTAAGCCAATCCTATTCTAAATTAACCAACCTTTACAATATGATACCCATAGGGTATTTATAGATTATACAAAGTTTGAACTCTACTTCTATTTTAAGTCACCCACCCTTTTAGGAATAAAAACTTTCTTGGAAACTCAGATCGATTCGATCTTGAGTTCTTACATTTAGACGTTCAGTTCAACTAGAGAATAGAAAAATAGAAGAGAAATATTTCATGCGCCTCAACTGTCAGTGCTACATGCAACATGCAAAGAAGGAGAAAGTCATGCATGTAGAAGATTTATGCATGTGAAGCTGGATCTGTAATGAACTCATCATAACTGGCAAAGACTTGTTGTAATGTATCTAATTCTGGCCCATCAACCCAACTATCTTCAAATTTGATTCGATCCAATTCTGCTGCAGCAAACTCCCTCATACCTTTCATCTTTGTCAACTCTCTTCTAGCAACTTTTATTTCTTTTTTCACATCCATTAGTTGATCTATCATTAAATATTCTCCATCATCTTCTTTCTGCATGAGTCCTCTAAGTCTTTCATCCCATTTCTCTTTTATTTGGCTCAAAGGCATGCCTTCCTTTGTTAATACATTTATATCTACAATGATAGCAATGATTGCTTCCAGCTCCTCAAACTGCCCAGTCAAATTATTAATAGCCTCTTGAACCTCATTTCTATGTTTACACAAGAAATCTGCTTTGAATCGAAGTATACCAGAGGTTTTTCCAACAAAATCTTTATTTTCCTCCTCAAGTATGGATTGTTCAAGAAGAGTAGTCAAAGGCAATGTATTAACCTTCTCCAATTTCCGACTATACTCTTTATACTCCTCTTCTTGCTTCCCCGATGCTTCAATGTATTGGTGCATTTCTCTCATCAATTCCTCAGTGCCTTTGTATACTTCAAAACCCTCAACCAAAACTTCACCTACTTCCCGATTCAATTTGTCTATCCATCTGTCTACCATCTCTGCTTTGCTTCTTACCTACACCAAATCATCTACCTCCTTTTTGCTTAACAAAATAGGAGTCTCAATGGCCGTTACTTGTTGTGATCTCGAAGAGGAGACACTTTTCAAAAATGAATGTAATTGATCCAATTGAGCCTTCAGCTCATCTTTCTTATGTTTGTCCTTTATCATTCTTGACTTGGTTGTTGAAGCCACCACATCAATTAAGCTCATCTGTTGATTCCTAGTGGGCCTTCCCAAGTTAACAGTACTCAACTGATAATCTGTTAGCTGCATGTCCCCTACCTCCTTATCTATCATTGGCATGGCACACTCAGCAACAATCTCTCCTTTGTCCGTCAGTCTAGTAGAATGCAGAATTTTGGCCTTCTTTTTGGGCCTTTCTTGCTCGATCTCCTTCATCATATCCTCCCAATTGAGGGGTTGTGAAGGTGTTACTGCCCTTTTCTGTAGGTCTAGTTTTAACCAAGTGGGAGCACATGGAGCAGTAGTCATCATAGAAGAAGAAGAGGCAATAGTAGTATAAGGTGGCTGCACACTTTCTTGGGGTTGAGAATCAACCCTTGATTTCTCTTGTTGTTCTTGCACTGTATGCATCTGCACAAGTCTTTCAGCCTCTTCCCTATCCTTTTGTTCTTGTCTTTTCTTATCTTCCTCTTCCTCCAACCGATTTCTCTCCACTTTTCCCTTTTCCAACCTTTCTTTTTCTAATTTTTCCTTCTCTATTCTTTCTCTTTCTAGAGCTTCCCTTTCCAATTTCTCTTTCTTTGAGGCTTCTAGTTTTTCCCTTTCTAATCTTTCTGCCTCCAAAGCCTTAAGTTTTTCTGCCTTTCCTTCTTCTTCTTCTTGTTTCTTAACCAGCTCTTCGGCTTATTTTTCCTTTTGTAATTGTTCTGCTCCTTCTTCCTTTTAGCGAACTTCCTCTGCAAGTTTCAACCTAGCAACCAAGATTTCCTTTTCCCTTCGGTTCCTTGCCTTCTCCTCCTCAAGGTCATGAATCTTTTGTATTAGTTCCAACTTGTCATTCTCTTCTTTGACCTTGAGTTCATGTTCTTGTTGCCTTCTTTGTCTCTCTACTTCATTAGCTGCTACCTTGGCTTTACTTTGTCTAGTTTTTAATTGTTGCTGGTGTAGTATAGCATCAACTTGTACCTTAGCATCAATTTCCTTTTGTCTCTTCGCTGTAGCTCTTGCATCAGAATTTCTTTTCGCCTCTTCAAACAACTTCCATTGCTCTTCTTGTGTCAAAACCTGCTCAATATCCTCCTCTAGAGGCATGTTTTCTTGCATATCTTTCTTTGACTCAGTTTCATCTGAATCCATTCCAACCTCATGAATCTCCCTCTCCACTTCTTTTCCCTTGGTTGTGTCAGCCATGCTATGAAGAGCTCCCTCTTGAACTTCTCCTCTCTGCTATTTTGTAAGTGGGATTTGTGCAGAAGACTCACCTAATGTAGGTGTTGAAACAACAGATCCTACTGGAACATCCCCTTCTTGTGTTTCCTCTTCATCCCCTACTGCTTCAAGTTCTATCTCCTCAATATCTGGAGGAAAGAACTCCAAAGGCTCTTTAGGAGGTGTCTTCCTTTTGATCCTTTTGTATCCCTTACCCTTTTTAGGGGTTGGTCCTTGAGGATTCTGGCTTCTTAGCACTAACCAGTTAACACTTCTATCCAACACTGCCCTTCCGATCCGCTTAATATCAATGGTTTCTTCACTGTCCCAGTCAATTGGATCCAGACTCTTGGTGCCAATGTTCAAAGCCTCATAGGATGGATCCAATACAATTCCATCATCCACCAATGTGTCAAGAATATTTTCTTTAACACCAAGCTCTGACATGAGTGAGACAGATAGCCTTTCATAATTCTTCTTCCTTAGATCATACTCATCTTGCCGGTCACTCCATAAGTCTTCTAGAAAATTGAAATGTCTAGTAAACACCGAAGGCAATAAGGCATACATCTTACCCTTTGGATCAAAATACTTACGAGCTATGTATAAACCCAACTTTAATTGTATCAGCTCATTACAAACCACCTTTGCTCCTACCAAGTGTTGATAGCCATACTCACCCAACTTCATGGGGAACTTGTGACATCCTGTTTTATGCTTTATTCCAAACCGAGCATTAACTCCAAGAGCCTGATATTCAAACTCCATCAACACTATTCTATTATTGCAACACCTTGGAAGCAAATGTGGATGGCCTTCAAAACTAGCTAACATAAAATATGTGAATTTGGGGTATTGAATGTACCAACATCCCCATTCAGCAATGAATGCCATGGCTTCTTGACTCAGCCTATACCCTGCATCTCCATTCAATTTATTAATGACTACATATATAAATGCATCATTGACTCTTCTGAAGTGATTCTCAGAAACTTGTAGAGACAATTGGTCATAGTGTTCCCACACTTTCTTCTGTCCATCCAAGGCTCCCATTATGCCCACTCTATTCAAACCTGGGAAAACACCTAACCTTGCTGCTGCATACACGATATAAGAAGTCATAAAGAAACACTTAGTTTCTCAGATGTTTCCCAGTTGATTATGGATAGCATTTGATACGATCATAGGCCAATCAAACTGTTGTTTTCCATTTAAAATTATCTGGATGAAAGGAAACATCCACTCCTTGAACCGAAATGTATCTCTTTTCCCAAAAACTCTAGACAACATCATAATTATATCTGATACTTCTTTGTAGAAATCTGCCCTCTTTGGCTGGTCTGCAAGCTTGCTTAAAGATTTATTTTCTGTCTTCAACCACTTCTTATTCAAATGAGATTTATTGGAGTCCTTATACTGACCATATTTCTCCAAGGCCTCTGCCTCATCCAACTGCACCAAGTTTTTAGGATCCAGGACATTGAATATATTTTGCAACGCTTAAGGAGTAAGATCAATGATCACATTGTTCTGAGAATCCATGCACTTTCTGGTAATAGGATTGTAGACACTTGCAGCTGTTAAGATCAATTATGGGCATTGGATTGACAAAGGAAACAAAGAAATATGGGCTAAACCAGTATCAAGAATTCTTTGTGTCCTCCCTGTTAGATCTTCCCGTTCCGCAAAGGTGTCTACATATAACTCCTCGAAGTTGTACTGGCCCAAGTTTGTATTAGTGATATATGACCAGTCAAATTCCACCTTGCTCACCTTCACCACAAGACTCCTATGATTATACCTCAAGGTATAAGGTAGTTGTTCAGGCTTGATCTTCTTTGGTTTAGGTGCTGCCTTTGATGTTCCTGCAGGCTGATTCCTTCGAGCAGCTTCCCCTAATGTTCCTAACATCTTTCAACTTTCCTGCAAGCAAAACCTCTAATTAGATCTTTAAATATCATCACAAAACATGCTTTAAAAACCATGCCTTTCATATATGCACCGGAGGCGGAACCAGGCAGAAACATAATCTAAAACAGTCTCTTTTTACAACACTATCGAAATCGGAGCCAAAACCGATATAGACATTTCACTAACAATGAACGGGCTCGGAGTTGGAATCGGGAAGGCGATCGGAATAAAAAACAGATTTGGTTTTCTTTAGACTTTTTTATATTTTCGTATTCTATTTCCATTCCGCCTCCGCTTTCGTCTAGATCATTGTTATTTCAAAAGAAGACTTCTCATTATACGCGGAGCCGGACGCGGGATGGAAACAGAATCGATACCTTTTGCAAAACATAATTCTCAAGTTCAAGATCAATTCTGATCCCGTCTCCGCCTAGGTTGACCATGATGTCATCAAAGATTTCATCAATTTAACACACAACTCCATGATTAAAACCAAGGTCGTTTTAAATAAAAAGGGGCTTTAAAAACACAATACTCATATGACCCTAGGGAACGACTGTATGTTAGGGCATCATATCTTAATCATTTAAATGTGATCACAGAATCATACAAAACCCTAATCTAACAAAAGACGATAAAACTAGGGCACGGATTTTAAACCTTGTCGTTTTACTAGATTGAATACGTGATAAAACCCTAAGTAAAAATGATGAATCTAACCCTAACTCACTGTAAAAACATGAAATTAATCTACCTTACTATAAATCATTAATCCAACTAACACCATTTAAAACCTAAATTTAATCTAACTTACTGCAAATCAAAATAGCACGACGCGATCATGACTAAAACATGAAAGCGACAGTGCTCTAGAACAAAAAGAACCAAAAACAAACGCAAAAGAAACGAAGAATAACCAGACAAACAAATAAAGCAAGAACCTACACAAACAAACTTACTAAGAACCACAAATTTTGTTAAAACGAAATGATTCAAAGCATCAACAAACATAAAACATGCAACAGTAAATAACCAACGAACAATAACGATAAGAAACCCTACCTTGAACACAAAAGAAACCAGCTAACCTTCTGAACTCATCTGCAAGCCATAATCTTCTCCTCGTTCAATCGATTTGCTCAAATGAACTCCGCAGCTGCCCTTCCTTGCTCTTTAGGTTTTTAACAATGATAACAATGATACGTTTAATCCTTAATGAAGGTAAAAATTAGAGTTCTTACCTACACGAGCAGTTGTCATTAATGCATTAAATGCAATCGGGCGGAGTTGGAACTGAAAGAGAACCAACACTTCACTGTAGTTCGACTTCAGTCAAAAAGTCAACGGTCCAAAAGTGGCGGGAGCGGAACTGAAAGAGAAATTGATTCAAAACTTTAAGAAATTTCCAAACTTCATTCCCATTCCGGGTCCGGGTCCACCAACAAAGCAGAAAACTAAACCTGACACAAAAAGTAAAACAAAAGACCGACATAGTAAAACTTAACACAAGGACTAAGACTAAAAACAAAAGTTGAAAAGCGGAGGCGGAGGCAAAAATGAATTTAGATTTTGCAATTTTCAATAATCGCTAACTTAACGCCCACTCCAGCTCTGAGTCCGATGAAGACAAAACAACATACTGAAAGAAAAGACTATCGAGATGGGACCCGGAACGAGTTTTGATTGTGGTTTCAAAACCCGATTTGGTTTCAACTCCGATTCCGACAGACTAAAAGAAAATAAACAAAGTTTTGAAAGGAGAAAGACTCCAGACTTTGTTTGAAAGACAACAAGAGATGAAAATAAGAAAAGGGGACCCATTTTGACCAAGGAAAAAGATGGGGTGGTTACGCAAGGCATAACAACGCCCTAAAACCACTTAAGGAAGAGGGGCGGGCATATGGTCAGACGATCCCTAGGATATATTGAATCAAAGTTCAAAGATTACAACTGAAAGAGAGAGTCTGAACTCAACACCAAGAATGTGCACTCAAGATCCTTTAACAGGCGAGGTGATAACATATGGTGGAGTGCTAATTTTTGAATTGAGAGAAGATAGGCGGATAACCAACCATGAAAGAATTTTCCACACTACCACCAAATAGTGGGGGGAAAAGATTACAATTTAAACACTTTATTTGTTGCGGCAGGCATCCACTCAAGAGTGGGAATTCTCCACTTTCTAGTGGGTAAGATGAGAGATACAAGTTTATTCTCCACACTGGCGGTAAACCATCCAGGGGTACTTAATTTTTGCTTTAAAAATTACAAGTAAATGCAGCAATAACATATGGTTGGATTAGTACTACTAATTCACAACCTTACAACCAAATAATCTGCAATTTACGAGTATTACAATGATAGACAAAGTCATGATGTGAATAATGATTATCTCAAACTAGAAAGCTCTTAAAAACTGAAAAAGAAGCTAAAATATGATCTCTTTGAAGTTTGATAATTAAAATCAGCAAACTGAAATTGTAAATCAGCAACCTGTGAATCAATGAAATGCTTATATCTTAATCAGTTTACCTCCGAATTGCGTGAAACGAAGTGAAATGAACATTTGAAGGATAGGCGCCCATGTCATGATGAAGAAACAACTTCAAAAACCCAACATTTATTTATTGGCACAATTCCCAATGCACATAAGAAGGTATGACCCTAGCAAGGGCGATTTGGCTAGTAAAAATCACACACTTTGAAATAAAATCTGAAAATTGCTAAGAAGGGTCACCATGACCTTAGCAATGATATTATTGAATGCCCATAACGAGAATAAAATCCAACAAGAAGCTATGAGTAAAATCGACTTTCAGCTGTGTAAATATTAGCAACTTGAAATCTGGAAAACACACCAAAATTCACCACTTTGAAGCTCTATTTGCTAGTCTGATTTGAGAAGCAGCTTGTAATCAATTAGGTGTTATCTTGCAAACACGAAATTGAATTGATACTAGGAGGTCAACATTCCTCGAAGTGCAAAATGTGTAGTCATTTCGACAACATAATTTTAGCATAAACATGAGATACCAAAAGCTAGAGCAAAACTTCTCTTTTAAAGAAAAAGAGGTGACTTTTCACATTCTCAAAACTCCTCCAAGAAAGAGACGCCAAAAGTTCCCTTTTTGAAATATTTAATAATTCACAAATATTAAATCCCTCATAAAATGGCATCCACTTCAAGGCATAAATAAACTTTTTTAAATGTTTAATATTTCCTTCATGAAGGCATCCCCCTTCATGGCCACCTTTTAAACACAACTTAAAGTTAATGAGCTAGGCCAAGGGGTCAACTTGAAATTAAAACATTAATGCCTTGAAATATATTTTTTCACCAAATAAGGCTTTTAAGCTAGAACTGAAAACACCTTATTGCTCCGACTGAAGAGAAGACTAACTGAAGTGTTGACAACTGAGGTACTGCCAATAATAGAATTTACTATAAATAGTAATATTGAGAAATGCCACAAAACCCTCCAAACAAGGAAACCCTGATTTGCACATCTGAGTAGCCTATGGATTTCTGGAAATAAGCTAAATCCAAATGAAGAGCATAGGGTGAAAATGGGGACATTACATTGATTGTGTCAGTTGCCTTCAACAATATGTATTAAAATAGGATCCTTAGGCATGGAAAGTGAAAAAAAATTATTTTTAGGGCTTAAAGCTTCCTCAAACTACTTTCTTGTGCCTTGAAAACTTCACCTATCTCAAGTACCATCCATGTAACCTCTTTATTAGCTCCTAAACTGATGGTATGTGCCTCCAAACTAAAATTTTAACCTCCTTTTGTCATCAACTCATGAATGCTCTTGCATGATGATAATGTATGTGTTGGAGTTACTTGAAGATGACTGGTGCTTCAAGGTGGAATACGAGAACTCTTTAGGTTTACTAAATAATGCATGCTTTAAAAAATTAATTTATCTCTTATATGCCTTGCCCTTATCAATTGACATGTAGTTATATTTTTATATACATGGGATGACATTGATCTACGTGTGATGAATATCAATTTTTATCTATCAAACCCTTTATAGAATGTCTTCATGAAGTTTCTTGAGGCCTTCTTTTTATGATTACCCATACATGGATTTTCCCTGTTGGTAGATAGTCAACACTCCCCTTGGAATTCATGACAAGGGAATAACCACCTCTCATGTGATCCATGTCTCTACCAGTTGTATTAGGCATTAATAGGTCGACCTCTTGTCAGAGCAATGACAATTATGGGCCAACAATTGGTATCAATGTGTTGGGTCACGAGTTTTAATCCCCTTGAGTAATGCTAAGGGGGAGATTGTTGGTAGATGGTTAGAACTCCTCTTGAGATTCATGACAAGGGACTAACCACCTCTCGTGCGATCCATGTCTCTATCGGTTGTATCAAGCATTAACAGGTTGACCTTTTGGTGCAACAACAATCATGGGTCAACAATCCCTAGCTGGCTCCTTGAAATGGTGGATTGTTATGGAGTATGCATTCCTAAATGCATTCAAACCTTAAAAAAAAATTCATTTAGCATGTGCTATTGTCATATTTGAAATCCACCCTTTGTATGACTCTTTACCACTATCATCTTCATCATTTGGAATCTTCATGGGTTTCTATCACATTGACATGACTTCCCCTTAGATATATTTCTTTTTTATTCTTGGTCTAAAATGGATTTTGACATTCAAAGCGCTCCGTGTATGAAGAAATTTTTCTCTCTTTACCATTGTCCTCTATTGTGATGATTTATGAACATTGTCATGTATACCTTTTCTCATGGAAGTCATTGAATCTTTCCCATGTCATTGTCATCTTGGTGTCTCATGCACCCATCTTTGGAAAGCCTTCTCTAGTACCTTGGAGGTACTATATACTATTGTCATATCCTTTTGTTTTAATTGTCTTAAAGTTTTTCATGCATAAGGATTGACATATTCTTACTTTAAACACCTTAATCATGACTGTTTCTTTGATCTCAATCAATGACTTGCCATGTTCATGGTGGATAGATGACTATATTGTATGAAATAATTATTTCATGAATTTCTTCTCAAAACTATGGCTTCTCCTTATCTTGTTACATTTTTTCTTGATCAGAGTCATATAGCCATGAATGTCCTCATTGGTATGGTTGTCGTTGAATTATTCCTTTATCTTTTTTGACTGTCATCAACATTGAGGTTATTGACATTCGTTCTTCGTTGTGACTTACAATGGTTATGATTATAGGCTAGGGTCTTTTGTAGTGGTATTCTTTAAACTTGAAATTATCCTTATACTTGAACTCTCCTCCTTTTTCTATTCTTGGTGTCATATATTTTTTACTTGTAGCTTATAGCCCTTTTCTTAAGACTGTCCCATTAGTCTTGATTCCTATCACTATCTTTTCAAACCTCCACCCTTGGTCATTTACGATCATCTATTTATTTTATGCGATTTCTTTGTGTCATTGTGGTTTTCCTCTCTTTTCTTGGTGATTGGCCTTTCTCATTGATATGGTTGTCTATGCATGGTGAAGTCACTACCCTAATTCAATCTTGCATAGCTAATATTAGCCTTAAATTCATTATCATTGTCGACTAACTGTCATTTTTCCTTCTAGAATGTGACTCTGATACTGTCCTTTAACATTTACTGTTTAGGTCTTTAATTGATTCTTTCAATATCTTAATATTTACCAAAAGCAAGGAAATTCCTTTCTTGTTTATGAAACATTATCATTTATCCTAACTCGTCCTAATAAAGAAGATACAAAAATTCTCCACACTATCATAATACTTTAGTGTGATTTTAAGAGCATTACAGACCTTGGTGAAGTGAAGGAGAATTCTCATTAGGACTGCAACCTTCATCATTTTCCTTAAGGAATATTTGGCACTGTCATGGCCTACCCTGCTTCTAGATCTTTGCCCCTTTAGATGAGATCATTGTCCTTTTTCCATATTTATACCTCTATTAAAAAAATCCTTATCTTGCTTCAGACCTTTTAAGGGTCTCCCCTCTTGATTTTTCTCATTCTCGAATCATCATCAAGCTTGTGTTCCCATCAGATAATTTATACAAAAGATTACTCAACTCTAACAATCTAAATCTAGTGAAACCTATAAAATAAATTAATCAATTGAACCATGCTCAAAGGTAAAATAGCATACACCCATATTAAAGACCCCAAAGAATTATTCAACATTGAGGAACTACCTCTTCTCCTTAGAGTGCTAGCTATAATCCCAAATTTCCATGTTAAAGAAAAATCCACCTCTTGATTTATAATCACGGCTTCATCTCTTCATTGTATCCTCCCTTTATCAGCTCAAACCTTGCTCCATGGTGTTCACTATTCTTCCTATCATTAAGGTATGAAAATTTGAGGGTTTCAACTAAAAAGAAAAGGATTTAACAAAGGTTTCCATTATGTTTTTTTCTCATGGTTTACAAAATTTGAAACATCAAGGGTCATACATACTTCCTCTCCTGCACTAAAACTCCCCTTGTGATAACATTTTTGGATCTAGACAAGAACTTATTTCTTTGACAATGGTAGTTTAAAAGAGGAGACTGATATTAGAAAAGATACCAAGCATGCTCGATGATTTACATAATGGAAATGACATCTATTTGACATGGTTTGATTTCACACTCATATCATATGCAAGGAATGTTATTTGGTTTCCATAATCTATACATCTTCACTGCCCTCTCTACATTCATGTCAATGCTTGGTTTTAATAATCTCATACCTTCAATTTTCTTTGTGACTGGTATTTGACAATATTTATTCATGAACCCTAGCTCAAGATGTATATTTTTCAAACCTAGTAGCTATCATAAACAAAAATCCTTCTTTCTTAAACATGAAATAGCGCAGTGGTCATTGAGAGACAAAAGGAGGAAATAACTCCAAGTTACATCACCTACCTACAACCATGCATCTAAGTGTCTTGAAGCAATATATATTCCACATTATTCTTCAAAAATAGTGCTTGCAATAGCTATGGCCACCATGCATATCTTTGTAACTACTATGTGGGCAGTGTTCAAACAACCTAAAACCTTATATGCTTGACCTCTTCATGAAACTTAGACTTTACCAAAGCTTTTACCTCTTTTTTATATGCACATGAAGCTTTTTCCCTTTTGGATGTGGACTTGGGAATTATAAGATGAGTTTTATTAAAAATACCTTCATGAAGAATTGCTTTTACTAAGGATATTATGACTAACGCCTCCTTTAAGGATTGATGACTCAAGACAGAAAAATAATTATCTAAGCCAAAATTTAATGATTGTTACAGACTATTGAAAATAGACAACCATTAAATTAAACCAAATAATTAACCGAGATAAGGTAACTTATTTAAAATACCCCATTAAACCTTTAATAGATCTATGGCTAGAATTTACCATTAAGATGATAAATTATTTATTAAACAACTGTTTATTTAATATAATTAAATTGATAAAATTTTGTTGATCTTAATGTATAGGTCTCATCTTCGAGGGGTGACCTCAATTCTTCTTTATAAAAAATGTTGTTCTCTTCCCTTGCATTTTAAGTGGCGTGCTTGAGATAATATTGCACGTGTTTTGTCACCAAGTGTACATGGTAAATTTTCATGCTAAACATGTCATTAGGTGAAATTTCATGATTTTGAGGAAAGCATTATGGGTTGAATAAATGTTCATACGTTAAAATATGGGCATAACACAATGAATGTTCATGTTGCAAGGTTTAAAAAGATAGCTATTCCAGTAGTGGATAAAGAAGAGGTTTATATGAAAGTTACAAATTTTTAGATCTAGAAGATGGATTCTATCTATCAAACATGAGAAGAGGAGAATAGACATTACAGGTAGTTTATATTATCTTTAAAAGAATAGGAAAATATGAGAGAACAAAGGAAGAGATTAAGGCTCAGGTAGGTAAACTGGTTACATATATTGAGTACCTCATGGGACTTGTGGAATCGAATTCCCCAAGTCCAATAGTATTAGTAGCCTTGGATAAAGGGAAAAAATACAAGAGGATTCATGAATGCTTCTTTAGTGTAGAGGAATACTCTAGAGGCTTTAGGTAGTAGAATACTCAATGAGTATCATTAAGGGCCTATCACAAGATCAATGATGAGAAAAGTGCTATGATAGAGTTTGAGAACTCTCTTGATGAAGAGATTATTTATTTTGAATATTACTTGCATTCCCTACAAATAATATACAGGATCCCCTTCAATGAATTGGAAAAGAAAGATATTTTTATCGAAGGTGATCATGAATTAGTCATTGAGTAGTTGAAGCCCACGATGTTGGGAATAAAAGTAATAAAGGAGTGGAAAAGGAAGTTTTCTCCTAGAAGGAATGCAATAGATACTACTATGACATAAATTGAGAAATTCATGAAGGATACCCCATGAAAATTTTGGAGAACATCCAGCTATGTGCACCTCATTGTTGTAATGATAGATGAGTTCACCAAATCTCTCAAAGGTAACTTGATGGAGGCTATAATTAATAAAATGATGAAGGTAAATAATTAATCCAATGCATTCCAAGATTGACTATTAGGGATTAGGAGATGGTAGGTGTGATCAAGAAAACTATCTTTTCAAAAATGGTCCATTGTCAGTACTAAAATGGGAAAAATAAAAAAAGAATTGTTTGAGGCCATAACAAGTTTCATGGACTATATTTTAGAGGATGCATAGTAAATGACTCATAATGACAATGATAGGAGAATAATCCCATGCGCTCACTTTCTAAATTTTCACTTTATTCTTTGGGTGTCTAATAAAATAATTTAATGAGTTAAAGTGAATTTAATTATAATTAAATTTTGGGTCCTATTAATCAAATAAAGACACAATTTGTAACTAAATATTGGGCCTATGGATTATTTTAAATCCATGTTGACTATTTTTTGGGTTTTACTTTCGAGAACCCATGTTTGGGTATAATTGTTTAAAAAAAATATTTGTAAGGGTTATAAATTTTGAGAAAGCTAGATTTAGTCAAGTGTAGAATAGAAGTAACAAAGTTTATAATCTCAAGTTCCCAAACGGGGATATGCTATAACACCCCATTTTAAAAAATCAATGAGAAGTATGGAAGTCCAAGGTATTTGAGAAGTCTCATTTTAGCCAAATTTTGATTGTGAAAGGTGATTTGTAAAGTTTACATTTGAAATATAATAGTTTTAAATGTTTCTTTTAGTTTTCAAGTAATTCTTAGATGATTCCACTACTTTGTATTAATAATTATGTAATACAAATCAAGCAAATTTAGTTTAAATTTTCTCAATGAATTGATTAATGGTGGTGTTCCAAAGTGGATCCATTTTTATTAATTTCCTCTAACCCTAATTCCATCTATCCTTTTTCAAATGATCATAAAAAAAAAAAATAAATAAATAAATATAATAAAATAAATTTAAAATTCCAATCTATTGATGGGCACTTACCTTGAAACACATAAATTGAAAAAAAGGAACAATTTTGTTTCTAGATTTGAATCTTAAAAATTTAAATTTCATAGATATTATGTTTTATTATAATAAACCTATTTTTACACAAATAGCATCTCTATTTCTAGCTTGTTAACCACAAAGTTCCAAATTTTCTATGATTTGCAACAAGAGATCTCACCAAAGGTTAAATAAAAAAGATAATTACAATGATGACCAAGTTATCTCGCATTGTCATGACCTAGTGGCAAAGAAATTAAGGAAGTTTAATTTCTCCCATATGTTATATGAGTTTAATGAGAAGGTAGAGTGATCTAATATCCTTACCTTATCTATTATTGGGGAAACCCCTACAATATTTATTGATCAACATTTGATATTGTGAATGACACTAATGCATGACATGTGGTTGTAATAACAAAAACTACACACCTTGAAACTTGTTTTATCATGTTTTACACATATTTTACTTGTTCTCATTTACATTTATTTTCATGCCTTGTTTACCTCTTATTCCCACTTAGCATACTTTTATGTTTCTTTGTATATCCCTATCTGATTTTGTTTCCTTTTTTTCATGTACTTTTGGCCCTAATGTAAACCTTATTTATCCTTTCAATGAGATATTTTTCCTCTCCCATTTGAAATTTAACTTTTTTCTCCTTTCATATGTACTAAAACCTTCTCCCTATTTCCTTTGTTTCTCTCTTTTTGTGGATCACCAAATACTTTGAAACCACTTCCACTCACTTCTCCTTGAGCCCATTAGCCTTTAATTGTTTTCTAAAATTTCCATGCATTGGCCCTCAATTGAGAGATCCAAAACAAAAAAAGTTTATAGAAAGTTTCTTTAGATGCATTGATATTATTTGAATCATTACAAAACCCTCTTCTTTCACATATAGACTTCGAAATTCCTAATTCCCTTTCAAAAGTAAAACTTTGGACATCATATCTAGTTCTATACATCCTCGAGATTTTTATCATTTTTTTTCTTTGATTTCAAGCATCCCAAAGCATTGAAAAACATCTTATGCTTCATTGACCCCAATATCATGGTTTGAAATAGATCAAAAAACATAAAATATTTTAATATTGAATCACACAGTATTTTACTCTGAATTAAGGTTGCCCAAAGATTTATTACTGATCCATGTTGGAAGGAACTCTCCATGAGTTTGACTATTCCATCTTTAATGTTACAAAATAAGTTGATTGCTTTATAAGATTACATTTATTTATGATCTCTTTTATATGTTGTATGTTAAATTCTATTTTTTTGGAAACCTAATTGGCCAAGGTCTTTATCTTTTTCTAAAATTATAGTTGTAAATTGATCATTTTAAAAATGCATAATAGAGACGACCTCAAGAAATTAATCTTGAGGAAATTGAACTCTAATTTGTAAGGAAAAAGTAAATTCCCACTAAAAGATTCTTCTTTGGTAGTGTGCCCGACCCTAGAAAAATAGTGTATCGGTATCTCATATCTCCTTACAAAAACACATAACTCCACACTTGTATTAAATTGTAAAAAAATAGTAGTATTGTCCACATTTTTCATCAAGTGTCAAATATTAAAATTTGGGCTTATGTATGGCTACTCTAATATATATATATATATATATATATATGTATATATTATTAGGAATCATGAATATCATTTTATGTAGCTCCATGTATTTTTGTTGTGCCCAAAACAAATTATTTGCTTCATTAAGGCATTTTGATTAAAATGGTCTAAATCTTGTATAATTGTCATCAAAAGTCAGTTTTAGGTCAAACAAAGCATGGAATTTTTGTGGGTTTAATGTCTAGAAGATATTGGAAAAATTTGAAAAATTTGAAAATTAGGGTTTTCAAGCTCCTATTTTTAGTAAAAACCCTAAAAAATAGGATCTTTCCAAAATTGACTGAAAATAATTTTGATTGGATTATTTCACATCATGATCACATTGGTGAAGTCAGAATCAAGAAAAAGTCATTTTAATTCTGGTGGGTTGTTTTCACTTTTTCGAGAGAAAACTTAGGACCTCTGAGGTCATCAATGGTAGTTGGCCAGTACCAAGTGTCGAAATATAAGCCTCAAACTCATCACAAAAGATTCTATGGCGAAAGATGCTCAAAAAGATGCTTCGCGACATAGGGGATTTTCAAATAGTAAAATATTGTTAAAAATATTCTAAGTCTGGAAACACTTCACCTTGCTACTGGGAGATGCTTGTGCAACCAACGCCTATGTCAACTTTGTAGTGTTCGTATATGTAAAAATGGTGAAACACAGTCATGTACTCGTGTCAGCGGCAACGATGCTTCAACACAGTCAACTCAGCAAGCGACACAGTGTTCGCAAAGCGCAAAAGAGGTGAAAATCATCAAAAAATCACCAACTCTTGAGCTAATTACGCCCTTGCAGGCCAGGGGCGCCCTTGAAATTGAAGGCCTAAATGTAGTTGTTAATGCTTGCAAATACATTCATCTTCTTCATATTTTTGTCAGCTTTCCAGTGAACCATCAAGCGAAACCATCAGATTTGTGAAACACTAGCTAATGACGGTAGAGGCAGAGGATGCGAAAAGTAATGAATGTCAAAAACGACAATCAAATTATAGAAATTGTGCCCCTATAGCCCAGGGGTGCCCAAGAATAAAGTCTATCAAATGCCAGTTTTTTAGTTTGCTATCTCCCAGTGATCTCTTCAGATTTATCTCATTCGTCAACCATAAGATGTATTTGAGTGACCGTAGTTGTTGATCCAACACATAAAATGGAGGATAAAATGGAAGTTAAAATGTCAAATGTACCTCTACAAGCCAAGGGAACCTAGCTTTTTGGTCAAGTAGATGAGGTTTTCATCGGTTGTTTTCTTCAAGAGATTTGCTCAGAATACTTCTAGGTTCACAATGAATCCGATAGTTAGCTTTTGAGACCTATCGAACTCCCGTGAATGAAGAATCAAGCGTAAAAACATTGAAGATGAAAGCAAGTAGAAATTTGGCTGTGTTGGAAAATGCACCCTTCTTGGAAAATGCACCCAACTTTCTAGGGCCTCAGATGTAGTTTTATAGCTTTGTTACTCCCAGGATCATCTCTTCAGAGTTGTTCCATCTCCATGATGAGATCATCAACACAAAAATTAGAACAATCCAGCTCCCGACAACGAGAGTGAAAGTGGAGTGTTCCATTGAAGGTTGTAAAGTGCAAAATCAATCTTAGAGGGTCAATTGCGCCCTTGCAGGCCAAGGGCACCCTTGAATTTGAGCACTTTAAATCAACTTTCAAAACTTGCACATACAGTCATATTTTATAGAATTATTTCAGCTTTGCGATGGATTCAACATCCACTCTACGAGAATTGTCAGTCACAGGCAGTTGCATATTGAAGCACAGAGGGTCAAAATATAGAAATTGACTGTCTGGTGAAACATGCACCCTTTTTGGAAAAGGCTCCCTAGAATTCAAGGCACCAAATGAAGTTTTTAGCATTGGTTTCTCTTAGCAACATCTCATCAAACTTGTTCCAGTTACATGGTGAATCCATCAGCTCAACTTTAGGATCAATCAGGCATCCAAAATTTAGGGTCAAATAGAGGCTTTGGTGACATTTACAAAGGGTAAAATTAAAATAATAATAAAACTTCAGTTTCACCTCCAAATTGAATTGCAAAATACTCCATTATTTTTACATGTGGCGTGTTTCTCTTTGCATGTTGAGTGCTGCCTATTTGAAGGACCAGTCTTCATTTTTATGAACTAAATGAGGTCCAATGAGAATGCTACGTCCTAAATTTAGGGTCTTTTCTTGCATGTGACGCCTTAAATCATGAAAATTCTTTAAATGTGCACTTGGGCATCCATTTTCTTCATCACAAGCTGAAGGAAAACACAAATTTTCTAGTGCAAGCAAGATTTGGAGGTGCTACAGGAAGAATTTTTTAGTGTTATTCACAGTTACAGGTCCAGATTGCTCAGCAGGATAGTTTTCCAGACTTCATCTTTAAGCACATGCATGTCAAACTTCATTCAAGGATAGGCGTCATTTTTAGAGAGGTAGAATATGATTTTTATCTTCTCCCCCTCACATTTCTTCTATCCTTGTCTTAGGTTTTCTCTTGCATGTCCAAGTAAATGATAGTTTTTTCGTAGTTCTAATCATCTAGGTTCGTTGAGCACAACATTCTCAACAAAACCCATGTGCTAGAATTTTTTAGGAAAAATTGCCTCATAGCTTCACTTTTTGAAGCTTTTCTTTTTTCTGAAGATTCCTTTGCATGGTAGTGAAAAATTCAACATTTTTAAAAATGAAGAATCTGGGTTTGATAAGCTCTCAAGCATTAACAAAACCCATATGCTAGATTTTTTTGAGAAAAATTGCCCTCGCAGCCCCGCTGCCCCCTGTTGCTTTTTTCGAAAAAGTCTTTGCATGTGAAGCAATTTTATTTTATTTTTCGAATTTTTTACGTTGTGGGTTTCTGCTTAGAATCATTTTTTCTACAAAACCCACATCTCAGAATTTTTCGTGAAAATTGCCCCTCTGTAGGCTATTTTTAGCTCATTGGAAAAGTTGTCAGAACATATCCGTGTTTACAATCAATAGGCTAGTTTTTCAGAATGCAGTTCACTCAGACTGAATTCAAGATCAAATCAGTCTTAATTCATGATTTCATCATAATGACTAATAGAGATTTGCATCAAGTGGATCTGGAGGTTGACTTGAATGCTTCAAAACATTGAGGAATGTGGGTTATTAGAAGTAACTTGACTTCCCATCATAGCACAATGTATAGAGTTTGAATTGTCTTGTGTAAAGCATTACAACTCTACTACACGAGAAATTCAATCAGTGGGTGGGCGAATGATATGCAGTCTCAAGCCAAAAGATATCGAAGTGTTTCCGTATTCCTTTGAATCCAAATAATTTGGTCATATCCATGGTGGAGTGCGAGAAGGCATTCAATTCTGAAAAGGAAAAATGTCAGAGAAGAATGGCAAAGAGGTGACTCAAACAGAAAAAGAGTAATTTTCCAAAGAATGTGGGTCATGAAGAGTTCAGAGATGAATACACAGTTATGATTACCCTACTTGACCGTGTTACCGGTCAAGCAAATACCAACAAATTTCCGCCTTGGATGTATTGCATCATGGCTCAAATCATCAACATAGAGGAATGCTATGACTGAGATTCTTTGATTAGTGACGTTCTCCACAAAAAGATGACTATTTTTTTGGTTGCTCACGAATTCCACATGTGTTCATACCTCGTGTATCTGATTGCCTTCCAAGGCTAGTTTAGAGGATTGAATACTATGGGGAATCTAAGTGTACAAAAGGTTCATCAGTATTACTTGTAGCTTGAGTTCAAAAAATCCGAGTGACACTTCAATTGAGTGCAGGAATCATTCTTGATGTACATAGTGAGGAATCTTGATCATGAATTACATGTGCATATTTCAACAGAAGCCAAATTGGTGATGGTAGAATGGGTGGATTGGTTCATCCAATTCCCTACTTTTACCTACATCTACATGTATGGATACTTAGGTCATCCAACCATGTTACCTCGTTATCCATCAGATAAGGTGGTGTTCATGGAATTTCTATGGCATTTGTATGAGGTTCACTCCTATCCTAGTAACAAATGCATGTCAGTTGCCACTTTTCCATTACAAATGGGGATTTACAGGTGCAGGTCAACAGCTAACACCAAGGCTATGAGCCATGAGATGATGAGACTTAACGTTAAGTATCTTGTTGAAAGACACTCATATGACCCGTGGGGTCACTTTTTAGCATGCCTTGGTAGATGTTCTTCATACAAACCTTCTATGGAAGACTATTGGTTCAACTGTGAGGATGAATTTGAGGTGTGAAGGCACAACTACAATAGGTTCACTCTTTCACAAATTGATAATTTTATGTCAGAGGATGTGGAAGGGTTATTAGATGATGATGGGGATGTCAAACTTCCTTAATTCTTCAAAGATCAAGTTGACACATAGTCACTTCCAGTCATTGATTGGTACGCCAAATAATGCACATCTGTTAAGCAAAGATCAAGCAAGGTTTTCAGAAATAGCATACTTTATTTGGATAGCAAGAGGACGAGGAAGGAATTCATACCAAATATAGAGCCACCGCCAGTGGTTACTTCACTACCTTCCATGTCAACATCAAATCCTAGACAAAAGACATGGAGTAACCCTCTTAAAGGAAACAAGATGTCAGGACATACAAGGGAAAAGCACTAGTTGTTTATATAGACCAACAAGAACAACATATAGATATGGCCATAGATATAGCTAAGAACATGCTAGGAACAAAGGTAGAGTCTCCCATTCCATCACCAACACCACAACAATCTTCGGTACACATCAATTTGGAACCAGACTCACCACCACGTAGCAATGATTCAACACATTCTCACTCATCAGAAGTTCCTAGGACTAGCACCAATCCTTCCAACGAGGTTAGTCAAGAATCATATTAGCTTGAGAATCTCCTGGGTAGGAAGAGGAGGCAACCATCTTATCAATTGGACTTTGTGGAATTTGATCATTTCTACCAAGACACACCAGATAAAAAGTGCAAGAAGCAAGTTCATGTGGAAATAAACACTAACAAAGAAACTATCATTGAGACTGCCACACCACTAGAGGATAAAAACTTAGATGAAGTAGAAGTTGGTGACTTCAATTTTATAAATGTCAACCTTGGTAAAAGCACACGTGAAGCAGATGTGGATTTCCTCGAAGTTGCAACAGAAAGCATAAAGGAGAGAGTGATAAAGGATGGTGAAGATAAAGAAACCCTCAAGGCTGAGAACCAACGGCTTCACCAGTATATCTCCAACCTTATAAACAACACTGAAAATTTCACCACCTTGCTCCCACAAATGTTAGAGTTGCCAATAGAACAAAATTGGCTAAGTCAACTGGTTGTATATGGGAAGTTCTTGAAGGATTGGGAAGAAGAGTTTGTCACAAGGGGCCGCTTCATACTTTTAGAGTTGTACCAGTTGAGGTAGAATTCCCACAAACTTCACCTATAGATTCAAGAGTCGAAGCAAGAAATAGTGATTGAAAAAGCACAAAATGAGATCTTGATCTCTCACTTGAGGATCGCATACGACTCGGTCACAACAATAGAGGATAATGAAGCAGTTTTTACTTGGAGAGAACAACAAATCTTCAAGGTAAAAACACATGAAACAATTTTTGCAAAGTTGACTGAGAGCAGTGAAAAGGTGACAAGTGCACTCATGTTTGTGAGAAATTTCGTGTTAGAAGTCCCTTGCCAATATCAACATGAGGATGGTGTATACATCGAGCTTGCTGATGTGCAGTTGGAGTTTACAAAACTCATCCATGACATTTTTAGCAGTGATTCAACTGGCTGTAAGCTGAGTCAACTTGCAACCATGTCAACACAATTTGATGAGGCGGCCAAGAGTGGAAGAGAATTTCAGAGTCAAATCATAGATGGTGAAGAGATGTTGCAAAGACATCAAGTACTTCAGAGGAGTATCAGTGCCCCAAATGGAGGTGCATTTAACAACTTCTTGGAGGAGTTGGTTGCTCAAAGACACGTCAAGTGAACTACTATTCATTGGGCGTTCTACCTTTCCAAGATAGACATTAGACACAAAAATTAACTTGATGCCTCTTTCCAAGTTAACTCGTTGTCCCACCTATTGAGCATGTCTATTTTCGAGTCACCTATGTGCATTTAGAGTTATATTTCAGTTAACTGATGTTGGTTATCAGTTGAATCTCATATCAAATAAGACTTGCGTGTTGCAAAGTCCAATTAGTTTAGTTTAGAATCAGTTAACTAAGGTAGTTTTTCCAGTTAATTGTTAGGTTGCATACATTTAGACTTAATAATAAATCTTCCATGCTTGTGAGATTAATGTTAACTCAAGGAGATTTTAGGGTTCCCTACTCCTTTGAGCTTCTATAAATAACAACAACCTTGCTCATTATTTCTTTAACTTTTGTTGTGATAACAAATTGTTGTGCCCACCTTCCATACAATATTGCTATTTTGTATTGGTTCACTTTATTTAATATAAAGTTGGTTTGATCGTCTATTGTGTATGTGTCTCATTATGCAATTTTCTATCCTAGATTTATTGTTATTTTAATAATATTTCTTTCATATCTACACCTTGGATAGGTATCCTACCTCCTTGGGAATTTAGAGATAGAGATTATCATTTGATGTTGTTTTTAATACTTTTTTCATATCTACACCTCAGATAGGTATCCTACCTCCTTGGCAATTTAGAAATAAAAATTATCATTCAATGTTTGTTTCTAGTAATCTACTTTCAACCTACACCTCGGATAGAGTGTTCCACCTCCTTGGGAATCCTGAGAACTAGCTTACCGTTTCATGTTGTCTCCAATAACCTTTATTTCAGCCTACACCTCATATAGAGTGTTCCACCTTCTTGGGAATCCTAAGATAGAGTTTATTGTCAACCATTCCCAATTGCTCCTAATTCCTCTTACTCTGCTTATCTAGAGGAGATATGATAGTTCTAGCATTAGCCTAATTGTAGTTAAGATCTATGAAAACCAGAGAAAACCTTAGCTACAATGTTCTTGGTTTTATAACCTTGTGCCTCTACTAGCTGAGTAAAAAGGATAGGAATTTAGACTACTTTACTTTTTATGCATATCAGAAAAAGAGGGAGCTTCCCCTCCTAATTTGAAGATCAGTTAATATTGTGCATAGCTTTTTGTTGCCAATACACACTTTAGAGGTGCGAATTGTAATGCCAACAATTTTTTTTATTCATAAGAGTAATTATATTGAGTTGCTAAAAATATTACAGCTTGTCTGCATAGCAGGGATTACAAAAATTGTAGAAAATTTCCTTTTCAGGCCTTCCTATAAACCATGCCCAGAAAGCCCCCCATTGGCCACCAAAATTTACAGACCAAGGAAGAAACAAAACACTAAAACCCTAGCACCAACTACATTGAAACTAGGGTGATGCCCAAAGCCAAACACCATGAGAAAAAACACCAACCACTAACATTTAGAACTACAAAACTATAATACTAAAATTACAAACCCTTATCACCTTACCCAACCCCACAGACACTAGCTAGAAGATGTTCATTTTGGAAAATTGGTCAAAATCTACCACCTAGTCGAAACCATTTACCAACTCCAACATTAGTAGCTTCTTGAGGAAGCTAACCCCGTAGAAAGCAATTTAGCAGTGCTTGAAAAAGGGCCATACCTTTGAGTTCCAACAACAGAGGATAAACCTTGATGACTTCTCCTGAGATCTTGACCAGTGGAATGTCATGGGGCCAAGGCGCTCCACGACCTTGGAGTGTTGATTTCATTACTTCTTCCAAGCCACCCAAGAGCTCTTTCCTGAAGAGCTTGTAGACGATCACCTTTGCCTTAGCCTTGGGTGTCTTCACATCTAGCAGTTACACTAGGAATCATGAGACAATATGGGTGTTAACCTTGAATGTCTCCTGGTTCACTAGAAAATCCTTTCCTAAGATCATTTTGACTGCGACCATCGTGTGGGGATTGATCCTGAGCATAATTCTTTTCAACCTCTGGTTGGTGATAGCCTTGAATGTTGTTTGCCTGATCTTGCAATCTAGTTGGATCAGTGTATCCTACCCAATACTCACCACTGCCTCTGACGATATTTACACTATAAATTTTGAGCGCTTCGCCATGACAACCCACAAAGAACTTTTCAAAAAATGATACCCAAAGGATGGCAAAAATCCAGCCAAAATGCTGACATTTAAAGGGACTTCCTTCCCCAAGGCCCACGACCTCTATCATGTTGTGCAACTGCTTGCATGACCTACCTACAATCCTTAGCACATGCCACCTATCCGTAATCGTGCAACTTTTTGCATCATGGCACACCAACTGGGAGATGTGTTGTAGCACACTCAGATCGCCCGTTAATACAACTCATTATTACTGCTACTACTGGTGTCCTAGGCACGTATTGGTATGAATGCCATTAATGGGGATCCTTTGATCATCTCACAGACATGAGCGAGAACACCAAAAGGCTCTTAGTGAACTGATAGTCGTTGTCTCGTTAACTAGCCTGCACACATGATATGCCAACATAGTTGCCACTTAGGCAGCCACCACTGCTAGACCCCGACCTTTCCACATAAGCCTATGTGAGAAAGGTGCCCACCCATCCACCACGTAACACCAACAATTTTAAAATATACATAGTTATTTCTTTAATTTTTTTCACAAGAATATTCATTTCCATTAGCATGAAAATAATAATAGATAAAGTTAGAAGTGTCTCTATGTCACTTAAACTAAATAAGAGGTTAGGAGCTTTGTGTACTATGAGCAATGCTTATACATCACTCCAATTAAGGATTGATATTTTGTAAAAAATATTTGTGCTAGCCCATGCAAGGAGATCCATCTAGTATCAATATCCTTAAGAATCCTTTTTCTCATAGTTATTCCCTTGGAAAATGATGAAATTTCAAAAACCATTTGAGACTTTGATAAAAGTATGAGCGGATTTTGCATACCAGATCTTCAATTTTTAATATTGTAGGAATTTGTTTATAATTTTAAATGAATTTATTTTGTGGACCATACAATGAAGACAATCGTGTGTGGTGAACAAGATGTTTGCAACTTTACACAAAGACTATTCCTATGACCTTGCATTACTGATGTTCCATCTACCCCTATATGCACCAACTTTTTGATAGTTGTGTAATCATCCATACCTCCAATTTAATTCAAAGGTTTCTTAAATTGTTCACATAGATTTATGCAATGTTTCTTTCTCCTTAATTCTATGAATAAAGAGTAGATGAGGTTGGTGGACATGATTTTGTATAGTATACAAATGCACACATACCCAAGAATTATTATCTACTATTGTAACTTCATCTAAATATAATGTAATAAAAGTTGATTATTTTATTTATTTCTTGTACATCTTATTTTTCCACCTTAACAAGACAACTTTCCCCTTTCCACGTTTTATTTATTAACCAATGTGTGTTAGAAATTTAGGAACTACTATAAAATACAATAAACTGCTATATTTTATGTAACCTATCATGTGATGCCCTCTAATCAAAATATGAAAAGCAACCCTCTATTGAACAATTTTTTTATTTGTGTTACTCCGATCATCTTTTCAATTTGAGCTTCAATTGTACCTCCACGTGCAACAAGCTCTGCCTTTTCTTGAATGCACTCATCATATTCCATGTCATGCTTAACATGAAGATATACTTCCTATATTTTCCATCTTACCTATGGTTTTTAATTTTTTCCATATTTATTTTTATAGGCTTTACCAATATTTTTTATTTGGTATCAACTTTAGTTGCAACTTCTTGTCCCTACCATATTTCCAATTGCAAATTTTACACCTTCATTATATGGGAGATTCATCTTTGTTTTTATTCTTTGTTGGTTCAATGAATGGGTATTTTGACACCCAATCAATCTATTTTTTTACAGATCCCACTCATGCCTTATTTTTTATATATATTTTTTTATTTTCCACTTTTGTACATGATATATAGCATTGTCATGCAACTGTTTACAATATTCCTATGAGGCATTCCTTTGTTCACTAATAGATGGTATACATCGTGATATTGTAGGATAAGTTCCCCTTATTACTTTCAAGAAACTAGTTCTTGCTCAACATCTCTCCCACTTTCTAAATTATAAAAAAATGTCCTTGAGTTTAAGGTCATAAGTCATCATCAAATACTAAACACTAAAAACCATAGATATTGTTTGTGTTATATAACAATAATACTAAACAAATAAAATCAACAAAAATAATCATAGAATATAGATCTTTGGTGCCTAGATGTCTCACTACTCAATATCATTTATAACTATGAAACCAAATTGACAAATAGATAAGTAAACATGATGAATATTACATTATAAAATAATGAAGAAATTAGCACTTTCCTTTTTTTGACTCGCTAATGCCTATAGTTGTCTATGGTTCTTTAAAAATAAAATTGAAACTAGCAAGTAAGAACTAGGTATAGAAGAAACTAAAGAAAGGAGTAATTTTTTTTATCTAAATGATGCAAAGTTTCAAGAATTGAGTCAATCCAAATTGAGAGTGGAAAAAATGTGTAAAATGTTAATTTATAGTTTTAGTTAAATTTATATGAATTCATATTTGGTGAATCCCATCTGATTGTAAAATGGTGGAGTAAAATTTATCAAATAACATGTGATTGTTAAGCAATCCATATAAGTGGGTTGGTTCAAATCACCATCCAAAATTGTAAAATCCCCTTTTGTGTTTTGTTGAAATTTTTGTGATTTATTCAATTTGACAATGAAACCATGTTGTCAAGTTGATAATGTGCCACTAACTATATATTATAACAGAGATATCCATTGATATAAATTTCAATGTAGTTTACCAAAATAAAGTTCACAATTATTTGCACCTAGCTCATATTATTATATGACTGATATACATATATAAAATGATGGTGATGAAAAATACACGCACAACTGAACAATTGGATAACTCAAGTAATTACATAAGCTGAAATAGGTGAGAATTCACACCCTATTTTCTAACTTGGTGATTATTTCTAATTGGTATCAAAATTTATGGACCCTGGAAGTATTTGCAACACCTTCAACTTTGTGAGCAATTCCTCTTATGAAGCTCATAACCCCTATTACAACCTCCAGGTTTGACTATAACCTTTTATCAGTATTTGTTGCCTCCATTAACTTTATGGTGGCCATGATAGATTGGGAATGTATTCATACAACCTCACATAGCCTCGTGATTTTATAGAATGGTGTGGAAAGGAGTCCACAATACCCTCAACTGATGTACAACCCCTTTATCAAGCAGCTCAACACTTTTAATGACAATGATAGTACTCTAGGCTGACACAGATAAGCCACAATTTCCTTCAGCTAAATCCCATAACTTTAAATAAGCCTTTCAAATATTATATATAGTGGCTTGAAATGGAACGACAATGACATTTATCAATAGATGGAGAAATGGACCACTTTTTCTTGTCCTAGCTGGCGAACCAAGCTGAAAGTCCATAGTAATTATTCTTTTGTCTTATTCTACCTCATATACATATGGATGTCTTGTTGGTGCAAATAGATATTTTTCCTATCTAGTCTTATCTAGGTCTTACCTACATTGTTAAGTCCACTTAGGTCTTAGGAATGAATCTTTCTAGTTAGGCATTAGTTGTCACTTAGCTTATCTAGTTGGTATTTATTTAATGCTTGTGTCCTAGGTAGTTATGACTTAGTCATCTCATGTGATAGGATTAAGACACTTGTCATGATATTGTCTAATCCTATTCATCACCCTTGCCTATATAATCAAGGATTCATATGTACATAATCAATTTAAGCATCAATCTATGAACAACAATCAAGTTCATTCTAACAATCTTGCATCCACAATCATAGCATAATATTTTTTCCATCTCTCTTGTGGAAGTTATTTTGTCTTGTAGGTGATTTTGGGGTGTTGAGGAGCTCACCATAAACTCCTACATGTTCGACTTATGTAAAGATCCCACACTCCATGTCAATTGTTGATGATTCAAGGTTTTTTTTTGTGTAATTCCAAGGCTTGGTGGCTTACTTATTTCCATGACTTCCCATTAAATAAATGTTGAAGCTATTCTAAGGTCGCGACCCTAATAGGGAGAAGTTGGCCTTGGAAAATTATGTTATTTTATTTCAGATTCAAGCTCCACAAATTCAATATTATTATCCCCTCGATAATATCAACCCAAGTAGGTATACAACTAACACAACAATATTTTAATATTTATTTATAACCCCATAATTTGTTGTCATACATTGATAACTTGAATGTATTAAATTAAACACTTGAAATTCATATTCGACTTCAAACTCCTAGATATTTTAGAAGAAAATATTCAAACCCTGATATCCACTAAAATACTAAAAATTCATCTCCAAAGGAGAATCATGAATTTTGTAATGAAGAATAAGTGAAAGATCTAAATGATCCCTCCAATAGACTAGCTAGGGTGGATTAGTCTCACCATCAAAACTAGTCACCCTAGGGTTTTTGTCCTAGAGCCAAGAGCTTTGAAAAACTCCTCCAAATCATCGATAAGAGAAAATAACCAAGCATACTCCAAATGGGCTCTAATTCCCACTTTAAATACCCCACACACTTTTCCCACCCAAATAATTAAATAACACCTTTTTAATTTTTCCCAACGTCACTTTATAACATCATTTAATTTAACCTTTATAAATATACTTTTTCCCACCAGGAAACATTAAATAATTAAATTAATTAATTATTTAATTCCATTTGGGAAAGGGACATTATAGTCCTCCCTTACTGAGATTCCTTGTCCTCAAGTAATCCATCTCATCTCCTATGGCCCAATACTAGGATCTCAAATAAACTTGTAGAATGCTTTGCCATGCTTCTACTACGTCATTCTGATACAATCAAATACTTTAGTTATTTCTTCCTGTAGTTGCTTGTGGAGTAATTTGATCATCATGTGAATCCCTGAATCCAAAGCCTAGCAAGCATTATAATCCAAACTCCAAATGTTGGAGTTGTATGAGCGTGAATTTGCACCCCTAATGCAAATTACCCTTTCACCCTTCTCAACTTTAGAAAACCTAAGGCGGAGGCTTAATTCCACACAAGCCCGCTTCTCGCATCACACTTGGCGCCTGCTTTGTGTGTTAGTGGGGGCGTTTTTGTCTAGGATGCATGTGTGGTGCGCAGACGTCTGCACGACACGCTTACGTCCTTGATGAATTCCTGCACCTGGAACCTACATAGGTGTTACCATTCCCATTGGGAGTTGTTTTGTAACACCCTTTTCAACCGACCGACCCGAATATGTCCGTTTTCTTCCCTCTTTCCTTCATATTCACTATTCCTGCTTCCATTTTGCATCTCTTGGATCTTGGGACCTCTCCATCCTATCTAGCTCTCTCTTCGCTCTCTAACTCTTCACAAGCTCCAAGCAGCTTCCTCACCACCTCTTCAAAACACTTTACACTTCATAACAACAACATCAACACTCCATCACTTCAGTAGAGCAAGTGTGGAATGAAACACCACGACAACAGAGGCTTCAGTTCCTCTCATTTTCTCCCCAACTAGCCTTGAGTGCTTTTGGACGAAGGTGGTAAGCTTTCACTCCTCTCCTCTATTATTTGGTTGAGTAGCATAACACTATTTTGTAGTGTCTTTGTGTAATTTACTTCGTTTCCTACATTAATCTCTATCTATTTGGCTGTCCGTGGAGGTGGGAACACCAAAATGGGGGTTTGACTAAGGCAAACCCCTATACAGCCCCAACACACTCTCTCTCTCTCTCTCGTGTGCAGGTATTGAAGACATTCATGTGCGGAAGGCTTCATCATTCGCACGGTTGTAAGCATTTCTTTTCCCTTCTTCTCCTTGTCTTTATCTTTTCTATTTCAGTCTATTTCCTTTATCACATTCTGTTTCTTTATCACTTTCCAGAAGTTCTTAGCAATCAGCTTGCGAGTAGCCACTTTGTTGTTTTCTGTGATAAAATCGCTCTCTGGTCCATACGAGACGCCAACGCGCCGCATTGTTGTCTGCATTCTGCATTGACAACCTTTGGCTGAGAAATTGACAGTTTGTCCAGAGAATCTATGTGACTTGCTCTTTCTGGTTCTAGAACTCTCACCACTGTCTTTTGAGGTAGTTTAGGGCAGTTCGCCCCCTAAGGCTCTCTGATTGAAGAGAAATCGTGTGTAGCGAATCCCCCTTCTCCTAAATTTTTGGTGAACTTGACGTGAAGAACAATGTTCCTCGAAAAACTAGGAATTTATTTACCCCTACTTGGCAATCAAATTTTAGGGACCAATGCAAGTTCTGAACCCTAATTCTGCTCCGAAGACCTTCGAAAATGCGAATTACTAGAACATAGAAAATACCAAAAAAATCATAATGAATTTAATATCTTATTTTATTAGTTCTGGATCTAATTTTCTTCAAAATGTTAATGATATTCCATTTCATGCATGTGATAGTGACTTGGCTTTTCCCATGTCACTTTGTATCTTTGATCCTTCTCGTGAGAGTCCTCTTGCTTCAGAGGATATTTTTTTGCAAGAAGATGAGATTATTGATACCTTTCTTAATGTTACTTTACCTTCTCCTCATTCCAATGCACTCTCTTCTAGAGATGATGCATTTTTGAATGACAAACCTTCTATTCATTCTGATGCACTCTCTTTTGGAGATGATGCATTCGTGAATGATGAATCTCCTACTCATTCCAATGCACTCTCTTCTAGAGATGTTGCATTTGGGAATGATGAATTTCTTATCTATTCTAATGCACTCTCCTCTAGAGATGATGTGTTAGCGAATGATGAACTCCTTCCACATTTGATCCTGTTTGGATCGACGTTGAGAATATGTATTTGAATAGTTATTCCACTAGTTGTGATGATTCTATAAATGCAATCTATGTCTCTGTTTCCCCTCAAAGGCCTAAGAGACCGATCATTTATGTGACTCCAACTAGTTCTTCTGAAAGGGTTTGTTCTATTGATGGTGCTCCATTTGATAGTGATTCCCTTGATCTTTCTAAGGTTCCCTCTTATAAAGCGGTAGCTCGTACCTATGATTCTAGAATGAATAAACAACTAAACCTTCCTCAAGCACTTAAACCTATGACTAAAGCACCTAGTGATTACGATCTCATTGAGCAATCACGTGTTACTTTGGATAAGATCTCACTGTGGGACTTGCTTCAGTCTAATCCAATTTATCAAGGTATGCTTCAAGAAGCCTTGCAAAAGATCCTATTTCCTTCTTCCACTAGGCCGACGGATGCTGATGCGTTGTTAGCGTATATTCGCACAGATTCGCCAAATATTACGTTCTATCCGTAGGAGCTCCCACCTCTGGAAGTATAGAAGCAAGCAGACCCTCTAATGATTATAGTTAATATTAATAAGATTGGTATTAGATGTACTCTCATTGATGCTGGTTCGACACTCAATGTATGTAGCATCGATCTATTGCCTAAGATTAATATTGATCCATCTTCTATTAATGCTTCCTCTGTTGACATTCATGGGTTTGATAATGTTGGTCAGCAACCCTTAGGCATGGTAGTATTGCCTTTAAGGTTGGGACCCATTCCTGTACCTACCCTTGTATACGTTATGTCAGAGAAGTTACCTTATAACCTTCTTCTTGGTAGATCGTGGATTCATTCTATGGGTGCAGTCCCATCTACCCTACATAAATCTATTAAGTTTATTGCTAATAATCGAGTAGTCATAGTTAAGGCTAACCCTGATGCTAAGCACTTATGTGAGATGGCAGCTGTCAGTCAAGCTTCGGTTGTGCCTATTCTTATTCCTTCAATATCTTCCAATGCGTCGATGTTTACTCCAGTAGTATCTACTACAAAGGATACTCATAAGGTAGATGTCCCTAAGGAAAATCCTTTTGAAGTGAGAAATCTTCAAACTGTTCCTTCTACTTCCTCTCAAAGGAATGCATGTCTTGGTTATGATTAGGGTCCCTTAGACTTTACAGATTCCTTCGTTTAGGAATATAAAGTTGACCCGATCTGCTTAGATCCTTCGATAACCTCATTCACACCCGCCATCAAAGATGATTGTCCTTCTATATCATGAAACAATGTGAATGTGAATTGTAATGTTCTTAGTATTGATCCTCCTTCTGAGGAAGATGATTATGCTTTTGCTAAGGAGGATAATGTTGGCTGTCCTATCAAGAAGGATGATGATGATCCCATAGAAGAGTATGTTCCCCCTTGCTGGAATAATGCTATTTATGAGGATCCACCTTCTTCTTGTGATTTGCAAACACATTATGGCCCTGACTTTAGGCTCATCTCTAAGTATGGCTATGAGCGTAAAGGTTGTGGGCATATTGAACAATACATACAGGTCCCTATAGAATTCATTCCTCGTAAGCGTAACTTGGGGCTTGGTTTCTCAAATAAACCATTGAGTAGAAACTAAGGTTGAATGTTGGCATGATGTCCACTCAACCTCATTCTTGCGGATTGGTCCATCCTCCTTTGTCTTCTATCTTTTTATCTTCTTCTTGTGAGAAGTCAAACCTTTCTTCACAAGAGAAAGGGTTGCTTCTTGCTCCTCATCCTTTGTCTAAGCAAGAGCATATTTTTTTGTGGCTTCTAAAAGCCCGCTTAATTACTCTTCCTCCTACATGCAAGAAATCTCACAAGCATAATCATGAGAAAAATTCCTTTTGTGCATACCATCGAGTTCCTGGCCATTCCACTAGCGAATGTAAGGCCTTGAAGGATAAGATACAATAGCTTCGTGGTTTAGGTGCCTGTTGATGCACCTGCCTTTTCTTTGCATGACAAGTGATATCGAGGTTTACCTCTATCCTGCATGTTCTAAATATCTTTTGTGGTTCTTCTCCCTTGTACATTGGGGGCAGTGATTACTTGTTCTAGAGATGTGCGTACTTCTTAAAGGACCCCTCTCTCTCTATGTCTTTCAAATAAAGCGTCCCTTGAGTGGACCCTCTTCCTTTTGAAGGATTCCCAAGGGACCCCTTTGAAATTTTTTATCTCAAATAAATTATATGGCGTCTAGCTTGGGGGAAGCCCAACTAGACTTACTTCCTATTTTTGTGTCTAGCTTGGCAGTAGCCCGACTAGACCTACTTCACATCCCCGTGTCTAGCTCGTGGGTAGCCCGACTAGACTTCACTTTCCAAACAGTGCGTTCCTTGAGTGGACCCTCTTCCTTCTGAAGGGTTCCCGAGCGACCCCTTTGAAAGTCTTCCAACTTAACGATGGTTTGCGTGACTGTCTACTCTGTGATACGGGTTCTACTTTGAAGTGGGTTTTTCTTTTATCAATTTTACACTGTGATACGAGATCTACTCCAAAGCGCATTTTGCTTTTATCACTTTTACTCGGTGATAGAGGTTTTCCTCCTTGAGCGGGGATTGCTTTTGTCACTTTTACTCGGTGATACAGGCTCTACTCCAAAGCGGGTTTTGTTTTTATCACCTCTTACTTGGTGGTACGGGTTTTCCTCCTTGAGCGGGGATTGCTTTTATCACTCTTACTCGATGGTACGGGTTTTCCTCCTCGAGCGGGGATTTATTTTTTCACTCTTTCATTCTTAAACTCTTGTATATACTAGATCGAAGATCTACGTCTTCTTCATCCTGAGTGTATGCCCTTCCTTTCTTCATCTCATAATTCTTCTATGTATTGTTCTTAATCTGGGGATGACACATAGTACTGAGACAACCTTTTACATTGAGGTCTCTTTTACTTTGCTGACTCGAATCGTTTAACATTCTAACATTGTCATCTTGTGCAAGTCTTTCTTACTCTCCTACTTCCTTGATCTACTTTACCGAAGCACTCATCACTACTCGTGCTCGCTAAAGTGGGGGAAAAATGTATGAGCGTGAATTTGCACCCATAACGCAAATTCCCTTTCACCCTTCTCCACTTTAGAAAACCTAAGGCAGAGGCTTAATTCCACACAAGCTCGTTGCTCGCATCACACTTGGCGCCTACTTTGTGTGTCGGTGGGGGCGTTTCTATCTAGGACGCCTGTATGGCGTGCAGACGTCTGCGTGGAAAGCTTATGTCCTTGACGAATTCCCGTGCCTAGAGCCTATAGAGGTGTTACCATTTCCATTGGCAGTTGATTTGTAATGCCCTTTTCAGCTGACTGACCCGAATATGGCTGCTTTCTTCCCTCTTTCCTTCGTATTCACTATTCCTGCTTCCATTTTGCATCTCTTGGATCTTGGGACCTCTCCATCCTTTCTAGCTCTCTCTTCACTCTCTAGCTCTTCACGAACTCCAAGCAACTTCCTCACCACCTGTTCACAACACTTTACACTTCATAGCAACAACATCAACACTCCATCACTTCAGTAGATCAAGTGTGGAATAAAACACCACGACAACAGAGGCTTGAGTTCCTCTCATTTTCTCCCCAACTAGCCTTGAGCGCTTTTGGATGGAGGTGGTAAGCTTTCACTCCTCTCCTCTATTATTTGGTTGAGTAGAATAACACTGTTTTGTAGTGTCTTTTTGTACTTTACTTCATTTCCTACATTTTTCTCTATCTATCTGGTTGTCCATGGAGGTGGGAACACCAAAAAAGGGGTTTGACTGAGGAAAACCCCTATACAGCCCCAACTCTCTCTCTCTCTCTCTCTCGTGTGCAGGTATTGAAGACATTCACGTGCGAAAGGCTTCATCATTCACACGGTTGTAAGCATTTCCTTTCCCTTCTTCTCCTTGTCTTTATCTTTTCTATTTCAGTCTATTTCCTGTTATGCCTTGCATAACCACCCCATCTTTTGCCTTGGTCAAAATGGGTCCCCCTTTTTGTTTTTTGTACTTAGTTGTTTTTGAAACAAAGTTTGGAGTCTAGTTTTGCCAATACTTTGTTTTTCTTTGGTTTCTCTGTCGGAATCGGAACCGGAGCTGAATCGGGTTCTGAAAGTTCTTTTGAGGCTTGTTTTGGTTCTATCCCGATAGTCTTTTCTTTGCCTTTGTTTTTTGTCTTTGGCGGAAGCGGAGCCAGAGTGGGAATTGGGATGGTTGTTATCAAAATTTGCAAAACCAAATTCTATTCTGATCCCGCCTCCACTACTTATTAATGTTGGTTTTGTCTCGGTTTTTGTGTTTTGTTTTATTAGGTTGGTCTTTTAGTTAACTTTTTGTATTTGATTTTGTTTTGTTTTTAGTTGTCGGACGCAGAGTCGGAATGGGAATAAGGTTTGGAAATTTTATAAGTTTAAGATCCTGTTTCCATTTTAGTTCCGCCCCCGCCGCTTTTTGTTGTTGACTTTTTGACTGAAGTTGCACTGCAGACCAGTGTTCGTTCTCTTACAGTTCCGACTCCGCCTTTACTGCGTTTCAATGCATTAATGGTGGTTGCCGGTGTAGGTAGAAATTCACATATTTTCCTTTATTAAGGGTTAAAGCCAATCATTATTGTTATTATTACAAGTCTGAGAGTGCGAAGAGCAATAGCAGAGTTCGTTTGAGCAAATTGATCGAGATAGAGAAGGGATATTGTGTGTGAATTGATTCAGAAAGTTAGCGTGGGTTTGTTATCATTTGAGGTAGGCCTTTTATCTTTGTTGTTCATTGTTTATTTGCGGTTGTGTTCGTTGTGTTTTGCTTTATATCTGCTTGCGTGTTCAATCATTGTGTTTTAAAGAAATTCTATGATCATCAATGTGATTGAATGAGCAGGTTCTTGATTTGGCTTGTTTGTTTTGCTTTAATCTTTGTTGTCTTGTTTTTTCGTGTCGTTTCTTTCTATTTTTAGGGCATTGTCGCTTTCATGTCTTAATCGCGATTGCGTCATGTTTAGTTTTCGATTTGTAGTAGATTAGATTAGATTAAAGGTTTTTAATGGCGTTTGTTAGATTAAGGATTTATAGTGAGGTAGATTAGAGATTTTACAGTGAGTTAGGGTAGATTAGATTTATTGTTTAAATTAGGGTTTTGTCGTTTGGTAGAATGGCAGGGTTTTAAACCCGTGCCCTAGTTTTATTAGGTTTGTTAGATTAGGGTTTCGTTGGTCTCTGCAATTACTTTAAATGTTTAAAAAATGATATCTTAGAAGTGCCATTGATTCCCCATGGTCATATGAGTATGGTATCTTTAAAGCTCCTTGTCATTGTATAGCGACCTAGGTTTTAATCATGAAGTTATGTTGAAAATGAATAAATTTGATGATGTCATGATTAGCATAGGTGGAGGCGAGATTGGAATGGATTATGGACATAAGAGTTTTGTTTTACAAAAGTTATCAATTCCATTTTTATCCTGTTTCCGATTCCGAGTTTTAAAAGGTTTCCTTCAAGTATATGATAACTAGCGGAGGCGGGATCGGAACTGATCTTGAATTTAAGAATTTTGTTTGCGAAGGTTATCAGTTCCGTTTTCATCCCGTGTCCGGCTCTGCATATAATGGAAAGCCTTTCTTCAAAGTAATGATGATCAAATCGGAGGCGAAGGCGGAATGGAAATAGAATATGAAAATGAGAATTTGAAGAAAACCAAATCACTTTTTCATTCCGATCCCGGTTCCGATAACCTTCCCGACTCCGACTCTGAGCCCGTTTGTTATTAGGTGAAGTTCCTATATCGGTTTTTGCTCCGAGTTTGCTAGTTTTGTAAAAGAGATTCTTTTGAGCTTCTGTCTGGTTCCGACTCCGATGTATGTGTGACAGGTATGTTTTAAAAGCATGTTTTATGATGATTTATCTAAAGGTCTAATTAGAGGTTTGCTTGCAGGAGAAAGATGATGGAGGAGACTTGGTGATAGATCGGCTTGTAGAAGTCAAAGAGGAAATAAAAGTTGCAGGGAGAGAATTGATCAAGGTAAAAAGTATGAAAGAGTTTGTTTTAGTTGAGTTGGATTGCATCAAATTTGAAGATGACTGGATTGATGGGCCAGATATGGATATGCTACAACAAGTCTTCACCAGTTATGATGAGTTCATAGCGGATCCAGCTTCACATGCATAAAATCTTGCATGCATGATGATCTTCTTCCTTGCATGTTGCATGCATGCAGCACTGACAGTCTTGAGGGTGCATGACTTCTTTTCTTCTATTTCTATCTTCTATTGTTAGATCAAACTGAATGCATAATGTAAGAACTCAAGATCAAAGTTGATCTGAGTTTCCAAGAAAGTTGATTGTTCCTAAAAAGGTGGAAAGCCTAAGATAGAAGTGAAGTTCGAACTTCTTTTGTATATCTATAAATACCAGATGGGTATCACATTGTAAGGGTCAGCTAATTGAGAATTGGATTGGCTTACCTAGTGCTAGGAGATAGAATTTTATAGAGTTTTGCAGAGATACATTGTACCAGATCTTTTTACAGTTAATAGAATTGCAGGTTTACGAAATATGGAGTTTGCATTGAATTGTGTTGTTTGATAAGGTTAATGAGTTATAATCCACTTGAATGCCAGTGATTGTGCTGAAGCATGATAGTTTCTTATGTGATGAAAGTCATTAGAAGAAACCAGGTTTAAAGATTATCTTGTTAAATTGTCATTGAATTAAAGTTATTGAAGTCTGTTGATCTATAGTTTTGATGATGAATGAATGTGTGTTGTTGTGAAATCTTGGAAATACTTGTGATATGCGAATAGTGGAATTGAATTAAGCACCTAAGATGTATACGATGGTACAGTCATACTGTGGGTTGTGTCATGCTATGGTTTTTGTGATCGGTTAAGAAAACATTCATTGTTAAAAGTATATGTCTGGATATTAGATAAATTTAATTCATACTTACTGATTTACCCCTTGGATCTATCTTTTTCTTTTATTTAAAACCCATTGATTTATAGGAACTATTTTGATAAAGAGAGTCATAGCTTGAATCCTTTGTTACCAGCACAGGCCCCTTGAATATTACAGTTGCATGAACCAATTGAGTGACATCAGACAGTTGAGAACCAACTACCAGGACCTTGGGAGTTAGGCCACTACATGTAGTCTTTCTTTTTCAGGAGAAATAGAGTAGAAATATTCTGTTTTAATGTTGTTTGTGTCATTTTAACCATCAACATTTCCTTTATCACATTCTGTTTCTTTATCACTTTCCAGAAGTTCTTAGCAATCAGCTTGCGAGTAGCCACTTTGCTATTTTTTGTGATAAACTTGCTCTCTGGTCCGTACGAGACGCCAACACACCTTGAGGACGCCAGCACACTGCGCTGTCATCTACATTCTACGCTAACATCCTTTGGCCGAGAACTTGACAGTTTGTCCAGAGACTCTTTGTGACCCGCTCTTTCTGGTTCTAGAACTCTCGCCGTTGTCTTTTGAGGTAGTTTAGGGCAGTTCGCCCCTTGAGGCTCTCTAATTGAAGAGAACTCATGAGTTGAGAATCCCCCTTCTCTTACAAGAGTAATAATTTTTCTTACACCAATCCAAACAATTAGCTTCAATCAACCATGCCAAATCTAGAATTTTTGTGCTCATCGTACCTAGACAAGCACCATATAACCTTGGGTGAGATGATAAAATTGGAACCAAATCTAAACATTCTCCCATCTACTAGATTAAAATTGGAAGAATAATTGGCTCAAGGTAGGGATCCTTTTGTACTTCTAATGCTATCCCACACTTAGTTGTATCCACTTTTGGTGGATCATCATCTAATGCTCTTAACACTATAGTCTTACTAGCTGATTTAAACTCCAACTCCATCACTTGAAAGTCTTGGCTATATTTTCCAAGTGAATGCAACCATTGAATCCCTAGGACAACATCAACCTCACTAATTTTGATCACATAGAAATCATCAGTGACTACATGGCCAGTCAATTGAATGCTCAACTACAGAACCAATCTAGTGCAACTCATTTTGAAACTGTTAGCCATCATGACACTTAATCTTGAGAAGTCCTTAGCCTATAATCCTTTTGTTATAGGTACCCAAAACAATTTTTTTGCTTCATTAAGGCATTTTGATTAAAATGGTCTAAATCTTGTAAAATTGTTGTCAAAACTTAGTTTTAGGTCAAACAAAGCATGGGTTTTTGTGGGTTTACTATCTAGAAGATACTAGAAAATTTTGAAAATTAGGTTTCTGAGCCCCAGTTTTTAGGAAAAACCCTAAAAATAGGATGTTTCCAGAATTGATTGAAAATAATTTCGGTTGGCTTATTTCACTTCACAATCACATTGGTCAAGTTAGAATCAAGAAAAAGTTAGTTTAGCTCTGGTGGGTCTATTTCACTTTTTCAAGAGAAAAGTTAGGACCTTTGAGGTCATCAATGGCAGTTGGCCAGTATGAGGTGTCGAAATCTATGCCTCAAACACTTCAATGAAGATTCTATGGTGAAATATGCTTGTAACGATGCTTCATGACGGAGGGGATTTTTGAGAGGTGAAAATATTCAGAAATTTTCTAACTCTAAAACATAAAAGTGCCCTTGCTAGCCAAGGGTGCCCAATGTTTCAAAGGCTCAGATCAACTTTTCGAGATTTGTCACTTCCAAGAAGTCTTCTCTGGAATTCTTCCAACTTTGCGATGAGCCTGCCAACTAGTCTAGGAGATCCATCTAATGCCTAAATTTGAAGATCAAATGAAGAACAAAGGAAGACGAAGGGAAATAAAGTTAGTCAAAATTTGACTCACTGGTGGATAAAAGCACCCCTACTAGCTAGGGGCACCCACAGTTTTGAGACAAATAATGTATCTTTTTGAGCAAATGACATCTAAGATGTTTGTATCAGACTTGATTAGGCTTCATAATGAGTCTGTCAGCGGATTAATCGAAATTACCAAACTACCAAAATCAGGAGTCAAACGAAAGGATTAGTCAAAGTCAAAATGTGAGTTTAGAGCACAAAAGCACCCTTGCTAGCCAGGGGCACCTAGGGTTTTAAGCCCTCAAATGTAGTTGCTAGGGTTTGCTAAGATGCTCATCCTATTCAAAATTCTTCAAGATTTCCATTGCATATCTTAGCTTGATTAGATGAATTGCCAGTAGCTAATAGCCGTAGATTGAACGAAGAACGAAAAAAGTTGTAAAAATGGTTGTCTAGTAATAAAAGAGCCCCTGTTGGCTAGGGGTGCCCAATATTTTAACATGCAAGATGCAATTTTTAGGGTTTGTACCCTCTAGAAGATCATGTTCAGTTTTGATCCAGCTCTGTAGTGAACCTGTCAGCCAACTCGAGAGATTTTTCAAGTGTCGAGAAATGCAGGCTGAAGGGAGGTGAAAATCAAGTTTGAAAAGATGAAAATCCTTGAAAATTTTCTAAGTTTGATGAGCAAAAGCACCCCTATAGGCCAAGGGCGTCCATATTTTTGATGATCCAGAAGTCAAAATTAGGGTTTGCAACCTCAAGAAGTTCCTTTTTAGTTTTGATCCTTCTCTTCAATCAGACTGTCAGCCAATCTACTGGATTTATCAGTTGCTCAAAAACAGTGATCAAACATAGGCTTCAATGATGTTTGTAAAGGCTAAAAATGATTTTTTTTGAAAAAGTTTCTAAGTATGGGAAAGTTGGTGCCTAAAGTCAAACTTTGACTTAAAATATTTTTGAACTGAAGTGCATACTTTGGCCGCCCTAAAATTTAGGGATTTTTCAACTGAACTCAAACTGATGATAAAACTTCAGTTCCACCTCCAAAGTGACTGTGAATTTTTTTATTCTTTTTGCATGTTGCGTGCTTCCTCTTTGCATGATTTTTGGCCCCTATTTTAGGGTTTAGTCTTCATTTAGTTGACTAATTGGAGGTCCAATGAGATTGTTTCATTCTAAATTTAGGATTTAACTTGCATATGACGCATCCATTCATGAAAATTATTTATCAAAGCACTTAAGTGTCCATTTTCTCCATCACAGGTTGAAGGCAAGCTCATATTTTCTCATGCAAACAAGATTTGGAGATACTATAGGAGGGATTTTTCAGTGTTCTTCGCAGTTCCAGGTCTAGATTGCTCAGAGATATAATTTTCTAAACTCCATATTTTCAACACATGCTTGTCAAAATTCATCAAACTAGATTCAAGGAGTAGGGGGATTGAAGGAGGTAGTTTGTAACTTCTATCTTCTCCCCCTCACATTTGTTTTATCCTTTTCTTAGGTTTTCTCTTGCATGTCCAAGTAAATGTCAAATTTTCATAGATCTGGTCATTTAGGTTCCTTGAGCACAACATTGGCGACAAAACCCATGTGCCATATTTTTTTGGGAAAATTGTCATATTGCCCCCTATTTTTAGGGTTTCCAAAAAAATCAACATTTCAAAAAAATAGAGAAACTAGGTTTGATCAGCACATTGGAAAAATAGCCCTTGCAGCCCCTATAGCCCATGTAGCTTTTGTTTCTTGAAAATCCCTTGCATGCTTGAGCAAAAATCATTTTTTGAGTTTCTGATGATCTGGGTTGGCTTAGAAATACATTCTCTACAATACCCATGTTCCAATTTTTTTTGTGAAAATTGCCTCTCGGTAGGCTTTTTTTAGCCTCACCAGAAGCTATTTTTAGCCTTTTCATAATTTCATCTAAACAAATCCAAGTTTACAGTCAAAACTCTAGTTTTTCAAAATATAATTCAATCTAATTGAATAGAAGACCAAATCAGTCTTGATTCATGACTTCTTGAATTTTTTTGACACTGACTTGGGCCATGTTCATCCAATGATTAAATTGAGCACTTTGGAAGGCATTGACAATATCACAATCAAGAATCTTGATCGTTGTGGATTTTTGGAAGCAGCTTTTATTCCCATCACAGTGTTAGATCTCAAGTTTTTCATTGCATACATCAAGCATTACAACCCTTCTACAAGATAAATTCAATCAGTAGATGGGTGAATTTTTTGTAGCCTCAAGCTGAGTTATCAAGACCAATATGCTTTTATTGGACAACAAGAGAATGCAGAAGGTAGTCCCAGTTTTAGAGTCGCCAATTGTACATCCTTCACTACCTTCCTCTTCCAAGGGAAAATCCAGAGTCAAGACCATAAGCAATCTGACTGAAGATGTCAGGGTTAGCAAAAAGACGAAGAATTTGAAAGGAAATTGTTGGTGTTTCAATTAGCACCTCTGGAGTGCTTATTGGAAATAGATAGATATTGTAAGTGTTATAGTACTGCTCTTCAAATTATAGAGAGGAAGATCTCTCTTTGTTGATGTTCTACATAAAAAATGGTACTAATGTTCCTATCTTTTTTACTCAGCGACAGGACACAAGGGTGCATAAACACAATGCGTTGTAGCTAAGCTTTTCTCTGGTTTCTGCAGATCTGAACTATGACTGAACTAGCTTCTAAACTATCCTATCTCCCCAATATTAATAGATCATGAGGGCATAGGAGTGAAATGGATGGGTCGGGTTACTTGAATCCGTCATCTTTGTAGAATATGGTCGAGGCTATGAACTCTCGGGTATACGTTGGGATAAGGTTTTATACAAGCAACCACTCTTTATGATAGGTTGGATTTGAGACTTTCCAAGGAGGAGGAACCCTTATCTGAGGTATAGGTTGGGAAAGAACATACTAGAAATAACAAGGTACAAAGATATGGATATCGGGATTGCTAAGGAGGAGGAACCCCTATCCGAAGTGTAGGCTGAAATCCAGATCTTTAAACAACATCAAACAATAGCAATCGATGATAAAATATCCGAGGAGGAACCCCTATCTGAGGAGGAGATTGAAACAATAAACTATTAAGAACAAGACGTTGAATCAACTCAAATCTTAGATCAAACATGCATACGCCATTTGATTTTCTTCTTCAAGCTTTTTCAATGAATTATAAAGATTGGGACAACAAAGGCATGAAATCATGCACAATTGTGATCAACCAACTAACTCTCATCCAAGAGTGAACAAATACAACTTTGCAAGCTTTCTGACAACAATGGCACAAAAAATTTGCATAGTAAATAAAGGTTAACAAATAATGAGCCCAAGGCTCTTATTTATAGAAATTCAAAGGAGTAGGCAACCCAAAAATCTCCTTGAGTTAACAATCAGTTCTTGCCAATCAACAAGATTTATTACTAAGTCTAAAAGTAGGTGAGCAAATAGTTAACTCAAAGATGTTGGAAAAAGACCAATCTTGAAAGGGTGAGGGGAAGAAGGGCGACAAAGATGAGGCTAAGGGCCTGTGTACCAGGACTAGGGGAAACCTTAGGAACACCTTCGAGGAGGAAAAGAAATAACTATTGGACATGGTCAATCTACATCGAAACCAGAAAATCAAGGTGGCTAACACCTCGAAGAATATGAAGTAGTGGTTTTTTCTATGTTGTTTTCTATCTTTGTTTCATTGCTACTGGGTATCTATTTTTTGGCTGCTGTTGATGCTTCAATGTCTTTCTCTTTGAGCAACTTTCCCTTTTTTGTGTTGTAAAGGGTTTCGAGACCCTTCAAAACCTATTTTTCCAATATAATCAAAACAAATGTAAATTAATTTCCTTACTCAAGAAAGTATAAAAAGTCTAATCACAAAATTCACTTATTTTTCATGGGAATAAATAAATTGAAAGAAAAATAATGAAATAATTTTCATTCAAACAATTGCCAAAAACAAACAAAATTGCATTAGGAAAAATAATAATAATAAAATCCTAATTATGTTGGAAATTGTTGTCATTAATGTCAACACTTGATGAATTATTTGTGGTTGTCACTTATGTCAACACTTGAGATTGTTGTATGTTTGGCATTGGTTGTCATTGATGAGTTGGTTGTCATTGGTTATCAACGCTTGGGAAGGTTACTGCATTGGTTGTCATTGTTGAAAACATTCATTTTGGGCTATCATTGATGTATGGTGATGTGTTGCTGAAGTTCATGGTTGGATGTCATGCTTGCTTGATTTCATGTAAAGAAGTATTGTGTATGGTTGTTGTCAGAAGAGTTGATATCATGATGATATATTAAGATGAGGATTGGAAGCATTAAAATGAGGACTAGAAGTTTTTTTAATGGTGGAGAGATGTTTTTGATGGTCTATAGCATTTTGTATGCTCTCTCTCGTTGTTCTTGAAGAAGTATGTGTTGCTACAAGGTTGTTCTGGCCTTCACAAGTGGGTAAGAAGTTTTTGTTTCAGAATGGTGTTGTAGACTATTTGGGAGAATGCTTCACATTCCTCCGCTATTGAAGACATGGTCTTGTGGTTTGGGATTTGGTGTTTGTACTCTTGGAAATTGCAATCCTAGATTTTCAGGTCACCAGTGTTGTCGAGGAGGTTTCTATTAATTGTAGAAGGTTGGCAGTGTTTTTGGTTGTTTGGACTGATCCAAAAAATGCTCCTCATTTCTTTGCATTTATGTCTCTACTCCTATGGGTTGGTGAATATGCTCTTAGTGTCTGTGTAGTGTCTCGATTCTAATTTCATATGTTGAAAAGGTCTGCAAGTTGTTCTGTTAATGTTATATCTCATGTTTGTGCATTTTGTGCTTTTGAGATGTAGTATTATGTTTCTGTTTGATCTGTAGTGGCTATTGGTGGCATGATAATATGAAATAAGTGTTTAGAAGTGGTGTTGGATGTTCAAGGAACATCTCTTTGTGATCCACACATCAGTGGTTGATATCTTTTGGTGCTACATTGTGTTTGAGTTGGTCTTCTACGTAATTTGTGGATATTTGGCTGATAGGGCTTGTTATCTTGCTTGCACTATGTGCTTGAGGGTTTGCACTAGTATATGAAGTTGTATTAAGATGTATTTGGGTCTTGACCTATGTTGGTTAGAACTGCATTGAGTGAGTTCAATTGGAAGCATATTTTTGTGCTGGTTGGTATTAAGCTACATGTTTTATCTACACATTTCGTTATTTATCAACTTGAGTTGATATGCACCAGCATGTGAGTTATTTGGGATCACATTTAAATATGTAATAAGGTTTTCTTTGGTCCTATCTGTTGTCCCTATTTTTTGACTTGTCAAAAATTGGGGATAACCTATCAAAATTTTGATTAAAATTGAATATTTTCTTCCTTGAGGCATGTTTTACGAGGTGCAGAGGTTGGAATTTTTTGGTTTGGATCAATGGTCCCCTTGGACATCCTTTTTCATTCACGCCTGTTCATTTTCATAAGTTTTTAAGTCATTTTTCTTATGTTTTTGGTCAATTTCGGGTTTTAGAGGCATTACTGCAAGCAGGGGTTTTAGTTCTTTATTACAAGTGAGTTATAGGAATTTTTTTTCCTTATTACGAGTTATAGGAACTTTTTATCCTCATTACAAGTAAGTGATAAGAACTTTTTAAATAACTTACAAGTAAAAGGAACTTTTTTCTCAAACTACAAGTTAAAAAAGTGAACTTGTAATGTGTTTTAAAAAGTTCGATTCCCTTTAAGTTAAAAAAGATAACTTGTAAAGAGCCTTTGAAAGCCCAATTTGAGTTATGTTGTTTAAAAAGCACTTGCAAATGAGGTTTTAAGACCCGATTGTAAAAGAGGTTGACTTATTTACTTGCTCTATGACTTGAAAAACCCGATGCCATGAATGGAGAGGGCAGTTTGTGTTTGAATTGGTTTGTCCTCCTCTTTCCATGGTGATTTCATAAATTTTTAGCAATAAAGTCAGATTCTCAGCTGAAATAAATCAAGTCTTCCTCAATTGTTGAGTTTGTGCAAGGCGCCTAAGGTTTTCTTCTTCATTTTTCCTTTCCATCTTTTATTTACAGGTATGTTTTTCATTTTCATTTTGTTTCTTATTTACTTTGAAATGTTTTTTATGCCCAAATGGCACTTGTGAAAACTCCATTGCAAAAAATGTTGTGACTACATTTATCAAAACATCATAGCTTCATTTTTCACACGCCTTGCCTTCATTTTTCACATGCCTTGTCTTCATTTCCAAACGTTTTTCTTTTAAAATGCCTTGGTTGCACGTCTAAATATCTTGGTTGCACGTCCAAATATCTTGGCTTCAAATTCAAAAACACCTTTGTCTCAAAATGTCTTGGTTACAAATTCAAAACCCTCATTGCCATTTTTGTTGAGATAATGATTCAACTTGAAATCGGGTTTTGTTCTATTAGTTGCAAGTGCATATCCAAATCGGGTTTTAATTTGCACATTACAAGTGTTGTTAAAATATTCCCTCTTTAACTTGTAATCAGGTTTTCATTATCCAATTGCAAGTAGGAGTTTTTGACTAAGACTACAAGTTGAAGTTTCAAATTGAAACTTGTAATAACTTTCCATTTTTCCTACGTTGTACTTTGAACTTGTAATATGTCTCAAAAAACTTGATTGCACACTTTACCTGTAGTCTGCATCCCAAAACCCAAAATGCTTTAAAAGTAATCAAAGTCAGACTTTCTAGATCTGATTGCGAGTGCAAGTAAAAGGTTATAACTTGTAGTTTTCAAATATGTAACCAAAATCTTCCATTTTTCCATGAAAAGCATATGTTGCTTTCACTTGCATTCAACCCTCCAAGATCCGAAATTGTTTATATCCCTCATTTATATTCCCTTTGAAGTCATTTCATTCATCTTCCATCTTCATACAACAAGTGGTCACAACAAACTGAGTCTAAATTTTGTTATCTTCATGCTAATGGATGCCATGTCATCACGTGTTGTTGATGATGATGTTTTAACTCTATGGAGTTTTCATCGTAGCCTTACAGATTCTTGTTCAATGACAGAGGAACCAACTTCTCCGACAAACAAAAAGATGAAATATAAGTATGACAAGTATCACAATGAGATTTCTCCATCTCACGTAGTCTCAAATATTGAAGAAATCAGAGATACAGAGATTGGGCATGTTGATATGTCCGAGTTTCTTCAAACTGTTGAGAAGTCAACTTCACATGATATGAAATTATTGCTGAGAAGTCATATTCATATGGTTTCCACTTTTCCTGTTGCTACCCTAGAGCCAAAATTTATTCTTGCATGTGCATCCCATTTTGATAAAGAATCCAGAACTATCAGAGATGACGATGGTAACGTGGTCATTAGACTTGATCCAGAAACCATTAATAGAATCTTCATGGTTCCTGATGCTCCTGTGTATTCAGACATTTCAATGAAGAGATCTCATTACCACTATGAACAAAATAAGAGTGATTGTATCAAACACATCAATTCTAAATGGATTCCAAAACTGTGATCTTGTTTATCCCGGTGGCCCAAGCTATACCGATTAGATTTTAAAGAGGAGATTAATGATGTGATCACACTTCTGAGCAAAGTGATGGGTTTGAAATACTCCAATGTTTTTGAAACATGGATGTATAAATACATAATGGTCATAAGGAAGGCACAACATCCGATTTTCTGGGGAGAGGTGATTAGTGATAACTTGCACGAGTTCCTACCACTCTCACATTCTACATGAATTCTTATTTGGTCTACATAGCAGCATCGCTAAGACAGCTTCCAGGCCTTTCTACCAAAGGTGATAGATCACTAATAATAGTGAAGGAATATTATGATAAACTGACTTTGAGACCAACCCAGATTCATTATAGAAGGGCTCAAGATGCTTTCTTTGGTCATTTCATGTGTTTGTTTGACAAAGAATTAAAAAAAAACAAAGTATCTGAAGCTGCCTAGAAGAAGGTGAATGGATATGTGTCTTTTTCTTCAGCTTCCAACTTTCACTTACATGAGAGTTGGTTGTTTTGAAGATCAACCTTACATGCTCCCAAGATATTCAATGGATAAAATCATTTTGATGGAGCTAGCAAGGAAGTTAATGGTGGTGCATGCACGTCAGGCTACACAACATAAAGTTGGGGTCAGTATTTCATCACATAATCCATTGCAGATTGGAAGGTTTTCTTTGAAAAATTCTTCAAAAGCTAAGGGAATGGAGGTTGAACTTCAAGAAATCAAATTGAAGAAGTTTAAGGTAAGAAAGGATTTTGATTACAGGAGGATGAAGGATAAAATAAAAAGAGCTTCCATGCATGTGCATTGCATAGAAGACATTTGGGTGGACCTTCAGACTGAGAAGGATATCCGTAGGATGGATTATTGCAGGCTCATAATAGAACAAATTGTTGATCTTAATCTAACCTTGGTCCCAGAAGGAGTAATTGATGATGGGTAGATTCTAGATCCAGAGTATGAAGAACAAAGGGTTGTTGATGCTCCTATTCCTACAATACAATGGTTTCAGAAGGAGTCCACTTCCATTTTTGATAGATTTCAGTCAATTTTGGCAAATACTAATACTTGGCTTAAGAGTAGAGGTATTAAGGCCATCAAAATCAGAATTGGAACCGAAGATGACTCGGTTGGACTGAAATCAGAAGTGAGAGAAAAATCTAAAGAAGGAGCCTCTTCCTCAGGAACCCGAATCAAGCTAAAGGTCAGTCGAGCTGTGGAGAAACCTTTGGAGAAAATGACACTAAAAGGGAAGGAGGTTAAGGAAACTCAGATTTAGGTCATTGATCAACAAGAGGAAAATGTTCTTGAATCTCCTCCTACTCTTAGTGTGGAGTCTCCTCACATAGAAATTCCACCAATATCAGCATCATCCCCTATGTGTCTAATTGACAATGATGTTGATTCTTTCTCAACAATGTTTGTTCCTCCTGTTGCGCCCATAAAGATTGTTTATAATACTACAGCTGCATGAACATTGAACACATCTATGGATAGCTTGCATAACAATTTGGAGAACATATTTGATTCTAACCCGACGTATTCTATGCTATTAGAAATGACACTTCTAGAGATAGAAACATCAACAATAATTTTGATAAATTCATGACTAATGTTGGTCATAATTTGCCATTTGAGCAAGTTCTTGTTACTTTTCAAACTAAGGCTTCTCCTAGGATGATAACTGTGGTATAGAAAGAATATGTTTCTACACAAATCATAGTTGTTGTTTCAGATATAAGTACATTGGATCTACCTCCATGGTTGAGTTCAATCACTCCAAAGAGGAAGAAGCAAGAGATCTCTCCCGACGTGTTTGATTTCCAACAACTAAGAAAATCTAAGCCAAAGGTTGCCAAGAAAGCTAAAACAGTCTCATGGGTGGTTGTGGACAACAACAAAATGAAATATGCAGAGGTAGCAGAGCCTCTTACAAACAAGCCACAAGAAGAGATGCAAGTGTCTGATTACAGGTTCACCAGAGTAGAATTGGGAAAACAAAAACATACTAGTATGATGCAAGATGCACAAAATTCTATGACATTGTTAACACAAAGTTATAATGAACTATTGGCCAAAAAAGAAAAGCTAAAGGAGGAGAATGCACAACTTTTCAATCATTTAGAAGATTACTAAATCTTCAGAAATAGTTGATTCATTATCTTCTTCTATCTTTGAAGAGTCCATAAAATAGATTGAGAAGTCAAGACAAAAGGCAAAGGCAGTGGATTCTTGGGTTGATCAACTGATAAATCAAAGTGCTCAAGTGGTGAAAAAGGCTCTTGATGTGTTAGTTAATGTAAAGGTAGAAAAGATAAAACTACGCCAAGCTTCTGACACTTTCAAAGAAATCTTGGAATCCATGGAAGGTGATTTGAAGAATTGGTATGCTTTGAATGAAGTGCATCTGGAAGTCTTATGTGCAAATGCAGTGATACCAAACAGAGAGATGTACATTGAAATTGAAGAGCTCTTGCTAAAAAAAACATTGGTATTCAAAGAGCTTATTTCAGATATACAAGTTGCTCAAGAAATGGTGGTTGAAGTGGAGTAGGATATCTTTTCAAGTTTTGAAAAGGAATCTTGCAAGATGGAAGACCAAAATGGTGAAATGCTCCCTGAGGATGCTATACTTTCAACATTGACAACAAAGTTTCATCAAGAGCTAGAAGTTGAAACTTTCACGGTGACATCCATCAGTAAATTTGTAAATCATCACTCGTTCCTTGATAAGATGCAAGTTGCTCTAGAAGAACACAAATTACCAGTAATAAGATGTTTTGACACCATCATCAAAACAATTGTTGTTGCTAAGAACACCCAAGGGCCAAAACCCGATGAACTACAAGAGTCCATTCATAGATCAACGTTTCATGGACAACAATGGAAGTGGTTGAAAATGCTATCAAATTCTTAGTTTTGTTTCCTTTTTGAATAGGTCAATTGCAAGTAATTAGTTATTGAAAAAGTATTAGTTATTTAGAATTCTCCCACATTTTTCTCTCAGCCCCTCTCCTATAAATACATGAGGGTGCTCTTTGTATTAATCATCTTTTTGGCAATAGAGAAAACTCTGCATAAATTTAAAACAAAGAGACTTTGTGCTTTATGTATGTAAACTTGATTTCCAAGCAATACAAGGAAGGCATATGAGATTTCAGACTTTGTGTTGAGTCTTGTTGCATGTTATTACTGTGTTCTTATGTCATAAGAGTGTATTTTTCTGAGTTCTTTTTGTGGAATTGTGGAGCTATTGTGAAAAGACTTTGGTCTAATTTCTTGTAGACTTTGTGCTGCAAGTTTGAAGGATTGAATTAGAGATAAGTGAATTCATGCCAAGAAACATAGTAAGAGACTTTGTACTTACATTATCTTTCTTGTTTACAACTTAGAAGTGCATCTAGATAGAGACTTTGTGCTTTATTTTGTTGCTCAAATTTTATACTATTGGATTAACGAAAATCATATCTCAGAAGGTTGATAGGAAGGTAAGTTGTGAAGAATTTGTGCTCCAAGTGGTATCTCCCAATCCCGGGAAGCAACAAAAGACTTTGTGCTTTCAGGAAACTTTGCTTCTTTCAAAACCACATCAAATTCGTTCTCTATGTAACTATTGCAGAATAGTTAAATAGCATAATTTTTCCCTTTACCATTTTGAATTTTCTTTCCTGAAAGGAGGAGAGATTAATCATCTATTCTAAAAAAAGAGAATAGGATGAGCAACACCATGGATTATAGCATAGAATTAATATAGTCTACCATTTTTGTAGCAAGTAGAATAGTAAATCCAAGGGGGAGCCTTCCCTCATATAAATAGGAGAGATTTATTCTCACACACTGTGGCTGAAACCACCATTTTGCTAAACCTCACAAGTTTGCAAAATTTTGAACCAACATTTTCTATCCCTTGGATAGGACCACATTAATGTTTTTTGGTCGACCTATGTTGATATTATTGTTTATCTTCTTCCTAGCTGACTTAATTGATGTTTTGAGGTGTTGCGGTGGATATAAATACAAAAAAAAAAATAGATACAAGAAGTGAGGAAGTGTGCTCGTGTATGGAATATATTAAATATCTCACAAAAGTGCGAAAGAATGTGGAAGAAAGATCATATGTGCTTTAACGCCCCAATCAACAGAGTGTTGTGTTTACAAATATTATAATTTTCATAATCTTCATGTATCTTGCTCTAAGATCGCGAATCTCATCAAGTCCTTGTAATCTGCATCTTGCTCTAGACTTGTGCTCTTTAGTTTGCAAGTCCTTTGTATCTTGCCCTAAGGTTGTGCACCTTAGTCTGCAAGACTTTTGGTAGTGAGCCTTATTTTGTAAGTAGTGAGCTTCATACATTGTGAGTTAACTCTCACTGTGGTTTTTCCCTCATTGGGTTTTCCACATAAATCTGGTGTCATCTTATGCATGTGTTTTCCTTGTTTTATCTTTCATTGCTGCTAATTTGATTAAGGATTGAATTTATGTATCTTTCATTGTTGCTAATCTGTTTAAGGGTTTTTGGTTTAATTAAGAAGTTTGAATTGTGATAAAAGTCTTAAGTTTCTGAAGGGTTTAAGTTTTTGAAAATACTGATTCACTCCCCCTCTTAGTATCCGGTGTGTTCAACAAATTAATGGTGATAGACATTCTACAATGACAATGAGGAGTGGAGTGTAATGGTGTGAATGGATCAACAAAAACTCTTAAATTTCACCTTAAATTTGATACACATTTAGGAGTCAAAATATTAATATTTAATAGTAAACATAATATTTCTAAAATGATCAACACATAAAAACAAAATATGTCCTCATCAACACTATCCACTTTTCCACCATATTTGTATAAATGTTTGAGAACATTTTATACAATTTTGTATTGACTCAGACATTAAATATTAAAGAAACAACATTAAAATCAACATAAACTTGATTATAATTGTTATTTTTCTCCTTTTAAAATAATTAAATATATATATATTTTTAATAATTTATATTTGTTAACATGTTTTTAAAATAATAAAAATTAAATATAAAAATAAAAAATTAAATGCAAATAAATATTTTTTTAAAACTAAATTATTGACATAATGAGTGACTTTTTCTAAAATAAAGTGAACAATATAAATAAAATTAAATTTATGTACCTTTATTAAAATGGTTTGAAAATATAATAACTTTTATTTAAGTAAAAAAAATCTATTTTATAGATAAATATATTTAAGATAATTTTTTATTTTTATATTTAATTTTTATTATTTTAAAAACATGTTAACAAATAAAAATAATTTAAAAATCATTTTTTTTATAATTTATATTTGTTAACATGGTTTTAAAATAATAAAAATTAAATATAAAAAAATAAAATTAAATGCAAATAAATATTTTTTAAAAACTAAATTATTGACATAATGAGTGACTTTTTTTAAAATAAGGTGAACAATATAAATTAAATTAAATTTATGTATCTTTATTAAAATAATTTGAAAATATAATAACTTTATTTAAGTAAAAAAAAATTATTTTATAGATAAATATATTTAAGATAATAATTAGAAAATAAAAAAATCTTAATAATTATAAATTTTTTTTTCAAACATCCAACCTTAGTTAGTGACATGTCAAATTTTGGTTGAGGTGGTTTTGGTTTCTTTCCGTAGGTCTCATAGACTGACTAGTTTCATAGACGTTATTAAAATCAATCAATCAATCAATGCTTACCTTTTAAGGACAAACCGTTGTTATAATTCTTTAAAATTTCGACGGTCTGCCCAACCTTCTTTTTAAGAAATTAAGAAATCTTTTCGTATTTTATAATACGGTCATCAAATTAACGCGGATTCGTATCGCGTTCGTCACTTTCAAACGAAACTAGCATCTGATTTGAAGTCGTAAGCGGCGGAACAGGTCTGGATTTTCTAAAGAAAATACCCTAAAATCAGGACGCTCATGTGGAGAAAGCGACAGCTGACTAGATAAATGTTGCGGAAAAGACCCGCACTACAGTGCCAGCTCGGCAACACATCATTTGTTTCGGTTCCATAAAAACGTCATTAAAATCTTTCTTTCTTTCATTCGCATTCTTTATCGAGAAAAGCCACGGTGACGGAACCCCGCCAATAGAAGCAGAACACTTCCAAAGTAGTGACGCCCGCAAAGCACGTTGTCCACGCAGGAAAAATCATCTCATTCGTAAATAAATTTCATGGGAGGAATATGTTAAGCAGGTGTCTCCATTGGATGTAAATCAAAGGCAACCGAAGCAACCAAATTCATTTGGCCGATTTGCAGGTTAGGTAACCGCTCAAAGTAATTTTCAAATCTCTCACCAGAAGCACTCTCTAAGAACATTCGCTCAAAGTAATTTATTAAAGTCGAGTATATTATATTAATATTTCTTGCGTAGAGTGAAATAGAGAATTTATAATAGAAAATTAATGTCGTTTGAGTTGCGTAAGATGAGAGCTTTGTTTGATAGTGAGATTCGAACCTGAGACCTATCGTTTAGCTTATTTGCGTGTACAGAGCTCTGCCTATTTAAGAGGAGAGCTTTTTTGTGTTCAGCGGCTGAATTTGGAGAAAATTTAGAAGAATTTAGAGAAATCTCTTGCTAAATTAGTGGTTTCGGTTATTTTTGGTAAGGATTTGTGTTTTATTGCTTTGTTTCTGAGATTTTTGCAAGTAATTTTGTATACGTTTTCTTACTCTGAAGTTTGGGCAGTATTCGGAGCTCGATGTTCAATTTGGTTAAATTTGTGGAGCTTGTCTTTGATATGTTCTAATATTTTGTTAATCACGATGTATTCTTCTCTCCAGTTTTGGAGTTAATGCATTTGAGACTCTTTGCCTTGGCTTCGTTAAAATAGTGCTTTGTCCCATTGGTTTTGAGGTAGTTTTGTTCATTACTGCGAGTGTTAGATGTTAAAATGCAGTATTGATTTTGCATCATTTTATCATTCTATTAATTACCACAAATTTTAGATGCATTTTTTTCTACTTCTTTTTCGCCTTAAAGAGTATTTGAGGTTCTTTGCATTTATTTTTAAAAAGTATTTGTAATTCAGTTAAATGCTGCAGAGTTTGTTAAAAAAATATGAAATATTATAAACTGCATTGTACTAAATGAAACTGTCTGTGCTATTTAGTTAAAATACTTAAAATTGAGGTTTTGGTCGTTATTTTTGAAGCATCTCACATTTAATTGATAATTGTCATATTTAGACTATAATTGTTTGGTTTTTTTCCCGAAGTGGTTCAACAGTTCTTTATAGTTGAAGTTTCAGAATATAAAGTGTGCTCCACATTATTACCTATTTGGTCTTTTCGCTTTGGTTCGGCTAAATTCAAAATTTTGCTTAATGAAGGATAGGCTATCTTGTACTAAATTACTAAAATTTATAACTTTTGCCCTTTTAATTTTTTAACAATTTTAATTTTCTTAATTATTAAGAAAATTAAATTATAAGATGTACCGCATTGTTTCTCCTACGTTGGCATTAAAAAGCATTTAGAACTCTCTGCCATGTGTTTATAAAATTAAAGTTTTACCCTTCTATCGTTGAACTATTTACAGTTTGAGTTTTCTTGATTGTTACGTATACTTAAAGTCCTCTTTCTTGATTTGGTAAAATTAAAGGGCTTGTTCTGAATGTCTTGATTTTTGCACGTTTAATTGACATCTATTTTCGAAACTCAATTTCCAACCTGAAAGATGCAGATTTAATCCAAAGAGCTCGGAGCGCACTACCCAGTCCTGTACAATATTTTTCCTTATTTTCTGCTCTTTGAGGGATTCTGAATTGTGCTAATTGTCAGTGTACTTTTATCCGCCTGTAATGAACTACAGTCCTGTACAATATTTTTCCTTATTTTCTGCTCTTTGAAGGATTCTGAATTGTGCTAATCGCCAGTGTACTTTTATCTGCCTGCAATGAATTACAGTCCTGTACAATATTTTTCCTTATTTTCTGCTTTTTGAAGGATTCTGAATTGTGCTAATTGCCAGCGTACTGTTATCCGCCTGTAATGATCTACTTGAAATTGTGTGCTTGGTTTAAGATCTATTCTTGCATTTATCCCCAACATCGTAAAATGAACTCTAAAATTTTGGAAAACCAATGCTGTATTGACTTATTTTAATTCTTCTTTTACAGTCCATCTGCCATTGTACTGCTTTAACATTTATCTGGTTTTAACACGATACTTGGAAGTTATGTTCTTATATAATTATCCCCCAACATTTTGTTAAATAGTGTTTAAAATTCAGCATTTAAAAAATATTGTGGCCGTTATATGACTCGTAACTTTTAATATATCTTAATTTTTCAAGGTGTTTTTTTTATTCTTTCAAGGTCTTTTAATTTATTTATTTTCCTACACCAATACATCTATATTTGTAGTTTTTATTGAATGAATGTATGAAAGATTTAATGACTCTATAAGGTGAAGTAGTCTAAAGGATCAAGAGCCACAGCCCTAGGGCATTTTTAAACTCTTTTCAATGTTAGATCTTCTACTATGGATCTTGATAAAAAAACTTGCAGTTTTGTAAAACCTTGTTTCCTCAAATATGACGGTTAGGTTGTTTACTTTCAGGTTGTTTCTATATTGGATATAGATATCCTTGTAGATTGTGCACTCCATGTTGAAGTGTCATTCTATCTCCATGACCCCTTTACTGCAGAATAGACATATTCTTCTTTCATAATCTTCCTTCGGTATAATCCATCTACCGGTCTTACACCTAAGATGATGTGATGTAATCTTCAATTGTGCAATTAACAACTTCTCTTTCCCCTTAATTGCAGATTCTTACAGATTCTTAATAAGTTTTTTATCGTCATGTTCCCAAGTGGGGTTAAACTCTTTAACATAATAACCTTCCTTCAACCAATTTGCTTTGTCCACATGACAGTTTTGAATTTTTCTATCACATATTTTTATTTCCTCATTGGTGTAATTGCATTCTTGCAACTTAATGCCCCACTTATTCATCTATTTGTTGTTCTATTTCATCCATGTCTTCTTTGTATAACTTAATTCCTCCTCCACAACCATTTGGGGCTAGTGATGGTTATCGATATTTTGAAATTTTTATGGATAACTTAACGTCTAAGCTATCTCCAATGCCTCTAGTGGGAAAGTTCCTACTTCAGCCAAAAGGATCTCATAAGGGACTGAAGTTCTGATTTTGAGGCTGCTTATGATTAGATGTTTTTGCAATTCTTTCTAACTATCTTCGCTTGTGATTTGATATGCTGTTCCCCCAAATTTCACATCCATAAAGGACAATTGGTGTGACGAGCAAGACAAAAAGAATTTTCTTGGTTTTCTAGTCCCATAATTTAACTTTTCTACATTTGTATTGTAGTAAGTATGAAGTCTTCCACCCTCCCTGTATCCTTTTCAGCTTGTAGGTCTCCCAGCTGAGCCTATTGTTAAATTCAACCCCAAGGTACTTGTATTCTTTCACTATTTCTAGTGGGCTTACTTCAAAAAGACAATAAACTTGTTTCCTTTTCCATTTTTAACAAAAATATCATGACTATGGTTACCTTTTGGTAGAAGAGTTTTAAGGCCCTCAAATGTTCTCTCTAACCATGAGCTATTTTTCCAACTAAGATAAGATCGTTAGCATATACGAACAACTTCACCATGTATCTAGCAAGTTGGCAACTTTGTTTTATCATTCTTCAAGTTTATCAATGTATAATTTAAACAAAGTAGGGGGTAAAGGGAAGCCCTATTTGAAGCCAATGTTGCTCCAAAAATTTCAGACATTCCTTATCTTGTTCTGATTTTAGTCCTAACTTGTTCAAAAAGCCTATGCATTGTTGCTTTATATTCATCTGGGATTCCAAGTTCCTCCATCTTGTTCCAATGTTTTTCCTAGGCATGGTGTCAATCAAATGCCTAAGAGTGATGCAATGATCAATAGTAGAGTGCTTTGGTCTAAAATCTTAACTGTCCTTTTGCTCTTTTCCCTCTTTTTCTACCCATTTATTGATTTTGCATTCTATCACCCTCTTGAAAAGCTTTCTTAGAAGAGGGTTGACAATAATAATGTGATAATTAGACGGGTTATTGATATCTCCACTTTTATAGAGAAATAATGACACTAGTTGTCCATTCCATCAGTAAGCCATCTTGGATGATGTCATTGAAAATTCTTTTGATGTGTTCTGCAAGGGTCTCTACTCCCCATTTTAAAAATTCAGCTTGCAGCCCATTTATGTCTTGTGTTTTACCCCTACTAGAGCCTTTATGCTTTGTTTGAGATCTTCCATAGAGAAGAGCTCACTTGATGTGGTAATTAAGGGAGGAGTGTCTTTATCTTTGTTCTGCTTCCTCATAGAGGAGCTAGGAGTGTCTTTATCTTTGTTCTGCTCCCTCATAGAGGAGCTTTGCATAATCTAATAACACTAGTCATTCACTTTGTTGGGAAGACATCTTGGATGATGTCATTGAAAATTCTTTTAATATGTGGTGCAAGGGTCTCAACTCCCCATTTTAAAAATTCAACTTGCAGACCATTCTGTCTTGTGCTTTACCCCCTACAAGACTCTTTATGCCTTGTTTCATATCTTCCACAAAGAAGAGCTTAGTTGATGTGGTAATTACGGGAGGGTTGTCTTTATCTTGGTCACACTTATAGAAGAGCTTTGCATAATCTAACCATTGAATTGTTCTCATAGGTCGGATTTATAGTGCTGCTAAGGTTAAACTTTGTTAGTAGCATTTTCGATATTCCCTGGCTTATTGCAGGCTTCCAAATTCTGTAGAATTTTTAATCTACATTTCTTGTAGTTATTTTCGTTTTGAGTTCAGTGGATATTTCTTATTGTGTTTTAATTGATTTGAATTCATGTTGAAATTGACTTGACAATTTCTTTTGCACAGACCTAGACTTTATATTCATGATTAATCTGTTGTTCTGTTTCAAATTGGGCCTGTTACTCTATTGATGGATTCATGTTCTCAAGCACCTAATTAGGTAGAGGAGACTCACTTGCCATGTATGGAGAGGTAAAGCTCTATGGGTTTTACCATTTGCAGGTTTAGTTTATTTTCTCCTGCACTGAACTCATTAGCTCAAAATCAAGTTCCTCATCTAGTTATCCTAAATCAACAGCTATGGGAGAACCCTGCAGCTGGTGGTAAAAATTCAGAACCTCGTTGATTCGATTTATAGATTTAATACGTTTAGAGCCCTCAAAGGTTCTCTTGAAATCACATGTTCTGAAATTGTACACATCTGTTTATCTCATACACATTTCTTGTGCGCTTTATTTCACCACACAAGAAATCTGCAACTTCTTGTGAGAATAAATTCACTGCTGACCATGTTCATGTTCAATTAAGCTCGATTAATTGGTGTGCAAGTATACAATCAAAACTTTTTCTTGATACTCACAACATGTCCACTGCTATCTTATTTCAATTTCTCAACAATTAATAAAAAGTGGCATTGGTCTAAGTTTTTCAAAATGTGTGGTAAGGCCTCACAAGGTTGGAGATGAGATTTTATTATTTAACCTTTCATAATCTTATCTTTTGAATTCATCATAGGGAAATATATCTATTAAATGGTTTTAATTTATTTCCTCAACCTCTAGGCTCACATGAAGAATTTCTGTTGATTTATTGATGCTATTAGAAATTTTTACATCAATTTTGGGAGTCTGTTATGCGCTTCGCAATATTTTTTTGAGTCAATCTGAAGTGATGCATTCATAAAATACTGTTTGCTAAATCCAGTTAATTATTTACACGATTGGTTTTTAAATGCAGATAGCCAATTTTAACAATGGCTGGACCTTCTTTCAAGAGTGAAGTAATCTCTTCACAGACAATCATAAGGCCTCCTCCAACACCCTCTCCTTTACGCAATTCTAAGTTTTCACAGGTACAGGCTTATCCTATGACAGAATTGCTTGTTCACTTCACTTAATTGCTTACGTTTTATTCTATGCTTACTTTTGATGAAAGCCTTGTATTGACATCCTAACTGTAGGTTATAATGTGGTTGATTTCTGTAATAGATCTCTAAATGCAGAGGAAATTCTTGCTGATGTCTCTCCATATACCCCTTACAGGGGGATTTCTGGGACTTGTCCTCTGTACTTCTATTTATATAGACCTGTTTTCACTTTGTAACTATGAAGATCTGAAATGGTTGTCCAGGATTAAATCAATATAACATGTTTTACATGTAATACATACATATGTATATGGATTGATCAGTGGGCTGTCCATTTAGTTCAAATTTTTTGCCTCAAACATTTTGTTCCTCACAAATCTTGGAAACCATTTTTGACAAGTAAATAAACATGTCGTATACATCCTAAGATATCCACCTTAGGCCTATACATGTCAAGATAAAGTTGTATTTTATTCGTAATTTCTTATTGGAATATCTTCTCATTAACTTTAGTGGTGTTGAGCATCATACTGTTAGATGCGATGTTTTATTTACCCATATAGCGTTTAATTTATCTGTCGACTTGTTTGTTTATCATTCAACATATTGCTTGATAGAAACTTTAACGTCAGAAAAATATAGAGAGTATTGTTGAAACTTGAAAGGTTGCTATTTCTATCTTATAAAACTTGAAAATCTAAAAGGGTAAATCAAATCCTCTGAATTTATTAGCAATAAGTATTGTAGCTAGTGAGGTTTGGAAGCTATGTTGGTTATATGGTGTGTTTCTATCCAGATTATTTGAATTGTATCACAGCATCGGGATCTATTTGAGAGCTTTTCAAACATGCTGTAGACTGTGACTGACACTCAAAAGAGTCTCTTTATAACACCCATTCTACAGGTTTCATGCAAATATATTTTTTTAAGCATACCAAATGTAAAGCACCCTGAGATAGAGCCTACAGTAGTGTTACCAGAATAATGCTTTACGAACAATCAGCAAGGGCCTAAAGAAATGTTAAGTCGACAGATTTTGTAATCAGGAAAATTAAAACTATACTAGCTTAAGTCAGTTTTCTACATTTAGGAAAACTAGGAACCGGACAACCATAGTCCTGGCTCCTAATATTTAACAAGATATTGTTAGAATTTAGTACATTGTTTTATTGACTCATGCTTTATGGTCTGTGACAGGCAAAAATGAGAGTATTGGTAACAGGGGGAGCTGGATTCATTGGATCTCATTTAGTGGATCGGCTGATGGAAGCTGGTGACAAAGAGGTGTTCATCTTTCATTCTATTATATTTGAATGAAATAAGCGTTAGGAGTAGTTTTAATGAAGCTTACAGTAGGTTGAAGTTTAGAAATCTTGGTAAATCTTATTTATATTAAAGTTCCTTTGTTTTTCTTTAACAAAAAGAAAAAATGCATTAAATATCAGAAGTAAAAAATTACAGCATGGATTTCCGGATGGCTCGAGCCATATTTAGATATAACAGAAAGAAAACCCAGCTTGGTTTTGAAGAACCCCCACTAAAACGTCCCAGAGTAAAGTAAGACTGCTCATGAGTAGAACACAGCATTAATCAACCAGCATCACAACAGAGATTAAAATGACAAAAAGACATCCAAAGCTTCCAAAAGAAATATCTCAAACATTAGCAAGAAAACTAAGGTCTAACTGGGACATTCATAATGAGAAACCAATTTACCATTGTCCTCAAATCTCGAGAAAGCTGAGCTCTCCAAAAAGACAACAAATTATAATCTTTGCATAATGACAAATGAGATCACAAATCCCTTTTATAATCCCTTTAGGGTTTTCCCACCATAACACCATCTTATAAAGTGATATTATAATACTTTATAATATCTCCTGCCACTTTATAAATATACTTAAATTTAATTATTTAATATTACCCCCTTTTAATAAACTTTTGCTAGGAAATATCCAATAATTAAGTTAATTAATTGATTAAGCTCTTGTGACGGCGGGATGGAAAACAGGGACATTACACTGCAATAGTTTGCACAAGTGGCTGGGCAATAGGGGCAATTTTATGATTAATTTATTATAAATTTCTGATTGCTTAAATCAGTCCTCCAGCTTCTTAGAATCCTTCTTACCACTAGGGCACCTCCCTCAAGGTGATTTGCAACCAAAATCTCACCCCGCAGATTAACCCCTCACTCCCACAACACTTCCTATAGTTGTACGCTGTGTCACAGCATTCGCCAAATATATGGCATTAAATTCGAAATTCGTCGAATTTTTTAAAACCCAATGAAATGCGTTAAAATTCGTCCAAATTCGTAAAAGTTAAAATTTATTAAAAAATACATTCAAAAAGTGTTCGTTTTAGGGTTTTAACATTGATAAATACGCTGCCACGGATAAGCAAAATCGTGTCTCATATTTTCGATTAGAACTTGCTTTCCATTTTCTGGCGAATCTTTCAACAGCCGCGCAGGTGTTTGAGAAGGTATTCAGTTTGACAGAAGCCACCTCCAAGCCCGCGTCCAAGATTTGATGCCTGCGTGAAGCGCGTCCAATCTCTGTTGCCCGTGTCCAAACGAAAAACGCGTGACGCGTCCAAGCGAAGCTCTCCTGAACGTGTCCAAGCGAAGCTCTCCTGCCCACGTCCAAGCGAAGCTCTGCTGCCCGCATCTAAGACTGCAAACAACATTTTCACTTGCAGATCGTCGCTTGACTCCAACCAGGTAGGGGGTTTTCGAAATTTTTTATTTAATATTGTATTTTTTATTTATATGAGTTTTTCTTTATTTTAATTTTATAATATTATTTTAATATTAGGTTTTATATTTTTATTAATATTAGATGTTTTGTATTCATATAAATTTATAATATTTATTTTATTTTTATTAATATTAGATTTAATACCAGGTAGATTTAAAATAAATTTTTTAATATTGTATTATTTTATCATTTATAAATTATATATATTACTTATTAGGTCTTTAATATTTTATTTGTATTAAATATATATTAATATAATAATAAATTAATATTTAATATATGTAAACAGTAAATTTAATATTATTTTAGTTCCACTATTCAATTTTTTAAAATTAAACTAAAAAACTGAAGCAAGTTTATTCTGTTTTTAAAAATTAAAATAAAAACTTAAATATATTTATTTTATGCTTTTAATAAGAAATTACTATATTCTTTATTTTATGCTTTAAAATATAGTGTTAGTATTTTTTATTTAATTTTTGAAGTAGAATGACAAAATTAATATATTTTGATTTTATGTTTTGAAAATTAAAATTTGTATTTTGTCTTTGAAACATACAGATTGTTACTTTATGGCTCCTCAGAAATCAACTACCGAGGCATGGAAATATGTCACTCGCAATGGCACAAGTCTCACATGCAACAGGTGTCAGAAACCTTTTACTGGAGGCTTGACAAGGGCAATGGACCATTTACTTGGTATTTCAGCGGGTTCAGGAGGAGGTGTTGAAGCATGTCCAAAAGTTACCCCAGAAATGAGAGCTGCTTTAGAGAAAGAACAATCTTCTTCAATTGGAGCAAAGATGAAGAATGCACAAAAAAAGCAGAGAATTCAAGAGGATATGTCTCAATTTAAACACACAACATCTATCATGTCCTCCTCTTCCACCTTACCTAGGCATGTGGGTAAATCAAAAGAGAGTGGAACACTGAACAGCTTTTGGAAACCAGTAGAGAAAGAACAGGTCGATGATGCATTAGCTGATTTGTTTTACTCAAGTGCTATTCCATTCAATGTTGCAAGGAATCCACATTTTCGTAATGCAATTCAAAAAGTTGCAGAGTTTGGCAAAGGGTACACACCCCCATCTTCAGAGGCTTTTAGGACAAGTTTTTTGCAGAGGTCAAAAGATAGAGTGACTGATAAATTAGCTGTTGTCAAAGCCTCTTGGATTGAAATAGGTTGCACTATATTGAGTGATGGATGGTCAGATATATGTCAAAGGCCATTGATTAATGTTTTGGTGTCCTCTCCTGATGGTGTTGTGTTTTTGAAAGTGATTGACACCATGAACCACAAGAAAACTTCTGAGTATATTTTCCAAATATTAGAGGAAGCCATTCTTGAAGTAGGGGTGGAAAATGTGGTTCAAGTGGTAACTGATAGTGCAGCAAACTGTGTGGGAGCTGGGAAACTTATAATAGAGAAGTACCCACAAATATATTGGAGCCCATGTGCAGCCCATTGTCTCGATTTGTTGCTTCATGACTTGGCTAAATTCTCATGGGTACATGAAGCTATTCATAGAGGGAGAGCAATTGCAAATTTCATACAGAATCATCGTCTCACATTGAGTCTTTATAGGCAGCATGCATCCAGGGAGTTGTTGAGGCCCTGTGAAACAAGATTTGCTTCATTTTATATCACTTTGAAAAGAGTGGTTGAAGAAAAAGCAGCTTTGAGGGCTGTTATTTGTTCCAATTAGTGGGAAAATTTTGTGCTTTCAAAAGGTCCTAAGGGGAAGAATATAGAGCAAATAATTCTAAACAGCAATTTCTGGGAAAGTGCAGCAAAAGTTTTGCTTATATGTGAGCCAATTGTTGATGTGCTTTGTATGGTTGATGGTGACACTCCTTGCCTTGGCATGCTTTATGAAAGCATGGACCGTTGTAAGGAATCTATTGAAAAAGCACTAAATAATGTAGAAGCAGAATATATGGAGATATGGGAGATAGTTGATTGTAGATGGAAAATGATGCACACACCTTTACATGTAGCAACTTGTTTTTTGGAGCCTAAGCTATTTTCTATTAATAGAAAAGGTGATTTTGAAATAATGGGAGGGCTTTTTGAAGCCATTCAAAAGTATGCATCAAATGCAACAATTTCAGCACTAATTGGAGATCAATGTTGGGAATACAAGAAAGGAGAAGGGATGTTTGGAATGACAGCAGCCAAATATGACTTGGCACGTATACCTGGATATAGATGGTGGTTGGACTATGGAGGACAAACTCCTGAGCTACAAGAGTTTGCTGTTCGAATTTTGAGTCAGGGAGCAAGTTCATCAGCTTGTGAGAGGAACTGGAGTTGCTTTGACCACATCCATTCCAAGAAAAGGAATAAATTGTTGTCTGGAAAGTTGGGAGATCTTGTCTATGTTCGCAGCAATTTAAAATTGTTCATGAACAAATCAGCAAAGGACTCTTCCTCACAACAAAATCTTGAAGGCATAGCAGTGCCAGTTGTAGATGAGCCTGACTTTGCAGATGATGAATTGAGTAGTGATACAGATGATGATGATTTAGCATCTCAGCCAAGTGCTCTTGATGACTTGGAGCTTTTTGAAGTTCTAAAGTTTTGACTGTTATTGTACCTTTTTGACAAAAAAACATATTCGCAAATGTGATTTCACATGTTTCTTATGGTTTATATTTTATAAACGTGTCATCTTTCTGTAATGATTTCAAATCTATTTATAAATGTCAAACTATTTAAACAATTTTATGGATATATTACTTATATTTATTAAAAAATAAATAAAAATTATATAAGGCGAATTTGATCCGAATTTTATACTTTTTGAATTTTTTCCTTGCCGAATTTCATCCGAATTTCAATGTTGCCGAATTCGAATTCGAATTCGAATGTTGTGACTTAGGACTTGTACGGCTAGTTAGGGGGCGATTTGTAATTTAAAATTCAAGACAGTATTTCATCCTTTCAAAAAACCTGCAATAGGGTCACCCAGACCAGCAAATCTTTGGGTAAAATACCCATTAACCATCTTGTTCATGGATTGGCCTATGTAAGAAAAAGGAGGGTACAACCTATCATATGAATGGTATGGCCAGACTTGGGGAAAAATTCAAACATATCAACTCAAACACCCCAGAATATTCACCAAACACCTAATATCAACACACCAAACTTACTACTTCAAAATACCCTAAAATTTTTCATCTTCTTCAAGCCCTAATCATCGATCCAAGCCAAAATCACTGTCAATATCAATCCAAGAATACCAACCAGCTAGGGTGGATATTTCACCACCGAAACCAACAACCAAGAAGAGGGTTTTCATCCTCAATCAACAAAAGAAGAACTCCCTGAGCTCATTCCACCAACATCTCCTTAAGTTGTCAAATCATCTGTATGCAAATGAGAGCTCAAACTCTTATTTATAAAGTGAGGGAAAAGCTAGGGCAACTTGCATTTGAATTTGAATGTTTTTTCCCTCTCATTTCACTTTATGAAATGACATGAAATTATCCTCAAGAGGGTCAACCCCCTTTTTTGAGCTCACAATATAAATTTTTATTTAATTTATTCCTCATCAACTATGGCATCCACTTTTGGGGCCTAGACTTGCTTTTTAAAAACAACTTGAGTGACCACTTTTCAAGGCATTGGAATAGGGGAACATTTAATGAACACATCACCCTCACTTAAGTTATAAAATAACTTTATAAAAGAGAACTTAAGTGACAATAATCAAATATTAGTCCGTCCACCATTAGAACTCACCAAGGCCATAATTGGAAAACTGTTGCACTGAACAATAGAGGAATAGAGGTCAAGACCAGGTGCTAAAAATAACACTTTCTAAAAATAACAATTTGCTAAAAATAGTGAGTGAACCTAATCTCCCAATCCAGCCAATCTGGAGCCCAACTGGAACTTACTAAAAAATAGTAAATTACTAAAAATAGCCATTGCCAAAAATAGCAACTCTACCAGAAAACTCAAAAAACCCACAAAGCTCCCTAATAACATCAATTTACTCCTTTGAACAAGATGACATAAACCTAGAAAGTTAGCACCAACTGCAAAGCAAGAGAACCCAGAAAAGGGGACATTACAAACACCTAGTCCTAACATTCTCCTACTTGTATATATTGCCAAACCATGATGGATCCAATACAAAACTAATTTCTAGGGATTCTCATAGCCAACCTACACCATCTATACGTCTCCATGCTTAATGGCTTTGTCAATGAATTTACAATAGTTATTGAAGTGTCTACTTTCTAAATCAAAACCCTATTGTCCTCTACCATGTTTTGAACTCAATGATACTACATATCAATGTGCTTTGCACACGTGTCAAATGTAGGATTCTTGGCTGAATTGATTGCACTTTGTCATAGTCAATCCTTACTACATCCATTATTAGGCCAACATCTTGATACAATCTCCAAAGCCACACTATTGCTTTGCAAGAATGAGTAGCAACCATGTACTTAGCTTCAATAATTGAAAGAGGGTCAACAACTTGCATCTTGCTCATCCAACTAACAACACCATCAAACAAGTTAAACACATAACCACTAATGGATCTCTTATTGTCAATGTCACCAATTCAGTTTCACTTAATGTTTAGTTCCTTGCCCAAATTAGATCCTTCTTGGTAGCAAATAAAATTCTTTGAAGTTCCACAAAGATCTAAAACTCCTTTTCACTATAGTCTAGTGCTCTTTTTCCATATTAGACATTAACCAACTCAAAACTTTAATTGCTTGGGCAATATTTGATCTTGTAGCGATCTCAAAATAACATTTTCACCAATCTCGCCTTTTATTTTTTTGATTTTGCTCGCAAAACTGAATTTTTTCTCAAGGACTCATTTGCAACCAAGAAATTTTCTTCCTTCAAGTAATGGAACATACTCTCAAGTCCTATTATTTTGCAAAGTACCCATCTCCTCCTCTATGGCTTTCTTCCTAGACTTACTTTCCTTTGTAGTTCTAGGCATAGTTGGAAAACACGGACTTGACAACTTAAAAAAATTGCTTAAATTTTTTAGAAACACATTTTTTTTGCAAAATTCAATGACAAGATGTATCCAATGAGTCCATAAATGAGTACAAAAGTGTTTTCTATTAATTTTGATTGATTTGAGTGCAAATTGAGAAAAAAATCGCATTCTCATGCGGAATCCTGATGGTTGGAAGCCTGATACAGTAGATAGTTGAAAGATAAAAATAGTAAAACTAAATCTAAATACAACATTTTACACCTTCCTTTTCCCTAATCTATTGAAAACTAGGGGAGAGGTAGAGGTTCTAGTCCTCAGAGTAGGTTGTGGCTCCTTGGTTGATAAGGTAAAAAGTACTTATTGCTTCTACCCAAAACTTTTGTGCTAACCCATAACCACTAAGCATAATCCTAGCCTTTTCCATCAATGTCATGTTCATCAGCTCTACAACTCCATTCTACTAAGGGGTGTATGGAGTTATATTTTGCCTTGCTATGCCATTGTCCTTGCAGAATTTCTGAAATTCTACTAAACATAATTTTCCACTATTTCTGGTTCTCAAAACCTTGGATCTTTTTTTTTTTTTGGTTCATTCACAAGAGCTTTAAAACTCTTTGAACCTGCAAAAGACTTCAAAATTTTGCTTAAAAAAGATCAGCCATGTTTATTTGAAGTAATCATCAATAAAAAATAGATAATATGGGATTTTTCTAAAGAAGGAACATCAACAATTCCAAAAAAAATCATTATCAACCAAAATGTAAAATCCCATCAAATGTAATAGAACCGTAATAAAATTTCACATGATTTATCTTTTTATAGATTATTAGATACAATGTTCACAAAAAGTCAAAATCCAAAGAACAATCAATTAAACCCTTAGCCATATTATTATTTTTATTTCAAAGCCTTAAGGGATTTTTCACTTATAGGCCCATGTGTTCATGAAACAATATAGTCTTCTCAACAAGAAGCTTATGATCCTCTGAAACATGAACCTCAAAACCATTACATTCAATAAATATGCTGGCATCAACTCTGAATAGGGTTCGAGTGTGAACCCCTTTGCCAACACCATGGTTTCATTGACCATTTTACATTCTTCCTTTCTAAATGAAAACATATACATCCAAAGCATTTAGTTTACTCGTAGAGATTGGGTTCTTTGCCAAACCAGGGATGTGCAACACACCCAAAAGATTCTTTATCATCCATCTTTGAACACAATCATGAACTTCCAATGGACAACAATCTTAAGAGATGAGTTATCTCCCAAGAAGAATTCTCCTTCATTCTAGCTCTCAAACTCAATAAACCATTGCCTCCTAGAAATCGTGGTATTAAGTACCAAAATCAATGAGGTAGGCATTTGTAATGGTAAATGTCATGAACACATCTCTAGATTCATCACTAGAAGTCTTCATGATTGATTCATCCTTAGTCTTCTTCTTTTCCTTGCATTGCTTCTAGATATGGCCCTTCTTTCTACATTTTAACATTTCACCTTTGATTTTCCAAGAGATTTAGATCTACCCTTTGATTTGGATCTCTTATCTCATTTCTTATTCTTATCTTTTTCCTTTGGTTGATCTTTGATGATCCAAGAATCCTTGAAAAAATCGTAAGTGTTTCATTTCATTTCATCTAACAAGAAGACACTAACCACCACCTAATCAAGTTTCATCTTGGAGATAGTACTACTAATTGCCATGATAAGGTCATCCCATGAATTTGGCAATGGACACACTAGGGTAATACACAAGTCCTCCATGTACATCTTCAAACCAACAAAAGATAACTCATTGACTATGATGTTGAACTCATTTAGATGCTTGGTCACATAATCACCATTTGACATGTGCATGGAATACAACTTCTTTAGAAAATGTTTGTTCATTAGGGATTTTGTTTGATACAATGCCTCAATTTATCCGACAACTTCTTGGTAATATCTTGTCTAAAGACATTTAGGAGAATTGAATTGGAAAGACAAAAGTAGAAGGTGGAACTAGTCTTTTGTCAAGGTTCAACCAATCTTTTTGTTTGATTGCAGTGGGCTTTTGATCAGCCATTACAATCAACTGGTCATTTTCTACAAGCATATCCTTCATTTTTAGCTTCCACAACTTGAAGTTTTGATCATTGAACTTCCCAAACCCTATTCTTCTAGAAGTGCTTGCCTCTATATGTACCTAAAAAAATAATCCACCTATGTACAACTCCCTCTCAAACCAAGATTAGATCAAGGCCAAATGCCTTCATCCCACGCCTCTAACAAACAAATCAGCTCTGCTACCAAATGAAAGGAAATACAATGCTAATCTATGAGGAAAGTAGTGTAAATAGAAATTAAGATCAAACAATTTCAATAGAATAGAAAAACCACAACATAGTATATACCCTAAGAAAACCCTTTAGAGAAAAAAAATCAGTAAAAAGAGAGCACATTGATAGTATTATCTTTGGAAGAAGTTATAATAAAATCACAAAAAGTAGCATGGAGATCTTTGAAATCTAGAGATAATCCAACAATATAACCTCATTTCTTACAAATCCATTTTGAACTCCATCCTAAATGTCCATTATATAACCAAGAGAAATCCAAGAAAACCACCAATGGTTTCCATTACCATGTTCCAAAATCAAGGACCTGAATTGGGTACGTAAATCCTCCATGCAAATCCCAACCCCTACCTTGGGATGTTCATGACCCCTGTAATTGAGAGTCAAGATTCCAATTTAGTCGCTCCAATTTTCCCCATTCAAACCTCTTAAAAGATGCTCTCACAACACCTAAAACTAGCCATCAAAAGATGCTCTCTACTCCACCATGCAATCCATTTCTTACAATGTTCTTACATGCTCTTACATATGTCATAGATTCCTTTATGCATCTTACAATGTCATAGATACTCTTTTCACATCGTATATGACATAGATGCTTTCTTACATGTCATAATACAACGTACAAGTGGTGGAATGCGTCATACAAGGAATCTCAAGATTCCACCAAGGGTGGCACCTCATTCCACGAGGGCTTCACAAATTACAACACAAAGTTTTCAAATGTTGTACAAGGACTTGCAAGGTTTATAACACCTAGTCCTAACACTAGAAGCCCAAAAGGATTTTGTTTTTCTATTTATGTTATATATTATTTAATGAGGTGTTCATATCCTAAACCCCTCTAGATTTGTAACCCATGCCTCGTCTGTGGAGCACACATGCCTTATCATTTGACACAAAAATATTTTATTTGCAAAGTTAAAAAATTGTCAAAAAAACATTGTTTTGTAGAAATTGAGGCAAATCTTCATTTTCAAATGTTTCTGAACTGTGAATATATTTTGAGGAAAAATAGGACAATTAGCCTATTCGAAAATATTAGCCACTAAAATTTATATTTATTTGAAAACATTCCTCTATTTCCTTAAGGTCTTATATGCTTAATATAGAAGGTTGACAAATTCCAAAGAAAAGGTATTGTTTAATAGAAAATAGGGTGGATCTTTGTAATGTCCCCTTCCTAGGCAGGATAGATGATTCAGAGGTTAGCCTATCATTCAGATCCTTGTAGGCTGGCATATGTGTTTAGAGGATCACTTGAGGCAGTTATCCAGCGTTCGGGAACATTACTCCATCAGTTGTTTCAGGTTTGGGCCCTGGTAGACGTTTTTAGAGTGATTTACGGATATTTACTATTTATAGTAAGACTAGCAGGCAAGAGTTGCTATTTATAGCAGGGCACCTGGTTCAGTTGGTCAGCTTAGTTTCGACCCAGTTTGATGATTGGATGAGCAAACAGTGTTTACTTGGGCATTTAAGGATTATTAAAAGATTGTTAATTTGACTTTATAATACAAAGTCACTTTAATGAAATATTAAAGAAATTATTAAATGGCAAATTATAAAGTATTTAATACTTTATAATAAGGGAGTTAAATAATAATTAAATGAGTATTTAATTATTCATCAAAAGGGACGCCATTTATTAATAATTTGCCTAATTCTCTAAAAGGGGCGAATTATTATATTATTAAATGCATTTAAGTGATTTTTGGAGAAGGGTCGAACTTTTGAAGAGAAGATATATATTTCTCTTGAAGGCAAATCAAATTCATTATTGATGATCATTTTAATTTGTCTTTATTCTCTCTGAGAGCATTGGGGTTTGTGAAACAAGGGTTTCTGCAGATCAACGGGTTTTGAAGAACGTTCCCTCTTTAGAATCAGGCATACTGAGACTGTGCAATACCAGTTGAAGCTTGTCAACAAAGTGACTTCATTCAGAGGTTGCATTTGTGCTTACTGTGATAGTTTCAGAATAAGTTTGAGAAGAGATTACTTCCAGATACCAGAGGCGACTTGACTAGGAATCATTTTCAGAATGTTTGTGAGCCTTATTTATCCCAGCCGTACTTTCTTTATTGCTGGTAGAGGCTGTACTTTGCTACAGCAAGGGCCGTACTTTTCCTATGGGCAAATACGACTTGCCTTTGTGACTTCTGCTTTCAGCAGCTGGGGCGCCTAGATCTCTGGAGTGTTTGGCAACGACTTCGTGGCTGGAGAAGTCATTATCTGAGCTTGGCCGTACTTTCCTTCATCAGAATGGCGGCTGCAATAACCAGGTAATAAAAATGTTGCCTTTTTCTTATATGTTCGCAGTTCATTATTGTATGAGTTCTGAAGTTTAATAAATAGAGGCGCCATCATTTGAGGAGTGATTTTGAGGCTTGCTTTCCATCTGTGAATTTATTATGAATTTTTATAGCTTTCTTGAGCAAAATCGCAATTTATCTTTATTTGCAAAAAACCACAAAAAACATCAAAAATACAGAAAACAAACAAAAACATAGCAGTATCAGCCAGTGATTGGGTTGAGAGACACCTGGTCTCTTACAATCTTCTATTTCATTTGTTTCCAAATTGGGTAATGTCTCTTTGTGGAAAACTGTGAAATATGGCATATTGGTGAATGTTCACAACTAAGACAATCACTTATAAGCATGAGTATGCCCTTTTTTAACTGTTCTTTTATTGTTAGATATAAGTCCATTCAATAGTTTTAGAGATTAGTGTTTTGAGAGCAGAAGAATATTACCAAGGAAGCAGCCTGGGGAAGAATATCGCATAATGAATTTGTCTTCAGATGAACCCCATCCCTAGGAAGCAGCCTGATGAGTTATCCCTACCAAGATGACTTTGTGTCAAATAGTCTTTTTTCTCTAGAGGTGACGCGGGAGCTAACTGACTAATTCTTGTTATTACTCTTATTGTATCTTTGCAAAGAAGTGAGTTCACCACCGTTCTAGTTCTCTATTCTGAGACTTTCTCAAATGATTTGTAGTTTTTGTAATGTATTGTTTTGCATATGCAATTAAAAAGTCTTAGGCAATTAAGGTAATCCGAGATACAAATGGTCTCTTTACAACCTCTCTCTCTAAGTGCATGCGTGAGTGTGTGCAATAGTGCATATGTATTGTGTGTGCATGTGTGTGTGAGAGAGTGATGTAATTCACTAGATATATATTGAACTCTCTGTCAGCTGTAACTCAGTAGCCTGTTTTATTAGGATAGTATATCATAAGGCTCAAGTTTTTATAAAGGATGATCTGATCTTGCTCTTATTTATATGAGGGAAGAATACATGTCATTCACATAAATTGTTGTTCTTTTGAGTCTAAAGTGTATTTCTACCTTGATAGCACAAATTTAGACACATTGAATTGTGAATTTTCTCCTTTCCATGCTAAGAGTAAATTTCATCACTCCATAGATGGCTATAATTTGAGGAAAATACCTCATATGAATGATTAGTCCCAAAGAAAAAGTGTGTAGATGTCTTGAAATAAAAGATGGAGCTTTTTTCCAGAGATGTGATTAGTAATTTTGCTGATATCAATAATTCTTCACTGCTAATAATTTCTTTCCAATTTTTGAACTGAAAGCCATAATTTCTAACTAACATATTGATAGAGTCAAACGATAATGTTCATGAAAGGCAATATGATTTTAAGGTTGTACCTATGCTATTCATGTAATTATGTATTATAATTCTCATTATTTTCTTAACAGCTAAAAGTGGATGCTAAAGTCTTTTGTGTGGCCAGGTAATTGTAGCTGATAACTACTTTACTGGTTCAAAGGATAATATAAAGAGGTGGATTGGACATCCAAACTTTGAATTAATCAGACACGGTATGATTTTTCTGATTGGTTTGTGCATTCAAATTGAAGTAACTGTGTAGTCTTTTCTAATTTCAGTATATCTGTCTGCATTTATTTTAGTACTTAGTTTAATAAATGGTTGGTAATCCTTAAACAATTCAACAATCAAACAGCCAAAATTGTAGTTCTATTTCTGATTTTTCCAAGCCACTACAAACCTGAGACTGTTAGACTTGGAATATCTGGATTCTGTACAAGCTTCAAATTTTGATTTCTTATTGTTTAATCCTAAGTTACCAGTTTGGTTACAGGTTCAGCGGTTTGACAATTTTTTCCCCTTGTTTGGCATGGCTGGGTTCATCCATACACTATATATAAAAAATTAAAAATCTACAAAAATAACCATAATTTGCACAAAATGTAAATTAAATACAGGAAAACTTAATACTGAACACAGCTGATAATTGATAATTCAGTGTCACCTAGCGTAACACTCTTTGAGGGATAGGAATAGTGAGGGCATGATGTTTTAACTCAAGACAATTTGCAGCTCTAAGCAATGAGTGGAAATGGAGTTTTTGGTGAGTGAGTTATGAGAGGTAGGAATGAATTTTTGCTTTTGTTTTTGTGTTGTTAGTGACTTGGAAGTCACTTTTTAGGGTGGTTTAGGGTCTCAATTTTTTTTGCTTTTTTAAAAAAAATTTTACTTTAAAAAATAATTTTTTAATGTGTGGGATGGTGGGTTCTTAAAAGATTTTTCTGGATTTGGACCGGGTTCACCTGAGGTTCTACTCATGTACATTGAGATGTACCTGAGCTGAATGCACAGGCCCGGGCAGACCCAAACCTGGACTGGGATCTATACCCAATTCAAACCGGTCTGGGCATGGGATGGATTCTGAATGAATTGAGGTTTAATCAGATATTTAGGCCTGTTTCCCATGAAATATTTTAGGTTTCAGAATATAAGTACTGACACTTTTGTAATGATAAAGTAATGTTTTGATAATGCAACAAATTTATATCATGACTTTATAGTATCTCTATCATTTTCCATTTTGGAGGGTGATGAGAAGGGAGAATTGAAACTCTTTTTGATCTCTTCATTGCACTCTATGCTTGTTGAAATTCCGTAGATCACATATCTCAGGTCTTCAAATATTGGCATGGTTTCCCATGCACCATGCAAGACAAACTTATATTTATAGGTTTGCTGATGTTTTGATTTATGAATTGGGTGCAGATGTGACAGAGCCGCTACTGGTAGAAGTAGATCAAATATATCATCTAGCATGCCCAGCATCACCGATATTTTACAAGTACAATCCTGTGAAGGTTTGCATTTTGCAATTTGGAACTAATAGATATCTTTTCCTATAGTAGCAGATATAATTTACAACTAGTAAATGATTCTTTTTAGGCTATAGGTATTTGTCCCGGGCTTATTTAGTTCATTGTCTAAGCTTTTTTGGAACATAAAATTGCCTAACGTGTCTGTAATGCCTGATCACCAATTGCTTAATATGTTTTCACTAACCATATGGGAAATTTCTAGTTGGAATAGTTGCCTCTGTTTGTGACGCTGGAGTTATCCTACATGCTTTCTTTTAAGAACCTTTAAACTGGTCTTGCTTGAGCTGAACCATTTGAAGCTAGTCTTTTGTATTTTAACAGTTCAAGTGGAATTAGTGGTGTTATTGAATCCCTGTTGTATGTTTTGACAGACAATAAAAACTAATGTGATTGGAACATTGAATATGTTGGGACTTGCTAAAAGAGTTGGAGCAAGGTTGGTTCTTACTTATTACACATTCTCGATAATTCTATCATAAATATTAAATATAATCATATACAGGGATATGGGTCTGCAATTTATTGCTTATAATGTTAGATGGAGTTTGTTGTGCTGGAATTGTGTCATATGAGTTATTTGAAGTTTTTTCTACAGAATTTTGCTGACATCAACATCTGAAGTCTATGGTGACCCTCTTGAGCATCCTCAGAAGGAGGAATATTGGGGCAATGTCAACCCAATTGGTATGTATACTGTTAATAAATGTCAAATTATTTAATGTTCAGAATTTTTGATTACTGTGGCAATGTCTTACTTTTGTTCATACATTGATTTTAATTTTTAATTCCTTGCTGAGGATTTCTTAGGGGGATGGAAATAGGGTGATTTTTGGTATAATCTGATGAAATATAACAGGCTGCTGCCATATCCATTAATGCACAATGGGATCAAATCTGAACATTTCTGATATTATTCAAACCATCTGTAATGAGGAATATATGTTATGCTTCCTCATTTTGGAATCACATAACAAGTTGACTGTTTGCTTTTTGTTATTTCCTCAAGATACAGCAAAGTGATATTTTAACATTTCTGTTATTTTATCCTCTGTTATGAGGGACATTTATTCTCTGCTTTCTAATCTTGAAATGGGCGTCATTTGATACTTTACAAGGGATACCTATCCAATTCTTTCTGCATAGATGTGACAGTGGTTGCATTTTTAGTCATTTTCATAAATTAATTGATATCCTAATTTTTTTAATTTAGTTTGGATAATGCAACTTAACATTCTCTTTGGTGCATATGGTGTGTCCTATCTTTTACATCATTGACTATTATGCTAATCATTGATTTTTCCTATCATGTGAACTGGTCTTTAGCTGCTCTCTTAATTTTTTGTTGGTATTATATTGTTGTTTTACTGGTGGTGGCTTTGTCACTAGTTTTTCAGATAACGAGGCCTCTGCTATCAATAATGAACATCAATTTGTTGAAGTTATCTGTAATTAAATGGTCATAAATATTTTTGGGCATTCTTTTCACAAGGAACCTTATGACATCTAAATTGAAAAGTTCAATGATACTGCTTCCTGACCTTAAAGCATAGAATGATTTGCTTATTACTGTGGGGCCAATTAATGTTTAGAATTTAATTAATCTTTATTTATCTTTTCATTTTGCCATGCCCTATGGATTGTCAGGGAGGGTACAGTTTTTTGTGTAAGCAAGTTTACTTAACAAACAGTAAAAAAACAACAATTTTTATCCTAATCTAAACTATCTCAGTTTATAAGGTTTGGAATATACGCAATCTCCTGAAACAAAAAGAAGAAATATTTAAGGGTGATATTTATGGCTGTGTTTTGTATGTGAAGCATTGTTTCTAATTGTGAATATCATGTAGAAAAGTATCCAGAAAAGATGTTTTGGTTACTTAAGTCAGCCATCTCATGAAGATGTTAATCAGTCATTATTCCTTCTTTTCAGAAACAATAAGTGTACGGTTCAAGGAAAATGCATTGATAACATGTACTGCGCTGCATTAAGCATGAAGTGTTTGTAAAACAAACACTAAGGTATTTGAAATATCAATTTTGTACATATTTACAGGAGTTCGAAGCTGTTATGATGAAGGGAAACGAGTGGCAGAGACTCTGATGTTTGATTACCATAGGCAGCATGGCCTAGGTATAGATGGCACTGATAATCCTTTGCCACAATTTTTGTCTAAGATTACAATTTTGTTTTTAATTATTAGCTCATTTGAATTGGAAAAGCATATCATAAGAACAAGATCTGGAATGTTGAATATTGTTGTATCTTGCCACAGAAATCCGCATTGCTCGGATATTTAATACTTATGGGCCACGGATGAACATTGATGATGGTCGTGTTGTGAGCAATTTTATTGCCCAAGCACTCAGGTAGATGATTTATCTTTAATGTTTTTTTTTAAAGCAAAGGTGCGTGGTTGCCAAATAAGTTGTGCACCTTAGTTCTAGTTGCTTAGTCAGTACTAGCATTTATGAAGTTTATTGTTAATCATATCTTTCTGTCGGACATCAGATTCAATTACCTTTTTAATTCTAGCAAATTAGTCAAATGAACTTTCATGATAGTGACTTTTTGTAGGTTTATCTGAGAAGTTTCTGCCACAAATTCAATGTTTGCATATGTCAGAGTTGGTTTGAGGAGGAAACTTACTTTCACAATTTTTTGTCTATGATTCAAATTCTGATGTGGCATTGTGGAATCAATTATGTTTGTAAGCATGGAAACAATATGTGATTTGAATGCGAGTTTATCAAACAAGCAGAGATCTGTAATAAATTTGTAAGGCTGGTCTCAGAGAGGATTGTATATATGTTACTTTTCACCTATAAAGAAAGAACATGTCAGAAAAAAAATGGCCTCATGCTTCAACTGAGTAATATGGTTGAGTTACAAAATCTGGAAAGAACATTGCCTCTTATTAACAAAAATATTGATAGAAGGTTACATAATATAATGGCTCTGTAACGCCCCCTCCTAAAAGTCCCTGCGACTTCTTTTAAGGGTGAATTAATAATAAAGGTCAAGGGGCAAGTGAAAAGTTCTGTCCATTAAAGGAAAAAAGTTATATAAGGAAGACCAACCAAGGAGAAGGAAAAATAAATGAAGGGAATACATCTTTTATTATCTGATTATTACTCCTTTGGAGCATGGAACTGCAGTTCAATCTGACCTAAGGACAAAACCCCTCAAGGTCTGGAATTAGAGGATAGAATCCCTCTGAATTCCATTACTGAATTAGAGGATGAAAACCCCTGATTCAGATGTGGGGAAATCTCACCCAGAGATTGCATGCAAGTTTCATGAGTTAGACAGAATTGCTGTCAATAACTAGTGTACAGTTTTGGAGGCCTTTCAAAGACATTCCAATTAATTGTAATTCACTGCAGATTTAAAGTTAACTTATTAGCCGCTGCTGAAGATAAGTCTGAATTCTCGGAGCGGATTTCTAAATATAATATCTAATGAAGAATCAAACATTTTAACTGAAATTTCTGAATCAATTTCATCTAGAAGCAATAAATATTAATTGTTTATTTTTAAATTGAGTAGAAATTATCACAATTGTGTGCTTGGGGTTTGATATGTACGAGATTTTTCAAACAGGATATTGCAGCCTCTGCTTTTATTAAAGTTTAGTGAAATGCTTAACACCTTAAGCAAGCTCTTATGCTGTCCTATTTCTTATATAGTTTGATCTTCATGCAGAGGTGAATCATTGACAGTTCAAGCTCCAGGAACCCAAACCCGAAGCTTCTGCTATGTTTCAGATATGGTAAACTGTTTTCTGTTTCTTTTAAAGTTATTTAAATGAAATAATTTTTTAGGCATTAGACTTCCATGTTCCATTAACACTCCTAAGTTCTTTTAGCGTGATACTTTTTTAAGCATTAGACTTCCATGTTCCATTAACACATCTAATGGGCAAAAAAATTAAAAAGTAGATGTGATGTGAGATTGGTGTAAGTGATTGAGTTTAGTCAAATATGAGAAGAAGTTGTCATCAATGGATGGCATTTTCCAACCATCGTATTGACTTAATCCGTCACTTTCAATGACCTTATTACAGCCTGTCTCATTGAATTTCTGACATTACAGGTTGATGGCTTGATTCGTCTTATGGAAGGAGAACATACTGGACCTATCAACATTGGGAACCCTGGTTAACTCCTGTCTTATTAGGCACTTGATTTTTTTACAATGGCCTATTATTATATTTATATTTTTTGCTAAATTTTAATATGCATGATGCAGGAGAGTTCACAATGTTGGAACTTGCAGAAGCTGTAAAGGAGGTGTGTGTTTACTTAGTGATTACATATCTGAATTCTTCTTACAGCTTAGAAATCATACTCTAGAGTCTATTTAATGCAGTCTGAAACATGGGAATCATTAATTCACAGATTTCATTTTGAAAAATCCAAAATTAAAATTTGAATCCAAAAAGGTTTTTATGGAAAGTTAATAGCATTGCTTAGATCCATGGAAACTCATTGAGCTTAATATACCATGCAGAAATCTTATGACTGAATTCAACTGCATAAGATTTGCTATGTTTTGCTAAGCCTTGGCAGGTGTAGTGGGGAAAAGTTGAAGGTTTATTTGGGAATCTAAAACTTAGGAACTAAGGGGATTGGGTAGTTTATTATGTATGTGGACTTTAAGAGCTTCATAAAGAGAGATGGGAAAAAGAACTAAAGCATTATCCTGCTGTATTGGTATAAAATATAATAAATATTGATACGATAGAACTTCAACTTGCTTTGTTCAGATGAGAGTTGCTTTGATGTTCTTTGAGAATAGGGGTTTCAATCTATTATCGGGCATCCTTGAAAGACAGTTGGAATTGTTTGGCCACCCAAGGGGATTTGTTATTTGTTGTTGAGAATGAACTTGGCTATGCACAAGGTGTTTGGCTTTTTTGATCTAAATAGAGGCAGCCAATTCATTTTGTAAGGTTGAAAGCTACCTTTACTTGAAACTCACTGACAAATATTGAATAATTACAGTTTGAATTTTGTAAGATATAATTAATGTTATGCATGGGATCAGAGATGCTAGTCATGGAACTGCTATCCAATAGTGCTAATCATTGAAGTGTTATACAACAATCAAATTTGGCTCATTTTCCAGAAGATATCACATCGGCACTATATTTATTGCTAGAACAAAGCCTTGTTAGCTTGTGATACTTTTAGGCATAGTAGTATGTCATTCTCATGGCACTGACATGGCACAAAAGTGTAAATGTAATGAGTTACATTGATTTAAAATGGAGAAAACTCACAAAAAATAGGGGAATAAAGTACATAGAGATAATACATTAAAAAATTCCAATTATTAAAAACAATTAGTATTTTACGTAAAAGGGTCTGTGTAAGAAAATATGATTTGTCCTAAAATAGTAGGAAGTGCTATTGCCATTGAACACAACCCACTATTCTAGGGGTGACCCAATGCTTTATCCCAAACTCTCATTAGGATATAATTAAAAGAAAAGCCTTTATTATTGTTTAAAATTTTGACTAAAAAATTGATCTATTCAAACTTAAACTTGAAAAGTTAGAATGCACTAGCCTTAACCATAAACTGAAATTTTCCAATTTTCTTTTGATTTTATTTTTTCGTCTCCAAAGTGCAAAAATGAGCCAAAAAAGGAAAGGTTACAATTTTTTGTGAGAATCACATTTTGAAAAACTCAGTGCAAGAAGTTGGTTTTTACTTTTTAGGACACAACCTTGTGGGTTTGTTAACTACTTTCAACATTCACTTCTCACATTAAGAGGTGACAACTAAATGATATGTGGCTGTTATTTTGTAGAGGGTGTTTACCTCATTGGGTATTTATATCAACGTACTACGTACACAGGAAGTAAACTGAACTATATGTAATACATGGAATAGAACAATACAATATGCTTGAATCATGAGATGCTTGTATTCATTTCCAGTAAATATCACCATGTACAATCACAAAGTATTCCCGTACTATCAATCATGGAATCATTGTAATATCTCTCGACTACAAAACTGAGTACATATAACGTTCGACGGTGGTTGAGCAACCAACCGTCGTGACGTTCCATAACAACCCGCTACAACTAATCGGGACTTAATTACCCGAATGCACATGCCAAATATTTATTCCCACTACAACTATAGTTTATTGAAATATAACAATTGGTCGACTACGAACGACTACACTAAGGATATTTGACCACTTACATCATCCCCCCCACAAAATAGTCGTCTTCCAAGCGACAAGACAATAAAAATAGGAAATGATGCTGTACAAAATCTACTGAGAGGAAGGGGGAAATGAGGACGTCCTTGGATGAACTGATGACGTCGGAGTAGCAGCAGAAGAGTGTTGGTCCTTCAATCGCTTTACTTCCTCCGTGCGTATGCGAAGCTGGCGATCAGCAAGAATTTATCGTTCCCTGGCAGCTTTCACCATGTGGGCTGCCTCCATCAGCTGGCTCTTGGCTTTGTCCATCTCCAAGCTTGTGGTCACCAACTGGTCCTCCAATTTTTTGATTTTCTCATCCCACATCTGCTCTCGCTACTGAGTCTCTTCCTCCTTTTGCCTAATCTCCTCCTCCTTCTGGCAATTCCCTTCCTCCAAACTAATCACCTTGGCCTCCAAGGTGGCTATCTGGTTCGCTTGCGAACCCGTTATCTCAGCCTATTCTGCTAGCTAGGTTTGTAGATTCTTCATGGTTATGGCGGACTCCTCTTTCACCTTCTGCAACATCCGATAGGCTTCCACCTTCCCTGCTATTGCCAACTCGACAGACAATATCTGCCTCTTTACGTTGTAGAAGACATCACGAAATGTGAGCTCAATGTGATAGAGGCTTTCTATGACTCCCGCATCCCTTCCTGCCATCCTTGGTGGCTTACCTCGCCAAGTTCTGAGCATTGTTGAGGTTTCGCTTGCTGGCCAACCTTGGCTAGTGAAAATGCGAGCGAACTCTGCCTCACACCCCATCTGTACAAACCCTCTAAGTCGCTGCACCTCTTGGCCCACTAGTGGGGATTGATCGATTTTGAGGTCCTTTGAAATGTTCCCCACTTGCATCATTACTCGCCCCATGTGTTGGAGCTCCTCCACATACCTCTGCATTGTCCCCAAAGGGTCTGATGGATCCGGTTGTGATATTTCTACCACATATCTGCCAGGCTCGCTATCCTCATCATCCTCCTCGTCTGGTGCAACCTCCTCATTTGGTGCAGCTACTGTCTGCTCCTCCACTGGCTCTCCTACTACGTTCATCCCCTTTGTGGTCACTGGTGACTGCTGGTACACCTCCTCTGCCACTGGCTGCTCCTCCACTGGCTCTCTTGCTACGTCCATCCCCTCTGTCATCTTCGCCCTATCACTCTCCTGGGTCTGAATGGCTGAGCTTGCAACATCCGTATCACCAACCACCCCTTTTGGCGAATTCTCATCAGGCGTCTCGGCCACCTCCACTCTCAGGCCGTATGCCCCTAACCAATTATCAATCTGGACCACTCCTGGTGCTCGTGGTAGTGTAACAGCGTGGACTTTCTCTTGAGGTTTGATGGTTCCTGTAGTCGGCCATGAGTCGAGGTAGTCGGCCGAGAGTGTACTTGGTCGGCTGTGAGCCATAAGTAAATAAGATATTAGTTAATATTAATAATCCATGTACTTATGTATGTGTCATGTTGGTTAGTTGTCTCGGGAACAATTCCTGATGAAGTAATTAGTTATAATGAAGGGACGCGACGGTTGGTACCTTAACCACCGCCAACGTACTATATGTACTTGAGTCATGTAGTCGGGAAGGGAGATGGTTCTACTATGCTATGCTATGTTCTGTTTGGAGACATTATGATGTAATTGCCGAATATTGAATAAAGAATTATATCTATGTTCTGTGCGATTGCCATGTGATTATCATATGCTGTTAATGTTATTTTATATCTCCGTTTAGTCCGTACGTCATTGTACCTATAGTGAGTAAACATTTAGCGCTGTTGCCTAAGCGAATCCGGTAACCACCCAGACAAGGGAATGGCGTTGTGATGGGGCAGCCGACCGAAGGGCCGGTACAAGCAAATGATGATCGTGAAGACGCTCTGACGGAAGACCTCTGCAGTCTGTGGGAAATCTCGTTAAAGGACCACGTACGGAGGGAGGCTCTCAGGCGGGAGATCCCTCAGGCGGTCATTTGGGATAGATTGCGCGTCAACGAAGAGGTCGACCATTTTCTTACCAGACTGCCAAGACTGATAGCACGCCACTACATTATCTTACAGGATCTTCAGGCAGAAGAGGATCAAGAACGCCGAAGATAGAAAATCTTGCAACAGTACGAAGAACAAACCAAACGGGAAGAGGAGGAACGAGACACTAGCCAAAGACGTACCCTGGCAACCAACAATGATCACGTGAAAGACCTGTAATGCCCATACGGCCAAACAAGGACAAGATCCGAATACCATTTGGGCACGAAGCAGAGGAGGAAAGAATTCGGCGATCATTGAGAGTACAAGAGCAAGAAAACTGGCAGAAAAGATTAAGTAGAGCACATTAGAGTTTTGTGGAAGGGAGGGACGAGGAACCCTTCATCACCCTGTACGTAGAAAAATATAAAAATCGAGAAAATGAAGATGAATTGAACGGAGATCTTGAGAATAGCATGCAACGCATTTGAGAGTTGTCCATATCGGACGACGATCAAGGGCTGAGGATAGGGAGATTTGAGCCCAAGACCCCTTGGCAGAGGGAGCACTAGAGTGAGACCCAGGAAACTCAAGGTGTAGAGGACGGTGACGGAGGACGGGAAAGTGACTCGTATGTGGCCGAGAGTGCAAGTGACGAACCAGAACGTAACGGGGAAACCGGTCTAGCCGGGTCCAATATACAAGGAGGACAGCGGGGAAGGATGGTGACTCCAGAACGGCAAAAGCTGCCAAAGTTTACGAGGAATGGGTCAGAGGATCCAGTTCGACATTGCAAAACATGTGAGACAATCTGGATAGCAAGTGGAGAAGAGGACTCGGATCATTGGTTGAAAGCCTTTCCGGCGACACTCAGAGATAGCACCATGGAGATTACTCAAGAAGGCCTTTTAGGACGAATTCAAACTCTTGAGGGATGACAGTGAGATTGTAGCAGAAATCTACAGTACGAAGCAGGGAAAACACGAGAATGTGCGCACATACAATCGGTGACTGAAAGACTTGTTGGGAAAATTGGAGGTTCAACCGGCCGATGGGCTAAGAAGTGATGGTTCATTGAAGGCTTGCTTCCGTCACTGAGGAAGAAGATGAAAGTCGTGCCTCCGTCGTCGTACGCTGAAGCATACAATCGGGCGATGGATATAGAAAGTGAAAACAAAACATCCTCCCGAGGGAAAAAGAAGACGGACGACGAGGAGAGTGGACGATAGCGACGGTGAATCCAAGACCGTACAAGCACTTAGGAAAGATATGATGCAAATGATGAAAGAATTGAAGGCCGACAAAGAGAGTACGAGGGAAGCACGAGAACTATGGTGTATAGACTGCAATGGGGAAGGTCACATGAAGGCGAACTGTCCGAAGAAGTTATTCTGCGATAGCTACCGAGTGATGGGACATTCCGTCAAGGAATGCCCATAGAATTTAAAAGCCAAAAGTGCACAAGTACTCTTCGCTCAAGGAGAACTGTCGACACCGCCGAACACCCCACCAAAGCCCCAGTACAATAGCAATGCATCCCCTGGAGGTTACCAGAGCAACAGGAGTCCGAGGAACAGAATACAGTACGACGGTAAAGGACGACCCATGATCCAATGCCGAAAGTGCAACGAATGGGGTCACTTTGCCAAGGATTGCCAGAACGGCCAAGGTTCGAGAGGAAGATTGTGTAAGTGGTGTGGACCAGGCGACCATGAAGATAGTGAATGCCCCAAGCAGAAGGGTATCCATATGCTGGAAGTAGAAGAACAAGAGGTACTGGCGATCACCAGAGCACAAGCAAAGAAGGCAACCTACCCAGATCCACGTACGAAAAAACAAAGGATGAAGGAAGCAAAAGCCGAAGTGGAACTGGCTATGGCGAAGGAGAACAAAACATCTTTGGAGAAGCCAGAGACCTCTTGACGGTTGGAGGCGGAAATGAACATCGTACGGCAGGTATTGCAGACCACCATACCAATCAAAGTAACTGACCTTCTCCAGACATTGCTGCAGTTGGGACTGGCAATGACAAACGTCCTTGGGGATGTCAAGCAATCGCAAGTGGAGGACTGAAGGCAAGAATTAGTACCAGATTCACCACCATACGGTGAATAAACCATTGATCCCGTACTACTCACGGCGAACATCAGGAAGATGCCGGCGGTTGTGCAGATGGAGATCGGAGGGAATATCTTGACAAATACTATCGTCGACGGAGGATCAGGAGTCAACGTACTGCCCGAAGACACATGGAAGAGCCTAGGGAAGCCTACACTCTGGCCATCGACATTCCAACTCGTCGGTGCCGATCAACATGGTATCAAGCCGTTGGGGATGCTGATGGCACAGAAGGTGATGATCGGGACACAACAGTTTTTGCTAAATTTTGTCGTCATCCCATTACAGAGGAAAGCGTATGATGCACTACTTGGGAGAGGATGGCTGATAGATGCCAAGGCAAATCATAATTGGAAGAGAAACACACTCTCAATCGAGAACAACGGGCAAAAGTATGTCATCGACTTGAAGAACCAGGCCGTGAGCGAAGAATTGGCTTCCTCAGGATTAGAATCGGACGAAGGGGAATCAGATGTTGACGAAGGAAGGAAGACAATGGAACCGATCGCCGAGGGCGTACTGGAACTTGAGAGTTATTCAGAGGATGAGACAAGCTCACTGAATGGCTTATTTCATTGGCAGATGGAAGACTATGAAGTGTTCCACCAAGAGTGTAACATGCTACAGATTGGGGAAATTGAGGAAGAAGAAAGAATATCAAAATCGAACGATACACCAGCCCACAAATCGGAACAGGTACGAGATAGAAAAATTGTGTTGGAGCCAAAAAACTGGAAAAATAAAGTAGAGGAATTAGAAAATGTTAAAGATGTAGAGAGAAGAAAAGAGACGGAGGAGAGGGAGAAACTGGTACGCTAGAAGGAGAAGACAAGTCCGTACGGAGCTCGTACGACAAACAAGAGCCATAGGTCCGTACGCCACAGTGAGAAGTCGTACGCCAAAAATAGGAAGTCATATGCCAGGAGTCCATATGTCCAATACACAAGGAACCTGTATGGCAAATACAAAAATTCGTACGATCACTACAAAAATCCGTACGACTAATGCAAAAATCCGTACGTTGGGAGCAATTATCCGTATGGTTGAGAGAGAAGGGATCCATACATTGGAGGAATGAAACCGTACAAAAGAGGAGATTGGTACGCTAGAAGAAGTCCGTACGGCAGGGAGAAGACAAAACTGGTACGACACTTGCAAAATCCGTATGCCAGAGGAAGAAGTCCATATGCCAGAAGGAGAAGCCCGTACGGTAGAGAGAAGACAAAGTTGGTACGACACTTGCCAAATCCGTACGCTAGAAGGAGAAGTCCGTACGGTGAAGAGAAGACAGAGCTAGCATGGTGCTTGCCAAATCCTTACGCCAAAGACAAAAACCCGTATGCCACACTAAGGAGATCACCGCATGCCAGACTCAAAAATCCGTACGTCAAACCCGAGAGTCCATACGCCAAGCTCAAAAGCTCGTACGCTGGAGACAGTTAGCCGTATGGCTAAACCAGGAAGGATCTGTACGTTGCAAAGAGAAAACCGTACGGCAAAACAAGAAATCCGTACGCCTAAACAGGAAACCCTTACGGGTGGTGGGAAGAACCGTACGACTGAATCAAAAGGAATTCATACGGTTGAAAAGGGTCATACGCATGAGGGAGCAGAAGTCTGTATGTGTGAGTTGGAGGAGGTCAATACGGGTCAAACGAAGCACGTCTGTACCAAGCATCGATCTGAAGAAAGTGAAGTCTCAGAAAAACAATGCAAAATCTGTATTTTTTGACTGGTGTCTCTTAGAAATTCATGAAAATGAGGTGTCGAATGGAGTTCTGTGTGGTTTTAGAAGTGTTAAATTGGCCTTGGACCTCGGACCCCGCGAGGGGCGTTGCCCCTCGACCCCGCTGGGGGCGCTGCCCCCAAACCCTCGCGAGGGGTGTTGCCGCTCGACCCCACTGGGGGCGGTGCCTGCAGACCCCCATCAGATTTATTGGAATTGCCAAATTGCAGTGCCACCAGCCATCATGGTAGAGGAGCAATTGGCTGCCGAGCAGATGCGAGTTGCAGCTCTCGAGGAGAAATTGGCGGAGAGAGATGGAGTATTGGGTGAGAGTGACAATCGGTTGGCAAAGAAGGATCAGCTGACATTCTTGGTTTTCAGTCGTCTGGAAGATGACTACTTTGTGGGGGGGATGATGTAGTCGGCCATGAGTCGAGGTAGTTGACCGAGAGTGTACTTGGTCGGCTGTGAGCCATAAGTAAATAAGATATTAGTTAATATTAATAATTCATGTACTTATGTACGTGTCATGTTGGTTAGTTGTCTCAGGAACAGTTCCTGATGAATTAATTAGTTATAATGAAGGGACGCGACGGTTGGTACCTTAACCACCGCCAATGTACTATATGTACTTGAGTCATGTAGTCGAGAAGGGAGATGGTTCTACTATGCTATGCTATGTTCTGTCTGGAGACATTATGATGTAATTGCCGAATACTGAATAAAGAATTATATCTATGTTCTGTGCGATTGCCATGTGATTATCATATGCTGTTAATGTTATTTTATATCTCCGTTTACTCCATACGTCATTGTACCCATAGCAAGTAAACAGTTCCCCAAGTCCCTGAGGCCTCTGGCGGCTCGGTTGGAACTATTGGTGATGTCCCTGGCAGGCCCTCCATTGCCAATCCTGGCACTGTCTCTATTGAAACTGCTGACTTTGCCGACTCTGCCGACCCTGGCAGTGTATCTGTGAATCTTGGCGGTGGTACTGTATCGCCTGAGGCTGCCGAACTCGAGGATATGGTGGTCACTTCTGCTAATGGTGCCCATCCTAGCAATGCGCCAGGTACTGAGGCTGCCACTCTTAATGTTCGTCCGTCGCCGGACGATGATGCTGGTAGGGTGAAAGTGACAGTTGGCGAACTCTCCTAACTCACTGGTGGTGTTGGCAAGGTGAACCCTGCTGGCAGAAAATGGGGTATTACTGCTTCCGCTACTTCCAGTCTGGTTTGCGCCGCTACAACCACATATACTTCCTCGTCCTCTGACGAACTCCCAACTAATGTCGAAGAAGATAATTGTGCTCCCCTTCTCCTTCTTCCCCACTTTGTGCCGATGCTTCTTCTTCTACGGATGCTTCTCGACATTTCCTCTTTTTTCTTGCCATAGAGCCTTCGCCAACCTGCTTGAGCTCTAGTACGGTCTAGTAGAATATTGTTGGCAACCTTGGATCTAGATGTTTGAGGGGCTGCAGCCGACCCCACCGACCTTCTAGAACCTGTGTGGATTGCATCTAGGAGCAAGGCAATCGTGTGTTGCGTCATATAAAATGCCTTGTGTGGCTGCACTAAGAATTCCCTCATCCGTTCTGAGAGCAACCGTCCCCAGTTGTATACCCTGCCCACATTGAGCCCTACCATGTAATCCACCATCCAAATGGCGATATCTGATGCTCGGCTGGCTGCTGTCAATTGACATTTTACTAAATCTAGCAAGTAGTTCCATTTGACATTTGCCAAGTAGCTCTTGCGAAGCCCTCGATTGCCAGCATTCCATATGGTGTCTTTCTCCTCGGCTGTCAAATCGTTCCAGCAAACCTATTGAATAAGAATTACTTTGTGCTTCTGACTCATTTTTCTCGGCTTGTTGACTCGTGCTCTTGTGGCTGGAATGCCAAATACCCTCTCAAAGTCCTGTGCCCAGAAGGAAACTGTAACCGGGCAACCCCTGTAGTCTATGATGGACCTGTGCGAATGTTGGCAGTAATTATCTACTATGGCCTTCAGCCAGGGCTCAAAGTCATGGGCATTAAAGTATGTACCAACACTGCCTTGTATACACGAGCATGTTTCAAAGCAGTCTTTAGTGTATGATCGTCGGCTGTACTCCTCCACCATTGCTTGCACTCATTGCCAGTCAAGCTCTCCCAGGTCATGGCGTCCGTATCAGTGTCCATTCTCTTCTTTCCTACGTACAACGCTTCTTCCTGGCCGTGCTACAAGTCTCTTGCTAGTCCGTACGGTGTGACTTTCTATGCTTTTGTCTGGCTGTACGATGCACCTCACTAGGTTTCTCTCAAATCGTACAATGAAACCCTTGCCAAGCTGTACGTTGGAATTGCCTGGTTGTATGAATTCTCTTGTCCTCCTGTTAGGCCGTACGATGCAATATTTTGTGTTACTACCAAGCCGTACGATGTGGCTTCTTATGCGTTTGCCTGACCGTACGATGGAGCCTATGCCAAGCTGTACGATGCTGTTTCCTCTACTGCCAAGTCGTACGATTTTGTTTTTTGCCTTATTGCCAGGGTCGTACGTTTTCCTTCCTTGTGCTAGGTCGTACGGTTTCTTTCCTTGTGTTATGTTGTACGACTTCCTTCCTTGTGCCAGGGCGTACGAACTCCTTGATGTTGCTTGATCGTACGACGTGATCCCCTCTCAATCCGTACCTTGTTCGGTCGTACGGGCCTTCATGCTCCTTCCTTAAGTCGTACGCCTTGCTCTGCTATCTTCTTGCCAGGTCGTACGACGTATCCTCCTGTCTTGTTGTTAATTTGTATGGTGTAACTTTCTTTCCCTTCGCCAGGTTGCACGCTGTGGTCTCTTCCTCGTACGTGCTTCCTTACCCTTTTACGTGTTTGCTCGTGTTTTGCCTTGCCAAGTCCAAGTCGTGTTGTGCCTTCTCTTTCTCCTTCCAGCTGTACAGTCAAACTTTCATCAGGCCGTACGATGTACGGATTATGCCTCAACCTTCTTTGCCACGGTTTCTTTTTCGCCAATCTCTCCTGCTTGTTATTCCGTACGATTCTAGCGGTCCATCCTTTTATAGTGAATTTCTTTATTTTGAGTTTTCGCCGAACTTTTCCCTTGGCGATTTTTTTGAATGGCTCTATTATATAATTTTTAATTTTTCGCCGAACTTTTTCCTGCCGAACTTTATTTTCTTGCCGAAGTGTATTTTCCTGCCGAACTTTATTTCCCTTGGTGATTTTCTTAAATGGTCGTGTCTTCTTGCTGGCTCGGACTTGACGAAATTTCGTTTTCTTTATTTTAATTGGCCATTTCATTTGTAATTTTTTGAAATTTCTTTCGCTCAATTTTTAATTCTTTTAATTTCTCTTTCATCTTATTCATATTTTCTCTCTCCTCTCTCTTCACTTTTTGCTTTTCATTTTTTCCTTCGCTTCTTATTTTCTTTTTCTTCTCACCTTTCTCCTCTTTTCTCTCTCCTCTCTCTTCATCTTCTCTCTTTATCTTCGTTCTCCCTGCTTTGTCACCTAACTTCACCTTTAATTCAGATGCATAATACCATTTACATGTGTGCGGAAATCTTTTATAACATTCCTCTTCACAACAAGTCCCTATGTATTTTACGTCAAACCATTTATCAAGCAAAGGAGTGGGACCAGTACCTTTATAGCTACTGTCGACATACCTTCCTCCATATTGCCGGTACCACGTAACATCTTCACCTTCTACTGTCGAGGGTTCGGCTGGATTGGGTATTACTTTCCAGATTCCATCCTTTGTTGCTATTTTCCTTACCCTCGGCACCTTCCTTCTCTCTCTTCTCATTAGTTTAAGTATTTCTTCTATGTACCTGTCCACATGTGATATGAATTTATCCTCTGTCATGACCACTGTTTTTAAACAAGGGGCCGTCTTTTCGAAGTATGCCTCCCATTGTTCATCGTCCCATTCATCCTTTTCTTCGTCATTATCTTCAGGTTGGGGTTCTCTTGCCGCTTGTTCTTCCTTCTCCTTCTATGCCTCTTCATCCATTTCTTTTGCTAGGTACCCCTTCCGTATGCCTTCGTATGGGGAGACGTAACAACAGTGTCCACCCATTCGTTGCCAGAGCGCCGATGTCCCGAACACTGCATTGGTCAGGTGTTTGTGTATCTGTGGCACTGCAATTCCTTCCACTTTCTTTTCCACTAGTCTCTCTTCCATAATCTGGTTCTTGCCTGATTCCGTCCAGGCTCCCTCTGCTGCGTCCAGGCTCCCTCTGCTGCATACCCGGGGCCCCCCAAGCCCCATTCTTGCTCCCTTGGTGCCTCCATCTACACAGGCCAATCTTCCTTGGTGGCATAGCTGAGCATATTGATGGCTATTGTGTGTTTCTCTTCCTTTCTCTCCTGGTATACTTTCAGCTTTGATCCGTTGATTGCATTAGGCAGGAATGATCCATCCAAGTTCTCCAATTTTATAGAGCCATTGTCGTATACTTCTCTGATCTTAAACGGTCCTAACCACCGTACTTTGAACTTCTTGGGCTTGATCTCGTTACGGCCGTTATATTTCAAAACTAATTGTCCTGGCCGAAAGTTCATTCGCCGAAGGTGTTTGTCGTGCCAGTGCTTCCTTCTCCGTTGCATATTTTCCGTGACCCACTGTGCCATTACTCTCCGCTCGTCCAGTTTGTTGAGTTCGTACAGCCGTTCCTTCAAACTCTCTGTATCTCCTAACCGGTTCTCCATGGCTATCCATAGGCTGGGTACCATGTATTCCATTGGTACCATTGCTTCCTGGCCATACATCAACTGGAAAGGTGTGTGTCCTGTTGTCACTTTATACGTCGTACGGTACGCCCATAGGATAGCTGGTAGCCGCTCTTCCCAATCAGCGTCCTCTACCCCACATGATTTGTGAATGATTGACACTAACACCTTATTTGTAGACTCTGCTTGACCATTGGCTCGTGGGTAGTACGAGCTTGATAGGTTGTGAAATATCCGGAACTCCATCATGATCAGACGGATGACGTGGTTCACAAAGTGTCCTCGATCACTCGTAACTTGGATTGGGATCCCATACCGTGTCACTATTTGTTCATAGATGAATCTGGCTGTGCTCTGGGTTGTGTTATTTGGCAATATTCGTGCTTCGGCCCACTTCGTGAGATATTCTGTTGCCACCACAATGTATCGGCACCGGTGTAGGTGACTCACTTTTAGTGGTCCAATAAAGTCCAATCCCCATCGTTCAAACAACTCCTGTGGTTGGGATGGATAGAGTGGCATAAAATCCCGCTTCAGAGGTTTTCCTACCCTCTGGCAGGTATCACATCCTAACACCCACTCGTGCGTTTGTGTGCATCGTTGGCCACCATAGTCCTGCCAGAAGAATTTTCTCGCCGTAGCATCCGACCCCATATGTCCGCCAGCCAGACCCTCGTGTGCTTCCTTCAGTACCCCTAGTATTTCTTCTTCTATGACACATCTTCGGAGGATCTGGTCAGACCCCATCTTGTATAGCAAGCCATTAATTAGCTGAAATGTCTTGCTCTTCAATACGAGCTTCCTCCTCTCCGCCGGTGCCATTTCCTTTGGAAATATGGATGTGGACAAGTATTCTCCGATCTTTTCATACCATGACGGGAGTACTGCAATTTGAAATAGGTGCGCATCGAGAAAATCTTCGTTCACTCCTTCTGCAGGTTCGCTCGACCGTATCCTTGACAACTGGTCGGCGATCACGTGGCTCTTCCCCGGTCGCACTATGATAGTGAATGTGAACTCCTGAAGCAATAGCAGCCACCTACTCACTCTTCCTTGGATTATAGGCTTGTTCACCAAATACATTAGGGCTTGATGGTCCACATAGAAGGTGAATGGCGTAGCCAACAAATAATGCCTAAATTTTTGTACAGAGTACACCATCCCTAGTGCTTCGCGCTCATTCGTACTATAGTTCTTCTCTACCTTTGAGAGTAGCCTACTGGCAAAGAATATTGGGTGGTCTAGCCCGTGTGCTTCGACTTGTGCGAGTGTTGCTCCAATGGCGAAGTTTGAGGCATCCACATGTACGTGGAATTCCTTGTCCCAGTCCGGGTACGCCAGGATGGGTGAATTGATTAGCCGATCCTTCAATTCCTTGAATGCTTTTTCTTGTTCTTCTGTCCATATGAAAGGTTGTCCCTTCCTTGTCAATAAGTCGAGATGGTACGATACTTGTGCAAAATTCTTGATGAACCTCCGATAGTACCCGACATGGCTGAGAAAGGACTTCACACCTGTAACATTTTCCGGAGCCTCCATCTGTACAATGACTCTTATTTTGTCAGGATCGGTCTTTAACTCGGCTTTGCACACAATATGGCCCAGTAACTTCCCTTGTGGCACCATGAACTTGCATTTCTTTGGGTTTAGAGCGAGGCGTGCTACTTTGCACCTCTCCATGCATTCTCCAAGAGCCTTGAGATGTTTTTCCTTGTCACTGAAAATGGACCAGTCATCTAGGAATGCCCTAAAATTGCCTATTGACATCTTGTCAAATATGTGCAAAACTATTCTCTGAAATGTGGCCGGTGCATTACACAACCCAAATGGCATCCAGTTGTATGTGTACACCCCATCCTCGACCACAAAAGTTGTCTTCATCTTGTCTTCTTCAGCAATGCAAATTTGGTTATATCCTGAGAACCCGTCCAAGAACGAGTACATTTCATGCCTAGCGACCTCCTCCAAGATGGTGTCGGTGAAGGGGATTGGAAACAGGTCCTTGACAGTTACTGTGTTCAAACACTGGAAGTCGACACATATCTGGATTTGCTCTGATTCTTTCTTCAAGGAAATGACAATCGGTGACACCCACTTGCTGACATTCACTTTGAAAATGATGCTCACCTCCAACATCTTCTCGATCTCTTCTTGTACCTTCGCAACATAGTTCTTATTCATCCTAGAGGGTCTCTTCCGTACGGGTTGGGCTCCTGGTACGAGCAGAATCCTATGCACTTACAACTCCGGTGGTATGCCTTTCACATCCTTGTACGTCTAGGCGAAGGTGTCCTTGTAATCCATGAATATTTTAAATGCTGCCGCCTTTAGTACGGGGTCCCAGTCATCACCAACGAGAATCTCCCTAGGCTTCTCTTGTTCCCCAAGATTCACCCTTTTGAGTGTCGGTTCCTCGTACTTGATGAGTTTGTCTTGTTCAAGCTTATGAGCTGGCGTCTCGTCTAATTCTGCCGTACCTTCCTTATACTCGCCGTACTCTAGCGGGTATGTCTCACTGGCCAAGCCCTTATCTTCGCCTTCTTCCCCTTCCTTGATTTGCAACATGTTGCAATCCGGGTGGAAAACTTCATAATCCTCCATCTGCCAGTGAAATAACCCGTTCAGTGAACTGGTTTCATCTTCCGAACAACTTCCAATTTCCAGTACGCCTTCCTCGTTTGGCTCCATTGTCCTCCTTTCTTCATCGACATCCGATCCTTTGTCAAATTCCGATTTTGAAGACGCCAAGTCCTCACTGATCGCCTGATTCTTTAAATCAATAATATACTTCTTCCCATGGCTCTCGATCGAGAGGGTATTCTTCTTCCAGTTATGGTTTGCCTTGGTGGCAATCAGCCATCCCCATCCCAGTAGTGCATCGTACGCTTTTCTCTCTAGTGGGATGATGACAAAATTCAATAGGAATTGTTGCGTACCTATCACCAGTTTCTGTGCCATTAGAGTACCGACCGGTTTGATATTATGTTGATCGGCGCCAACTAGTTGGAATGTCAGCGGCCAGAGTGTGGGCTTCCCGAGGCTCTTCCATGTATCCTCAGGTAGTTCGTTAACTCCCGATCCTCCGTCGATGATGGTATTAGAGAGTTTCATCCCTAGGATTTCCATCTGTACGACAACCGGTTTCCTCCCGCCACTTATTGCGAGTAGCGTTGGATCCGTGGTTTCTCCTGTCGGTTCTATAGTGTCTTCACTCGGACCCATCTGAGTATTGTCTGTCATGATATTTGTGAGTGCTACCCTTAGTTGCGGCATGGTTTTTGTAGAAGGTTTGTTACCTTGACTAGTACAGTTGTGTGAAGCACTTGCCGTACGATGTTCTTTTCCAACTCTGACTACAACAACATATTAGCCGCTTTGGAAGTTCTCCGTTCATTTGCCATTGCTTCTTCCACTTCTGCTTTGGCTTCAGAGTCTTTCTTTCTTCGTACAAGGGTCCGAATAGTTGGCCTTCTTCGTCTATGCCCTTGTAAGTGCCAAGACTTCTTTGTCAGCTACTTCCAGTATGTCGATACCTTTCTGCTTCGGGCAGTCAGTGTCTTCTTGATCGCCCAAACCGCACCACTTGCACAGCTTCCCCCCTGTGCCTTGGCCGTTCTAGCATTCCCTCGCAAAGTGACCCCATTCATTACATCTCCGACACTGGATCATGGGCCGGCCTTTGCTGTCATATTAAATTTCGCTTCTTGGCGTATTATTTCTCCGATTGTTGTGATAGCCGCCAGGGAATGCGTTGTTATTCTTATGTTTAGGTGGTGTGGTCGGAGGGGTGGATTGTTTCCCGTGTGAAGAACACTTGCGCACTCCGTGTTTTCAAATTGTATGAGCACTCTTTGACAGAGTGTCCCATAACCTGGCAGATGTCACAAAACATTTTCTTCAGACAGTTCGCCCTCGTATGGCCTTCCATTTTGCATTTCGTACACCATAGTTCGGTCGCTTCCTTAGACCCTTCTTTGTCTGCTTTTAGTTCCTTCATCATTCTCAACTTGTCACGACGAAGAGCTTGTACGGTTTTTGATTCATCCTCGCTCTCCCCCGCGCTTTCTTCATCATCATGCTTCTTCCCTCTAGAGGATGTCTTGTTCTCGCTTTCAATATCCATCGCACGGTTGTACGCTTCAGTGTACGAGGATGGAGGTACCACCTTCATGTTCTTACGTAGCGAGGGAAGAAGCCCTTCAATAAACCATCTCTTTTTTAAGCCATCTGTTGGCAGTGACTCCAGTTTCCCCAGCAGGTCTTTTAGTTTCCGGTTGTAGGTTTGTACACTCTCGTGCTTCCCTTGTTTGGTGTTATAAATCTCGGCCACAATTTCACTATCGTCCCTCAAAAGTTTGAATTCATCTTGAAATGCCTGCTTCAGTACCCTCCACGAAGCTTTCTATGTTTGGTCCAACTCCGAGTACCAGTCGATGGCACTGTCTCTGAGTGTCGCCGGAAATGCTTTCAGCTAGTTATCCGGGTCATCTTCTCCACTCGCTATCCAAATTGTCTCACACGTCTTGCAGTGTCGTACTGGATCCTCTAACCCATTCCCCGTAAACTTCGGCAACTTTTGCCGTTCTGGAGTCACCATCCTGCCCCTCTGTCCTTGTGTATTGAACCCGACTAGACCGGTTTCCCCATTACATTCCGGTGCATCACTTGCACTTTCGACCACATACGAGTCACTCTTCCGTCCTCCATCAGCGTCCTCTACACCTTGGGTTTCTTGGGCTCTACTCCGGTGCTCCCTCTGCCAAGGGGTTTTGGGCTCAGATCTCCCTGTCCTCAGCCCTTCGTCATCGTCCGATATGGACAACTCCCGAATTCGTTGGATGCTGTTCTCAAGTTCACCACTCAATTCATCTTCATTTTCTCGATTTTTATATTTTTCTACGTACGGGGTGACGAATGGTTCCTCGTCCCTCCCTTCCACAAAACTCTAATGTGCTCTATTTAATCTTTGCCGCCAGTTTTCTTGCTCTTGTACTCTCAATGATCGCCAAATTCTTTCCTCCTCCGCTTCGTGCCCGAATGGTATTCGGTTCTTGTCCTTGTTCGGCAGTACGGGCATTACAGGTCTTTCACACGATCATTGTTGGTTGCTAGAGGTATGTCTTCGGCTAGTGTCTCGTTCCTCCTCTTCCCGTTTGGTTCGTTCTTCATACCGCTGTAAGATTTGCTGCCTTCGGCGTTCCTGTTCCTCTTCCGCCCGAAGGTCTTGTAGGATGATAGAGTGGCAGGCCAACAATCTTGGCATGCAGTGGAGAAGGTGATCAACCTTGTCGTTCATTTCGAGTCGATCCCAAACTACTGCCTCAGGGATTTCTCGCCTGAGGGCTTGCCTCCGTACGTGATCTCGTAGGGATATGTTCCAGAGATTTGTCAAATCTTGTGTCAAGTTGTCCTCTCTTTCTTCATTCGTTACTATGGGTTCCTCCGCCGGTCGGCCCATTATGCTGCCATTGTAACGAGTGCTTCCTTGGTCCGCTTAGGCAACGGCGCCAAATGTTTACTTCACTGGGTATTTATATCAACGTACTACTTACACAGGAAGTAAACTGAACTATATGCAATACATAGAATAGAACAATACAATATGCTTGAATCATGAGATGCTTGTATTCATTTCCAATAAATATCACCATGTACAATCACAAAGTATTCCCGTACTATCAATCATGGAATCATCGTAATATCTCCCGACTACAAAACTGAGTACATATAACGTTCGGCGGTGGTTGAGTAACCAATTGTCGTGACGTTCCATAACAACCCGCTACAACTAATCGGGACTTAATTACTCGAATGCATATGCCAAATATTTATTCCCACTACAACTATAGTTTATTGAAATATAACAACTGGCCGACTACGACCGACTACACTGAGGATATTTGACCACTTACAGAGGGTTCTCTCCTTTGCATTGGTATTTGTAATTCCAAGCTTTAGTTTTATTGAATGTAAATGCTATGTCAAACGAAAGAAAATTTTCTGAAAGCAATTTGTTCTTTAGTTGTACTACATACTGAAGCACATTTTCTATTCATAATTCATAAACAATTGTATAATAGTTCTAACAAAAAAAATGGTATCTTCAACATAGCTGTGGAATATGCATGACTTCTCACATTCTCACCAAGGGCAGTTTGCAGATCCCTAAGTATGCAGAATACCCTCATTAAGTCCAATGGTATGTCACTGAAGGGGAATCAATAACTACCTCATCAATAGCAAATAATCTTACACATCAATGGAATAGATTTTTAATTTTTTTTTTTGGGGAAATGTGTACAAACTTTAGCTCCAGCAGAGCATCAGTTCAAAAAAGAGATTGTGACCAACATGCAGCAGCTCACAAAAAGCTAGCAAAAGACCAGATATTACATCATGATCCAGCAACTGTACCAATATATAAAGCACTGCTAGAAGGAAATGAACTAATAGACAAAAACACCAATGGAGCAGACTTATATTTGCTTTCCTTTTTATTTGCTCTATGCTTCCTCTTTCATATCAATTTTGTTGATCAACTCTTGAACTTGAGTTTCAAGAGTCCTAGTGCTAAATTCAATACATTCCTTAATCCACCACTTTTGACAGGAAGTTCTTGAAATGGAGTTGAAGTATCATCAACATTATCACCATCTAAGGAACTATCCGCTGGTCCCTACAGAGGCCCAGCAAATTTAGGTACACCCATCAGTAAGGAAATGTTTTGGTCAACTAACTTGTCATATTGAGAAATTTCATGTTCACATCTGTTGGGGTAAAATAGGTAGGAATACTGGACTCATTGAAGTCAACATCATGGAGGGGCCACCCATAGGACCATAGTTTTAAGTCTTGAACATTTGCATCCCACCTTTACACAATGTCCTTTTCTTTGCTAAGCTTGATTGGAAAAGGGGTTCCTTCTGCAAGTTTCTTTACTTCATTTGGACTTTTGTCAACCTAGTAACTAACTTGCGATGAGATCAATGAAAGAATGAGTTCTTGGAGAAGCCAGATTTTCTCTTTCAAATACTTCCTTATAATAAGATCATAAGAACCATATAATTTCAGTTGAAAACATTAGCCACATTCTAACAAAGAATTTAGAAAGCTTAACTTTATTTGAAATGGAGCCAATAAAACATACCACCAATCAATTTTATTGACAACAAGAGACTCCCAGACTGAGCAAAATAACAATAAAAGAACGTGTGAATGACAAACTCAATCTTACCATAGACAACATACCTAGTGGTAATAGACCACACAAAGACTCCTTGGTAAAGCAACAACCATCTAAAAAAAGCTTTCTTAGGTTCTCAACAGAAAGATCAGAACTTTTAACCTTTTTACCAAACAGTTGATTGCATCAAGACAACCCCACAGTGAATTGAGTTTATTGAGCATGTCATTTGAATCTGAAAGGAGAGAGTATATATATTTAGAAGAAGCTACCAAACAATTGCGTCCTCCAACCCACTTACATTTTTCCAAATGTCATCACCCCTATCAGTTTCCATTTCAATGGGGGAGTTTCCAATAGTATTTTGGATCAATATCTTCTTGTCTGAAGATCTGGAAGGAAGTTTAGATCTCTAAGATGCTCCAAAGGGAGAGGGCCATTCACACCTCAAATATTCTCAAACTTATCAATACATTTGGAGGCCCAAAATTTTGCAGAGCATCCTCTTACAAGAGCCAAGGGTTTGTCTTTACATTTCAAATTCCATCAAATGGATCTTTCAATATGAGCATATCCCTTTGCAAGAAATCCATAATGCCCTTTAGTAGAGTTCTTAACTAACTCCCAGGCCTTCCAAATTGAACCAAATATAGCAGAGCCCCTAAGGCTGACTTTGAATGAACCAAACAAAATATCCCTAGTACACAAACTCTTCCAACTAGGTTTACCTTTGGGGTTGGGTAAAAGACACATTGTTTGGAAGAATCAGTCCTTTCACAAGTGGGATAAAGTATAAACAAGCTATCTCTGAGAATCTTGTGTATAGTGTTGGTAACTTGGTTACAATAACAAAAAGATCATGAGCAAGGGGCAACCCTGCCTAATAGACCTTGGGAGGATGATTTGGCTAAGAGAACTCCCCATTTACACTAACCTTGGCAAAAGCATCTTTGAAAGCACTTAACATATCTCCAAAATGGAATTCCCCATTTATACTAATCTGGGCAGAAGCATCCTTGAAAGCACCTTAACATATTTTCAAAATGTTTCCCTATTCAATCCTATCATATGCTATCTGAAAATCAATTAAGGCCTTGCGGGCATTCTAATCAAAGTTTATAGGTCACTCCATTCCTTCCCAACTAGATAACATATTTTCTAAAATATATCTTTCTTTCACAAAGCCAATTTGAGAGGGAGAAATGATTTCAGACAACACCTCCTTAACTCTTAGAATTCAGTTGGATTTTCCATGTGCCTTTTGATTTTAGTCAATTAATTACAACAGTGATCTCCAAGGAGATTATATCATCTTGTTTATTTGAAAGGCAGAATTCTTGAAGTGGCTTTGCTAGCTTTTTTCCTTCTTTACCTTTGTCTTCTGAGGTAAAAGTAAATTGATAGAAGTCATAAAAAACACTGATGATGTTCATCATTAACCAATACTCCTACATTAATGGCAGAACAACAACTTTCTCTGAGCTGTCAATTTTGGAAACCAATTGATTAACAGCAAAAGACAAGTTCCAAAATTGGTTAAACCTATTTTACAAGATTGGTCCTGTGGATGAGAAACATCCATCTTAAATAATCCATTGAATCTCTGAGGAGAGAGAGGAATGAAGGAAACGTGAAGAATATGGAAGGACTTGCACCACATTATTGTTAGCAATAGGAGAAATCCCAAAAGAACTACTGTCAAGGTAGAATATCTCGAGTCTCTAGAATAGCTTTTTGCCCCTTTCTTAGAAATTACCCAGTAAACCAAACCCCTTTACTGTCGGCTCTACAACCTAACAGAGGATGAATTACATTCTTCTTTCTCTACCTTTCCAATCAAATCTACACCCTTAAACAGCCATGGAATGTCAAACAAATGATTTGCCATCCGATTCCATAAATTGGCCCTATCTCTATAGTCATCAGTAGCATATATGGAACATAAGTCAGGTTTTACCATTGATTCCAAGGGAAATCCAAACAATTATGTTTTAGGGGGGATATCTAGAATTCACAACCAAGTTATAGCACTGAGAATTCAGGAGTACAGCAGCACTATCTTTACCTTTACAATGTTATTTAATAACCTTGAGTGCACAATCCAAGCTAAAACCTACAAATTTAACCTCTTGTAATAGTAGAAACTTGAGGGCCTGTCTAGATTTGCAAAAGGACTGACCACAAACCTCCTATCTTAGGCTTCCACCCCCCTAACATTCCAACTTGCAATCCTCGTCAAAACAAAAACAATTAAGTGAAGGGGAGATGCCTCCCCCTCTACACAACTTTTCAAAGCAGGTTGGGAGGGCGGTTTAGCTTTTATTTACAGCATTTCGCCTAGATGGACCTCCTCCCAAACTACTATTTATATCTTTTCAATCTAACCCAGACTAAGCATTAATGATACTCTAAATAGGGCTCCTCCCATCAGACTCACCTGCACCTTTTGTCTTTTTGAATATGTACTTTTAAGGGATTCTCTATTTCCTTTGGGAACAACAGGGATATCCAATCCAGTCACTCCTATATCTTGGTCAGTTGGGGAGGGCCATAGAGGAATCAAAAGCTAAATAATCTTACACATTGATATGTGTTGATAATTAACCTTGTCAATCCTCAAATGATTGCACAACTTCATCGAATAGCTACCAATTCATTGCAGCTAAGCAATGCCCAATGACGCGCTTTAAGAAAGTCCTAAATAGCAATTGTGTATTGAAAAAAACAAAAATTGTAAACCTATTGATCCCTGCAAGTAGCCTTGTGAATTTTACAAAACATTCGACGTCTTGCAACAGTTTCCGATCAATACATTGTGGATTTCTCAAATTCAGTGGGGCAGGGTGAAGTACCTGAACATAGGAAGACACATTATTCCTACATCTTATGGGTTTGGATGTTGATTTCTTGTAGCATATCTTTACTCCTTACAGGAAACCATACAAAATATATAATGATTCTGAAATCTAATTTTTTGTCTTGTTCGTGTGAGTGGAGGCATCCACGAGAGAGATTATACAACATATTTCTATATACTGTGTTCTCCTAGGTTCAAATTTGTGATTTAGAGTTGCAGTCTTCTAAAGTTATGTGAAGAAAAACTATTTCTGTAGCCGGCTAAATATTATTATCACAGATAAGCACACTTCGTACAGACATGTGCATTCTCCTCTTTAACCTTGATCCTTTTAATGATGGAGTTATACCTTAACAATAAAAACTTAAAAATTGTAATAATTAGTCAGGCGATTTTATTAAAAGTATTGTATTTCTTTTTTCGATCAATACATATTGGTGTAAGTAATTCAATATATCTGTATTCTACTTTTACCATATTCCATACTGTTCCAAGAGGCATGCCCCACGATTGGTATGCCTCAAATTGTGATTTTTATTCACCTCAGTGTGTTCATTCTTGTTCTTGATTAGCTTCCTAAAAAGGCTTCCTGTCTTCTTCTTGTTTTATTTCATAGCTTATTGAACCTTCAGCAGATGTAAAAATGGTTGAAAACACTCCAGACGATCCACGCAAGAGGAAACCAGATATTACCAAGGCAAAAACCCTTCTCGGATGGGAGCCAAAGGTCTGTACTTAAATGATATTTTGTTTTATTTGCTTCATTAGTCTACAGAATGCTATTTTTTTTTTAATGAATCATCCCAACAAACTATGCATCTTTCAGGTTACCCTACGGGAGGGACTACCACTTATGGCAGCAGATTTTCGTGAGCGGCTTGCAGTCCCTAAGAAGTGAGGAGATATAAAAAGAAGGCATTCTTATTAAATTAACTGTTACTTGGTGAAGCTTGGATATCTAGAAGCCAGCACCTTAATTTGGAGCCCATGATGAGACCGCTTAATATTGTGTTAAGTGGTCAGCTACACGCTTTTTCTTCATCTTTAGAATTTGAACGAATAATAAATCGATTCCACGAATTTGATTACTTCAGTTTTCTCTATCGAGATACTGCAATGAATTGTAAAGGCATGGTTTTCTTTATTATAGCAGTTCAAGCTTTATTAGAAAATTTCGCGTATATGGAGTTCAGGCTAAGTTATATGGTTAATAAGGGAAATTTAATCGGGTTTTCTCTTGGCTGTTGGATTTTGTGCTAAACTCCGAAAACTGTTCGAGCCGAAGGGAGTATAAAATTGTCGCGCTTTTCAATTGATTTCGGGATGATAATGCCCACTCTTTTTGTTCCAAGCTTGAATCCACCGAACAGTTACTAAAGCTCTGGATTCTAGAGCGGCAGTTATTTCTTGGTCTGGGGTGACAATCTTCTGAGTGAAGGAAAACAAAATCCCTTTTACATAGCTGATAGGTTAAATAAATGATTGAACTAATGAGATAAAGAGTTTGGAATAAATGCACTAAAATAGAATTCAAATTAAAAAATATATATTTTAATTGGAGTTTGGATAATGCAATTTGCATATAGTTGATTCAGAAATTTTCATTCGAATTTAGGAAAAAATAATATTTTAAATTTATTTGGTTTATTTTTATGTTTGTAGATCTCGATTTGGTTTATAGATTTTAGTTTATTTATTTTGCTAATTGGGTTTGATTTATCTTAATGTCTTCAATCTCTATCTATTAGGCAAATATATGTTCTATTTTGATCAAATTGTTGGATAGGAAAATATTAGAAACAAGCAATCATGCATTGCATTATTATTGATGCTATAATAATAATACTTCTTGAATGATGAGATAATGTTTAGATTCTTTTTATCTTTAAAACAAATTAGGATTAATTTTTAAATACAACTCTAGAGGATGCAAATGGAACATTTTGCACCATTCATACACCAATCATTAAATAAATGGTATTCGGTTCAAAGTGAGTTTAAAATAAAGAGAAATTTTTAAGATATGAAATTTTCATAATTAAAATTTGCCTCCATATTAACTTTGCAAATGAAATATTTTGCATCAATATTATTAGAATGATAATCAATTCAAAATAAGCTCATAAAAAAAAATGACTTCATATAGCCCCCTCCAATTTCTAGCAATAAACTTGGAAGAAAAGAAAAATATATGTAAGCCTAGGATGAACAAGCATGTAAGGATACTTAAAGAAAAGTGGAAAGAAATAAGGGGTTAAAAGGAGCGTTTTTCTTATTTTTCAATTGAATATATTCTAAAATATATTAAAAAATAAAATTGTGTATGTTTAATATGTTCCAAATTAAGTTAAATGGATAAAAAATACATGAAAAAAATTCACAAAGAAATTAAAGCCTAATATCTGAAATTATTTCAAATATAGAAAAAGTAAAGCTAAAAAGTAGATTGGCATTGCAATGGTGGTTCTAGGGAATCTTGTGCTAAAGCATGTTTTAAGTTGATGATAAGGAAGGTCAGGAATGCTATGTTTGTGTGTAAAACATGGATTTGGGATCCCAATTGGAACTCAAACTCTCTAGCTCGAAAGTTGTGCCCAAGGGTAAGATTTTCTTTGGTTGATATAAATGGTAAATATCATGACGATATATCATAATGTCATAGAATGATGATAGGAAGCAAGGTGCCTCCAATATTATCCCCAATTAGGGTCATATCAAGTGAGAATAGCCATGAATGCTAGATGTCAATGCTTAGATTTTCAAGGCCCAAAATTTGCAAAATTAATCCATATCTTTTCCTTTTTTGTGCCCTTGCCCTATTAAGAGAGGAATTAGTTCCTTGAGTTTTGGTCTTGCGTCATTTTATGACCCAACAATGGACACCAGTCTTATACAAAACAAATGGACTAGTTTAAGCGTCTCTTATTGAAGAATCATATCAAATTGCCTTCAACTATATTAGGGTTTTTCTCTTCTTCACAATCAAAGAAACTAAATGATATAAACTTTCACAATTACAAATTCTAAATCAAGGAGATGGATCCTTGATTTTGGAGCTTCACATCATATGGCTTCATTACAAAGTATATTTTCTTCATTCAAGACTTGTTATACTCCACATATATTGATGGGTAAGACACATGTATGTTTTTTTAAAGATAAAGTCTATTAGAATGGGTGATGGATCATTCAGTGATGTCCTTTGTGAATATTTATTATCAATTAATCTTCTTTCTATCTATTAAATTATGCATATTGGGATAAGAAGAGTGTTAAGTTCACAATAGATTATATGGTTATTCAGGATTTGTAGAGCAGTGATATTGTTGTAGTTGGGGAGGTGATGATCAATTTAGGCTTTACACCTCTTATTTTGATCCTTATGTTCCTTTGGCTAACATTCACAATTAGGAATCTAGTGTGGACACTTTTCATAAGATACAATATGGTCACATGAACCTTTAAGACCTTTTATCAATTGAGGTTCTAGATATATATTCTAAAATTATGTCTCCTTAATCTTCTCCTTTTGCCAAGTCTAGTGATGTTTCATCTATATCTTCTAGTTATTTAGTTCAACAAGATATTCATAGTTTTCTATATATAGTTTATTAGGATGAATACTTGACAAATCTATCAAGTTTTTTTAGTCCTATCTTGTAGATTTGGAGGACACCATGGAGGATATTCATATCCTCTTTGATAATAATTCCATCATATTTGTTGTTTCTTTTTTTTGTTCTTGTTCTACATTAGTTTCCAAATAGTTTTGATTGCCACCTTCTTTAGTTAGGCCTAAGATCCCTAATTTTATTATAGCACTTTTCAACATTAGCGTGGAAACATCTAAGTGGATTCCAAAGAAATCATACATTCTAATTTTTCTTCCCTCATATTCCTTTCAAGAATGGAAAGATATCTTGCATACTTCATCATTCATGGATCATCTTCACCATTCACAGTTGAATGTTTATCATTAGAACAAGATACTACTTCTTCAAGGGGCTACCCAATCCCTCTCCTTTATATCTCTATTTGGGGGCTTCTCTATATTTTCTTGGAAGGGGTTCTTTTTTTTGAGGGGGTGGAGGGGTTTCTTGCATGATGCTTTATCCTTCCTAGTTTCTTGAGGGACACATCATGTACATAAGTATTCCACATGGCTACACATTTTGGAACTCATCCATATATCCATATTTCTTACCCACCCAAGCTATGCTTATGGGTGCATTGGTGCAATATTTTATTTTCTTGCATCTATTTAATTACTTTGTTACATATTATACACCTAGGATAGTATAGTCTTACTTAGGTAGGTTGCATTTACATAATGTGACATGTACTTTCTTAGTTTGGTGGAAATGTTTTGAACACATGTGACTACATCTTCTTTATCTCACATTAGTTGTACATTCACATCTCTTGGTTATGTATCACATATACCCACTTGTATCTCATCGTTGAGAATCTCTCATGTAACTCTTGCATATTGTGTCCTTGAATAAAATAGTAATATTCTATCATTTTGGTCTTCTAATCTCTTTATGCTTTCCTTTAGCTTTATTGATCTTGGTTGGCTATCTCTTAGCCAAATGTAAGATGGAATATGGATGGTATAAGGGATAGACATAATGTAAGAGGAAGGAATTTGGGAAACTTCAAAGGTGGGATGGGTGACAATAGTGAGATAGGACTAGGTAGAAGGGGGGAATATGCATTGTGCAACGAAATAAGAGAATTGATTTTACCACCAATATGTTGATGAATCCCAAGACCAAATTGATAGGTATGAAATTTATCCTTGTATTAGAACCAAATGATCCCTTTTTAACCATTTACTACCCTCCATTTACCTTTATCATGCTTAATTTAACAAGATTATATAATAAATATGTTGCAACCTTAGTTAAATATTATTATATGCATACTCATTGCCTTTTCTATTAATGATATCAAGTTTCCACAATCCATAACGCTAATTTACTCTGATTTCTGGATTTGATTGTGTAATAATTTTTGCATCAACATTTTGGCTCACATTTTGTAATCCATCATCAGGATGAAAAGAAAAGAGGTCAAGGAAAAATGATGGATCACGGAGTGTGATCACGAAATGATGCAAAAATTATTACGGAGTGTGATCCAAAATGTTGATGCAAAAATGATTACACAATCGAATCCAAAAATCAGAGTAAATTTTATTTTTCTATGTTAATGATGGTCTCAATGCTAATATTCTTGTGTTAAAAGATGTATTTTTTCAAAGACAAGACATGTCCAAAAAGGAAAGGAATTCTAGAGTGCCACATTTGCAAAGCTTCGAAATACCCTGAGCATCTCCATAACTATCATAGACTAGGTCTCTGCAAGGGGAATTCTAGGGATATATGTCTTATTTTTCTTGAAGTTGTGAATGCCACCAAACTACCCACTCTTCAAAAATTAAGACTTGTTTTATGATATTTATATCAGGTAGTTAAATTGGCTTTCATCTAATAAACTTAGAGTTTTAATTTAAAAATTCAAGTAACATACTTTTAATGACATCAAGACATGTCACCATGATGCCATAATATAGGAAATAGGTCTTTATATAGCCCCTTCCGATTTCTTGCAATGAATTTGGAAGAAAAGAAAAATATATGTAAGCCTAGGATGAACAAGCATATAAGGATAACTAAAGGTAAGTGGAAAGAAATAAGGGGTTAAATCCCCAATTAGGGTTGTAAAATCAAGTGAGAATAGCCATGAATGCTAGATGTATTCAGGGAAAACTTTAGTGGTGAATCTTCGCCAATTGGCGAATGATTGAAATCGGGACCTCCAGAAATGGCAAATAGTACAAGCTAAAAACGATGCTGAATCGCCAGGTTTTTACAAAAAAAAAATCGTCTCGATTAATTCGCCTATGTATTATATTTTAAACGATACGTCATTGGAGTTGATTCACCAACAATTTATACTATAATCACAAATATCGATTATATTCACCAGTAATATTATATTCATACCATTAATTTTGGGGAAATATCTCCACTATAATAAATTACCATTTAATTCCATGGATATTTTAGCCTTGAATAGGGCTTTTATTTATTGCCATCAAATCATTGCTTAGCTTTTTAATCAGACGGCTGCAGGTTGATTCCGCGGCCTAATACGCACATGCCTTTTAAAAGGCATGTGCGTAATAGGCCACAAAATCAACCTACAGCCGTTTGATTAAAAAGCTAAATTGCTAATCGATGGTAACATTTAAACTTTCCCCCGACGCAACGATGAGAAGGCAACATTTCGTAGTGGGACCTAGTTATAATGACGTGGGTGACATTGACGATGAGGATGAGCAACTGACATTAAATGAGGTTGACCAGACAACATACTAAGCTAGTGGAAGATGACATATGTCATGAAATATTGGAAACAATGAACGGTGGAGATCAAACAGAGCTTTGATCGAACGTCTTTTCAGGAGCTTGGTGTGAATATTGTAGATTCCCTTCTTGATTCTCTGGAATTACACAAGCGGTGTACTTGTGCCTTGGTGGATCTCTCACCATGACAAGTGTTGACATGAATGATGACGGTGCAAACATGAGGATGACAAGGTGAGTGTGAACTCCAGGTGGAGTATGAAAGCCTAATCGATGTGAGTGAACATCATCAGTAGGACACTTAGGCATGTCCCCCCGATACAATGATTCAAATATGGATTCGCCATTGTAATTAATATTTTTAGTGAATATTCACTAGGATTTGCCACTGTGATTATTATTTTTTACCAATTATTCATTAAGATTCGCTAGGATTTTACACCTTCGCCGAGGGGGGGGGGGGGTTTCTTAAATTTATCCCTAGATGTATTTGATATCTGATATTTTTGAGACAAGTAATTGAGAACCTTTTTTAGTAAAGATCTTGTTGTCAAAAGTACAATTGCATGTTGTTAATGATTTTGTGAGTGGAGGAATTCAAAGCTATATTGAGCTAGCCACACAACTAAGGATTTAGAGTGCATATAATAGATATAAGTATTTTAGTTTTCATTAGGTTTATGTCTACATATCTAGTGTTCAAACTCTTTATAACTACATGGTTCATGTGTTTAATGTGTTTAATATGTTTAACTTTATTTGTGTTATTTCTATCATTCATATTATCTATGATATCTTCTATTGCTTTTTTTAAGTTTGTGTTTATGTAAAATACTATCTATTTCCTAACCTTGAAATAAACTATTATTGTCATGTTTAATGAAATATTTCTTTAGGAATAGAATTCTACTAAAATATTTTCCTTAGAAAAAAGTTATTTGCTATCTCTATAATCTGTAGAAAAATAAGAAAATATATAATAGTTTAGATTTTATTATTCGTAGTTCAGTAGTTAAAGAAATTCCATTTTGCTTTGGAAAAGTTTCAGTCAACTTCCTTGTTTCTATAGGTTACATTTCTTATACTTTTGTAGATTATAAAATTTTAAATGCTCTCTAGTTAACATTTCTTTCCAGCATAAGCATTCTCCAATTTGATTAAATTTAACATAAATTAGATATTTGAAATCCTTATGTAGATAGTGTTGGACACCACCCTGGTCAAAATGATAATTAATTAAAGTATGAGATAGCTCATTATTTTTTGGCATCATTGTCAGGGATCGTGTTCTTACATTAGGTGTTATTAGGAATTCAAATAGTTAAACCGTCTTTGAAAAAATGTCTTCTTTATTTACATGGTAACAAAATAACCCCATGGAAGATTTATTGGTAAAACCCCCAAACTCGAAGAAAATGAAAAAAAATACCAAAGAGAAGAAGGGGTCTTAGTTGAAGAAACCTATGAACAACTGGTCTTTCAAGACTCGCCTGAGATCTCGAAACAAACCTTTGAGGAAATATTTGAAAACAATCTTGTCAACATCAAGAATGGAGGATAAATAAATGACCACAATGGATGGAAGGCCACTAGAGTTGAAAGAACACTCACTTATCCAATTAATTTGAACACAGATGAAGCTACCCTCATGAAAAATATCCCCCTTTCCAACATTCCTAATTTATAAGGCTTATCATCAAAGGACCCAAGTTAGTTCCTCTTTGAGTTTAAGGTTCTTTGCTATACCTACGATTACAAAATTAACATACAAAGTTTTAAGCTATTCGCTTCTACTTTGAAGCATGCAACAATGTGATACTTTATGGGATTGACCACTAGATTAATTGGGTCATGACGAAAAATGGAAATAATGTTCTTAGATAAACACCAAGATTACTGTAGGGTTAGTGATATAAAGGAATAATTCTTTCATCTTTAAAAAAAAGAGAGGAAGAGAGTTTAGAAGGCTATTTAGATAGATTCATTTTTGTGCTAAAGCATTGTGGTTGTGAAAACATCATTCCTCTTGAAGTAGTTATAATTTTTTTTTAAATATTGAAGGAAGACTCAAGAAAAAAATATTGGTGATCTAAGTTGTGGACCCAAAATCCCTAAGGCTAGATAGTCTCCCAAGTGTTGGGGGTGTCAAACATAAGAAGAGTATCACTAAACCTATGTTCAAGTTGGGCAATTTGAGAACAATTATCGAGGTGGGTAAGACCTCCTTCACTTCTGGCTCTACAAGGCCAAAGGGACATTTCTCTGATGCATTATAATAGATATCACTACGGAAGTATGATACTCACCCTAACACAAACCATACCTGTTGCATAGTGTACTATTTTGCTTGTCACTTTGTGCCTGTATGTTGGTTTGAGGAATTCAGGATTAAGAACCTTATTAAATAGATTATATTCCACATAAATATCAATGAATGTATTTATTAATAACCCCTTACGATGTTACATACATTCAAACATGGATGTTGGAACATACTAGAAATGATAAAATTAATAGGATGTTTATATTGATTTGTTTTGAGTGTATAGATGATGATGGGGAGAAGGGACCAATAATAGATCAATTCCTTTATCTAATTGGACAACAAAGTCTCCAAATTCATATAAAATATGCAATAACTGAAACCAAGGTGATACCTTAATCAAGATACCACAAAAGACTACATTTCAAAATGCACAAGCAACCTAGGCTCTACACATACATTCAGAAAAGTAATTTATAAGTGCAAAATATTAAGTGAGTCTAATTAGTAATCCATGAACATATCCATACATTTCCTTTATTATTCTAAGAAGATACCTTGAAAAATATTTACAAGGATTTTATAGTCATCTGATTGGCCAACTGATCAAATTTTTTTCTAAAAATGTACAACATACACAAGGAGACACTCAATTAAGGTTGAATCTACCTTTAATCACTTTATATACAATGGTTACATGTATTATTATATACTAGAGATATACCCAAATCATTATAATAACACAAACACAATACTTAGATCTAGAACTATGAACTCTCTAGTTATGCTAAATGATTCTTCTTTTTACTACACTCCCCTCTTGTCCAAAATTTTATCTCCATAAAATAAAAAAGGATATGTATATATCCCCTCTACAATTTTCCCAAAATTGAAAACATGTGTAGACCTACCTACGGGTCCTAAAAATTTATGATATTTTACAGTTGTAGGTGGTAGCCATGCCTTCATGTTTGGGTTTTCCATCATTTTTATACTTTAATATCAAGCCCAATCATGTCTTGATGTGCTCATAGAGTATGGGCAACAACCTTCCTTCAACAGATCACTTCTAGTCATTAATTGCATCCACAAAGGGTAAGAAAGTGGTTGAAATCAATTATGGTGGTTGAGTGAGCCATGGAAGATACATTAATGCCATCCAAGAGGGGCACAAGATTAGGTGGAAGAAGCAAGAAAGTAGTTGGGTGAGTAAATGGAGTACCACCATGTTTGGTGCTCAAAACCCTTTTAAAATGCACTTTACAATGGCATTGGCTACCTACTTCCTCATAGCACCTATGTATACTTTATCTAGCATGTTGAGCACCTATAAACACTAAGGATGTGGTTTGCAACACAAACTAGATCCCCAATGCACACAATAGGACTCTTCTTTGGTTCCTTGAATTTTTCTCCTTGCATATTGACACTTTGGAAAAACATTAGGATCGACACTTTGAACCTTTATTGGCAATCATAGGTGGTTTTGAAACCACATCAAAAAAATTCCAAATTAAATTCTCATGTAAGGTCCACAAAATCGTTGACTCATTTGTTTTGGCCAATGGTGCAACAAGGGAGATGTCCTAGGTTCATACCTTCTCAAATGCAACGTCATCATGCCAAGTGTCTCTTTGACGCATTGTCCTAAACTTCTTCAATCTAAAGAGGTTGGACCCACGTAATTTTTGTGTCAATTATCTTAGCTAATGGAACAACACCATATCAATTTTAACACTACCATCATGCTTTACAAATTTGGAAAAACCATGTCGATTTGAGGCTTTAAAACCTCCATAAAGTGCCAACAAAAAATATTTATCCAAATTATTATTTTTCAAGCTTGGATGATTGTCATGAACGAAAAGGTGGGAGGAAAAATGGGAGAAAAAATCATATTAACATGGAGGCCCATCTAAAATATATCAGATCAATTATAAACAATGGGCCAACAAAGGAAAAAACTAGAGAGAACTTGAGAAAAATAATAATAATAGGTGGAGGTGCCAATATAGCCATTGACTTAATGGGGAATTGTGATGTTGCTAAGTTCGGCCTTGCAAAAATATCTGCACTATGCATGAATTACTCCAAAACTAGAGGAGGGATCAAAAAGCCTAGTTTGATAAGAGGAGCAAATGAGATAGGTTATTTAAGAGATGAAATCGCAAACCTAAACAAAATATCCTTGTCCATCTCTGACACTAATCTTGATGGAATCCAAGCTAAAAATAGAAACACAGATACACTCTCCATTTGTTACCCTAGATGCAAAAATAAACATTTCATAAGAGAATGCCCCCTAGAAAAAATAAGCATTTGTCAACACCATGATAAGGACCATAAAACTGATTGATGTGATTTTCTATAGGTAATTATAAATTCAAAGAAAAAGTCCACTACAGTTGAGGAAGAGGTTAATTACATGGGTCAATGAACTTCAAATAATTTCTCCATTTTTTCAAACTTCTAACTCCTCCTTCTATCCTTAATATACATGGAATAATAACCAATGGAACACACCTTGGTCACAATATTTAGGATAATAGAATTAGGAACCATACTCTTGGGAACTTCCAAAGTGGATAACTCCACAATGGGTCAATCCACCACAACAACCATGGTTTCCTCAAAACTCTACACCATAATGGAACCCTTCACAAAACTAATTTTATTAGATTTTTTCACCAAATTTCAAATCAATAACCACCCCTTTTACCACCTCTATAATCAACAACAATTTGACCAAGTGACACAACCTCCACTACCATCTCAAAAAAATTCTAATCTTAAAAAAAAGAGGCATAAAATGCATCAGTTTACTCCATTGAATAGGAGAATATGGCTAGAATCAATGTAATACATTGTGGGATGTGTAACTCAGATAAAGAAAAACCTTGCACCAACCAACTATAATCGATATAATAGGTAAAGAACATGATTTTTTTTTAAAAGATAAAACTTATATGGTTACAAGAAATAGTACACAACCAATCGCAAAACCACACAATATAACCATTAGAGAAATGAACTTCGAAGCCACTCCAAATTTATATTCAAGATCATCCCTAATGATCCTATTGGAAAAAATATTAACTCATCCTCTATAACTTTACATCCAAACAAAACCTCTAGAGTTATTTAAAAGGTACTTGCTAATAATACTCTAGAACACTCCAATCAAAGAAATACAAAGCCTTCTTCTAGACCCCTCCAAAAAGGAAACTTTGAAACAAGGAATGAATACTCTTTTAAACAAGCCCTCTTTCTAGAGAGGCTCAAAAAGACCAATCATAGCCACTCTCTATAAATGATTATCTTCAACAAAAACCATTTAATATAGGAAATTAAATGGTTAAATATAGAAGTTCCATTACTACATGAAATTAAAGAAATACTCGAGCTTAACGAACTGGTAAAACAATTATGCATAAAGATACTTGGGAGGAAAAATAAGTTGATTAAAACCATCCAAATAGATGGATATCTTATTGATCTCTTCTTGGTAAAATACTTGCCACCTAAGTATAGTGATCTTGGGAGTCGATCCTGTAATCATAGTATCCATCGAGGGAATTAAAATTTCTAATGCACTTAGACTTAGGAGCTAGCATAAACGTTATGAAAATAGATATAATGTGGATGCTATCATTAATGAATCTCTATCCTATAAGCACCATCTTGAAAATGGTAGATCAATCTATCACCATTCCAAAAGGGATAGTAGAAAATGTTCCAGTCATGGTAGAGACGATGGAGTACCTAGTGGATTTTTAGGTTATTTAGTCAAGAACCCTAAAATATAGTTATTTGTTGATCTTGGGAAGACCCTGGTTAGCCACAATAGATGCCTTGATAGTCTACAGGTCTAGATAAATGACTATTTCTAATGGTTTGAATAAAAAAATACTTATCCTTATATCTTCCTACTCAATGAGATGTGAATAAAAAAGTCTAGGTAGATGAACCAATGTATGCTAACAAGCAAGAAAATTTAGCACAATTGACAATGGTTGTGGTCAAGTAGTATTATGATGAAATAGAAGATGATTTGGAGCTTAAAAATTCTCCAAAATTAGATGATGAATAAGATATAGACACAAACTATACATTGCAGAACCACATTCAAACAAGTATTGTAGAGTTCACCCAAAACGATAAGAAAAACTTCCTTTTTGTATTTCATTTTCCTCTTTTAAACATAATTCCAAGAAGTGAGAATTTATTCAAAGATATTACAACTTTCCACATTATGCAGCCTCACTATTTCTGGTTGAACACATTAATGAGTGAAACTTATACAATCACTTCTAGCCATCCAAAAACCACAAAAACATGGTACTACTAGGAAAAACCTTAAATATCAATAGTTGGCTTTTAGAACAATAAAATTGTATCTATTCAATTTTTTAATAAATCGATCCAAACCACTTGCTTGGGGCTATAAATACATGAGAGTAATACACCCAAGGATTTGTACACATTATATTCATGCTGAGCCAGTCAGAGTTGTTTGCCAACCTCAACATAGACTTAACCCTACAATTAGGGAAATAGTAAAAATAGAGATAAAAAGCTTCAACATATGGGATTTATTTATCTAATCTCTAACATCCAATGGGTTTCTCCCATATTTTTCATTCCTATAAAAGGAGGAAAATGAAGAGTTTGTGTAGACTATAGAGAACTTAATAGGATAACCTATATAGACTATTTTCCTTTAACATTTATTGACCAAGTCTTGGATAACCTTTCTAGGAAGATCTAGTTTTTATTCTTGGATGGATTCAATGGATATAACTAGATACAATTTTCCCCAAAAGATCGAGACAAGACCAATTTTACATTCCCATAGGGATCTTTTGCATATAGAGTTATTTTATTTGGTTTGGGTAATGCCCTTGCAACATTTCATAGGGTAGTATTGGTTATTTTCATTGAACTAGTAAATAATTGTGTAGAAGTTTACATGGATGATTTCTCAGTACATGATAGTACCTTTGACAACTCACTACACAACTTGGAAAAATTCCTAACATTGTGAAGAACATCACCTATCAGTTAGTCATGAAATTTTTCTTATCGCGGTTCAATAATGCATTGTATTGAGACACCACATCTCAACTTCAGGCATTAAAGTTGATCCTAAGAAGATGAAGGTGTTTCAAAGGTTAGAACCTCCAAAATCTCAAACTAATGTACATAATTTTTTTGGACATGTTGGATATTACCACATATTTATAGATAATTGCAACACCCATGTGTACCTTTAACTTCAAAAGGATGTTGAGTTCTCTTGAACTCTATAGTGTTATGTCTCCTTTAAAATCATTAAAGAATTTTTTTCCACTGCCCTAGTGTTACATGGACCCAATTAGGTGCTACCATTTTACATATACATAGATGCCTCAAATGATGCCATTGACATAAACCTTGGACAAGAAGATGAAGATATAGAGAAATACACTATTTATTTTATTAGCAAAACCCTAGCTCCTATGGAAAAGAACTACACAACTACAAAGAGAGTTTCTATTTGTTGTGGATGTCCTAAAAAAAAAAAATTATATCATAGGCTATAAGGTGACCATATATACAATCCATTCAACTATCAAATATTTAATTAATAGACCTATTGTGAGTGGATGAATAATTAGATGGTTATTCCTCTCTAGGAATTCAACGTAATCCTTATAGATAAACATGGAAAATACAACATAGTAGCAAATTTTTTAGCTGAAATACAACATAAACAAGAGGGAGTTGAACCAATTCAAGATGAGTTTCTAGATGAACAATTTTTTTGCACATTTGAATATACCCCTCGTTTCACTGATGCAGCCAAATATTTAGCCACAACAACATTTGCCCTACATTTTTCTACAAAACAAAGAAATAAATTAATTAGCGAGAAAAAAATTAAATGGCTTAATGGTTTTCTATTTATTCTGATATGATTTTATGCAGATGTGTAAGAGTTGATGAAACATACAACAACATGAGAGCTTTCCATGATGATTCGACATTGAGACTTATATAATACATTATTCAACAAAAATATCTCTAAAAAATTCTTGGGCATTGGATATTATTGGCCTTGAATGCATAAAGAATTATTTTCTCAAAAAGAATTCTTTGAATGATGCTCCAAAAAATTGTTTGTTGTTTCCTTTGAATCGTCCTTTCAATGATGCTCTGAAAATTTATTTATAATTTCCTTTGAAAGCATCCTTTCAACGATGCTCCAAGAACCTACTTGTTGTTTTAGGTCCGAAAGAGTCCTTTCAATGATGCTCCAAAATCTTGTTCATAATTTCCTTTAGAATCATCATTTCAATGATTCTCCAAGAACCTACTTATTGTTTTAGGTCCAAAAGAATCCTTTCAACAATGCTCCAAAAATATTTTTTCTATTTTCTCTAGAAGTATCCTTTCAATGATGCTCTAGAAACTTGTTCGTTGTTTCCTCTAGAAGCATCTTTTCAATGGTGTTGCAAAAAATTGTTTTTTGTTTCCTCGGGAAGAATCCTTTCAATGATTCTTTGAAAACATATTCATTGTTTCCTCTAAAATCATCCTACCAATGATTATTTGAAAGCTTAAATTTGTTTGTTTATGAAATTAAGAAAAAGTGGAGCCCTAGGATTTTACTCTAGGGTTTTAGGCACTTTTCCTCATTTCATTTAGAGGGTTGATGGATTTGGACAAGATATAGGACTAACTTACAACATGAAAGGCGAGTCAACTTTCCCTTGACTAAACATGGAATGGATTTTGGAATGAAATGCAATGATTTGACTTAGCTAATGATGCAAATAACTATTTTGACACAAAAACAAAAAATATGGAATGCCATAGACAAATTTGGACTTTAAAAACAAAATGAGCAGAGTTTTGTGCACCTGTGATATAAATTTGGGGATAAAAATGGAGGATTAAGTTTCCCTAGATGACAATGTCATTTTGACTGAATTTTAGATATAATTTCATAGTCCTTTGGAGCCATATCAAAGCCTTCTTTTCCCAGGTGTTTCACTGTCAGATCTTCATTAGGTGTTGAGGTAACTGAGTTTTTGTATATTGTCAAGGTGTAGGGTTTGAATGCAATAATGAATAATTGACCTTCAAGCTTCTCCCAATCTTCCTCAGTTCTGAAATAGGTACATAGTCAAAGAGAGGAAGGTTTGTGCCATATAGGTTCTTGCCTCAGTCAAACCTCATGTTGGTGTTTCCACCTCCATAATGGTAATGTCAATGCAAGAGATCTTATCCTTTTGAGGGATAGAGGCTAAATGATAAATGAATGATGAATCACCAATGGACTACAACTCACCACACAAAAATGGATTCCTTGAAGGACTAAAGCCATACAAATCTCCTCAAGGCTTGATTGTTTTTGGATTGATTTTATTGAAGACCTACAAGGGGTAGATCTCACAAACAATATGATAACATAAACATAAACAAATTCACATACACTTTGAAATGATGCTTTGATATTGAATTACTGCAATAAATCTACTCTTGATTGCTTTTGACTTGCTTGATAATGCTCTTGACAATAATTCTTTCTCTTGATTTATAGTGATTGCTAGTTCTTGGCAAATAGATTTCAAACGATGCAATGACTAGGTATTTATATGAAATTATTCTAATTTCCTAAAATTAAATCCTGATAGTCGATATTTGTCATTTTAAACTTAAATAATAAAATGCCAACTCCGATGTAGTGTTCTTTAATTAGCTTGATAACTAGGAATATGAATTCCTCAACTTAGGGATTGGACATCACAACAAGCAACTATAATATGTTAAAGAACCTCATTTACTTATCAACCCGAGGACGTAGACTTGAAATGGGACAACAAAATATATGCACTAACCACCCTTCCAGACATGCATGATCTCTAAAATGCTAGAACTCTAAATTTTGGAATTACTTTACTGAATAACTTGCTGGAAACAAAAACTGAAAGGTAAAACTACTATGTTTCTAGTGGCTACAGGAACAGTCAACAGTGATGTATTTCGGTTGCTGCAGGAACAGACACATTTAACTTTTACAAAAGAAAGTACAACTATCCTAACCTACAGAATGTAAGTACAAGCAATTCCTAAGTGGGCCCCCTTAGGTCATGCCAAAGTAATCAGCAGATTAGGTGAAAAGCTCCATAAACTTTATTGAGTTAAAGTGAACAAGTACATAGCACAGTCATTCTTAACTGTATTTCTGATACTGAAAAACGTATTACAAATGACAAGATCTTCCAACCCATTCTCTAAAGAAGAATGGGCTATTTATTGAAAACTAATCCTAACTACTAACCAACCTTCCCTTATAAATCGAGAGGTATTTATTACATCCAACTAACTTGATTAAAGAGGCAAATGACAATGCAAGGACCAAGTCAAATTGGTTTGGTAGACTTAAAGCGCCATCATCCTAGATTTGAGCAACAACAGGACGCCTGGCCTAGATTCCTGGAACATTCTTCTTGCTTGGCGGATAAGTTTGAAACTCTCCCCATCTTTCACTGTTGAACTAGTCTTTGTAGATTTGGCCTTCTACTCTTCAAGTGGATTTTAAATTCCTTCCTCTAATCGTGGCACCTGCAAAATAACTCGCCATCTTTCCTGGAGAAGAAGGTTAGCTCAACACGTTCATCTTTAAGACAGTCCATTACTTCATTCATTCATTCATTAAGTATTAAACTAAGACAAACATCGTTTCAGACATGGCTGCAGGAAGGTTTTATGATCACAAAAAGCCATAAAGTATTTATCAGACTAATAAAACATTAAAGATAATAATCATGGAACTTTTTATCATAATATACTCATCATATTTGAGTCATAAAAAGGTCTATGTTCTATCCCATAATCAGACTGAATGTTTGATTTAGAATAATAAAAATATGATCAAAATGCGCCAAAAACTTGGCTCATCACTCCCCTCAACCAACTACTTGCTGGACCCTTCAGCAAGTCTAGCATTCTTTCTTTTGGCAAACTCTCTCAGATCTGCACTCAGCTGCTGTCCACATTCACCAGTCTGGAAACTCTAGAAGTGAGCCCTCATTGCCTTTAGTCTTTGCCATCGGTTATCCTCTGAACTCCTATTTTAAGCGTTGTTGTCACCTTGTATAGCCAATAATGGCCATAGGAGAATAGGCGGTTGCATAACCAAGGGCAACCAATTCTCCTTCCTTGTTCTGGAATTCCTCATATACCTCTCTGCCCTTCGGGTTGCTGCATACAAAATATTGGGGGTATGTGGCTTTGCTTTCTTTAACTGAAATGAAAGGTGCTCCCATTTGTTCTGAATATGCAGAGTTGCAACATTAAAATCACTGTTTATGATATGAGAATATTGAGAAAATACCTCTTGCCTTAGAGGCTCAATCAATGGTCTGGCTCTCTCATCTCGCCACAATTTTTTCCAGTCAAAATAAATATCCATGCCATTTCGAGATTCATTTCTCACATACAATGGCATATTCCTTTCATCATGCATATAACTGTCAAATTGCTCCCCTGACCTTTACAACAAAACTTCCTGCAATCCAACTAATGAATCCTCTGCAATTCTTCAGTGCTCTTCCCCTCCCCTCAACCAAGACTTTTGAATCTCTCTTCAAAAGTTACAAAAAAATGGGGAAAATAATGTGATCATGCAATTTCGTGGAAGGAGAGAGCAATCATGAATTGGCGGAATACACTTAGGGTCATTATTGGAGGAAGTAAAGGCTGTATGATTATTAATTATAGGTTAAAATATTGGGGGTTCTTGACAACTGACGAAGCGAGGCTTATGGCGACGGTAATAAGGACGTGACAGAATTTTGAGTTATGGAGAAACGCGCTTATTCGTGTGGATTTAGCTAAAGGAAAAGGCAATCATATAGGAAAGTTGTTTGCACTAATTAATACTATATTAAATGCAATAAATAAAGCAACTTAAGCGATCTTAAAGTGAAGTGGAGCGTACCTGGAGAGAATCGCCATAATTATTTGATGTGACATCTGGCTTCATTGCAATTCATGACACAGAGAAACGTGGATGATATGGAAATGACAGGCGGATGATGTGGAAGAGAGAGAATGAGTATGGATTGTAGATGAAGTGAATGAATGGAATGGGGATCTTAATAGATAACCCCTTTATTATGATTTAGTATGCATGCATGGCCTGGGAATTTGAGCCTAGGCTCAATTCCTGTGGCTGCAGGATCACTGCTGTCCTGGTCAATTTTGAACTGTTTCAAAAATCTTTCCTTGTCAATGGGTTTAGAATAGAGCTTTAGATGATGCCCATTGACTAATAGCTTGAACCAGACCTCATCAATGGTCCTCAATTGAACGGCTCCATTTGTGAATACTTCCTCTATCTCATATGGACCCAACCATCTGGTTTGCAACTTTCCTGGACTGTCTTTATACCGTGAGTCATAAAGCAGAGCCCAATCTCCTACTTTGAATTTTTTTTCCTTAATGTATTTATCATGCCACCTTATCCTCTGGTTTTGTATTATCTCAGTGTGCTGCAGGGCATTCTTGCGGAGCTCATCCAGAGCATTGAGCTGCAGGACTATGTCCTTTTGTGCCTCTGTTAAATCCATGTCCATCTCTAATGTTGTTTTTAGTGTCTTGTGTTCGAATTCTATTGGCATCACAACTGTTTTACCATACACCATTTCAAAGGGTGTATATCTTGTGGCAGTCTTCCAGGTAGTACGGTAGGCCCATAGAGCTTCTGGTAACCTTGCGGCCCAGTCCTTCTTATGCAAATCTACAGTTTTAGTCAAAATGGCCTCTATGTCCCTGTTGGTGACCTCAATCTAGCCATTAGCCTGAGGATGATAAGGGGTTGATTTCCTGTGCCTGATGTTATATTCATTGACTAAGGCTGTAATCAAGGTAGAGGTAAACTGTGTCCCCTGATCTGTTACTATTTCCCTAGGGACACCAAATCTGGTGAAAATTTCCTCATAGAGGAATTCTGCTACTTTATTATCCCTAGCATATTTCATAGGTTTAGCTTCTACCCATTTTGTCACATAATCTGTGCATACAAGGATATAGGACTTACCATTGGAAGATGGATCAATTGGTCCTACAAAATCCAGTCCCCATTTGTCGAAGGGTGTAACAACAACTTGTGGAAATAGAGGCATCTCATCTGATCTAGTTGGTCTTCCCATCCTTTGGCATCTATCACACCTCCTGGTATATTTGGCTGCATCTTTATGCAGAGTTGGCCAATAGTAGCCAATATTTAAAATTTTGATTGTTGTTCTTTTGGTAGCAAAATTTCCACCACACGACTCATCATGGCTTGCATGCAATATATCATAAGTGTCCTCCTCCTGCACATATCTCCTCATAACTTGATCTGGTCCTGTATAAAACATGCAATCTACAATCCATGAAAAGTTAAAACTTTTCTCTACCAATAATCTCTTTTCCTTAGGGGAGAATTGAGGAGGAGTCCTTCCTGCAGCCAGATAATTTTCTATATTGGCATACCATGGGTGAATAACCTTGATTGCAAATAGGTGCTCATCAGGAAAGGAATCTTCAATAACTGCGGAGTCATCTTGCCTTTGAATTCTAGAAAGGAAATCAGCAACCACATTGACTTTACCTGGCTTGTCCATAATTGTAATGTCAAATTCCTGCATCAGCAACAACCACCTTGCCAGTCTTTCAGCTATTGAGCTTCTGTTCATAAGATATCTGATTGTTGCATGATCAGTGTGGATAAATATTTGATAACCTATGATGTAATGCTTGAATTTATTGAGGGCATAGATGATTGCCAACATTTCTTTTTCTGTAACAGTGTAGTTTAATTTAGCCCCTTGCAGATTTTTTCTTATGTAATATAGTGCATGCTCAGTTGAACCACCTTTTTGTCCTAACACAGTGCCAACAACATAATCTGATGCATCAGTGTGAATATGGAATGGAAGTGACCAATCAGGTCCTTTTAAAACGGGTGCTTGTGTAAGGGTGACTTTTAAATCAAGGAATGCTTTTTCACATTCTTCTGTCCATGCAAAATCTGCATCTTTCTTCAACAAACTGTAGAGAGGGGCAGCTGTTTGACTGAAATCCTTGATGAATCTTCTATAGTATCCAACATGGTCTAGAAAGCTTCTCATTTCCTTTTGTTTGGTGGGAAAGGGTAAATTAGAGATGACCTCAATCTTAGAAGGATCAACCTGTATTCTCGCAGCAGAAATATAGTGACCAAGCACTATTCCCTCCTGCATCATCATGAAACACTTCTGACTATTTGGTGATAGGTTATGATCTTCACACCTCTGCAGAACCTTCTTCAAGTTTGCTTGAGCCTCTTCAAATGTTGCACCATAAACAGTAAATTCATCCATGTATATTTCCATGCAATCATATGAGATGTCTGAGAAGATACTGATGACTGCTCTCTGGAAAGTTGCAGGTGCATTGTAGAGACCGAAAGGCAAAACAAAATAGAAAAATGTCCCCCAAGGGCATGTCAAATTAGTCTTTTCTTGATCCTCAGGTGCAATCTTGATTTGATTGTACCCACTGAAGCCATCTAAGAATGAGAAATACTTTTTCCTAGATAAATTATCTAAAACTTGATCAATAAAGGGAAGAGGAAAGTAATCTTTCTTTGTTTCCAAGTTGAGCTCTCTGTAGTCTACACATACCCTCCATTTTCCTCCTTTCTTAGGAATGATAACCAATGGGGAAACCCACTGACTATCTGAGATTGGGTAGATAAAGCCAACTGTTAACATTTTCTGTAATTCTTCTTTAACAATTTCTTTCAAGGCTGGATTGATTCTTCTCTGAGGCTGCCTGATAGGTCTGAACTCATTGTTAATGTATATGCGATGTGTACAGAGTTTGGGGTCTAAACCCTTCATGTCACCATATTCCCAAGCAAAAGCTGACTTGTGACTGGTAAGCATTTTAAACATAGATTCTTGGTGCTCATTGGTGAGGTTTTTATTGATGCTCAAGGTTTTTCCTGCTGCTACCTCAACTTGGGAGGTTAAATCAACCATAGATACTTCAGGCAGAAATGAAATTTCTACCTCATGGGGTAGCAAGGTGTGTAAGCAGTCAGTTGCTACAGGATAATGAGTTGATGTAGGCGGAGGAAGAATAGTTTGCAAAGAGCATGGGTTTTTGTTACATTGAGGGTATTCAGTACCATAGTTATTCAACAGGATATTGGACAGTATATCTTTCTCAGCTTGTTGTTCAATGAAAGGTTCTCTGGTAATCATCATTAATTTGGCCACGGAGTTTACTTCCTCTTCTTCTCCCAAATTAGGCCAAACAGCCTGTCCAGCCTCAAGTTGAGGTTGGGCTGGAGAATATAGGGTAATCTTCTTTGTGGTATACCCATCATATATTGTCATGTTACCAGTCCTACAACCTATATAAGTATCAGCAGTAGCTAACCATGGTCTTCCTAAAATCACAAGATAACCTCCTAATGATGCTTTTGGAGACAAAACCATGAAATCAGCAGGATATTCCTATGAATCTAGGGTGACAACTAAGTCCTCCACTATTCCATCAGGTTTGACAGTTGAACTATTAGCAAGTTGCAAGATTGTAGGTGTAGGTCTTAGGTCTGAAATACTTAGTTTCAGTACAAGGCCTTTTGTCATGACATTGATAGCAGCTCCAAGATCTACCAAAGCATTCTTAATTTGAACCCCATTAATATTAATTTCAACAACAGGGCTGCCAGGGTCTGAATATTTTGGGATGGTAAGCTTCCCTGGCATCAAATCAAAGAGTTGACCTAAGACATGAACAGTCTGAGGGTCTTTCTTCTTCCTACCCGGCTTCTTTAGACACGCCTCTTTAATGGCCTTGCTGTAAATAGGTACTTCCTTAATTGCTTGAAACAAAGGAATTTTGACACATATGTGCTTTAGTTGGTCAAGAATATCAAAGGTAGGTTCCTCCTGTTTGTTCACAAGTTCACCTTCCAACCTTTGTGGGAAAGGAGGTGGTGATGTATTAGGTACCTTAGGTAATGATGGAGTCTGAATTGGCTCATTGGGTTGGGCTAGGCCATTGGCATTTTCTTCCTGCTCAATCTCCTCAGATGGTAATTCTGAGATTAGGGGAGGAGATGGTGTAGGCAACATAGTTCTTGAACGTAAATTGATATTGTTCAGGTTGAGAGCATAGGCAGGCTGATTATTAGGATCAGCAAAATAAACTTGTTGCTACTACTGGCTATTTGGATTGGGTGCTACTTGAGCAGGTAATTGGGTTGGCTTTGGATTTAGACCTTGATTAGCGGTAGGAGGTGGTATAATGGACTGCTGCTGGGGTTGCTGCAGGAAACCAGTGGGTGGATTTGACCATTGCTGGCCTCCTCTCCATTGGTTAGACTGCTACCAATTTCCTTGCGGAGGCTACCATTGATTTTGCTGTGGTGGTTGCCAATTCCCTTGTGGGGATTGCCAACGGCTTTGCTGGGTATTTGGCCAAAGGTTATTCCACGAAGGTTGGGAGTATGGCCCATAGTTTGGAGGGTACTGATTTTTCCACTGATTATTATAGGAACCAAAATTTTGCAAGGGGTCCTGAGGCATACCTTGTCTTGGGGCCCATGGCCTGCGTTGAGCAACAAAGAACACTTCCTCCTCTCCTTCAATGGTTTTGAACTTAGTAGGGAGATGTTGCACCTCCAAATTGGCATCTACTTTGCATCTACAGTCCCTCTTCCTTAGTCTGCAATGAAGAAAATATTCAGCCAGCATCACATCAGCTTCTTCTTTCTTCCTCCTAGCCTACATGGTGTCCAACTGAGTAGCAACATCATTTATGATGTCTTGCTTGAAGTCGGACAAAATATTAGAGAGTTCTCCTTTTGATACACCTGTACCGCTTCCTTTGGCAACAGAGGGTCGGAATCCCCTTTCTTCACATTTGCCCTAGAGTAATTAAGACATATTGTCTTAATGTCATCCCAATTGCTTTGGGTAATATCTTCTCCAGCCATGAGGTCTAGTGCTTCCATGCAAGTATCATTGACTCCCCTTAGAAAGAGAAGTTTTTTAGACTCCTCATTTAGTTGGTGCTGAGTATTTTTCTACACACTGAACAAAAACCTGGATACATAATCCTCCAAGGTTTCATCCTCCTTTTGTGTCATCTTGAAAAGGTCATCTCCTCTCATATCACTGCCCCTACAATATTCTTTATACTTCCCTAAGAACAATTCCTTTAGTTCATTCCAAGTGGCTGCTGCATTACCTCCTAATCCCATGAACCATCTTAAGGCTGACTCCTTTAAAGTAGAAGGAAACAATTTCATCTTATGGGATTTAGTAGTATAATCATAACTCCTACATAGGATGTTAAACTCGAACAAGAAGGTATGAGGGTCCTCTGTAATCAGGCCATAGAACTTTGGAAGCAATGAAGTAGGAATGTTTTTGAGATTGTTATTGTCATGCAACTCAGGGAGTGGAAATGGAAAAGTAGGCACTGCCATCCTTGATGGTGGTCTTGGGTTAGCTCCTGGCTGATAGACAACAAGGGCCAGTAGATTGTTATGGGGATGCTGGTTATTGAAGGTATGCAAATTATTTAGGTGTGTTGTGAGTAAATCAAGATTATTAGGTGCATCAAATAGGTTCAAACTGGCCTCTGAGGAAGAAGAAGATGAAGTGACAAGGTCCTAGCCGACATCCAAATATGGTTCTTCTAGGACAATTTTTGGGTTGTTTTCCTGGATATCAAAGCTTCTAGGAAGGAATCTTCCAAATTGGTCTCTTCTTCTAAGCATACAGTAAAAAAGTAAATCTAACTATGGAAAAATACTAGAATAGTGAATTGTGATCTAAATTTTAGGAATAAAACTTAAAGCTACCTACTAGCATGCCTGCAATAGGTTTTTATTTTGACACCATCCCCAACAACGACGCCAAAAATGTAGTGTTCTTTAATCAACTTGATAACTAGGAATATGAATTCCTCAACTTAGGGATTGGACATCACAACAAGCAACTATAATATGTTAAAGAACCTCATTTACTTATCAACCCGAGGATGTAGACTTGAAATGGGACAGCAAAATATATGCACTAACCACCCTTCCAGACATGCATGATCTCTAAAATGCTAGAACTCTAAATTCTGGAATTACTTTACTGAATAACTTGCTGGAAACAAAAATTGAAAGGTAAAACTACTTTGTTTCTAGTGGCTGCAAGAATAGTCAACAGTGATGTATTTCTGTTGCTACAGAAACAGACACATTTAACTTTTACAAAAGAAAGTACAACTATCCTAACGTACAGAATGAAAGTACAAGCAATTTCCTAAGTGGGCCCCCTTAGGTCATGCCAAAGTAATCAACAGATTAGGTGAAAAGCTCCATAAACTTTATTGAGTTAAAGTGAACAAGTACATAGCACAATCCTTCTTAACTGTATTTCTGATACTGAAAAACATATTACAAATGACAAGATCTTCCAGCCCATTCTCTGAAGAAGAATGGGCTATTTATTGAAAACTAATCCTAACTACTAACCAACCTTCCCTTATAAATCGGGAGGTATTTATTACATCCAACTAACTTGATTAAAGAGGCAAATGACAATGCAAGGACCAAGTCAAATTGGTTTGGCAGACTTAAAGCGCCATCATCCTGGATTTGAGCAACAGCAGGACGCCTGGCCTAGATTCCTGGAACATTCTTCTTGCTTGGCGGATAAGTTTGAAACTCTCTCCCCATCTTTCGCTGTTGAACCAGTCTTTGTAGATTTGGCCTTCTACTCTTCAAGTGGATTTTAAATTCCTTCCTCTAATCGTGGCACCTGCAAAATAACTCGCCATCTTTTCTGGAGAAGAAGGTTAGCTCAACATGTTCATCTTTAAGACAATCCATTACTTCATTCATTCATTCATTAAGTATTAAACTAAGGCAAACATCGTTTCAGACATGGCTGCAGGAAATTTGGTCGTGGATGCTGCAGGAAGGTTTTATGATCACAAAAAGCCATAAAGTATTTATCAGACTAATAAAACATTAAAGATAATAATCATGGAAATTTTTATCATAATATACTCATCATATTTGAGTCATAAAAAAGTCTATGTTCTATCCCATAATTAGACTGAATGTTTGATTTAGCATAATAAAAATAGAAAAGTATTTATAAAAATATGATCAAAATGTGCCAAAAACTTGGCTCATCATCCGACATACTAAAATTTAGAGGCAAAATAGGGGGACCAAGTCACCTAGGGTGACTCAGTCCTGACCCTATTTTGTAGGATCTAAGGTGTCAAGAACAAAATATTAAATGTTTGCACTGGTCTTGTAAATGAGTTTTATTGATAAATATCCAAATGAGATATAGAATGCATAATTTAGGAAATTAGGTGTACAATTAGGTCCATGCACTTAAAAGGGAGCAAAAATAGTGTGAAATTGCCAAGGGTGACAATTTATGATGCTACATTTATCCCCCACTTTAGTGAGAGTATGAAATTATGCTCAAAATAACACTAAAGTAGAAAATATATGTCAAGAGGGGTTTGATTGTCCAAATGTTGAAGAGATGGGATGACAGTGAATCTAGCAAGATGCACAAACCTTGAGGATTCAAGATCCATGACAATATAGGGACAACGGAACACACATGTGAAGTGAAATGAAACATGGAAAACATGAAGCATACACAATGAAGACACATAAAATTAAAACATAACATGAACTTCAAACAAAGTATAAACACAATATAAACACATAACATACAATAATCACAAAACAAAACACAAGGTTAGTACTAAAAATTTTCGAGTTGGTAAGGCAAAGAGACTTCAGTCTTAAATTTATCTCAAGTACCAAACTTAATCCATCAAATGTGCTATCTAACAAAATAATACTCTCACAAGGATGTAAAATCACTTATGAGCTATAAATTCTCACTTTAGGAAGTGCATAAATTTTAATTTCCAAGAGTACAAACGGAAAACTCACCTAAGAAGGTGCATAAACGTCCAAGGGGATGAACAAGACTGACCTAAGAAGGTGCATAAAGATTTAATGTCCAAGAGGATGAACAAGAATCATGTAAGAAGGTGCATAAACGTCTAAGGGGATGGAAAATACTCGCTTAAGAAGGTGCATAAACATCCAAGGGGACGAACAAGACTCACCTAAGAAAGTGCATAAATGTCCAAGGGGATGAACTGATTCCTACACCTCAGGGGGTGTTATAAACACCACCACCACCAAGGGGGCGTGCCAATAATTCAAATCTCACAAGAGAAAATAGATAGGGGTAATTTATACCCCCCTTAAAATTTCAACATATTGTCTATGTTGGTATTTTAAGGAGAAAAGAATGCACACCTTCAAAAATAGTTATCCTTGCCCCCCAATTGTGGAGACAAAGACAACCACGAGAGAATTTCATGTTTTTGTCATGGAAAATATGGTTTCACTTAAGATTGTACCACCATGAATGACAATGAGCAAACACATAAAGCTACAAATGCCACATAGTGAGGAGTAACACCATAGAATAAAGATCCTCATTGTTTAGAGTGATTAGGTGCATCATCACATGTGACAACACCATAATCATCAAGTTGTTGAATTTTAGTACTCATGGCCTGATATTCATTGGTAGAATGAACATGCACTCGATGATATGCACAAAATGAGTTTTTGTTATAAAATTTCTTTTATGTTTTCGGAGGGAGAGATATCAAGCGAGCTTTGAGAAGCCTCGAAAAAATATGCTCTTGATCAGTAGTAGGAGACATTCCTCTCTTTTGTGACGAAAAACTTGCTTGATTACTACAAGATTTTGTACATACAAAAGATGATAAAGAATTCAATGAAGATGGGGATGAAGAATGGAAACCTAGACCCTATTTAGAAAAGTATGACCTATAGACTTCACTTGATCCCTATCTTTTTGTTTCATGTTTGTATTATATCCATTTTTAGCAAGAATTTTGTATCCAAGCCCATAAAATTCTTCTAACTTAGATGAAGAAATTGTATCTACATGCTCTTAAGAAGAATTGACTTTTTCTCGAGCACACAAATCCTTTTTAGGTTTTTAAAATTTAGGCATCTTACACTCATGATGGATGAAATTTAAAGAGCCCCCATCAGCATCTTGGGGTGATGTTTTTGGATTTGTTGATGTATAACTAGATACATCACAAGCCTCTTTAGGTTCAAATTGTGAGATTTTATACTCTCCCATAAAGGAGGGTGTAAAATCTAATGAACCCCAAACATAATCTAAGAGTTTTGTTACAGATGACATACAATCAGGATTATCATCATTTTTTTAGGTTCTTTAGACTTTGATGGTGAGATTTTGGCTCCCGTTTATAACAAGGTATAAAATCAAATGGCCCCAAATCATCATTCAAAGATTTCATGATGAGTAAAATACACTTATTTTTTTTTGAAATGTATGAGTTCTACTTTTGAAGTTGGAATCAATGTTTTAAGAGAGTTGGAAGTATTATGCTCGAATTTGGCTTGTAAATTATTAAAAAAATCATCTTCTTTAATTGTGTATATCTTGTTATTATATTCATAATTCAACTTATGGTGAAGAGTAGACAAGACTCCCTTCATGGCATGAATCCATGGTCTACCTAGGAGAAGATTATATGAAAGAAGTCTTGGAATGACATAAATAGGTGTTTGTAAAGTCACGAATCCTACCTTAATGGGTAATATGATCACTCCTAATGGTTACTTATTAACATTATCAAAGCCAAAATTTGAAAGATCATTAAGATCTATAAGATTCTTATCCACATTAATCTTATCAAGAAGATCAATGCTAAAAACATTAAGACCTAATCCATTATCTATGAGAGTACACATAACTCTAATGACCACCGTTATCATTAAAGCTTTATGTTTTTCTTGGATCTCAAGTGAGAGCTATTCATGTTGAGGGAATACAATATCCAAATTTATCACTTGCATACAATCAAACAAGGCTGCTACACCATTTGGTCTAACAAAAGTTGGGACATCAATATTTTGTAAAGCCTCTTGGAGCATCCCGTGGTATGTAGGTGATGTTAGAATCAAATCCCAAAGGGAGATCTTTGCTGGAGTATGACGAAGTTTCTCAACAAGATCATATTCTTTACCACTACATTGAGGAATATTAGGTGCGAGTGGAAGGTATGGTTGAGGTAATGGGATGGATGTTGGAATTTTTTTTGTTTGCTTATTATTTATAGTGTTATATGTGTGATCAATTGTGTGATAACTTTTTTGCTACAACACATGATTACTAGTGAGTTATTTTGCAAAGTTTAGGATATGGCCATGAGGTTTAGGAGGTCCTATAATGAGAGGTGATTTAGGAGGTCCAATAATTAGAGGAATTTTCGGAGGTCCAATAATTAAAGGATTTTTAGGAGGTCTAATAATTAAAGGAGATCTAATATCCAATTATGTTTTCATAAACTCAACCTATTTATCTACTTGTTAATGATTATTTTATCAATGGTGGATCTAATGTCACCTTAGCATCTTAATCTATGCAATCCATCTTATTATTTTTGGAAAGAAATGTATCAATGATTTCATCTACTTGTCCCACAATATCTTCCCAATTAGGAGAGGTATTGGAAGAGAAATAAACATGATTCTCATGACGCTCAATGATTGGATCTTCTAACACCAAGATATCTTCTTCACCAGTAGGCGAGATATCAGGGGACAAACAAACATGATTGTAATGATTTTCAATGATTGCATTATCTTGCACCAAGATAACTTCACACATAGGAGAGATAGTGGGATAAGGATCAATGAAAAATAATAAAAGAGGAGAAATAAACTCATTTTCACATGCTCGTAACAAAAATTCCTTGAAATGCTTAACAAGATCTGACAATAGAACATGAATTATGACAATACAATATTTTTGCAATGAGAAAATTATGTTATGCCCTATGGATCAAGATAGAAATATTTTTAGCAAAATAGATAGTTAGAGGACTGATATTCAATCATGGAGGCTAGATCTGGGCAGAGACCAGAAACAAGGTTTTGCAAATTAAATTTGGGCTCAATCTAGCAGAACAAGGGTGCCCAGGGTGACTATGTCCTATAAAAAGTTTTGTAAAATTCAAAATTTGACTATGTAAAATACTGTTTGAAGTTCCTATATTTGTGTGTATATAGGTGTGACAGTGAATAGTTTTCCAGAATTTTCCCAATTTATGATTAGTTAATTCAAAATGCAAGTGTGCAACAATTTGAAAAATATTCAAGCAATAAAAGACAATTATAAGTGTAATTTCTAGATCTAAGATGCAAGAATTCTAATATGTCAAAATCTAAAAATAATGATGTTGATGCCTTTTTGAAACAAAATGATGAAATTTTTTACTTTTTGAGCTATATGCAAGATGTCTAAATGAATGCAAAAACACTTTCAAATTTGATTTTAGATTTAAATTACCTAATGTAGATTTGTAAATATAATTGGAATGTAGATCTAAGCTACGATGACTGAAATTAACCCTATTGAAACCTATAATGCAATATGATATCATTTTTTTTGAATTTTTATGCCTTATAAGATTTAAAATTGAATTCCTAGATGAACAATGCAACACAATGAAATGTTAAACTTAGATCTAGGATGAGTTGCTTCAGATTAAGGTTAAAATTTCAACATCTTAGGTTCATCAAAATGAAATGAAGGAAACATGAAACCCTAAGGTGTTACTCTTAGGGTTTAGCTCTTTTTCTTATGTGTTTCATTTAGAGTTTGAGGTAGCAGAGATTTGATAGATTTGGACAAGATATAGGATTGAATTACAAATTGAAAGGTGAGTCAACCAACACTTGACTAAACATCGAATGGATTTTGGAATGAAATGTAATGATTTGACTAGGTTAATGATGCAAATAACTATTTTGATGCAAAAACAACAAATCTAGAATACCACAGATAAATTTAGACTTCAAAAATAGACTAAGAAGAGTTTTGTGCACCCATGGTATAAAGTTGGGGCTAAAAATGGAGGACTAAGTTTCCCTAGGTGATAGTGTCCTTTTGACTGAATTTTAGATTTGATCTCATAGTCCTTTGGAGCCAGATCAGAGCCTTCTCTCCCCAAATGTTGCAATGTTAGATGTTCATCGGGTGCCAAGGTAATTGAGTTTTCGTATGTTGTCAAGGTGTAGGTTTTGAATGCAATAATGAATAACTGAACTTCAAGCTTCTCCCAATCTTCTTCAGATTTGAAACTTACACATTCAAAGAGAGGAGGGTTTATGCCATATATGTTATTTCCTCAGTCAAGCCCCATGTTGGTGTTTCCACCTCCACAATGGTAATGCTAATGAAAGAGATCTTATCCTTTTTAGGGATAGAGGATAAATGATAAATGAATGATGAATCACCAATGGACTACAACTCACCACCCAAAAATGGCTTCCTTGAAGGACTGAAGTCATACAAATCTCCTCAAGGCTTGATTTTTGTTGGATTGATTTTATTGAAGACCTACAAGGGTTAGATATCACAAACAATATGATAAAATAAACATGAAAAAATTCACATACACTTTGACATGATGCTTTGTTATTGAATTACTTCAATAAATCCTTGCTTGATTGCTATTGAATTGATTGATAATGCTCTTGACAATAATTCTTTCTCTTTATTTGCAATGATTGATAGTTCTAAGTAGATAGTTTTCAAATGATGCACTGACTAGGTAGTTATATACAATTATTCTAATTTCTCAAAAATTAAATCCCAATAGTCAACATTTTTCATTTGAAATTTAAATAGTAAAATGCCAACTATGACATATTAAAATTTGGAGGCAAAATAGGGGGACCAATTCGCTTAGGGAAACTTAGTCCTAGCCCTATTTTTTAGGATCTAAGGTGTCGAGGATAAAATATTAAATGTTTACATTGGTCTTATAAATGAGTTTTCTTGATAAATATCCCGATGAGTTATAGAATGCATAATTTAGGAAATTAGGTGTACAATTAGGTCCATTCACTTAAAGGGGAGAAAAACATAGTGTGAAATTGTCAAGGGTGAAAATTTACAACACTATAGTTTCCTCTTGAAGCATCCTTTGAACAATGCTCTAGAAATCTATTCATGTTTGTGTAGAACTTGTGTTGCTCCAGAATCATCTATTCAATGATGCTCTAGAATCCCTCTTGTACCTCTTCAATAATGCTATGGAAATTCTATTTATGTCTCTTCAACAGTGCTTCAAACCACCACTTTAATTTATTTCAAGATAATAATTTTAAAATCAAGGTTTAGACATTTCTACATTAAATATGTCTCAAAATCATTAATTGACACATGACCGAAGAGAGTTCAAATTTCTTAGTAATAAATTATCTCATTTGCATTAATAATAAGTGAATGTGAGGAGTTAGTACCAGCCACCAAATCTTGGTAGGCGGATATGATTTCTCATGAGAGATTGACAAGTATGTACATTAATATAATTAAGAGTGTAATGATTATTAAATAATATATTAATTAGGCATGATATTTTTGCCACCATAATAACCATTTGTGAATAACATTACGTCACCTTTTTGTGTCTCGTACGATAAAGGTGGTGTAATAATGTTTCACATTAATTTTCATTATTTCACCAAGTAGAACCAATTACTCACCTCATTTTCTATGTTAATCTCAACCTCTGCTCAAAAAATCCCCTGTAGTATTTTACCTAAAATCAACCAAACTATGTAAAATTTTCTTTTCAATCAATTCGAGAAGCACCTTCCTTCAAGAGAGTAGCAATGGACGTGAAGAATAAGGTCGAAATAGACTTCCCAAAGAAATTACTTCAAGACCAAGAATCAATGAATGTTTTCAGAGAAATAGGTTGGTTATAGTTTTATAAAAGTTTGAAAGCTACCACCTAGAATTAGTAGAGAAATTTGTTTAAAATTTCTCAAAAGGGTTTACAAAAATCTCAAGATGAAAGTTCAAGGAAAGTATTGAACTTATCTCTCAAATTTGACAAATTAATATTGAGCGAACTGATTTGTATGGGGAGAGATAACTTACATATCAATCTACATGTTGTCTAATTTCATTAAAGAAGGAGAAGACCTCCCTCAAATTATAACTAATAAGAAGGGTGATAATAAAGGGAATTAACAAAGATACCATCCCCAAACCATCAAGGTCATTCATTGCATGGGAAATGAAATATTTTACCTACAAAGGGCAATATGGTATGGTGGTGGGTCCAACATTCAAAATACTGACACACCTACACTAGGGTGTAGAAAACCCATCATTAAAGTTACCATACCCTTGTATTTGTATGAGTATTTAAAAATAATGATGGATAGATATAAGAAAGGAGTGGGCCCTCTAAAAAACCACGGCCTAATTTCTTTCTATGTAAACACCAAGTTTTGAGAAACCATAACGCATAAAAGAAATGAATCAATTTTTTGTAAACCTTGGAAAACAAAGCCCAAAAATTATAAATTGAGGAATATTTTGGAGTTTCTCATAAAGAAGATCCTCATAATTTGAGCCAATAGATTACATAAATTAGCATTCCCAAGATGAACATGAAAATTTTGGAATCCCTAAAGAGCCACCCACATAAAAGTAAATAAAAAAATTAACCCAAGAGATCTCTAGCTTTTAAAAGAAAGTGGAAATAGTCTTCTTGGGTGATGAAGGAGAAAAGATATAACCTAGGAAAAATTAACTAAAGGTAGGAAATAATCATGCATCCCACACCCTCCTCTCCAAAGGACTAAGCATTGAGAACCCAAGTCAATCCTTGGCATTGAATAACAAGAAGAGCAAGAGAACCTTGAGGAAGAAACCCTAAAAGAAACTCCAACTATAATTTTTTTGGAGGAGCAAGAATCCCCCATTAATGAAAATCCATCATAGGAAGATAATCCCATTTTTGAGGAAACTTAATGACTGAAGAAGAAATACAATAAAGAATTCCCTTACAATTCAACCTAATGAGAGGAAAATTCCAATGATAACCTCATTGGAGTAAGAGGAAATAATTTTAAGGAAACCCACTTGGCACTGCAATTGTCTAGGGTAGCAAAATAGTTGTAAAACAAAAACAATAAATTGTGGAATTGAAAAGGATGTTGGAAGAAAAGGATAAACAACAAAAAATGGATTTTTTTAAGTGTTAACAAAAAGGGATAGATTTTTATATTTAAAAGAGAAACTTGACCTACCCCAGGAGATATCTAATGACAATCCCAAAAGGGAAGGGTTTAATGTAATAACTTTGAGAAAAGAAAATGCTAAATTACAAGAAGAAATTTCAATCCTCAAAGACAATTACAAAAAATTGGAGGATTCTAAGAATGAGGCTTGTAAGATAGGGTGTTTACTACTCACATCTAGACAACCTTCCAAAGCTTATAGCATGTTTTTGAATGAATAATTGTTAAGATGGAAACTCCTAATGATTATTTGTAATTTATCTCAGTATCTAAATAATTAGTAATTGTTGAAAGATTCTCATAATTTGTATCAAAATAATAAAATGTTTTGTGTGTTTTTCATGCACAATCTTCTTGTTGAAAAATATAAATACTTTTTCATCAACCTCTTTTTAGGTGAAGTATAGTTAAGGGCTTTCATTTAAAAAATGAGAAACCATGTAGCATGGTAGTGTATACGAGAAAATTTGCACCCTTTGTGTAAATTCCCCTTTTGCATCCCTCCACCTTAGAAAATCAAAATCCGAATGCAAAAATCCACATCACCCATCTGAAATGAATACACTTGGTGCTTGTCTTTTGTGTCGGTGGGGGAATTTTTGTCGGGGACGCGAGCGTGATGTGTAGACATCCCTAACAGATTCTTGCCTTTGGAGTTCATAGGGATGTTATGTTCTCCATTAGGCATGAAGCATAACTCCTCTGTGTCGACCAATCATCCCAAAAATGGATCTTTCCCTCCTAATCTCTCTTAAAATTAATAAATTTCACTACCACTTCAATCTTCTTCACAATTTTACCCATTCAATTGATCTTTCTTAGCAATTCATACAATCTCTTGAGCATTACAATAGTTTTTTTCTCCATCAACTCCATTTAGAATGCGTTGTGCTACTATAGAATATGTGATTTTGGTGTCTTGCAAGACCTCCTTCGTCACCGCTGCGACCATGTTGAATTTTCCAAACTCATTGTATTGCATTCTCCCTTCATTGGCCTTGAGTGCCTTTGGGTGGAGGTGGTGTTGCTTCACTATCCTCTTTTCATTATGGTTTGATAGAGTAGCATTTTTTTTTTGTAGTGTTCATACTCTCTCTTTCTATTTTCCTTTATCATATTTTCTATATCGTGGCTTTCCTGGCTGTCTGTGGAGGTGGAAACACCAAAGTGGGGGTTTGATTGAGGCAAACCCCTATACAACCCAACATTTTTCCCTCTCTTGGCTATGTGCAGGTGTACGTGTGCGTGGAGCTTGCTAGTGAGATGGAATTTTAGTGAGTTGAGCCTCAACACCTTTATTTTCATCTACCTTATTTACCATATTTATAGTTATTTCTCATACTTTGTTATTCAACTTAGTTCTTTAAATCTCATTAACTAGACCATTAGTAGGTTTCTTGATTTTTATCACTGTATTTCACACTTTCTATCTATACAGATGCCAACGCACTAGAGAGATTCTAGCACACTGTGTTGTCGTCCTTGACCCACTCTACCGTCCTTGGGCAGAGAGCCATTTGAGGTGCAGTTTAGATTCTAGAAACTAAATTATCTAGTTCCATTTAGGTTTTCAGATTTGTACACAAAAGAACTCGAGAGTGCTCTTCATTCTCTATCCTTGACCTAAACAACTCCTTAGCTTGAGGTAAGATAGGGTAGCCCTCTACTCTCAACTCTTTGTGACCTAGAGCCTTGGTGTGGTTGGTCCCTCTACCTTACATTTTGGTGAGCTTGACGTGATTAACGCTTATCCATTTGTTTGTGTCAAGAATTTTTACCTCACGCTTGTTGACTGTTGTAAACTGAGTGTTGTGAGGGTTTATGAGCATCACAACCTAGTCCATGAATTCCAAGTACGTTGTTAGAAGGAGTGTACAACACCTACCAATGGAAAAGGCGAAGGTCACTTCTAGTTTTTCCATTGGTCTGACTACTAACTTTACCATTGGTTTTCCTATAGGTTTTACCGATGAGATGGGTTTCATAGATGATACCACTCATGCTCCTACCCTTCCAACATCTCCTACACCGTTGTCTATGGATGAGGATGATGTTGTGCATATCCTTCCAAAAAACCTTTTGGCATTGGATATAGACTATTAGTTCTTGTGAATCATTTGGAGAAAGCACCAAACATGGAGAGAGTTGCTAGACCTGCTAGCGAGGTGAGATATCTATTAGGAAAGGATTAGACAAGCATAGAGTTCTTACATGGCCTTACTAATATAACTGAAGCCTATATCCCCTCGTATATGACTAGATTGAGTACTATCCGAGGAGAGGTGCTTAATGCCTATGAGAGACAAATAGGTGTCCCGATGCCTACCATGTTTGTATGCATGACCAAAACCATCCCTTCGATTAGAATTTCCTCTGCTTCTCAAAATCCCCCTACTATCAAGGCAAGTAGAATACCATTTGGTTTCAGTTTCACCCTTCCTACTACCCCTGGCAGTGGGGGCTCTGGTGGAATGAGTGGTGGTGGCATTGGTAGAGGTGGCTCTAGTGGAGGCCATGGTGGTGGTTTTAGTAGTGGAGGTGTCTCCAACGGAGGTCCTACTACTTTTGGTGGCTCCGACAGTGGTCACGATGGTGGCTCTGGAGGTGGTGATTCTGGAGGTTCCACTGGGCCTTTGTCATCCTCTCACCCTGTTCTAAATGCTCTTCTTCAGAATATGGGTTAGATGAAAAACCAATTAGCGAGCCTTTCTCAAGCCTCTGCCCAACCTATCTACTAGCCTTTCTTCTGACATAGTCCATTATCGGTGGAGATCTTGAGTACTCCCTTCCCAAAAGGAATGGAGATTCCTAATTTCTAAAAGTATGGTGGTAAAGGGAATCTGTAGACACATGTGTCAACCTTCAACACCATGTGTACAAATTTATTTCATCATGATGCTTTAATGGAAAAAATATTTCCTCGATATGTCAAGGACATAGCACTCGAGTGGTATTGTTCCTTGCTCGATAACTCTATATTCTCATTTCATCAACTTGTGAATAGGTTTCTTTGACAATTCTAGGCTAATATCGGTCTGAAGATGACCTTCTCAGATCTCGTCTGATGTAAGCAAGGAGATAACAAGAAGATAATTGACTTCATAATGTGATACAAAGTTCTCTTTTCACAAAAATTGTACCCGCTACCCAACTTTGATGTGCAAAAGGTTTTCATAGGCAACCTACAGTGAGCCTCGTAGGATAAGTTTGCCTTAATGAAAAACCCTTCCTTTGCGCATCTGTGTGTCGCATTACAAGAATATCAACAAATGATAGTTCATTTTGGGGGTTATTCCTCACACTCCCATTCTAAGGGAAAGTCTATTGTGTCCATCTCAGGAAAAAGAAAAACAATTGCGAATGTAGTCGGTGCGACTAACGATCACAGTCTCAGATGCAATAGGAAGTTTACAAAGTTAGCAGAATCTTATTCTTCCATTTTACAAAAGTTGTTGAAGGATAAGATCATAACTTTGGAAAACCCTTGACCTCTAAAGGAACCTTATCCTGATTGGTATGATGCAAATTATTTTTATCAGTACCATCATGTTAATGGGAAGAAACAAAACATGAATAAGTTGGTAGAAAATTCCAATAGTGCGTTGTAGATTTACATGGACCCATTCCCATCCCATTCTGAAAACTTGATTATTGACCCCTTTGATGATTCTCCTCAACTCTCAATGTATGTTAACATGGTTTCAGTTACTCCTCCCCCGCAACTTGCAACTGGTTCACCAAATGTGACTTTCACCTCGCAAGACTTACCCTTGAATAATAAGTCCTCTCCTCTATACATTTCTGCTTGCTTCAATGAGAACATTGTGACAAGAGTCCTAGTTGACTCTGCGAGCCGACTAAATGTTATTACAAAGGAGATGTTATGGTTGAATTCATTGTAGAGGGAGGAATATGAAGAGACTAATTTGACCATACGTACGTATGATGGTCTCTCTCTTAAGCCATATGGCTCTATAACTCTTTTCGTCTTAGTTGGACCTAGGGTTATGGATACAACATTCGATGTCACTCCAGAATCTGATCTATTTAGAGTGAAGTTGGGCATCGCATGGCTGGCTTCCATGAATGGAATTTCTTTCGTTATTCACAAATATTTAAAGTCCTCTCATGAAGGTGTTGTGCACATTGTGAATTCCACCAAATATCAACCATTAGTATCCTGTGAGAGTTATTCCTTGGATCATTTTTGGCCCACCCCGATTGGTCTGCCCCCTCCTAGAACGACCTTGCTTTACCGAATCTATGTAAAGTACAAAACTGGGGGCAAAGGACAACTGAAAGTGACACCTCCAGTAGCACAAAAGCAAGCTACCTCCTCCTCTCAGAAGGGAAAGGAGAAGCCTGCCCGTCCTCAGGGAACCACTTCTACCTCCCTTCCTGAAGAGGAGTTTTGGATGACTACTCCTGGTTTCCGTATAAGAACTCTGATGGTACCTGCTTGACGCAAAGCCAAGATTTAGATATCTGACCTTCCTAATTTTCCTCTGAGACCTTGGCCCTACCTATACAGAAAGAGGAAGGGTCCTTGTGGGGAGTCCTCTATGTCTTAGCCTTTGAGGCCTCCTACCGCTCCTTCCCCCAAGGTAGTGAATGGGAAGAATCCCACCACCGAGGCGTTGGAGTTGACTCCCCCTACTGTTACTCGAGTCTCTTCTCAGTCTCTCCCTCCTACTCCCATCTAGGAGTCTCTCCCTTTGCTGTAAACATTCGTGATGGATACTCTGATAGTTGAGTAGGAGCCTTTTGTTCCATCCCAACTTCTGGCCTCTATTTCCCATTGTCAAAGGAACCACATTGTGCATGAGTGCAAGCGTCGGTGAAAGACTTTGGCTGCTGAGCGGGCCAATATGTAGAGGAAGGAAGGGGAGTCGAAAACCCTTGTTTTCGGTTTTGTTGTGGTGTCCTCCTCTCTCGTTCCCTCTGCTTCAGTTCAACCAGCCTCAGTGATGCTTTTGACTCCTACTGCAAGCGTAAACACCCCTAACCCTAAAAAGGTGTATGTGTTTATTGCTACTTTGGTCAAGCCTCCTCTCTTGATGTCCCTCCCAGACATCCCATCGTTCTCTTAGCCCGTGGACATGGTGAAAACCTCGGTGGTTTTTTCCACAATTTTCTCCTCCTCCACGCCTTCTACTTTATTCATGGGGATTAAGCATCCTCTGACAAAGCGGAAGATGGAGGATGGCCTCGCTAGAAATGGGGGTGAAAGAGGATTCCACCTTCTTCAACGGGTGGTTCTGCATTAGTGTGCGTCGTCCTAGTGATGGAAGAAGTTTTGGCATCCACAAAGTTCATCATTGCTCCCGAGTCACTCTGTGAGCCTAGCAGTGAATCTTAGGTGTCGCCTCCCTTGTTCGTTGAGGTAACAGATGACACTCCTATGAAGTGGATGTTTAGCTCTTTGGATGAGGTCTCAACTCTTTCAAAAATATGATGAGGTATAAATAAAATCATGATTTTTACAAGCTAAATACCCTTTTGTGTTCTTGTTAACCACCTCAGCCATGCTAATGAGTTTATTTTGTGGAGCAATAATTGTCTACTTTTTATGAAATGATGTATAAATATTATTTCTTAAATTGATTGAAATTAGCTGGCTAATGTTGATCTAATGGTATAGACTTTAAGTCAATATAAAGGAGTTATAAATGACCTATGAGTGGAGCGGACTTCAAGCGGCTGAAGTTAGAGTGTTAGAATTTTGGGTGCCAAAAATTTAGGCGTGTAAAGTGGAAGAATTTTTAAAGCTTTATGTTTATTTTTTGTTTAAAACTTTATGGCTCAAGTCTGAGCCTTTATTATTTTTTATGTTACGAACCTCAGTTAGTTGGTTAGTTTTAATTTTGTTAAAAGAATTTTTCAATGGTGATCTATCACCATCTAAAACTTAGGATTTTCTTAGTAGTTGTAGAGAAGGGGGATTTGCTACTCATGAGTTCTCTTCAATAAATTATCCTCAGGGGGTGAACTTCCCTAAATTACCTCAAAGGACATCGGTGAAAGTTCTAGAACCGAAAAGAGTAGGTCATAGAGATTCTCTGGACAAACCGACAAGCTCTCGGCCAAAGGACGTCAGTGCAGAATGTAGATGACAACACGGTGCACTGGTATCCCCGAGGTGCACTGGCATCTCGTACGGACCATAAAGAAGGTTTATCTCAGAGAACAACAAAGTGACTACTTCTTCGATTACTGAGAACTTCTAGAGTGTAGGAAAATGATAGAAAGTGATAAAATTGAAATAGAAGGGAAGTAGATAAGGACACGAAGAAGAAGGGAAAGTAAATACTTACAACCGCATGATTGATGAAGCCTCCAGCTCATGAACATCTTCAATACCTGCACACAAGAGAGAGAGAATGTGTTGGGGTTGTATAGGGGTTTTCCTCAATCAAACCCCCGTTTTGGTGTTCCCACCTCCACGGACAACCAAATAGATAGAGAGAAAAGTATGAAATGAAGTAAAGTACACAAAGACACTACAAAATAGTGTTATGCTACTCAAAAAAGTCAGAGGAGAGGATTGAAATCTTACCACCTCCGCCCAAAGTGCTCAAGGCTAATAGGGAAGAAAATGAGAGGAACTCAAGATTCTTCTGCTGTGGTGTTTCACTCCACACTTGCTCTACTGAAGTTATAGAGTGTTGATGTTGCTGCTGTGAAGTGTAAAGTGTTGTGAAGAGGTGGTGAGGAATCTGATTGGAGCTTGTGAAGAGCTAGAGAGTGAAGAGAGAGAGCTAGAAAGGATGGAGAGGTCCAAAAAGATGGTCTAGAGATGCAAAATGGAAGTATGAATAGTGAATATGAAGGAAAGAGGGAAGAAAACAGCCATATTCGGGTCGGTTAGCCAAAGAGGGCATTACAAATCGACTTCCAATAGGAATGGTAATGCCTCTGCAGGCTCTAGATGCGAGAATCTATTAGGGATGTTAGCACGATGTGCAGACATTTGTGTGTCGCACGGGCGTCCTAGACAGAAACGCCTCCACCGAAACTAAAAATGGGTGCCAAGTGGAATGAAGACATCAGGCTTATGTGGAATTAAGCCTCTGAAGTTGGTTTTCTAAAGTGCAAGGGGGTAAAAGGGAATTTGTGTTAGGGGTACAAATTCATGTTGATACATTTTTCCCCCACTTTAGCGAGCATGAGTACTGATGAGTGCTTCGGTAAAGTAGAGTAGAGAAGTAGTAAGGTTAGAAATGTATACTTGAACGAGGAAGTAGAGCAATGTCTGGCGAAATTGGAAGTACAAGACAAGAAAAGGACTTCATAACTCCGTGAAACTATGAAGCTGAAGAAAGAAAGTGCCTTACAAACCCATAGATCTGCAAGGAAGGTATCCTCTAAGAACTCTCACATGAAGGAAACCAAGAAAGCACCTTACAGACCCCCAAACCTACAAGGAAGGTATCCTCCAAGAACTCTCACATGAAGGAAACCAAGAAAGCACCTTATAGACCCGCATACCTGCAAGGAAGGTATCCTCCAAGAACTCTCACATGAAGGAAACCAAGAAAGAGCCTTACAGACCTACAAAGTTGTAAGGAAGGTATCCTCTAAGAACTCTCACATGAAGGAAACCAAGAAAGCACCTTACAGACCTACATACCTACAAGGAAGGTATCCTCCAAGGACTCTCACATGAAGGAGACCGAGCAAAGGGGACTCTGTAGAGTCAGAGATGGCGACATGTTTACCTGTAGATAGAACATGTCAGGAAGTGGCCGAGTAGGCCAGTGAACGGACAGTCACATAGACCATCGCTAAGTTGTAAGGCTTTCAAAGGGGTCACTTGGGAACCCTTCAGAAGGAAGAGGGTCCACTCAAGGGACGCACTGTTTGAAAAGTGAAGTCTAGTTGGGCTGCCCTCGAGCTAGACTCAAGGATGTGAAGTAGGTATAGTCGAGCTGCCCCTAGACTAGACATGAAGATGTGAAATAGGTCTAGTTGGGTTGCCCCCAGGCTAGACGCCATGGAATTATTTTGAGAGAAAATCTTTCAAAGAGGTCCCTTGGGAACCCTTCAAAAGGAAGAGGGTCCGCTCGAGGGACGCTTCATTTGAAAGATAAAGAGAAGAGAGGGGGTCCTTAAGAAGGACACACATCCCGAGAATAAGTTATCACTGCCCCCAATGTACAGGGGAGGAGAACCACACAAGATACTTAGAACAGGATAGAGGTAAAACTCGATATCACTTGTCATTTGAAAGAAGAGATAGGTGCATCAACAAAAAAATGAGTGATGGCACCTGAATCATGAAGTTGTTGTATTTTATCCTTCAAGGCCTTACATTCACAAGTGGAATGGCTAGGCACTCTATGGTATGCACAAAAAGAATGCTTATGAGATTTCTTGTGTGTAGGAGGAGGAAGGGTAATTAAGCTAGCTTTTAGAATCCGCGAAAAAATATGATCTTGCTCAGACAAAGGATGAGGAGCAGGAAGCAACCCTTTCTCTTGTGGAGAAAGGCTTGAATTCTCACAAGAAGAGGATACAAAGATAGAAGAAAAATGAGAATAGACCAATCCGTGAGAATGAGGTTGAGCGGACATCACATCAACATTCAACCGTGGTTCTCGTTCAGACTTTTCATTCGAGCAACCAAGCCCCAAGTTACGCTTATGAGGTGTAAATTCTATAGGAACTTGTATGCCTTGTTCATTACGCCCACAACCTTTACGCTCATAGCCATACTTAGAGATGATTCTAAAGTCGGGGCCATAATGTGTTCATAAATCGTGAGAAGAAGGAGGATCTTCATAGAGAGCATTATTCTAGCAATGGGGGACATACTCTTCTATGGGATCGTTATCATCCTTCTTGATAGGACTGCCAATATTATCCTCTTTAGTAGAGGTGTAATCGTCCTCCTCAGAAGGAAGATCAACACTAAGAACATTAAAATTCACATTCACATTATCTTGTGATACAAAAGGACCATCGTCTTTGATAATGGGTGTGAATGATGTTGTCGGAAGGTCTAAGCGGATCAGGTCGACTCTATATTCCTGAATGAAGGAATTTGTAAAGTCTAAAGGAACCCAATCATCACCAAGACATGCATTCCTTTGAGAAGAGGTAGAAGGTACAAACTTAGGATTTCTCACTTCGAAAGGATCTTCTTTAGGGACATCTATCTCAAGAGTATCCTTTGTAGTAGGTACTGCTAGAGTAAACCAAAACATTGGAAGATATTGAAGGAATAAGAGTAGGCACAACCAAAGCTTGACCACCATCTGCCATCTCACATAAGTTCTTAGCATTAGGGTCAACCTTAACTATGACTACTTTATTATTACAAACAAACTTAATAGATTTATGCAAGGTAGACGGGATTGCACCCATAGCATGAATCCATGGTCTACCAAGGAGAAGGTTATAAGGTAACTTTTCTGACATAACATATACAAGGGTAGGTACAGTAATGGGTCCCAACCTCAAAGGAAATACTATAGTGCCTAGGGCTTGTCGACCGACATTATCGAACCCACGAATGTCAACAAAAGCAATATTAACAGAAGACAGATCAATATTAATCTTAGGCAATAGATCAATACTACATACATTAAGCATCGAACCAACATCAATGAGAGTATGTCTAATGTCAATCTTATTAATGTTAACTATAATCATTAGAGGATCCTCTTGCTTCTGTACTTCTAGAGGTGGGAGTTCCTGGGAATAAAATGGGATATTCGATGAATCCGCAAGAATATAAGCTATCAACGCATCAGCATCTACCAGCCTAGCGGAAGAAGGCAAGAGGATCCTTTGCAAGGATTCCTGAAGCATACCTTGATAAACTGGAGCAGACTGAAGCAAGTCCCACAATGAGATATGAGCTAGAGCATCCCGAGGTTGCTCGACAAGATCGTAATCACCAGGTGCTTTAATTGTAGGTTCAGGTGCTTGAGGAAGTCTTAGTTGTTTATTCATTCTAGTATCATAGGTATGGGCTATCACTCAATAAGAGGGAGCCATAGAAAGATTAGGAGATTTACTATCAAATGGAACACCATCAATAGAAGAAACCCTTTCAGGAGAAGGACTAGTTGGAGTCACGTAAATGACTAGTCTCTTAGGCCTTTGAGGGGTAGTAGAGACATAGATTACATTTATAGAATCATCACAACTAGTAGAACAATTATTTGAAGACATATTCTCAACATTGATCCAAACAGGATCGAATGTGGAAGGAGATTCATCATGTGCTGATGCATCATCTCTAGAGGAGAGTGCATTAGGCTAGATAAGAAATTCATCATTCACAAATGCAACATCTCTAGAAGAGAGTGCATTGGAAGGAGTATAAGGTTCATCATTCACAAATGCATCATTTCTATAAGAGAGTGCATTGGAATGAAGAGAAGGTAGAGTAACATTAAGAAAGGTATTAATGATTTCATCTTCTTGCAACAAGATATCCTCCGAAGGAGGCTCTCTCATGAGAAGGATCAAAGATACACAATGACGTGGGAAAATCCAAGTCACTATCACATGCAAGAAATGGAATATCGTTAACATTTTGAATAAAATTAGATACAAAACTAATAAAAGAAGCTATTAAATTCATTATGATTTTTTTGGTATTTTCTATGTTCTAGTAATTTGCATTTTGAAAGGTCTTCGGAGCGGAATTAGGATTCGGAACTTGCGTCGGTCCCTTAAATTTGATTCCCAAAGGCACTAGTATTTTAGGGATTGAACTAGTTCTTTAGAAGACCTTTCCAATGGTGCAAACAGTTCTGAATTCCGAGCACCGAGTCAAAAGTTATGACCCCACCAAGTAGGGGTAAATAAATTCCTAGTTTTCAAAGAACATTGTTCTTCACATCAGGTTCACCAAAATGTAGAGAAGGGGGATTCGCTACTCCCAAGTTCTCTTCAATCAGAGATCCTCAGGGGCTGAACTGCCCTAAACTACCTCAAAGGACAGCGGTGAAAGTTCTAGAATAAGAAAGAGCAGGTCACAAAGATTCTCTGGAAAAATCGACAAGCTCTCGGCCAAAGGACGTCAGTGCAAAATGTAGACGACAACACGACGCGCTAGCATCCCCAAGGCACACTGGCATCTCGTACAGACCATAAAGTAGGTTTATCTCAGAGAACAACAAAGTGACTACTTCTCCAATTACTGAGAACTTCTAGAGTGTAGAAAAATGATAGAAAGTGATAAAACTGAAATAGAAGGGAAGTAGATAAGGACAAGGAGAAGAAGGGAAAGTAAATACTCACAACCGCACGATTGATGAAGCCTCCAACTCGTGAACGTCTTCAATCCCCGCACACAAGAGAGAGAGAAAGTGTTGGGGCTGTATAGGGGTTTGCCTCAGTGAAACCCCCGTTTTGGTGTTCCCACCTCTACGAACAACCAGATAGATAGAGAGAAAAGTATGAAATGAAGTAAAGTACACAAAGACACTACAAAATAGTGTTATGCTACTCAACCAAGTAATAGAGGAGAGGAGTGAAAGCTTATCACCTCCGCCCAAAGTGCTCAATGCTAATAGGGGAGAAAATGAGAGGAACTCAAGCCTTTGTTGTCGTGGTGTTTCGTTCCACACTTGCTCTACTGAAGTGATAGAGTGTTGATGTTGCTGCTATGAACTGTAAAGTGTTGTGAAGAGATGGTGAGGAAGCTTCTTGGAGCTTGTGAAGAGCTAGAAAGGATGGAGAGGTCCAAAAAGATGGTCTAGAGATGCAAAATGGAAGTAGGAATAGTGAATATGAAGGGAAGAGGGAAGAAAAATGCCATATTCGGGTTGGTCGGCCAAAGACTCGGGTGTTACAAATTGACTCCCAATGGGAATGGTAATGCCTCTGCAAGCTCTAGATGCGAGAATCTATCAGGGATGTTAGTGCAGCACGGAGATGTTTGCGTGCCACGTGGGCATCCTCGACAAAAATGCCTCCACCGACACTCAAAATGGGTACCAAGTGGAACAAATACAGTGGGATTATGTGGAATCAAGCCTCTGAAGTTGGTTTTCTAAAGTGCAAGGGGGTAAAAGAGAATTTGCGTTAGGGGTGCAAATTCATGTTGATATAGTAGTATATATGTGTGTAACCACCAAAAAGCAATGCATGCTATTATGATATGCTTTGAATATTGTTCAACTATGCTCTCTATGTTACACTTTTATGATATGAATAAATAAATATTGCCAATCTTATTCCAAATCAGTTGTTTTGAGTAATTAAAGTGTCATGGATGGATTTAATTTGAAGATGTGAAAGTTACATGTGATTTGAATTAATCGTAGGAACACCCGTGAGCTGGCCACTCAAGGGATCTCGTAGAATAGATAAGTATTTTTCCTATTAATATTGTTATCTCCATTCTGTACATGTTAAATTTAGATGAATGCTATTTTGTGTTGAGCTCTATCATATGTTCCTATAGGTCATAGTTTTGAGTTTACAACCTTGAAGTTCTATTTATTTTGAAATTTCAGAGCACCCACTCCTATTGATTAATTGCCAGTTGTTTGTACTTTCAGTTAGTAATTAGTCGTTAGCTGTTAGTTGTCTTCATTTAAATTTCACAGTTTAACTGCAAGTGTTAATTCTTACGTAATTTAAATACTTTCTAGTTTAAACATTTTCATGCTTTCTAGTTTAACAATTTCATGCTTTCTAGTTAAAACAATTTCATGCTTTCTAGTTAAATTTTTTGTTTCCACCATTTTATAAGTTCAAAAAATCTTTCTAAGAGAGAGATGGCCAAAATGTCCCCTACTTCATATAGCCTTTGAACACTGCTCGATCGACATAATTGATGTATCTTTAACTAAAGTGTTAGGACCTAACGACAACCTGTCACTTTTTGGCACCGTTGTTGGGGAACTATTCCTTTTCTAGTGTTAATAGGAGACTGCTTGGATGACTCTTTTAGAAAAAAAATAGTTTTTGGGATTATTTTTCTGCATGGTCAAGAAACAAGGTCTGCACAAAAGATTCATACCAAAAAACCCCCCAATCGTAGTTCCAACCATAAACAGGGAGGTAGAAGTCTCAGCTGAAGAACTTATTGATGAATTGATCGAGTAGGATCATCCTAAGACCTCCCAACATACCCCAGAAACTTATCCATTAGAGCAAAAAATTGAAGTATTCCTATCAACATCATGGTTGATAACAACAATGATAACCCTTTCAACAAAAGGAGAAGAAACCGTAGAGATGGTGATAACCCAAGAGGGGGAGCACATACATTTACCTCTACTCTAAAGGATGCTGCAATGTGTTGGTTCATGGGGTTAGCTTCAAGGTCGATATCCACCTGGAATGATATGGAGTCTGCCTTTTTGGAAAAATATCAAAGTTACTGTAGGGTTAGCGATAGGAAAGAGGAGTTGTTCAAACTAGGGAAAAACAAAGATGAAAGGCTAGAAGATCACCTAGATAGGTTTATCTTCTTATCTAAATGATGTGGCAAAGAAGCCATAAGTTTGGAAATTTTGAAGACCATATTTCTCAAAGGACTTGATGAAGATGCTAGGAGAATTCAAGGAGGAATTCATAAATCTACTCTTTTCAGAGGTTCCAATGAAATAGGTAAACTGTGTGAGAAAATAGAAAATCTAAAAATTGACATTCTTGTTTAGTTAAACACCACTTTGGATGGAATACAAGCTAAAAAATGTAATCCTGAGACCTTATCCATCTATTGTCCTCGGTGTTGAAACAAACAGATCTTAAGAGAATGTCCTTTGGACAAAACTGATGTTTGCCAAGTTTGTGAGAAGATTCATGCCACTGGTCAATGCGAGATCCTAAATGCAATCAAGAATTCCAAGAAAATGACATCTCATGTTGTGGAAAAGGTCAATTTTTTGAATCAAAGACCTAGAGGGAATTTCTCTTCTGATCAGAATTCAAATCCTTCCTGGCGACCCCCAAACAATTAGAATAATAATCACTGGGTGGCACCTTCACCTCAAGCACCACCTAATTGGGGACCTTACCTTTGGGGACCACCTGAATGGGAAAACTAGTCATGGTGAAACCTCCAATGGAAAAACTAGACTCAACAACAATGGTATCCTCCACAAAATCCTATGCCTCAATGGAATCAAACTCAAAATTAATTTAATAATGGGCCAATGAGGATGCCTAATCTACACCAAAATCTTTTACCAGCTCCTCAAAAACCTCAACAAAATGAGGAGGTCAACCACCCACAACTCCCAACACAACTTGTTCCTAATCCAAATAATAATCATCAAAACACCCCAGTATATTCAACAGAATAGGAAAACGTGACTAGACTTAATGCTATCCATTATGGAAACCTATAGTTGAGGTAAAGAAAAACACTCCAGCAACCTACCATAGTCGAGATCCTAGATGAACCAAATGAAGAACCTGCTAAAAATACCGAGACACCTCCCATACCTTCAGAGCAATACCTAGCGATTAATCAAGATAAGCCTCCTCCACAATCATCATCCAAAAAAAATGATTTACCTCAAGAAGAGGATGGCCAACATTCAATAGACCTTTTAAAGAAGGTTTACACCTTGAAAGAGAAAACTCAGGAGCCTTTTCCAGAGAATCTCAAAGAAACCATCTTGAAGAACCCTCTGGAAATGACCTTATCCACTGAAACAACGTTGATACAATAAATTGTGCAACTTCAAATCGAGGTTCCTTTGTTACAAGCGATTAAAGAAATTCCTGAACTAAACCAGCTAATTAAATAGTTGTGCATCAAAACACTAGGAAGGAAACCAAAACGGATTAATACTGTGCACATAAATGAATATCTAGCTGACCTTTTGGCTGGAAAAACCTCAACCCCAAAATATGATGACCGAAGTAGTCCACTTATAACCATGACAATCAATGAGGTAGCAATACCTAATACACTTGTGGACTTAGGATCAACCATTAATGTCATGATAGTGGATGGTATGGAAAAATTAGGAGTACTCATTGATTTATGTCCCCCAACTATCGTGTTGCAAATGGAAAATCAATTTGTGTCTATTCCTAAAGGTGTCCTAGAAAATATTCTTGTTAAGGTTGATGATTGGGAATATCCAGTAGACTTCCAAGTAATCCAATTCCTCACACCAAAGAACACTTATCTGATAATATTGGGTAGACCGTGGTTAGCTACAATTGCATCCAAGATTGACTATGGAGCAGGATGAATGACCATTTCACATGGTCCTAATAGAAAACACTTATTCTTATATCCTCCCGCTCAACCTGTTGAACATAACCAAGTTTGGGTTGATGAACTAGATGGTGCCAACAAACAAGAGAATCTAGCCTCACTACAACATGGTGAAGAAGTGGAAGATGAATCGAGAAATAACATGCAAAACTTATTGTAGATTCGAGTGATGAGGAAATTCTAGAAGTGAAAGAGATTTTAGGGCATCCAATCAACATTGATCACGCTGAATATGATTACACCAACTTCATAGGGTTACCTTGTCCTATGAATAATATCATTCCAAAAACAGATCATTTCTCTGAAGATATTGCCAGACTCCACAAAACTATACCACATAGTTGTCCTCTCAACACCTTAACCAGAGAAGGGCATACTGTCATCTCCAACCACCCAAGAGTCAAAAACATCATGTTACTACCATGAAAAAATTTAAATATCAACATCTGGTTGACAAAATCAAAAGATCTCAAATTGTTTGATGTTTTGGTAAATAGATCTAAAGCTTTTTCTTGGAATTATATAGACATGAGAGGAATTCACCCAAGTGTTTATACCAATCACATGTATACTGAAGATGTTAGACCTATTTTTGAACCACAACGAAGAATCAACTCTACTCTAAAAGACATTGTTAAAACAAAAATTGAGAAACTCCTACAAGTGGGATTTATCTATCCCATCTCTGACAGAAAATGGGTCTCACTGCTGGTAGTTGTTCCAAAGAAAAATGGGAAGTGGAGAGTGTGCGTTGATTATAGGGAGCTCAATAAAGCTACCCATAGATATTACTTCCCTTTTCCTTTCATAGACCAAGTCTTGGACAATTTAGCTGGAAGGAAGTATTTCTCATTCATGGACAAATTTAGTGGATATAACCAAATACAAGTTGCAGTTGAAGACTAGGACAAGACAAATTTTACTTGCCCCTAGGGAACATTCACATATTGTGTCCTTCCCTTCGGGCTTTGCAACACTCCTGCAACATTTTAGAGAGCTATCCTAGCCATATTTGTTGAGCTAGTGAATGACTATGTGGAGGTCTACATGGATGACTTCACTGTGTATGGTTCAACTTTTGATGAAGGAATTCAAAATTTGGACAAGGTATTGAAACAATGTGAAGACCATCATCTATCCCTAAGCCACAAAAAATGTCTAATAATGGTAGAACAAGGGATAGTGTTGGGACACCACATTTTTACTGAGGGAATAAAAGTGGATCCTAAGAAAATTGAGGTAATACAACAACTAGAGACTCTGAAGACCCAAAATGATGTCAGAAGTTTCTTAGGACATGATGTATAGTACTGGAGATTCATAGAAAATTTCAACAAGATTGTAGTCCCCATGTTTTTTCTCCTCCAAAAGGATGTAGATTTTTCCTAGTTAGCAAAATGCCAAACACCATTTGAGACCATTAAGGAGAAACTCATCTCTAATCCTGTCCTATGTGGGCCTAATTGGAACCTTTCATTCCATATTTATGCATATGCTTCCAATGATTCTATTGGAGTAGTATTAGGTCAAGAAGATGAAAATGGAGGGAAATATGCCATCTATTTCATTAGTAAGAATTTGAATCCCACTGAACGAAACTACACCACTACGGAGAAAGAATTCTTAGCTATGGTGCATGCAATCAATAAATTTTGACATTACATCACAAGTTACAAAGTGGTTGTGTTCACAGACAATTCAGCTATCAAGTACCTAATGAAAAAACCTACAGTAAATGAAAGAATAATTAGGTGGTTATTGCTTCTACAAGAATTCAACGTGACCATCATTGACAAACTTGGGAAGTTCAACGTAGTTGTGAATTTATTATCTCAGATTAAACAAGACAATGGAGATTGTGCTCCTGTGCAAGATGAATTCACAGATAAAAATATGTTTGCCATCTTCGTTAAAACCCCTTGGTTCACTGATATTGCCAACTATCTAGCTACTTCAGAGTTCCCACCAGACTTTATGTCTAAAAAAAAGAAACGCCTAGTTTGAGAAAGTGCTCGGTTCAAATGGATTAATGGAATGTTGTTTTGTTGTGGTCCTGATATGGTTTTATGACATTGTGTCAGGTCAGATGAAACATACAACATCCTTAGAGCCTGTCATGATGACCCTTCCAGAGGTCATTACTCTTCCAAGAGAACATCCCATAAAATATTGGGTTCTGGATATTACTGGCCCTCTATGCATAAAGATGTGAAGAGATATGTTCACCATTGTGATGAATGCCAACGAGTAGGAAGATCCACTGCATCCAATGAAATGCCTCTCCAATTGTAGGTAGTCCTTGAACCATTTGAAAAGTGGGGATTGGATTTTATTGGTCCTATAGACCCTTCTTCACAAGGCAAAGAATACATTTTGGTATGTACTGACTATCTAACTAAGTGGGCAGAAGGCCAAGCCCCAAGAGTAGCTAGGGAAGAACAAGTAGCTGAATTCTTGTATAACAGATTTTTCTCAGATTTGGAGCCCTTAAAATAATTGTCACAAATCAAGGAGCCTAGTTTATTTCCAAAGTTCTGCTAGCTTTTACTGATCATTTCTAGGTAAGCCATAACAAGTCGTCAACCTATCACCCACAAGAAAATGGTCAGGTAGAAGTCACCAACAGGGAACTTGAGAACATGTTAACAAAAATAGTTTCATCAAGGAGAAGAGACCGGGCTAGAAAATTACCTGAAGCCATTTGGGCCTATAATACAACTTGGAAATCAACCACTGTCTTTACTCCTTACGAGTTATTTTTTGGGAAGAAACCTCTCCTACCCATTGAATTTTAACTTTAAGCTCTTAGAATGGAAATGGAGTTAGGCTTAGACCTCAAACAAGCCTAGGTTGAGAGAGTCTTACAATTCAGTGAATTGAATGAACTTCAATTAGAAGTTGTCCACCAAGCTGAGCTTGTCCAACAATAGCGAAAGGCCTGGAATTATAAACACATAAAAGAAAGAGAGTTCCAAAATGGGGATTGGGCACTATTATTTGATTCTTGATATAAAGATCACCAAAGGAAACTGAGGACTCATTGGTTGGGGCCATATGAAATTTTTGAAGTATTTCCAAATGGCATAATGTAGCTCAAACCTGTTGATGGTGACACTCGAACCCTCTTTGTCAATGGTCATCGATTATGAATCTACCACAAACCTGTCAACAAAGAGGAGTTTACAAGAATGGTAGAAATGCAAGGAGAAATCCAATGTATTGACTCTGCTATGGTAGGGCCAATATAGTTTTCATTTTACTTTCTTATTCTAAAAAAATAAAAAAATTGCATGTGTATGTATTCATAATCACTTTAGGGAATTTTTATTGTATATTCAATCCTTTGGACTTGGCTAAATTTTTTTTTTGCCTTGCAGGACTTTATCAAACACAAATTCTGGTGCATCTTGCACTGATGCTCTGGAACTTGCTGCACCGATGCTTTGGAACTTCTTTGTTCGATGAGTTCCATTCCCTAGTTTGTTCTTGTAGTCTGGTGCAACACTCAGCAATGCTCCAGAACATGTTAAGTCCAATATGCTTAATTTTATTCCTTCCCACATTCTGGTGGCATCTTTTAGCGATGCTCCAAAATTTTTTTGTTTGTTCATGCATCCTGATGACATCTTTCAGCGATGCTTTTGAAATTTTGATGTTTCTTCCCACATTCTGGTGGCATCTTTCGGTGATGCTCTAGAACTTTGTTCTCACATTCTGACATCTTCTAGTGATGCTCTGAAACTTTGTTCCTGCATTCTGGTGACATCTTTCGGCAATGCTCTGAAACTTTTCTTTTGCAGTCTAGCGACATCTTCCAGCGATGCTCCAAAATTTAATTTTTTTCCTTCCGATTGCATCTTTCAACAATGTTATGGAACTTCACTTCTTCATACTGGTTGCATCTTCTAGCGATGCTCTAAAATTTTTGTTCTTCATCCCAGCCACATCTTCCAGTGATGCTCTGAAATTTTGTAAATTCCCTTCCTCTCCAAATGATTTGACAATTTTGACACAACATACACATGATCATCATTAAAGTTTTCCATCACCTTTCGAAATTCACGCCCTACACTACCATCTCTTTCCATAATAAATCAAAATTATTATGACCACTCTTCGTCATAATAATTGCAACATTTATTATCCATCCCACTTTCATCCATAATAAATTTATTACACCCGGGTTTGCCATCCCATCCGATGATGCTATTATGTCAACAAAGGTAAGTGAATTTGAAATCAATGACAGGACGTAAGGTATGTACAACTTTTTTTTAAGTAGGTAATTTATTGTGAATAAAAATAAATGATTTGGCAAATTCTACCACCCTTTTTATACTTAGTAAATTATGCGGATTGTACGTCCACTTGAGATGCAATAGTTCATGTGCTATTTTCCATGCAAAGTAATGATTCTAGTATAACAAAGAAAAATGCAACAATTAATTCATGTCACATCGATAGTTTCAAAGTATGAGTGGTTGAAAAGCTTACATTTTCTCTAATCTGCATCATAGTCTATTTAAACAGTTTCACCTTTTGAGTGCCACGACATTCAATAAATATTAAGTAGAATTAAGCGTAATAGACAACATGGGTGGAGTGAAACAGAAATTAGAGCCAACTTCCCTAGATAAGTTGTTGGCATTGGGTAATATTTCAGAGTTCTTTCAAAAGATAGGGTGGCTTGAGTTTATGAAGAAGTTTGAAGGGAATAACAAGCAGTTGGTCAAAGAATTTGCATAAAACTTCTCAGATGGACAACCAATAGTGCGTGGAAAGAAATTCAAGGTAAGCCCTCAAGTCATTTCTCGTTTATCTAGTATTAGAAATGAGGGTGTAAATTTATCTAAAACTAGAAATATTTCCTATCAAAGAATGGTAGAAATTTTCAGTAGGGAAGGGGAACCTCAGCCTCTGTTAGTTGTAACTACCCATGGGAAAAATAAAAGGTTTCAAAGAATGTCTATCCCAGAGCCGTGGAGAATGGCGGTTGCATGGATAATCAAATATTTCACATGTGAAGGGAAATGTGCCATAATTATTGGTCCTCCCTTCAGTTTACTGACTCATTTGCGCCATGGCACTGGAAACCCTGAATTCAGAGTTAACCTTCTTGCCTTTCTTAGTGATTCTATTGTCAATATGATTGAAAGGTTTAAAATTGGGTCTGGACCACTAAAACATCACAGCCTCATTCATTTAATTTGTAAATATCATTTCCTAAATAAAGGAAGAACGAAAGAAAAATGGCAAAGATTTATGTGAAAATTTGAAAATCCTGAGCCCACAAGACATTTAGAGGAAGGAGAGCCATCCAATCTGGTGGCTCAAATTTTGAAAGACCCTTCTCCTAAAACTCAAAATGTTGAAAGAGCTCTTGATGATGAGGTGCCAAAAAATATAACAAACTCTTCACACCCTGAGGAAAGACCGAGTCCACAAAATATCTCAGAGGCTCCGAAAAATAAGGAAATATGGAGCTAGAAAATTTGGAAGACGAGAATGCTCATCCCCGTAAAAAGGGAAGGAGACCTAAAATAGAAGGGCATAGACCTTCCCCTATGAGAAGAAGAAAAAAATTATCTTATGAGATTAGTTATGTCATAGCTTGTGATCAACTGCATATTCCTAAGAAGAAACGAAAAGATAGGCAACCCCATGAAACTGTAGCACAATCATGTGAAAATGTAACCCAACCATGTGTAGAAATAGACCAGTTAGATGAATCTGGAAGAGATGTATCACTTGAGACAAGACATGAAGAAATAAGAGAATAGCTACAAAATTTTGTACTTATCAAGGATGAGCCTGAGGATTCATTTTATCCTTTTCACCAGCCAATGAAAACACATGAGATTGATATGATCCACCCGAGTGAAATTTTTTTTTCCCCAATTGCCAGTGATGAAGAACCAAACACACTAGAGGTACATAATGAAGAAAATGTGATTGATAAGAATGCAGAAGTTTCCATTTCTCCTCTATGTTCCAATGTACAAATTGAAAGTTTTGATAACATAAAAAAAAAACTAAGTGAGTTGAAAACAAAAATTGTTCAGTTAAGATTTAGCCTACAGAAAAACGAAAAACAAATAAATCAACAACAACAAGAAATAGGTATACAAACTGAACTTTTAAATAAAGGAGATCAAGAAATCACATCTTTGAAGGCTCAATTGGAGCAAAAAGATAAAGTGATTGGAGAGTTGCAATTTCAAGTGAAACAAAGTAATGAGAAAGGTAAACTATATTTGGCAAGTTTGTCTGAAAAAAGACAAATAGATTAAAGGTTTAACTGATAATCTAGTGAAATCTCTTCAAGCATTTGCAAAAAAAACAAGAAAAACAAAAATATGAGCTCAATGTAACTTTGAGTAAAACTATTGAACTAGAACAATATTTGTAAGAAATCAAGATGAAGCCAAGAATGGAATCAAAAAAATACAGACTAAGCCAACCAAAATGGAATGGTTTCAAGTCCGTATTCCCCCAATGTTGATTAAATGGATGGAAAGATGCTATTTCTTGAGACAAGTAGGTGCAAAAAACTGCCAAACTTAAGAAGGAAATAGTATTGTTGAAAGAATCATATGATAAACTTTATCAGGCTGAAATGGATGCATGCCAAATTGGAGAATTATTACTAGCCTATAGGAAACCATCCAGATTATATTCCATGTTTTTAAATGAACAATTGTTAAGATGGAAACTTTTGAGGATTTCTTGTAATTTGCCACATGATCCTGATGATAAATAGTTTTTAGAAGCTTGCAAAGAGGTAACTCCTATTCAACAAAAATTTTTGTGTGAATTTTTCATCCATAATCTATTTTTAGAAAAAAACACTGTTTCTTTGTCAATATTTTTGCTGGATAAGTACAACTTAGAGAGTTCATGTCCACTATGTAGAATCAGATTCAATGGCAGGAGAGAACTAAAGAATATTTGTAGGCAACAAGACCTGTGGGACTTCAAATGAGATATCCCAACCAAAAACCCTTTGCCTTTAAGTCCCAATTTCGAGGGATTAAAAGCTATGACCATATAAAGAACAAGTATGATGACAATCTCTGGATTTATTTTAAGAATTTCAAAGTTCATGGGCCACAATTGATAGAAAATGCATGGAGTGCCTATGAGGAACAATATACTCCTCTACCTATGTATCTTAAAAGAAGGGAGGTGATCTCACCCACTAATCTCAGGTGGTCCTACAAAAGGGCTCATACATTGGTAGAAATATTACAACAACTTAAGACTAAGTGGATTGGGATGTGGTAAAAACCCCCATTACTCCTTCAGTCACCTCCTACAATTTTTATCACAATAGAGAAAGATCCTGGAAAATTACATACATGGTAGGTGAGGGTTAAGTTCAACAAGTGTTTTCTTAAAAATCATGATCATTGGGATGAGGAAGCAAAGGATATGTATGATCTTAGTTGTAAATATGATGAGCTAAATAGGAAAAGAGATGCAATAGTCCGAGAACTCATCAGAGAGCAGGGGGATCTGCTCAGGCTTAGGAAGGGGAGAGTGATGAGGTATAAATAACCTCAAGATTTTGACAGATAAATACCCTTATATGTTCTTGTTAACCACCTTAGCCATGCCAATGAGTTTATTTTAAGGAGCAATAATTGTCTACTTTTTATAAAATGATGTATAAATCTTATTTCTTAAATTGATTGAAATTAGCAGGCTAATTTTGATCTAATGGTATAGACTTTAAGTCAATGTACAAGAATTATGCATGAGAGTGGAGAAGACTTCAAGTAGTTGAAGTTAGAGTGCCAAAAATTTAGGCATACAAAGTGGAGGAATTTTAAAATCTTTATGTTTGTTTTCTGTTTAAGAATTTATGGCTCCACTCCGAACCTTTATTATGATTTATGTTACGAACCTCAGTTAGTTGGTTGTAATTTTGTTAAAAGGTTTTTTTTAATGGTGATCTACTACCATCTAAAATTTAGGATTTTATAAGTAGTATATATATGTGTAACCACCAAAAATCAATGCATGTTGTTATGATATGCTTTGAATATTGTTCAACTATGCTCTATGTGTTACACTTTTATGATATGAATAAATAAATATTGCTAGTCTTATTCCAAATCAGTTGTTCTGAGTAATGAAAGTACCATTGATGGATTTACGTTGAATATGTGAAAGTACATGTGATTTGAATTAATTGTAGGAACACCTGAGAGCTGGCCACTCGAGGGATCTCATAGAATAGATAATTATTTTTCCTGTTGATATTGTTATCTCCATTTTGTACATGTTAAATTTAGATGAATGTTATTTTGTGTCGATCTCTATCACATGTTCCTAAAAGTTGTAGTTTTGAGTTTACAACCTTGAAGTTCTATTTATTTTGAAATTCAGGAGCACCCACTCCTATTGATTAATTACCAGTTGTTTGTAATTTCAGTTAGTATTTAGTCGTTAGTAGTTAGTTGTCTTCATTTAAATTTCACAGTTTAAATGCAATTATTAATTCTTACATAATTTAAATGCTTTCTAGAATAGGAAACTAAATTTTTTCTAGCTTAAACAATTTCATGCTTTCTAGTTAAAACAATTATGTGCTTTCTAGTTCAAATTTTTGTTTCCACCATTTTAAAAGTATAGAAAATCTTGCTAAGAGAGAGATGGACAAAATGTCCCCTATTGCATATTGCATTTGAAAAATGCCTGGTTGACATGATTGATGTATCTTTAACTAAAGTGTTAGGACCTAACGAGAGTTTGTCACGATCTTTACAAAGTCATTGAACTTTTCGCCACAAGAACTGAGCAGAGAAGACATGGTGGGGTCTTCTTCCTTGGCTCTTGTTGCGGGGGGTTCAGAGGGTTCCCCCCTTGACATTTCTCCCTTGTAGGCTCATCTGCCTTCCCCGTATAATGATCTAGATTGGGAGGCCAATGAACTCTTGGTCGCTGAGTGTTAGGGGGCACCTCTTCTTTATCTGTAGTGTAGATTGTGTGTATGTGTGTGTGATGTGTTCCCCCATGATTGCGTTATGTTTTCTTGGATGAACCTTGTCACCCTCGTAGGTGCTTGGATACATGAGTAATTATGCGTCATAAAAATTCCTCTATTTGTTACATCATTCTTCCTCTGTTATGTGTATTGATTTTCAACAATTGGGGATGATGCAAATTGTTGGGATCATTTAGGCTTCCCTTCCATGTTGACCCAATTTTTTATTTTTATTTTGTCTTCTCGTGCATTCTTCATATGGTCTAATATAGTAGGGTGTTGATGATAGTTTCTTAATATACTATTATACCTATTTATATATATTTATGAGCTGCTCCGACCCCCTAAATATCAGATCACCCTTGTGTCCCATGTTCATGATGTTACTATCTCTTTTTACATCCTTGATCTCTTCGTTCTTTCATGCTTGTTTCATGATGTTATGGTGATCATATGTTATCCATCGTGTGTGTGACAACATTACCACAGTTACATCTCGCTATGTTCCGTAGGCCACAATTTCACTTTTTCATTCTTTCTTATCTTTCCTTAGGACGCCATGTGCCTTTGCGTTCAACACACACCATCCTAAGGGGGACTATCATGTCAACTTTGATTTTCATAAAATGCATTCGGTGGTGAACAAATATTTTCTTGAAAATCTTTTCAAATCATTTTCAAAAATCGCATTCTCAACAAGGACCCCTAGTGGAACATGTTTCCTTCATCATGGGTTCACAAAGAAAGAACTTGAAAAACTTTCCTCTGAGGAGGGAGCAACTTTTCCTACGGGAGAAGCCTCGACCTTCTTGTAATGTCCCCGATTTAGCCCTACGCTCCACAATTGGATTTAGCCTATATCCAGAAACTTGTAGGCTAAGAAGAATGGGAACACTTACTATTTATAGTAAGTCATGATACTGCTCAGTTGGCATATAGATGTGGTTTTGGAAAACTTACTATTTATAGCAATATGCTATTTTTGGTAAGTATATTTATAGTAGTACCACTCTAGCAGCAACTCAATCTTCTGCAGTTCAGCTCAGGTCATCATGCTATTTGTGGTGATCCTTCAGTTTCAGTATTGGCATTGGTTTTGGTTATCTCCTTGGACTAAGTGTAATACTTAGTCAATTTCATGTTTTAAGTTGTACCCCCACGCCTAGGATTAATAACTTCATGTTATTTTAAAGAGGGGACATTAAGGGGTCATGTTGAGCATTTAATGATTTATTAAATGCTTTATTGTTGCAAATAGAAATGGATGACTAAAGGGAAGGGAAATAATGTTTTATTATTTCACAATAAAGTGAATGGTTGAAGGTGCGTCCCTTGGGAAGTTGAAGTGATTCAACTTCTTGGAATTCAAAGTGTTTCATTTTACCATTGAAACTTATATATTGTTGCATTGTGGAGAGCTGATTATGTTATGTTTTGGAAAGCAAAGTTATGTTGCTGGTTTGAAATCCAGAATCCCACTAAGGGAAAGCTTAGCAATTCTATTCCACTCTTCGGGCCTGAAACTATGGTTCCCTAGATGATGGATTGAGAGTGTGCTTCATCCAAAAGTACATATTGAGCATTACTATGGAGTTTTGGTGAGATATTTCAAATTTTCAAGTTGTTGGTTATTGTTTGGCTGAAAGAGATTTTTATATACAACTTTTTGTATGAATTTAATTTGCTTCTAGGCATTGAAGCAATCTATTCCTAGGCTAAGGGCGACCCTCTTGGCAAAGTTACAGATTTTATTTTGCAGATTTGAATATTTAATGCAAGTTCGACCTCCCTAGAAGGTCGTACCATTACTAGTGGTGTCTTGGAGTTCGTGCTTGAATATTGGTGACCCATTGATGTGGTTTTAGTGATTGATTTTGGGCGCCATCCTCCTAGTATGCATTTTCAATTCATTTCAAAACATTTGGAGGTATTTTTAAAGGTGTTATGAGAATTTTGGTATTATCATTGATTGCTGGTTTAGAATTTCAGTTTGTTGTTCGTCATATTAGATTTGTTTCAGTTCTAATTTTTGGCTGATATCTTGGTGATTGAGAAGACTATATATTGTAATAAACATTCTTCAGTAGTTTGCATTGATTGTATCATTGTAACACATGGAAATTGCAGATTTATTTTATTGTAAGGCTGAGATTTAGTAGTACTAATCCAATCATTATTCTTACTGCATTTACTTGTGATTTCCTAATGCAAACACTTTAACCCTTGGCTGGTTTACCGCCAGTGTGGAGAATAAACATTTGTATCTCTTTTCATATCCACTTTCAAGTGGTGAATTCCCACTGTTGAGTGGATGCCTTCTGCAACAGAAGAAGTATTAATATTGTAATCTTTTCCCCCCAATGTTTGGTGGTAGCGTGGAAAGTTCCTTATGGCTGGTTATCCGCCTTTGTTCATTTCAATTTCAGCATTAGTACTCCACCATATGTTAGCACCTCGCCTGTCAAAGGATCTTGAGTGCACATTCTTGGTGTTGAGTTTAATCTCACTCTTTCAGTATAATCCTATAATCTTGATTCAGTAGATCCTAGGGATCCTCTGACCATATGCCCACCCCTCCTCCTTAAGTGGTTTTAGGGCGCATTCTTGGTTAGATTTCTTTCATGCACGTTTTGGGTTATGCTAACCTTAACGGGTGCTTGGTTACATTGTAAATTTTTGGTTTAAAAATCAAAAAAATTGAGAGAGTATATTTCAGTGGTATCAAATCCTGTTTTCCTGCCATCCCGTGAGTTTCATTGCTTCAATTATCAGATGAGAGTTAGAGAAGACTGATACTACATCAGAGAGCAGAATAGAGTTTAGTTTCAGCTTCAGAATTTTTTGAAGTTGACACCTGTTTAGAGGTTTGTGAAACCTTGTCTTGTCAGATTAAGGTATGGCTAATGAAGAAGATAGGAAGTTGGCAGAGACTCTCTTTTTGGTTGGAAAGAGACTTGGCAATGAATTTCAGTCAAGAGGAAATGAAGAGAATACTCTTCATTTGTTATAACAATGTCTGAGACAAGTGAAGCCATCACTTTCAAAGGAAATGCAGTTGACATTAACTCCTGCAGTTAGCATTTTGAATCAGCCCTATTGGTTGAGGCATCCAAATGAAGAAACTAAGTTGCTGATTTCTTCTTGTTTCATGGAAGTGATAAGAATTGTGGAACCACAATTACCCTATGATGAAGAAACTATGAAGACCATATTAAGTATGATTGTGGAGAGTTTTCAAGATATGTATGAAACTAGGAGTGTCTTGTTTCCAAGAAGAGTTGTTGTCCTCAAGACATTTTTAGAAATAAGAACTTTCATCCTTTTGATAGAATTGGGAATGGAAAATCAGATTTACCATTTGTTTGATTATCTATTCACTTCGACTTGGAGTGAGCAGGAAGAGGGGGTGTTTGCAGCTGTTAAAAATGTTCTAATTGACACTATCAAAGAAGCTGATACTCTTCCTAAAAGTGTTCAGTCCCTTCTCAAGAATGCCTATGAATGTGAAGAGCAGATTTCTCCTACTGCTGATTTTTTAGTCAAAGAAATTTTTAGTCAATGTGAAGAAAAATTGAAGCCATTTTTGAAGAAGACTGTTGAGGACAAAGAGGAGATTTCCAAAGCTGAAGAGGAGGATGAAAGTTGGAATCCCTTTGAATTCATAACAAATGTTCAAGGAGTTTCCATTTATCCTGCAGTAGAGAACAATGAGTCAATGGGTGTTAAGGAGCCTCAAGTTGAAAATCCAAGAGAAGAACTTCTAGAAACAAGAGTTGACATGGAGTTGCATGATGAAATCATAAGTGCAGATCCAAATGAAGGAGAAGTTTGGTTGGTAGAAGATATGTGTTCAAGTAGCGAATTTCCTTTTCACAATTTGGGAGAATGCTGGTTTGAAAGTCAAGAGAAAGAGGAAGCTGAAGTCTCTTCCCACTACAAAGTTGATTTGACCAACTCCCTTGAATCATGTGTAGAAAATAATGTGGAAAGAGATGTTTCTAGTAGTCATAAGGTAGATTTCTCTTCACCTGAAAACAAGCTAAGGAAAAAAGCTAAGGAATTGGAAGGCACTATGGATGGAATGATGAAGAGTGTCCATCACATGCGAGACAAGTTGGGAAGTGTAGCTCAAATAATTTTTGAAATCTTTTTCCATCAAAGATTTCCTACAACATCTCAGCCAACATATGAAGATTGCAGTTCAAGCTCACAAACTACTGAAAATGGAATTCAAGTTTTGTTACAGCTTGATGAATTGCATCAGTATGTTGAAAATTTGATTTATGTTGTGCCTAGAGGAGAAGATATATGTTGCATTTCCATTGCTGATATGAAGTTCATTAAGTTTGCCTTGGAGGAAATCAAATCAAGTCTTTTGCACATCATTCGCGTTAAAGACAAAGTGGCCAAAATTGTCGACAAGGCATTGGAGTGTAACGAGCTCACCAAAGCCAAGTTGCAAGAAGTACATGAGACTCTAATTGAAGTAAAGAATCAAATTTATGTTGTTCATTATTCATGGGGGCAAGAAAACAATAAAAGAGATGAGGAGCTTCAGGTAATTCTTGACGAGCTTGATCTCATACAAGAAACATATGATTTGGAATGTTGTCTTGAGAAATCGAAGTATTCAAATTCTCATCAACAAGCTTTCCAGGCTTTTGATAATTTGTTGTATGAAGAAGGTGCTATTAAAGTTTATGTAAATCCTCTTTTTGATATTGATGAAGGAATTGCTTCAGAGATTACTGAAGGAGGAAAATTCAGTTTGTCTTCCAATGTTGGAGAGTTGATATGAGAGTTGCATGAAGTTGAATCTTCTGCTGCTCCTAGTGCACCCACTCAATAAGAATTGGTAACTCTTGGAACACAAAGAAATGAGGACATTCTTATTGTTCATCAACAAAGAGTTGATGGTCATGATGATGAAGGTTTTATTTATTTTTTGATGAGGATTTTTGTGAGACTCTTGTCAGATTTTAGTTCATCACCTCCTTCTCTTAGAGTGATAGATTTCAGAATTGTATTTGATGAAGGGTTCATGGAATCTTTTCGGCAATATATGATAGAAGATTTTGGGTTTCATTTCTTCAACGAACACAGGTTTGTTGATTACTTCTTGGAGTTTCAAGAAGTGTTTATCCAGATGGAATGAGAGAATTAGATGATTCATGTGAGAACAATTCTCCATTTAAGAAATGGTATTGCATTGTTGATAGTATGGGATCCTGGCATTACTTGGCAAAAAGATAATATTGAAAATTCTAAAAGGGATAAACCAGCATATTGTTTTCAAAATGTTGTTGAGATCATCAGCTCTTGTGTTGGGACTTTTCTCCAAGTGAAAGTTAGTATTTGGGATCTCAATTATTTTTTAATGAAGAATGGTAAGCATAAAAAGAGGGTTGGTTGGAGAGATAAGTGTAAAAATTTCAGTTCTATGATTGCTGCTACCTTCTTTTCCTGTTATTGGATTTTTATTTCTGATCATAAATTGGTGTTCTAGGATGGAAATATGATTGGAAGATGGTTTGTGGTGGCATTGAGACCTTTATTGGAGAAGCCACCAGCCTTGTTCATGAGCAACTATACCAATTTTAATGAGAGATTCTTTTGTTGCAGCTGCTGCTTATTGTTGGGGATGCTGATTTTTCATAAATCAAATTTCAAATTGTCTAAATCAGACCTGTTAGTTGGTTGGTGTTTCCATTTTCTGACCTTCCAGTATACTACTAGGACTGATTTTGAGCCTTGAATGAGGAAATGATTGTTACAGTACAACCATAATTCATGTATGGGATGTTCTCTAATGTTCAACAGTGGCTATCTCTGTGTTTTCTCCTCTACTAGTGTTTGGGGCAGTAAGTTAGAAATTGATTTGGTCCACCAATTTGAGACTCATGGGGTGAAATTTGTAATTTTTTCATGGATTCATCTTAGTTACATCAGTTTTTTTCAAAAAAGGCATTATACATCTTCACAGAATTTTGAGGATGTGATGTGGGATCTCTTGCAAGGAGTTGCTCTTTCTTTTGCAAGAAGTGTTGGAAGAGTCACATATGTTGTTGTGGCTTTGTTTGGTGATATGAGGAGTTATGATATGGAGCATTCTTTTGAATTGAGAAAATTATTTTCCTTATTGCTCAGGAATGTGCTAGATTGTGGTCTTGTTGTTTTTGACTCCTCAGAGTTTTCGGGACATGAGATGCTACAAGTTTTTTTTTACATCAATTCTTCCAGGTCTATCAGTTTGGGTCTCAGATATGGTGACTCTTTGGGGTTACAAGGAGGGTTAGTGAAAATTTGGAGTGTTGATTATTCTTGTGTGATTAGAGTGATGCAGCATCAACAAGGTGGGTCCTCTCAGAGATGGATTTGGGACCCCAGGATCCTACTTCGCATAGTATGGATCAAATAGTTTTCTTGGAGTGTGGTGGCATTGCTTGAGGACAAGCAATTTTGGGAAGGGCAAACTTTAATGTCCCCGATTTAGCCCTACGCTCCACAATGGGATTTGGCCTATTTCCATAAACTTGTAGGCTAAGAAGAATGGGAACACTTACTATTTATAGTAAGTCATGATACTGCTCAGTTGGCATACATATGTGGTTTTGGAAAACTTACTTTTTATAGCAATATTCTATTTTTGGTAAGTATATTTATAACAGTATCACTCTAGCAGCAACTCAATCTTCTGCAGTTCAGCTCAGGTCATCATGCTATTTGTGGTAATCCTTCAGTTTCAGTATTGGCATTGGTTTTGGTTATCTCCTTGGACTAAGTGTAATACTTAGTCAATTTCATGTTTTAAGTTGTACCCCCAAGCCTAGGAGTAATAACTTCATGTTGTTTTAAAGAGGGGACATTAAGGGGTCATGTTGAGCATTTAATGATTTATTAAATGCTTTATTGTTGCAAATAGAAATGGACACCTAAAGGGAAGGGAAATAATGTTTTATTATTTCACAATAAAGTGAATGGTTGAAGGTGCATCCCTTGGGAAGTTGAAGTGATTCAACTTCTTGGAATTCAAAGTGTTTCATTTTCCCATTGAAACTTATATATTGTTGCATTGTGGAGAGTTGATTATGTTATGTTTTGGAAAGCAAAGTTATGTTGTTGGTTTGAAATCCAGAATCCGGCTAAGGGAAAGCTTAGCAATTCTATTCCACTCTTCAGGCCTGAAACTATGGTTCCCTAGATGATGGATTGAGAGTGTGCTTCATCCAAAAGTACATATTGAGCATTACTATGGAGTTTTGGTGAGATATTTCTAGTTTTCAAGTTGTTGGTTATTGTTTGGTTGAAAGAGATTTTTATATACAACTTTTTGTATGAATTTAATTTGCTTCTGGGCATTGAAGCAATCTATTCCTAGGCTAAGGGCGACCCTCTTGGCAAAGTTGCAGATTTTATTTTGTAGATTTGAATATTTAATGCAAATTCAACATCCCTAGAAGGTCGTACCATTGCTGGTGGTGTCTTGGAGTTCGTGCTTGAATATTGGTGACCCATTGATGTGGTTTTAGTGATTGATTTTGGGCGCCATCCTCCTAGTATGCATTTGCAATTCATTTCAAAACATTTGGAGGTATTTTTAAAGGTGTTATGAGAATTTTGGTATTATCATTGACTGCTGGTTTAGAATTTCAGTTTGTTGTTCGTCATATCAGATTTGCTTCAGTTCTGATTTTTGGCTTATATCTTGGTGATTGAGAAGACTATATATTGTAATAAACATTCTTCAGTAGTTTGCATTGATTGTATCATTGTAACACATGGAAATTGTAGATTTATTTTATTGTAAGGTTGAGATTTAGTAGTACTAATCCAGTCATTATTCTTGCTGCATTTACTTATGATTTCCTAATGCAAACACTTTAACCCTGGCTGGTTTACCGCCAGTGTGGAGAATAAACATTTGTATCTCTTTTCATATCCACTTTCAAGTGGTGAATTCCCACTGTTGAGTGGATGCCTTTCGCAGTAGAAGAAGTATTAATATTGTAATCTTTTCCCCCCACTGTTTGGTGGTAGCGTGGAAAGTTCCTTATGGTTGGTTATCCACCTTTGTTCATTTCAATTTCAGCATTAGTACTCCACCATATGTTAGCACCTCGCTTGTCAAAGGATCTTGAGTGCACATTCTTGGTGTTGAGTTTAATCTCACTCTTTCAGTATAATCCTGTAATCTTGATTTAGTAGATCCTAGGGATCCTCTAACCATATGCCCGCCCCTCCTCCTTAAGTGGTTTTAGGGCGCATTCTTGGTTACAGTTCTTTCATGCACGTTTTGGGTTATGCTAACCTTAACGGGTGCTTGGTTACATTGTAAATGTTTGGTTTAAAAATAAAAAAAATTGAGAGAGTATATTTCACTTCCCCTCACGAGGGGAAATTTTGTTCCTTTCAAACTCCTTGATGAAGTGAACATCTTTCTAAAGGATTCTTTGATGTTGAATTGATTTATGAAAAAAATTCTCACTTTCAAACAATGTGTCCCTTTAGTGGACCCCTCTTCTTTTGAAGTGTTCCTAAGGGACCCCTTTGAAAGACTCTTCATTCAATTTTTTAAATGTCTGCATGGCTATCTGCTTATTTTCCTACGTGTTTTCTCTTTGTTTTCTAACATGTTTTATCTACAGATTAATGTGTTGCTTTGCAGGTGTGCTTGTGAATTTGCTTTCCAATACGACTATGTGGAGTCCCCTCACACTGGGCTTCCTTCAGGAGAGAGTATCTGGGGGGTGCCTTCTTTGTAGGTGTGAGGGCATATGAAGTGCGTACATCCTATGGGATTTGTCCATCATTGGTCTATGGGCCTTTGGTGTACTTTTTTCAACTTTTTAGTTTCAAGGAGCTATGAAGTTCTTTGTTTGAACCTCCTCAAGAGAGAGTGCCTATGGATTTATTTGATTGCCTTGCACTTTTGAGCTTTCTAGATTGCAATTTTCTTCCTTGATAGTTCAGGTATACATTTCTAGCTCTTTGATCTACTTTAACAAACACTCATTGACACTCATGCTCGCTAAAGTGGGGGAAAATTGTATAGGAGCGAATTTTCACCCCTTGTGTAAATTTACCTTTTGCATCCCTCCACTTTCGAAAATCAAACTTGAATGTGAAATTCCACATCACCCATCCAAAATGAATCCACTTGGCACTTGTCTTTTGTGTCGGTGGAAGAATTTTTGTCGGGGACGTGAGCGTGGTGCATAGACGTCTGCATGACGTGCTGCCATCCCTGATAGATTCATGCCTTTGGAGTTTGTAGGGACGTTACATTCTCCATTGGGCATGAAGCGTAATGCCTCTATGTCAACCAGTCGGCCCAAAAATAGCTCTTTCCCTCCTAATCTCTGTTCAAATGCATAACTTTCATTACCACTTCAATCTTCTTCAAAATTATATCCATTCACTTGATCTTTCTTAGCAATTCATATAATCTTTTGAGAATTATAGAAACTTTTTGCTCCATAAACTCCACTTAGAATCTGTTGTGCTACCATAGAAATTGTGAGTTTGGTGTCTTGCGAGACCTCCTTTGTCACCACTGTGACCGTGTCAACTTTGCTAAGCTCATTGTCTTGCATTCTCCCTTCATTGAACTTGAGTGCTTTTGGGTGGAGGTGGTATTGCTTCACTATCCTCTTTTCATTGTGGTTTGATAGAATAGCATTGTGTTTTTCATAGTGTTCATACTCTCTCTTTCTATTTTCCTTTATTGCATTTTCTATATCATGGCTTTCTTGGTTGTTCGTGGAGGTGGAAACACAAAAGCGACGGTTTGACTAAGGCAAACCCCTATAAAGCCCAACATTTTTCCCTCTTGGCTATGTGTAGGTGTATGTGTGTGTGGAGCTTGTTGGTGAGCTAAAATTTCATTGAGTTGATCCTCGTCACCTTTATTTTTATCTACCTTCTTTACCATCTTTATAGTTATTTCTCATACTTTGTTATTCATCTTAGTTCATTAAATCTCATTAACTAGACCGTTAGTAGGTTTCTTGGTTTTTCTCATTGTATTTCACACTTTTTGGGCGTATGGACGCTAGTGCACCAGAGAGATGCTAGCGCGTCGCATTGTCGTCCTTGACCCATGCTGACATCCTTGGGCAAAGGTTGTCTGAGGTGTATTTTAGATTCTAGAAACTGGCTCATCTAGTTCAATTCAGGTTTTCAGATATGTAGAGTGACAAAAGCACTTGAGAGTGCTCTCCATTCTCTATCCTTGACCTAAACACCCACTTAGCTTGAGGTAAGATAGGGCAACCCTCCGCTCTCATCTCTCCATGAACTGGAGCCTTGGTGTGGTTGGCCCCATACCTTACAGGTAGCAAAGAACAAAGAAATATTAGAAGGCAGAGGAATCTAGTAAGGTTTTAATGAGACATTAGCTGAAAAAACATAAGTCTTTAGGGATAAATTTCAATGGATGTTAAAATATCGAGCTATGGTTGAGAAGTAAACCTGAAGTTTAAAGTTGTGTTATGAAGCTCTAATTGATTTTATTCCTAATTTTCCAAAGATAAGTTATACATCATGTGAGGAAAGATACAAAACCTTAAATGAACAACTCCAAAAATGAGAACTAGTTTCACCAAAAAAATTATGTGGTCTTTTAGGAGAGCGAAATAAATTGAATTTTTTTAAACAAATTCATAGAACATTAAGATGAAATATAGATCACCCCTCATTCTTTATCCAATCACCCCATTAAAATTTAATGGTGCACATTCTAGTTGGGAATTTAACAAATGGAAGGAAAATATAGAAATTTTAAGGGCTTACATTATTCATCCTCATGAAGTAGAGCCAAAAGCACATTTGGTTTATTATATCAATCAAATATTTGAAAAAGAATGCACCAAGTGGGAGAGAAATAAACCACAATAGCAAGCCAAAAAAGAAGTAGGAGGACCTTGCTAACCACAAATTTAGGGGAGTGATAGTTATGAACATTTATCATTGTATTAGAAACAAACTATCCCTTTTAACCATTTACCACCCTCCACATACCCTTCTCATGCTTAATTTGTCAATATTACATAATAAAGTTGTTGCAATCTTAGTTAAATGTTAATGTATGCGTACTCATTTATTTTTATATTTTAAAGATGATCTCAATGCTATTGGTCATGTGTCAAAAAATATATCTTGCAAAGACAAGATGTGTGCGAGAAAGGAAATAAATTCTTGAGTACCAAATATATAAAGCTTTAGAATCCTTGGAGCATATCCAGAACTATCACACATTAGGTCTCTACAAATGGAATTCTACATATAGGCATTTTTAGCATCAAAAATTGTCACCCTTGATAATTTTACACTAGGTTTAGCTCCCCACTATGTGCTTGGACCTAATTATACATTTAATTCCCCATTTTATAAACATCTTGGGAAAATCAAATAATGGGAATGAAAATAAGAATTTGATATTTATCCCTAATGCTTAAGGCCCCAAAAAGGATGGGTCTAGACTAGGGCACCCCATATGCCCTTGTCCAACCCATTTTGTCTCCATTTTGGATATGTTGGTGTCAATATTTTATTATTTGAAAAATCGAATTCATTTTTTGGATATTAGCATTTGATTTTCAAGAAATTAAAAGAATTATATATAAATACAAGTCTTTTCACCATTTTAATCCTAGCATTTTTATTGAGGAAATTGAGCATCCTAAAATTAGTCAAGGAAAGTCAAGAGTAAAATTAGCAGAATTATTACAACACTTATTTCATTGAAGCATCATGTTAGACATGCATCATGTTTTTATGTGAGTTTTTTCATGTTTTATGTTCATTTATTTTTTGAGTACTAACACTTGTAGGACTTCAAATCAATCATCAATTTTATTTTGAAGGTGATGAGTACATGAATTCAGTCCTTCAAGGAATATAGATCTGAGTGGTGAGTTGCAACAATTATCAATTTACCACTTTTTGTCATTTAGCCTTTTCCCGACCGAGGGTAGGCTCTCTTTTTATATCATCATAGCTATTGTGGAGGTAGAAATACCAAAATAGGGTTTAACTTAGGCTAACCCCTATATGGCACAACCCTTCCCCTCTTTTATGTGTGTAGGTTATCAAATCTGAAGCAAATTGGAGGAAGATTAAAGACTAATTTCTCATTCATGCATTCAAGCACTACAAGTTGTAAAGTCGAGGAAATTTGATTTTCTCAATAACAAACAAAGTTCCAATAGTGACCTTGGGAGAACAAGACTTGCAGATCAAGAGTTATAGACTTGTGAAATCATATCCTAAAAAGAAGTAATCCAGTCTATGACATCCAACTCCCCTGACTAGTCAATTCAACACCAATTTTTTGTGCCAAGTTCTTATGTGTCTACCCTTTGTATTTCTAGAGTCATTTTCTATCTTTCTATTATGTATTTCTCAAAATTTAGCTTGGTTTGTTGCATTTTCATAGTTTTCCCAAGAACATCATTGCATCTTAAAATTTAGTCAATTAACAATCATTTAATCATCATCACAAACAAAAAACTAGATTAAAACCCTAATCCACCATTCTAGATCTTCCATTGAGGTTTGTAGCCAAGTGGGTATTGATATCATTTTTAATCCACCACCCTAATTGGGACAAGTGTGATTTAGGACCTATATCCCTTCTACAAATCAAACATCTCCTATTTTTCTTGAAATTGTGAGTGCCACCAAACTACTAGCTCTCAGAAAATCAAGACTCCTATTTTATGATAGTTATCTTAGGTAATTAAATTTATTTTCATTTAATGCAACTCATACTTTTATTTATAAAATTCAAGTAATAGACTTTTAATCCAGCATCAAGGCGTGTCACCATGATGCCATAATCTATGAAATAGGTCATAGTTTATATATATCTTTCTCTTAATCAATAAAAATGCTTTTGGCATTTGATATCTGATACTTATGAGATAATTAATAGAAAACCTTGTTTAGTAAAGATATTATTGTGAGAAGTACAATTGCATGTTACTAGTGATTTTTTGAGTGGACAAATTCAAACCTTTGTCAAGATGGCCACTCAATTGAGGATTTGAAGTGCATAATAGAGATAAGTATTTTAGTTTTCATTGAGTTTATGTATGCATATATTATGTTCATACTCTATAATCTATTGGTTTAAGGTGTTTAATATGTTTAATGTTATTTGTGTTGTTTCTATTATTTGTATTATCTATGATATTTGTTTTAGATTAGCAAGGAAAGGCCCCTTATCCCATAAGTTTAATACAAAAAATTAAACATTAAAACAAAAAAAGGGTGCAGAGGCCCAACAAAACAACAACACAAAAAACCAAAAATAACAAACAAGAAACAAGTAATACCAAAACCAAACTAACAAATCAAGCTCCAGTTAGAAATTAGAGAGTCTAGAGATTCATCCCAAGCCTCCTTGTCCTCATTTAACAACTCCTTTTTGTTCTTATCCTCATTGCTTTGATAGTCTTTTTCTTTTTCTTGTTTCTTTTTTTGTTTGTTGATTTAGGATTGCCCTAAAACTATTCCCATAACTACCTTTTTCATAATACCTTTATTTAACTTTATGATTTTAGTAAGGATAATTTCTATCTGTTATAACTTATCTTGGTTGTTGTTAGTTTCAATTTTATTTTCCAACTCCTACACTTTGATATGGAGCTTAGTCAATTATGTATTTTCCTTTCCCTTTGAATCCTACTCCACAATTGGCAGAGACATCCTTTCCTCATCCCTATTTGTCTCTTCCTTAAACCTTGGAGAGGGGTAAGCCATAGTTTCTATCTCTAGCACCTTTGTTTCCTCAACATTTAATGCTCATAGTTCTCATCCATATCTTCTTCCTTTTCATCTTTTCCCTCCTCTTCTAGTTCATAATCCTCCAAGGCTTCCTCCTCATATTCATTCTGAGAATCATCCTCATCCCACTCTTCATATTTTGAGGAATAAATTACTCATTATCATTGTCCTCCTCATTGGTGTTAGCCATAATTATTTTACTCTTATTAGTTTTTGAGTTATTAGCTACTAAGGCTTGAGCCAACCCAGTATATCTTCAACTACTCGACACATTGGAGCCACTTTGAATCATCCCATCTTTGTATTTTTCGTCACCCTCTGCATCAGAGATATCTATCATCCCCCCAACTTCAAATTGATGGGTTTTTGAGAATTTGATTTTCTTATTATATTTGTTAGGTTTAGCTTCCCTCTAGTCCAGGTCCAAGACCTTTCATTTTTTGGGCGGGGTTACCAAAATTAGCTTTGCAATGGAGAGGGAGTGTTTTCCATAGAGGAAACATTGCATTTTTTGTTTGACCCTAATTTACCTGCAATGTTAGGGTTACCCTTATTTTGGTTGTCTTGTGAGGGGGTATATTTTTTATTTTATAGGATTTTCATTTTCACATTACTTTTAACAAATCAATTAGTTATTGGATTTATAGAGATACAATATTTATATAGTTTCATTATGAGGCCTTGGTGCAAGGGGGGATAAGCACCTTCGATAGTGCAATTTTCCAAAGATAAAATTAGGTAGACAAGCAGATTAATTTTCCTACCATGTCTAATGTGATTTAGAATAGGTAAGTGATATCTATATACAATATTAAACCTACCCTCAAGAGAAGTATTTCATGATATGAAGACTTACTAGGGCCCATGGAGCTGACAACTTCTCTCTAGTATACCTGTTTTGCAATTTTTTTGGTTTCTCCCCACCAAAAAAAAAAGGCATTTATGAACCTTTTATACTTTCCTTTACTTATATTATTCACCCTTAGCCAATTATAGGTTAATCCAATAGATTTCACTATCAACTCATCTATGACTTTGAAGTCGACTCTCCTAATTGTAATCTCACCTTGTGACCAATAGTTGACAAATTTAGAGGTTAACTTATCATTGTATCCTTTCATAGCCAAAAAAAAGGGGTACAAGCCCCCTTTTAAAACAACTCCCACAACTACACATTTTTATTAAGGGATTCATAGGAGATATGCTCAATACATAGACACAGGTCACTCATTTCACCTTTTCTACTGAACCCCACACTCCCCACATAAATTTTTCCTTATGTTTTTTGTAGTTTGAAATCCAAGTATTGAAAGCAGAGAAGCTCCCATTCCCATTTTTCCTTATAAAATCTTGCCACCTTATGTATTTGCATTTGTTACCTTCCTTAATTATCATGCCACATTTGACAACTCCACCGACATTGATAGTACTTATTTCATTATTAAGAGCAGCCTCACCCACCTCCAAACCATCAATCACAATTTTTACTTTAATGGTCTCTCTAATAACATGACCTCTCTCACATGCCAAACATAAAGCTCGCACAAATTAAAAGGAAATTATCATAATAATCCCTTCATTAATTTGACAAATATAATGATTATTGATATCAACAAGATCATCACCATCAAACTTAAGTCTTATCCTTTTGATTTTCATATAGCATGAATTGATATTAAAATTCACTTTGTCCTTCATTATTGGAGACTCTATAACACACTCCTTAACTAACTTATTTATTCTTTTTATCAAAAAATATGGGGTGGAATCCAAATGAATGATGTCACAACATAGAAAGTTCATTAGCAGCCATGTAGATCTGAAAAAATATAGAGAATGTCCACCTCACCCAAAAATATAATCATAATTCACACTTACCCATGACATAAACAAGTTAAGTGAATAGGATTTAGAGTCTTTCCAGGGTAAGAATATCCTTTAAAGTACTCAAGATATTTTAATTTGAATTCCAGTAGTTTCATTCATTAAATTGAAGACCTAGGTTGCAAGCGATATCAACAGCTCCATTACCTTCTCAATCAAGTTTTGAATCTTCCATGAGGTATCATGGTTATTCTATAAGAGGCCAATGGTTATTTATGAATCTCCTTCAACATCCACCAATTGGTATCCAAGCCTCTTAAGTCTCTTTACCCCCTACCAAACCACCATCGCTTCAACATTGTTTTTGGATTTAAAACCAATAGATTTAATATATCCTTCAATTAGTTTCCCCTTCCCATCCCTTATCACTCCACCAAGTGTTTCTTCTCTTGGGTTACCCTTAGAGAATCCATAAAAAATTAGCTTCACCCATCTAATCTCAGGGGGGTACATTTTACCTCCTTTCTTGAAGTGATTTTTCTCCAATTTATTTTGGTAAGAGCTTGAGTGACACCCCAATTTTGTATCACTCTTAGTTCAACATAATTAGGCATCTTTTTTGAGAAACGAAAATTCTAAGCATTAAATTTATCTAGTAATTTGTAGTTTATATTTCAAAAAATGACATTATTGTTTCTAGCTTGATCTCTAAACACCTTGTTTTTCCTCTCATTCTAGAGATTCCAAGTGACAAATAGAGGGGTTTGTTTCTAAACTTCATGGATAAAAAGATGAGATTAGGGGGAGCTATAGTTCCAAGAGTTAACAAAGTCTCTTAGATACAAAGGTAATGTCTAACTAAACAATTAGTGGGCAAGGACCTCCTGCCAAACACACCTAGCAAATTCATAGTAGAAGAACATATGGATAACAATCTCTTCCTCTTTGTAACATAAGATACATATTCAACAAAATAGAATCCCCTCTTATTCAAATTATCAATTGTGAGAATATTATTATATCTTAGGTATTATTTTATTATTATGGGCCTAGTTCCAGTTAAAAGGAGAACCGGTCTTATCATAAAAAATAAGGTTATAAGCAGTCCTAACTGAGAAGTCTCCTAAGGGATTAGGAGTCCAAATACATTCATCCTTCTTATCTAGATTGTAAAAAATACATTCACCAATAAGTTGGTACAAAGGACTTACCTCATCTTTCCAGGAATGTTCATTTCCACCCCTTAAGTTCCTTCCACTCAACTGAATGTCAAAGTCTTTCCACTTGATATGAGGACCTTCCCAGTTAATATACCCATGTAAATTAATACCATTCATTCTGATTAGCATGTCTCTAAATTGTGAAATATTTTTCCTTGATGATAATAGCTAACCTTTAATCCATTGGTCATTACAAAATTTTACAACTATACCATCCCCCACTCTCCAAAAAAATCCTTGTTTAATCATGTTTCTAATCTTGAATAATTGATTCCATATAAAAAAACCATTGGACACATTTGAGGAAGAAAGGAAATAGCTAGGAGCTATGTTATCAAGGTACTTATTCTGACAATGTAGGACCAATTCTTATTCCCTTTCAACATATTCCACCCAATTTTAGTAAGCAACAATTGTTGAATTGTTTCAATCTCTTTATACCCAACCCTCCTGACTGTTAGGTTTACAAACCTTTTCCCACTTAACCAAGGAGAATCTATTCTTATCCTCCACTCATGACCATAGAAATTAATTTTGGATATTTTCAACACTTTCAACCATAAAAGAAAAAATTTAAACAACCACAAGTAGTAAATAAGGATATTTTGAAGGGAATCTTTCATCAACTAATATTTTCTAGCCTGGATTAACACCTTCCCTTTCCATCCAACCAACTTTCTTTGCACTCTTTCCACAATGTTATTCCAATAGGTATTAGATAGAATTTTTATAGTAAGAGGAAGGCCAAGATAGGCGAAAGGAAAATGATCTTGTTGGTAGCCAAGAATTCTCACAATCTTGTCTTTAAGAATTCCCTCAATGTTGAAGTACAACATACTTTTGTGATAATTTTTGTTGTCCAAAAAATTTAGCATAAGTATCCAAGATAGACTTCCAAAGTCTGGCTTCAAGAATTAAAGAAAACCCAAAGAATATAGTGTCATCAAAAAATATTGGTGAGAGGAAGGGGTTTAAGAAGAAGCCACTTTGACCCTAAGGAGATTTTTAGAGTCAATCAACTTCTAAAAACACCTATCTAGAGCCTCAACTGCAAGAATAAAAAAATAAGGGGAAAGGGGGTCCCTTTGTCTTAGCCCCTTACCCGAGGAGAAGAAACCCCTTTGGATACCATTCACCAACACAATTTAGGTGGGAGAGGAGATACAAGTGTTAATTAGGTTAAGTATATTCCTCCCAAAACCAAATTTCTAGAGAATTGCTATAAGAAAATGACAAAGAATTCTATCATAAGCCTTGGAAATATCAAGTTTTAAGTGCATAGTTGGCTTTTTATTGTTCTGCATAGAATGAATAAGTTCATGGATGCTGAGCACAACATCCAAAATCTACCTACCCAAGACAAATCATTTTTGGTTGGTGTATATGAGTCTTTGAATGATATGCTTAACTCTATTGACCAACACCTTAGAGAAGATCTTATAGATTGTGTTATAAAGATTAATGGGCCTAAAGTCAACCATAGAACTAGCCTCTTTGGGAACTAACACAATAAATTTTTATTTTAGTTGTTTAATGAGCTTACATGATATGAAGAAATCTCTAATAACCTTTAGTAGATCTTGAGAGACAATCTCCCAAACAAATTAGAAGGAAGGAGGGAAACCATTCAACCCAAGGGATTTAAAAGCTCCAAACAAGAAAAAAAAAGATTTAACTTCTTCTAAAGAAAAAACCCTACCCATTTCAAAATTATCTCTATCATCCAAGACTTGGGGGATAACTTCCACAAATCCTAAGATATCGTTCAATTCCTGGTTATGCACAACAAAATTCTCTTTGAAGAAGGAAACAACAACATCTGCTATACCATCCTCCTCTAAAACCATAAAACTATCAATAAGAGTAAGGTTAATTATCTTGTTTATTATTCTATATTTCAAAGAAGATTTATGGAAGAACTTAGTGTTCAATTATCTCCTTCTGTAAGTCATTGAATTCTAGATTTTTGTTTCCATAATATTTCCTCCTTCATTAAGCTTTGTCATTCAGTTCTTAGGGATTTATCTTTAGAACAAGTTCCATTGTCATTAATACCTTTCTCCATTATATCTTGGATGTATTTGAGATCATTTAATAAATTCTATTTTTTCCAAAAGATATTACCAAATGACATCTTGTTCCATTTTTTCACTTTTTCTTTAACTAACTTTAACTTTTGAGCCAATGTGGTGAACATAGGTGTTCCCTGAAAGAGGGTGATTCACCATTTTCAATAAAGCTTCTAAACTCTGGATGGGAGGCCCACATGATCTCATATCTAAAAGTAAAATGGCCTTTTCTAATAGCCTCCCTGCAATGCAAAAGGAAGGAATCATGATTAGACATCGTCCTAGGGAGAGCCTAGAGATTTTAGCTAGGAAAAATGTTCCAACCATTAGAGATAATGAACATGTCCAGTTTCACCTAAAATAGATTATTCCCATGTCTTAAATTTGACCAAGAAAAGGAAGATCCTCTTATCTCAACATTCATAAGGCATGTATTAGATAGAAATTTAGCTAAGTCAACCATAATGTTTGAATAGTCTTCTAGACCTCCTAATTTCTCAAAAGAGAACAATGGAGTATTGAAATCACCTCCCAACATCCAATAGTCACTCAAAACATTTTTCATAGAAAATGAAAGAGAATTCAACAATTTTTTTCTTGTAGGATTTGAATTTAGAGCATATACATCTAATAATTTTCATTGCATATCTTTGGAGAGGTTAGAAAAAGAAGCATTAAGGTTGTTCTTACACCGAACCAATTTATTGACCCTCAATATTATTGGGTTCCACAAAGTAGTAATGCCCTTCGAAGCTCCCTCCACAATACTAACACAAAATCAGTAAATGGACAAATGTTCTTAACAATTCAAGAGAGAAGGCAAGTTCTGACATTTTCACTTCTTGAATGATCATAATATCAACTTCATACTCCAAAATAAAACTTTTGATCAACTATTTTTTGTATGGGTTGTTAAGCCCCCTAATATTCTTAAGAGTTTATCTTCATTAAAATAGGTATGAAATAGAGAAAACCTTAGTTAAGAACTCTAACTGGGATGGTCAAATGGGAACATCCCCTTTGAAGGAATTCTCACTCATTTCTATTGAGTTTTTTACCTTGAAATATTTTCTAAGATCCTTTGTTTTCCCAAAGCTACTTCTGTAGATTTTGTTTCTCTTTGGGAGGCCTTCCTTGTTTAAGATCTCCCCCCACGTCAAGTTTTTTCTTCCTTTTTTTCTTGCTATTAATTGGGTTCCATTCCTCCTCAAGGGATGAATTAAGGATTGTACCTAAAGGGGAAGGCATAAAACCAACACTGAAGCTAAGAAGAGACATAGAGTCCTCAATAATCCTATTTCTTCCCTTACATTTGAACTTTTGAACTATATTACCACCATTGATTCCATTCATTTCTGTACCTTCATGTTCTAAAACTAGGCCAAGATTGTCCTTAGTAAAATCTTTATGAATATTAATTTTTCTTATTCTCTGCTTCCTCCACCACTTTCCCTTCCTCCACTTCTTGGTCTTCCTTTGAAGAGATAACAATTTATTTATAATTTATTTCTTTAAGAGGCACATATAGGGTATTATATAGGGTTTTTTTTTCAAAGACCTTAATAGGAACCTCTGAGAGAGAATATTCTTTTGTTAACTCTTTATGTTTCAGGGATGAAGCTACTTTAGGATGAGAAGGAAGGATATCAAAATATCCCATCTCAATCATCAACCTAGAAGGGTAGGGAAGGGCATCAAACTTATTTTGGAAATCACCTACAAGAATTTCCTTAACATGTTCCTTAATTAGGGAGATTGAGGGAGTAGCAATCGCCTTACTTTTCAATTTTCTTGGTGTTTGCATCTATTACTTAGATGTCCAAACTAATTACACCTTTGACCATTTTTTTAGCATTTTCATAGATAATAGGTTACACCCAACTACCAACTCTTGATTTCAGGGTAATATATGTGGGGAGGATTATGTTCATTGTAACATTGACACACATTCTAGCAAAAGAAAGCTTGATTTTTTGGAGGTAACCTTATCAACTACTAGCAAGTGACTAATGGAATTGGAAATTCTTTGAAACATTTTATAGTTCTATAATTCCAAAGGTAATATGAGTAAATGAACCTAGGTAGTGGTAATAGAACTAATATCCTTCACTGGGTTGAAACCCAATTTCTATTTACATAAAGAATTAGTTTTTAATTTTTTTGTCAAAGGCCCAAGGGCCTCCAATAATAACTTTAACCAAATCTTCTTTGTTCACAGCTTTAAAAAAAAATAGGCCATCCACCATAGCACTAATGGTGAGACTACCTTTAAGTTTCCAAAATATCAGGACCCATTTCCTAACTTGATCCACATTTGACCTAAAGGAAAAGAAATTACCAATCAATTAGCTTTCTATCTCCACTAGCATCTCATTAAGAAGGTTTTATGGCATATCAATAGCTAGACCCTCATCTAATCTAGAGACCTGGGGATTAGAGCTTAAGCCAAAAAGAGGAGATCTCGATCTGATCAATTTTTCCATAAAAGAAATAGGGACCCATAAAAAAGAGAGGTCGTTTTCCCCACAATAGGGCTAGAATGAAGTTTAGGAGTCAGGGGAACCCCTCTTCTACCCCCCACCATAGGGGCCATTGACCCAAACCCCCCAAAAGGAATCTTAGAAAATTTAAAGACAAAGCATGTGAACTAAAACCCGCCAAAATAAACCATTGAAAATATGAACAAGGGGGTCAGGGCATATGAAACAGATGCAAAACATTAATTGAACTTCTTGAAATTTTAACCAAGGGGATATGAAGATGTGAAACAGACCAAAAGTTCAAATGACCTGTTGTGCGCTCTTGGATTCAAACAACTGTGATGACTTTGTTACTACTAAAGAAGGTTTGTGCTTGGGGAATTTAAATATATTGATAGTTTTTATTATCTTTTGTAAGTTTGTGTTTATGTAAAATACTATGTACTAGTTTATCTATCTTTATATAAAATCTATATAATTAACGTCGTAAGATATCTTTCTTGGATTTTTCCCTTGTAACGAGGGACTTTCTTTTGGAATATGATTTTAAATCATTTGGTTGGTGTACAATGATCACCAAGCGCATCATTGTGAGGTTCTATATTAGAATTGAATCAGAATATGTGATAAGTCTCATAATAAGGTTGGATCTTCAAGATACAACCTAATGCTTGCATACTAATAAGAAGACAAAACTTTGCTTATTTGTCATGAAAAAATGGGCATGCCCTGCCACCCAGCAAAATAGATAGAGAGCACTTTACTATCTGTTGTACCCCAAATTAAAATTTTTGCTACACTTAGGCATTTCGAAGAAATCAGTTAAAGTCTTTTCAAAATCTATCAAAAAGGTCAAAATTGGGGTTTTGCATGTCTTGCATGGGGGTCAAAAACATGGAATTTTAAAATTCCGACAATTTGGGTCGACTCAGAATGATCAAACCTACAATACCCAGATCTCAGATTTTCAACCCTAAATTTTAGGAAAAAAATTATTTTTAGCAGTTTTCTAAAAATAGAAACTTTTTCTGGGTTTTTCTGGGTTTCTCAAGAAATGGATACTTGTGAAATTTTCTAAAACTATAAAATTTCTAAAAATAGAAAGTTTGGCTTCTAGGGTTAAGACTGATTTTGATTGGCTCAAAATACTTCCTCATCACGCTGGTGCAGTCAAAATCTCAAAAAGATCAGTTTTCCCCTAGTGGGTCTATTCTGCTTTTTTAGAAGCTTTTCTTGGAGATCTAAGGTCATCAATGGAGGTCAGTCAGCTGCCAGGTGTCAAAATCAGACGGTCAAGTTGAACAGAAGCTGTCAAAGATGAACGTGCACGAGAAACGAAGATCGGAGAGAGGAAGATTGAAAAGTTGAAAAATGTGAATTTTTGGCTAAGCCAGAGACTTCAGGTGCCCTAGTCAAGAAGAGGCGCCCAAAATTTCATGCCTTAGAAGAATATTTTTTTGTTTCCAGCAGCAGATCAAAGGAAGCACGTCAAACGAGGTTGAAAATTTGAAAATCTCATAAACTTTTCTAAGTCTGCCAGCCATGGGCGCCCTTAGAGAGAATAGGCGCCCGAAATTTCAAGATACATGATGATGGAATCAGAGACGAGGCTCCCAAGCAATTTTTTTCAAATTCATCTCAGCTCTGCAGAGAGTCCAGCAGCATAGTCATCCGATCATTCAATCATATAGAATCTAAGACCAAACAGAGGAGTTTCATGCTAGAGACAGAATGCAAATCACAAAAAAGATGAAAAAATTTCTAAGTCTGGTAACTCTTGGCACCCTAGGTGACCAAGGGCGCCCAACCTTTTGAATGACCTAATCCAACTGTTAGGGTTTGCAGATGTGATCAATCTCTTTAGTTTCCTGCCAGCTTCGCAGTGGAAAGCTTACATCAAACAGGGGTCATGGTGAGAGGTGTTTAGAACTCTAAAGGTGAAAAATGATAAAAATGGCTAAGTCTGGTGAATCTAGGAGCCCCAAAAGGAGAAGGGAACCCAAGTTTTGGGGGTGTTTAACGAGTGAATTTGCAGAAGATGCCTCTAACATAGCTTTGTCAGACTTGATCAAGCTTTGCAACACAATCATCAACACGTCCATCAGAAATGGCATTCATCAGATATCAACGGTTGAACATAGGAGAAAAGTGAGTAAAATGACAAAAGACGAAAGCAACAGTGAAAAGCTCAAAAATTTCACTAACTTTGGAGAAGTTAGGCGCCTCCAACAAAGAAGGGCGACTAGGGTTTTGAGGCATCAGATGTCAATTTTCAGAGATGAAGTATCCAGGAGACCCCTTCCAGAATCTTCTTAGCTATTTGGTGAATCCGTCAGCCAGACAATCTGATCAGTACAGCGCCCAGAATTATAAATTCATCTGAAAGTCAGAAGACAAGCAAAATTTGAAGATCATAAAAATGGCTAACACTGGAGAAAGTGGGCGCCCCTGGAGGAGAAAGGCACCCGATAATTTGAAGGGTCAAACAAAGTTTTTGTTAGAAGATGTCTCTAGACCAATGCTGTCAGATTTGATCAGGCTTCATGATGAAACATTCAGCTCATCCGTCAGATCAATCTGGAAGTCGGGAGATAAGATCAAACCGGGGTTTGAAAATTGAAGAGAAGATATCAAAGTTGAAAATGATGAAAAAATGGTTAAGTCTGGAGAGAATAGGCGCCTCAACTCAAGAAGGGCGCCCAAGTTACAATGCCTTAGGGAAATTTTTGAAAATTTCAAACAATCTTGAAAGAAGAGAAAAAAAATGCCTAAGTTCATTGCATGAACTAAAATTAGGGTTTTTAAGAATTAGGGTTTGAGGGTTGTCTCTCAAGACAAAACTTATTTAAAGGCACCTTTGTGTTTTATTTTTCATATTTTCTTGCAGGTGGCTTCAAGGAGAAATAGAGCAGCAACTTCAAACATTCAAGAACATAAAATTGCTGGTTTTTCATGAATTTTTCAGATTAGCACTCAAGAAGGCTTGCTTTTTCACACTTTTTTTATCCAAAACATCAAATATTTCAAGGAGGCCATTGTTTTCAATTTTCAGCAAGCTGGTTTATGCAAGTCCATTCTTTTGGACAATTTTTGAAGATTGTTTTTCAAGGTTGCAGCAACTGCTTTTTATTTTGCATATCAGAGAAAACTTCAAAACATTCAATTTCCAATCTTCTAGGTCTATCTCAAATCTTCTTCTGAACAAAACCCATATCACAACTTTTTCAGTGAAACTTCAGGTGGCTTCTTTTTCAATGAAACTTCAAGGTTTCCAAAATCTAACCAAATGGGTTCATCTAGAATGTGCTTCTAAACAAAACCCAGATGTCAGCATTTTTTTGCTTTTTTAGAGAAAATTAGGGTTTACTGGTTTTTCAATCTTCATTCAGAATTTTCAAAAATAGATGATCTAGGTCTTCTTGTAACAAAATTCTAAACAAAACCCATATCTCAAAAAAAATTCCAAAAAATTCATCCGTTTGAAGAAGAAAATCAAAAGTCTAAAAATAGAAAGTTGTGCAAAACTTGCTAGAACATAGGCATGTTTATAGGAAATCTTCGAGTTTTGTAGAATGGAGTACACTCCTACATAGTATAAGACTAGATCGACGTTATACCATGATTTCATTGAAATGACTCAAACTGACTTATTCCATATTAAGCCAGTGTTCAATTTGTGTGGTTTAGAAGATGCAGGCAATGTCACCATCAGGCACCTTGGCCACTTAGGTCTTCTTGCAGAAGCAACCATACCTTTTTTAGTTCAAATTCTGGAGTTCGTAATTGCTTGCATCAAGCATTACAATCCAACAACTAGGGAGATTTAGTTAGTGGATGGAAGAATCATTTGCAGACTAAATCTTGACATGATAGAAAGATGTTTCTCAATTCCACCTTGGCTTGGAAGCGTTACTATCTCTTGAGAAGAATGTGAAAGAGTATGGGAAATGGATAAAAACAAGTACAACAAGAAGATTGCATCAAAATGGATGAAAGAAAAATAGAAGTCATTGTCAAAGAATGTTGGGAGAGGTGAATTCCAAGGATGAAATTGCCATCATCATCACCTTGCTCAACCGGATCACAGGCCAAGAAGATGCAACTAAGTTTCAGCCCTAGATGTTTTACGTGATACCTCACATCATGAAGAAAATGGAATTCTATGACTGGTCTACATTGATCAGTGATTGCCTTCATCACCAGATAATAGAGTATTTTAATAGGCATGAATTCCACATGATCTCATACCTAGTCTACCTAGTTGTCTTCCAAGGAAAATTCAAAGGGTTGAGCATTGAGGGGTCCTTAAATTTTCAGCATGTTTATAATTACTACATTCAACTAGAGTTTGTTGCATCCTCTCATCACTACAAGAGAGTGAATGAAGCATTCCTAATGTATACCGTGTGTGACTTAGATGATGACCTACATGTACGCATTTCATCTACAGCCAGGGCAGCAATGTTAGAATGGGCAGACTGGTATATTCGGTTTTCTACTTTCACCTATCTTAGAGTTTAAGGTTATTTCGGTGCTCCTCTTATGTTACCTAGGTATCCATTTGATGAGGTTGTATGTATGGATTTTCTTAGGAGAGTATCAGATGTTCATTGGTTGATGCTAAGATAATGGGTAATGAGTTAACTAGACTTGGTCTCAAGCCTTTCAGCGAGAGACGATCTTATGATCCCCATGGTGTTTATGCAGCCAGAATTGGTCAAAAATTTGCTCACATACTCGCAGTGGAGGATTTTTGGGCCAATTGCAAAGATGAAGTTGAGGTCTGAAGGTGTAGCAATAGTAGACTAACTCTTCATCAGATGAAGGATTGATTTTCAAAGTATATTGAGGTATTGTCAAATGATGACAGAGATGTGCTTCTCCTAGCTTACACCCGTAAGTAGATTGAGCAACAACCTCCTCCACAGGTAAATGGTGCTCATAAAGAATGCATTTCAGTGGAAGAAAGGACTCGTCAAGTGGTTGAATATAGTAAAACTTTCTTAGTCATTAAAATGAAGAAGTATATTCCTATAGAAGATCTGCCAAGGGTTCATTCATTACTTCCTTCTTCTTCCAGAGCTCAATTAAAAGGAAAAGGTCAAGAGGTTGTAAAGGGCAGTAGGTCAACAAAGACTACGAAGAAGAGGTTGGACTACACATGTATTTCCATCCAGAAGCAGCCAGTGATAGAAACAAAATTTCCTCCACATGAGCCCATACTTCAAGAGGAAACAAAATATGTGCCTTTCACACATGAACCATTTCCATCCCTAAGGTCTTCACCAATTCACATTGATTTGGAAGATGAGGAGGTAGAGGAAGAGATTTCAGTTGTACTTCCCATGGATGTTAGTCAAAATACCACATTTTGGCTTGAGAGCTCCTTGGGAAGGACAAGAAGAAGGCCTTCTTATCAGGTAAATGTTGATGATCTCAATGTATATCAGGAATCACCCAAGAAGAAGGAAAATAAACAAATAAACTTTAAGAGAAATCCTGATGGTGAGATGGTCATGGAGACGACTACACCTCTTGAAGACAAAAACAAAGACGAGGTGAATGTTGGTGACTTTGTAATGGTGAAATACAATCTTGGCAAGAGCACTAGACATGCTAACATTAGCCTATTCAAGATGGTATTAGAAAACATTTAGGAAAGAGTGCAGAAAGATGGGGAAGACAAGGCAGCCCTCAAGACTGAAAATCGTCAACTCCGTTTATACATCTCAAACCTCATTCAGGGCACTTCACAAAAAACACAGTTGTTGCCCCAAGTTTTAGAGACACTAGCCGATCAACAGTAGTTGAGATAGTTGGTCATTTGTTGGAAACAAGCTCAGGAGTGGATTGAGGAGATCATCACTAAGGGTACAAAATTTCTAGCTCAGATATTTCAGTTGAGATATAAGGCCCATGATTTACGTCAGGGTATCCAAGATATTGAAAAGTTGACAGCCGAGTTCAAGCCTATGCATGAAATCATAATTGAAAATTTAGATATGGCATATGGCTCTGAAATGGTGAGGGAACATAAAAGACAAGTCCTGGAATGGAAAGAAGGTCAGCTTTTCAAGGTTAAGACATATGAAATAATATCTAAGGAGTTCATTGCATACAAGCAAAGAGTTGTTGATGCTCTCAAATTCATAAGAGAGTTTGTTGCAGAAATTCCTTGCCAATATTGTCAGGACGATGGTTCCTATTTTGGGCTTGATGAAGTCCAAACAGAGTTTCAGAGTGTTGTTCGTAGCAGCAGTGACAATGATAGAAGAATGAGTCAGCTTTCAGTGATGTCAGTAAAGTTCCAGAAAGCATCCAAAGAGAATGAAGATTTCTTGAGATCTATTGCAGATGGCGAAGAAATCTTGAAAAGTGGCATTTTGTTATTAATAGTATTGGCACTCCCACCAAGGATGAAGTTGCCAGCTTTTTAGTGGATGTGATCGAGATTTAAATCAAATTTCTTCTATAAGCTTGTTCCTAAGCTTGCTTTCTATTCTTGTCATGATTCTTATCCATTCTTTGAGGATAGAAAGAAAACAATTGTAACGGGTTGGCATTTTCTATTTTTAGATGCTTTCTAGGTGTTAGATGTTTATCTTTTCTAGGATTAGAAATAAAGCTTGCATGTTGGAAAGTGTTAGTTGTAAAAGTAAGGAGATTGTAGGGTTCCCTACTCCTCTACTTGGCTATAAATAAGACCAGTGTTTACTCATTTTCTTGAACCGTGCTTGTGATAACATAATTGTTGAGCCTATGCCTTCATGTTTGTTATCGATTAGTTTTAGTTCACTTTATGTTAAGGGAAATTTTGCATGCCTCTTTTAGCCACAAGTTCTTGTTCAATACATGTGTCTTGTGTCAAGTGATAATCTGGTTTGATCGCATGTTGCGTGTATTTTTCCACAACTTGCTATCCTGAAATTATAACTTTGTGCCAGAAGTTTGAGTAAATAAAGTCCTGAGCGTGCTTTGCTGCCCCGATATAAAAATATCAGATTTCTATTTATTATGTTGTGTTAGAAGTGTGAGGAAATAAATTCTTGAGTGTGCTTTGCTGCCTTAATATAAATTCTCATATTTTCGCTTATTGTGTAATGCTTTTATAATCTCTTTTTCAACTTGCATTGAAATTCAGTAGATGTATGTTGAGAAAAATTTGATTAAGTATCTTTGTCAGAAAATCAATCTCGTCCATTTCTAACCCTCTTGCTCTACGCTTACTTGAGAGGCTAGAAACGTCAATAGCGTAGGTTATTTGTAGTTGTTAAGTTTCATTAAAGGGAAAATGCCAACTGCAACATCTAGAGTTCTATAACCTTGTGTTCTCGCAACTGAATGAAAAAGATAGGAAAAATTAGTTTTAGTTTACTTTCTTTATGCAAACTCAACAAAAGAGGGAGGTTCCTCTCCTAATTTGAAGAGCAGTTTACTGCACATAGCTCTCCATTTCCAAAACGCATTCCAGAGGTACGATTTGAAACACCAATAATTTTTTGGCGCCCACTGTGGGGCACGAGGCATAGAACTTAAAGAAAGCTTGTGCTTTGCAACATGTGAATGACTCTCTGGCATCCTACTGCTCCAGTTCAACAAACCGATCTTACACCTCCAGTTATCCAGCCGAATCTTGAGATAATTGAAGGAGAGCAAGCGGAAATTATTAGCAGCCTAAGGAGTTTCATCTTTGAGAAGAAGGAGACCCTTGCTCAGTGGAGAAAAGTTGCTAAGATCCTAGATGAAGAAGAAAGGAAAGCCGATATTACAGTCGGAAGACCTGTAATGCCTAATCCCACATGGAATTAGACAATCTTGGCTAACATTGTCTATACAAGAAGAAGGAGGAATCCTCTCTTTCAAGGAGACACCGACACTAATCCTTTCTTGCCACATCCTATCCAAGTTGGAGAGCCATCCAACGAAGCTCCTGAAGTAATCATCATACCTGAGATCAAAGAAGAACCCAAATTCAAACAACAAGAACCTACAGTTCAACCAAGAGAAATGGGTGACAACAACAACAAAAACAACAACATCTTCAACAATAACTGCAATCCGAGGAGCCCGATCCCGTTGCCTTGGGGCAATCAAATTGGACCATTGGCCTTGGTGGAAAATCACGAACTACCTAAGGGATCAAGAAATAATTTTTCGTGGTTCCATGGTGATGGAACACAACATCCTGATGATCATGTCTTAGCATTCTCAACAACTTGTGGTGTCTTGCACATAACACATGAAGACATTGTAGTACATCTCTTTGTCAAGACTCTCAACGGTGTTGTTGCCGAATGGTTTCATCACCTAGAACCGGGTTGTGTTACAAACTAGGCTACTATGAGTGACAAGTTCTTCGCAAGGTTCAAGCCTACAGAAGATAGTCACAGACTATTCGCTCAGCTATCCAATTCAAAGATGGAAGCCCATGAACCAATGAGAGATTTTGTGGCAAGGTTTAATTGCCTCGTTACATGTATCTCACACACACTCAATCTATCGCCTGAAATTCTAATGAGCAGTTTCATTAATGCTCTCCCATCGAAGATAGCCTTCTTCCTCAAGTCAACTAATGAAACAAAATTAGTGCATGCACAACAAGGTGCAATAGAGATCGAGGACAACATGATCACTAGTGGGAAAATGAAGGGTGATTCTATCAGGCCTTTATTTTAAAGTTCTGTTGATCCACTATTACAAAAGGTGGCGAATGAAATGACTATTATTAAGAGTTAGTTGCCCACTCAGCCTGCACTACCTGCTCCACCTGCACCACTTGCATTACCAGCACCACAACAATATCAAGCTCCGCAGTAATATCAAGCACAACAACAACCATTCCAACCGAGGAATAACTTCCAGCCTTTCAACAACTTCAGGCCATGGGGGCCACCTCCACCAAGGCAAGCAGTCGATAACACATAGAATGTCGTGTTTTTCTCCTTCCATGATACTAACGAACACACCGGCTCTTCATGTCTTGAGAATTTGAGGATGACTCAGATCATGGGTTTTTCCGAAACTGCACCAGAATCAAGCTTTGTACCAACTCCTAGTTCGAACGTTGTCTTGCCACAAATGGACAACTTCGATGGCGACTCCACGACAGGATACTTTGAAATTGAACTCAATAATGAAGAAGAAGAAGAGGATCCCCGTCATTACTCTCTTGTCATGAATCCTGAAAATCCTATAGCTCCTGTGTTCACACGAAATCAACATCAAAAAGCACAGGATGAAGAGAGACTTAAGGTACAAAGAGAAAAAGAAAAAGGAAAGGAGGTAGCTTCTACTTCCAAGTCTTCTCAAGAGAATGTAAGTGCTCAAGACTCATCTTCAAAAAATTTTGATATTGTGGACTCCTTGATGAAGAACAAAGTGCAGATTTCTCAACTAGATTATCTCCAAGATCACATGGACCAAGTCGACTGACTCCTCAAGTTCGTGACGAAACGACCAGTAAAGCAGCCAACATTGCTCGAGTCATCCATTCTAGTGGGAGACAAACCTAAGCCCTTCTATATTTCTCTATATATAGGGGGTTAAAAATTGAGCAATTATATCATTGATTCAAGAGCCTCAAATAATATCATGCCACTACAAGTGATGAATGCTTTGGGACTATCATGCACCAGCACAAAAGACAAATGTTACTCACTGGAGTCTAAGTTAGTGTCATTAGTCAGACAATTCAAAGACGCTCAAGTAATACTGGTGGCTTGCCCACATAAGAAAATTATGATGACTATCCTGGTAGCTGACATCCTAGCTAGCTACGGGATGTTGTTAAGCCGAAGTTTCTATAAGGACCTCAGTAGAGAAATTCAAATGGATTGGTCTTCTACGACTATTCCAATAAAGAATGGTACTTTCAAGCTGGAACTAGAGCCCAAGTCTCGATTTGCGGTAGTTAAGTCTCAAGATCCCCAAGCACAAGCTTTGTTTCAAGAAACAGGCCCTAGGACTTATGTATTGTTGAAAGAAATAAATGATGAAGAAGATCAAAACAATGAACCTATCAAAGGGAAGTTCACAAAAGAAGGAAAAGGGAAGAACAAGATGCATCCCAAGGAAAATTTGATTGAAAATCTAGAAATGTGGACCATGCAATTCGATGGGAGTTGCTCGACTGTTGGTTCAAGAGCGAGAGTTGTCATAATCTCTCCCGAAGGAAAGCTATATCCATTTGCCTATCGCTTGCAATTCGAGTGCACAAATAACACAACTAAATATGAGGTGCTCTTATTAGGCCTCAAGAATGCATGAGAAATGGGTATCAATCAACTCAAAGTAGAAGGTGATGCCGAACTGATCATCAAGCAGGTCAGAAATTAGTATCAAGTGAAAAAAGATCGCCTTCGAAGCTATAAAGATAGGGTCTGTAACAGAATAGTTTGGTTTGAAGCATTTGAAATCAAGTATCTTTTGTGTGTGAAAAATAGCAAAGAAGATGCCCTTGCAATGTTTGCTTCTCTCTTGATACCAAATGTCGATTTTCGTCAGAGTTCATTTGCTATCGAACTCATACACAGGCCCATTGTCCCTGAAAACAATCAGAACTGGAAAGTTTTCAATGATGACGATCATATCAAGGAATTTCTCACTATGCAAGACAACTTTGAAAGCTTATTCTTTGAAGGGAGTTCATCTCATTTTAGAGAATCATTAACTGAAAATTTTGAGGTAACCGAGTCATGTGTTATCCAACTGCAAGGAAATCATATTTCCAAAGAAGAAGTTTCCTTGGAAGATGTCTTCAACAGACAAGACAGACATAAAGAAGATGATGGACCCTCCAAGGAAAAGGATTTTATATAGTTAAAAGGAAAAAAAATTCCTAAGGGTTTAGTTTCCTTGGAGAATCTGTTCGATAGGCACGACAGGCGTATCAACGACCAAAGAGATTCAAGTGATAAGACTTCTACTGATTATCACCCAGTTAACATTGGCACCGAAGACGAGCCCCAACTTGTAAACTTAGGTAATTTTTGTACACCAAGGGAAACTGAGAAGTTGATCGCTTTGTTCAAACAATATCGTGACATGTTTTCATGGTCTTATGAAGAACTGAAAGTCTTAACACCCACTGAATTGTCTCACACAATTCTGTTGAAACCCGACGCTAGAGCTTTCAGACAGAAGCAAAGGCATTACAACCCACTCATTCAAGGAATGATCTATGTAGAGATTCAAAAGATGGTGGATGCCAAGATCATTTTTCCAAAACATCATTCTACATGGTTGTCCAACATAGTTCCTGTACGCAAGAAAAATGGAGAAATCAGAATTTGTGTTGATTTTAGGAACTTGAACCAGTCTTCTCTGAAAGACAACTATCCATTGCCAATCATGGATCACACCCTACAAACTATCACTGGGTTAGAAATGCTATCTCTACTTGATGGTTTTTTTGGGTACAATCAAATTGCAGTTGTTGAAAATGATCAATTCAAGACCGCATTCACCACCCCATGGGGGATGTTTGTGTATGAAAGAATGACTTTCAGTCTTATCAATGCGGGTGAAACCTTCCAAAGGGCCATGGACCTAGAATTCAGAGATTTGAAGAACAAAGTCATTGTAGTATATCTAGATGGTCTCACGGTCTTCTCAAAGAAGCGAAAATATCATTTCTCCCACTTGTTAGATGTCTTTGAAAGGTGCAGGTATCATCATATCTCTGAATCCTAAGAAGTCTATCTTTGCAGCTATAGAAGGAAAGTTGCTTAGTCACATTGTTTCAAAGGAAGGAACCTAAATTGATCCAAGTCGGGTCGAATCAATCAGAAATTTATCTCTTCCAACCAACAAGATAGGGGTACACTCCTTCTTTGGGAAGGTGAATTTCATACGAAGATTTATGTCGGATTTCTCTGAGTTAACAAAGGACATATCTGCCATGATGAAGAAGAAGTTTGCTTTCAAGTGGGCAAAAGAAGGAAAGAATGCATTTATTGCAATCAAGGACGCTATCAGTCAAGCGCCAGTGCTCATTCGCCCTGATTTTGAAAAGAATTTTATCCTCTACTGCTATGCATCAGAGCACACAATGTTTGCAATATTAATGCAAAAGCTAAATGAAGAATCTAAGTCTCCTATCATATTCATGAGAAGTAGCTTCAAGGCCAGTGAAACACGGTATTCTCAAATTGAGAAGAACGTGTACGTGGTGGTTGAGGATGTCAAAAATTTCAAATTCTATATCTTAAACTCACATACGACAGTTTATGTCATGGATCCAGCTCCGAAAAGTATGCTAACCCAACAAGAGATGGGTTCTAAAAGAGGTAATTGGGTGGCAAAAGTTCAAGAATATGAATTAGAAATTCAACATGCCAAACTCATCTGTGGGAGAGGTTTTTGCCAATTGATAGTTGAAGATGGTGATAAGAAGATCCAAGAAAAGGGTATACCAAAACTCGAGCCCGAAGAGAAAGAAGATCTTCTTATGGTCCTATTGGTTGAGTCTGCAGGAGAATGGTTCACAGAGATATGGTATTACCTGATATATGGTGATTGTTTGAGTCATCTAGATAAGAAACAAAGGAGGACATTGAAGTTGAAAGCCCAAAATTATGTGATAATAAGTAATGTTCTATACAAGCATGGGCTTGATGGAACATTTTTTTTATGCATCACCAAAGACCAACAACAACGTTTGTTGGAAGCTTTCTATAGTCAAGCATGTGGAGGTCACTTTTCTTCAAGGGTGACAGCTTTTAAAATCTTGCAAGCACAGTTCTTTTGGCCGACTATGTTTCGTGATTCATACGAATGGGTCCATAAATGCCAGTTGTGTCAGCAGTTTGTTGGCAAGATGAAGATGGCAGCCATCCCTCTCAGGCCAATTGTTATAGATGCTCCATTTCAGCAATGGGGCTTAGATTTTGTTGGTCCTATCCACCCACGATCCAGTAAGGGGCATATTTATGTCCTTACAGCCACAGATTACTTCACAAAATGGGTTGAGGCCTTTTTGACTAAGCAGGTGACTTCCAAAGTGGTGTGTAACTTTTTGAAGGAAAACATTGTTTTGCGCTTCAAAGTACCTCACAAAATTGTAACTGACAATGCATCATGTTTTTCATTAGAGGAGCTACTGGAGTTTTGTTTTGATCATGACATCACCCTATCTCACTCATTAGATTATTACCCCTAGGGTAATGGACAAGTCGAGTCATCAAATAAGAACATAGTTACAATAGTACGCAAGTTAGATGATTCTAATCAACGAACTTGGCATAAGAAGCTCTACGACGCTCTTTGGGCCAACAGGATCACTCCAAAGAGAGCTATTGGTACCTCACCCTTCATCATCACATATGTTACAGAGGTTGTGCTACCTATCACACTGGAATTGTGCACATTGTAGCTGGCAACTACAGTGGAACATGATGAGTTTGCGGATGCTATTGAAAAACGTATCTTGTACTTGACCAAGCTTCAAGAAGAAAGGGTGGAGGTGGTAGACAAAATCACTTAGCATCAGGAGTGGGTGAAGAAAATTTTTGACAAGAAATCTCACCAGCGAGATTTCGAGGTCGATGATCAAGTCCTACTGTGGGATAAGAGACATGAGCCCAAGGGAATGCACAACAAATTTGATTCCTTGTGGCTGGGGCCATTCAAGATTCAAGAGCTCGCAGGGGAGAATACCTATGTTCCCTCGTGCTTAGATGGGAGCCTCCTACCATTGCCTCACAGTGGACAATACCTGAAGCACTTCATCTCTTCGGGGGTGGAGTAATTTTCAATAGTTTTTTTTTTTTTTGCAACGTGTTTCCCCTTTTTGTAATTTTTCCCTTGTAATGTTGTGTTTCCCTTTCCCGTAACAGTTTCTTCATGTCTTAGGTGATTAGGAGTCTTGTTTTAGGTGATTTCTAGGAAATGTCCAACTATTAGGTGATGCTAGGAAGTCCGGCCATAGGTGACTTAGGAAAATTCTTGCAAATAGGTGATTAGGATGTTATGTTGACTCCGATACCCAATGGACAAGGCACTAGTCTAGCTTGAAATCCAGAGATTTTATGGTTCTCCTATGCCGAAAGTATCTGACATGGTCCCTAGACGGAGCCAATTGTTGTACCCCAAATTAAAAAATTTGCTACACAGGCATTTTGAAGAAATGAGTTAAAGTCTTGTCAAAATTTGCCAAAAAGGTCAAAATTGGGGTTTTGCATGTCTTGCATGGGGGTCAAAAACATGGAATTTTCAAATTCTGACAATCTAGGTCGACTCAAAATGATCGAACCTACAATAGCCAGATCTCAGTTTTTCAACCCTAAATTTTAGGAAAATTTCTATTTTTAGCAGTTTTCTAAAAATATAAACTTTTTTTGGGTTTTCTTGGGTTTCTCAAGAAATGGATACTTGCAAAATTATCTAAAAATAGAAATTTTGGCTTCTAGGGTTAAGACTGATTTTGATTGGCTCAAAATACTTCCTCATCAGGATGGTGTGGTCAGAATCTCAAAAAGATCAGTTTTCCCCTAGTGGGTCTATTTTGCTTTTTCAGAAGCTTTTCTTGGAGATCTAAGGTCATCAATGGAGGTCAGTCATCTGCCAAGTATTAGAATCAGATGATCAAGCTGAACAAAAGCTATCAAAGATCAACATGCATGAGAAATGGAGATCAGAGAGAAGAAGATTGAAAAGTTGAAAAATCTGAATTTTTGCCTAAGTCTAGAGACTTCAGGTGCCTAGTCAAGAAGAGGCGCCCAAAATTTCATGCCTTAGAAGAATATTTTTTGTTTCCAGCAACAAATCAAAGGAAGCACGTCAAATGAGGTTGAAAGTTTGAAAATCTCAAAAAAAAATCTAAGTCTGCTAGCCATGGGCGCCCTTGGAGAGAATAGGCACCCAGATTTTCAAGATACCAGATGATGGAATCAGAGACGGGGCTCCCAAGAAATTTTGTTCAAATTCATCTCAGCTCTGCAGAGAGTCCAGTAACACAGTCATCTGATCATTCAATCATCCAGAATTCGTGACCAAACAGAGGAGTTTCATGCTGGAGAAAAAATGCAAATCACGAAAAAGATGAAAAAATTTCTAAGTTTGGTAACTCTAGGCACCCTAGGTGACTAGGGGCGCCCAACCTTTTGAATGACCTAATCCATTTGTTAGGGTTTGCAGATGTGATCAATCTCTTCAGTTTCCTACCAGCTTCGCAGTGGATGTCTTCGTCAGCTCATCAGATCACTCAGCCACAGGCAAACTCAGATCAAACAGGGGTCATGGTGAGAGGTGTTTAGAACTCTGAAGGTGAAAAATGATAAAAATGGCTAAGTTTGGTGAATTTGGGCGCCCCAAAAGGAGAAGGGCGCCCAAGTTTTTGAGGTGTTTAACGAGTGAATTTATAGAAGATGCCTCTAACGTAGCTTTATTAGGCTTGATCAACCTTTGCAACACAATCATCAACACGTCTGTCAGAGTTGGCAGTCATCAGATATCAAAGGTTGAACATAGGAGAAAAGTGAGTAAAACGACAAAAGACGAAAGCAAAAGTGAAAAGCTCAAAATTTTCACTAACTCTGGAGAAGTTAGGCACCTCCAACAAAGAAGGGCGCCTAGGTTTTTGAGGCAGCAGATGTCAATTTTCAGAGATGAAGTATCCAAGAGACCCCTTCCAGAATCTTCTTAGCTATTCGGTGAATTCGTCAGCTTATCAATCTGATCAGTACAACGCCTAGAATCATGAATTCATCTGAAAGTCAGAAGACAAGCAAAATTTGAAGATCATAAAAATGGCTAACATTGGAGAAAGTGGGCGCCCCTGGAGGAGAAAGGCATCGGACAATTTGAAGGATCAAACAAAGTTTTTATCAGAAGATGTCTCTAGAACAATGTCGTCAGATTCGATCAGGCTTCATGATGAAACATTCAGCTCATCTGTCAGATCAATCTAGAAGCCGAGAGACAAGATCAAACTAGGGTTGAAAATTGAAGAGAAGATGTCAAAGTTGAAAATGATGGAAAAATGGTTAAGTCTGGAGAGAATAGGCGCCTCAACTCAAGAAGGGCGCCTAAGTTACAATGCCTTAGGGAAATTTTTGAAAATTTCAAACAATCTTGAAAGAAGAGAAAAAAAATGCCTAAGTTCATTACATGAACTAAAATTAGGGTTTGTAAGAATTGGGGTTTGATGGTTGTCTCTCAAGACAAAACTTATTTAAAGGCACCTTTGTGTTTTATTTTTCATATTTTCTTGTAGGTAGCTTCAAGGAGAAATAGAGCAGCAACTTCAAACATTCAAGAACATAAAATTGTTGGTTTTTCATGAATTTTTTAAATTAGAACTCAAGAAGGCTTGCTTTTTCACGCTTTTTTTAATCCAGAACATCAAATCTTTCAAGGAGGCCATTGTTTTCAATTTTCAGCAAGCTGGTTTATGCAAGTCCATTCTTTTGGACAATTTTTGAAGATTTTTTTTCAAAGTTGCAGCACCTACTTTTTATTTTGCATGTCAGAGAAAACTTCAAAACATTCAATTTCCAATCTTCTAGGTCTAACTCAAATCTTCTTCTGAACAAAACCCATATCACAACTTTTTCAGTGAAACTTCAAGTGGTTTCTTTTTCAGTGAAACTTCGAGGTTTTCAAAATCTAACCAAATGGGTTCATCCAGAATGTGCCTCTGAACAAAACCTAGATGTCAGCATTTTTTTGCTTTTTCGAAGAAAATTAGGGTTTACTGCTTTTTCAGTCTTCACTCTGAATTTTCAAAAACAGATGATTTGGGTCTTCTTGTAACAAAATTCTAAACAAAACCTATATCTCAAAAAAAATTCCAAAAAATTCATCCGTTTGACGAAGAAAATCAAAAGTCTAAAAATAGAAAGTTGTGCAAAACTTGCCAGAACATAGGTGTGTTTACAGGAAATCTTCGAGTTTTGCAAAATGGAGTACACTCCTATAGAGTATAAAACTAGATCAATGCTATACCATGATTTCATTGAAATGACTGAAACTGACTTATTCCATATTAAGCCAGTGTTCAACTTGCGTGGTTTAGAAGATGCGGGCAATGTCACCATCAGGCACCTTGGCCACTTAGGTCTTCTTGTAGAAGCATCCATACCTTTTTCAGTTCAAAGTTTGTAGTTCGTAATTGCTTGCATCAAGCATTACAATCCAACAACCAGGGAGATTCAATCAGTGGACGAAAGAATCATTTGGAGCCTAAAGCCTAACATGATAGAAAGATGTTTCTCAATTCCACCTTGGCCCGGAAGCGTTACTATCTCTCGAGAAGAATGTGAAAGAGTATGGGAAATGGATAAAAATAAGTACAAGAAGAAGATTGCATCAAAATGGATGAAAGAAAAATAGAAGTCATTGTCAAAGAATGTTGGAAGAGGTGAATTCCAAGGATGAAATTGCCATCATCATCACCTTGCTCAACCGGATCACAGGCCAAGAAGATGCAACTAAGTTTCAGCCCTGGATGTTTTATGTGATACCTCACATCATAAAGAAAACAAAATTCTATGACTGGTCTACATTGATCAGTGATTGCCTTCATCACCGGATAACTAAGTATTTTAACAGGCATGAATTCCACATGATCTCATACCTAGTCTACCTAGTTGCCTTCCAAGAAAAATTCAGAGGGTTGAACACTGAGGGGTCCTTAAATGTTCAACATGTTTACAATTACTACACTCAACTGGAGTTTGTTGCATCCTCTCATCATTACAAGAGAGTGAATGAAGCATTTCTAATGTATACCATGCGTGACTTAGATGATGAGCGACATGTACGCATTTCATCTACAACCAGGGCAACAATGTCAGAATGGGCAGATTGGTATATTCAGTTTGCTACTTTAACCTATCTTTGAGTCTATGGTTATTCTGGTGCTCTTCTTATGTTACCTAGGTATCCATCTGATGAGGTTGTATGTATGGAGTTTCTTAGGCAAGTATCAGATGTTCACACCCACTTGCAAAATAAAAAGAAAACTAGCATTCAACTTCCCTTTTGCATTAGGCATTTATAGGTGCAGGTCATCGGTTGATGCTAAGATAATGGGTAACGAGTTAACTAGACTTGGTCTCAAGCCATTCAGTGAGAGACGATCTTATGATCCCCATGGTGTCTATGCAGCCAGACTTGGTCAAAAATCCGCTCACATACCCGCACTGGAGGATTTTTGGGCCAATTGCAGAGATGAAGTTAAGGTTCGAAGGTGTAGCAACAATAGACTCACTCTTCATCAGATGAAGGATTTCTTGTCCGAGGATATTGAGGGATTGTTAGATGATGACAGAGATGTGCTTCTCCCATCTTACACTCGTAAGAAAATTGAGCAACAACCTCTTCCATAGGTAAATTGGGCTCATAAAGAATGCATTTCAGTTGAAGGAAGGACTCGTCAAGTGGTTGAATATAGTAAAACTTTCTTAGTCCTTAAAAGGAAGAAGTTTATTCTTTTAGCAGAGCCACCAAGGGTTCATTCATCACTTCCTTCTTCTTCCTAAGCTCGATGAAAAGGAAAAGGTCAATAGGTTGTAAAGGGTAGCAGGTCAACAAAGACTGCGAAGAAGAGCTTGGACTACACAGGTATTGTCATCCAGGAGCAACAAGTGATAGAAACATAAGTTCCTCCACATGAGACCATACCTCAAGAGGAAACAAAAGATGTGCCTTTCACACATGAACCTCTGCCATCCCCAAGGTATTCACCAATTCACATTGATTTGGAAGACGAGGAGGTAGAGGAAGAGATTGCAGTTGTACTTCCCATGGATGTTAGTCAAAATACCACATTTTGGCTTGAGAGCTCCTTGGGAAGGACAAGAAGAAGGCCTTCTTATCAGGTAAATGTTGATTATCTCAATGTATATTAGGAAGCACCCAAGAAGAAGGCAAAGAAACAAATACACTTTGAGAGAAATCCCGATGGTGAGATGTTCATGAAGACGACTACACCTCTTGAGGACAAAAACAAAGACGAGGTGAATGTTGGTGACTTTTTAATGGTGAAATCCAATCTTAGCAAGAACACTAGACATGCTGACATAAACCTATTCAAGATGGTATCAGAAAACATTTAGGAAAGAGTGCAAAAAGATGGGGAAGACAAGGCAACCCTCAAGGCTGAAAAACGTCAACTCTGTTTATACATCTCAAACCTCATTGAGGGCACTTCACAAACAACATAGTTGCTTCCCCAGGTTTTAGAGACATGAACTGATCAGCAACAGTTGAGACAGTTGGTCATTTGTGGGAAACAAACTCAGTAGTGGATTGAGGAGATCATCACTAAGGGTACATAAGTTCTAGCTCGGATATTTCAGTTGAGATATAAGGCCCATGATTTACGTCAGGGTATCCAGGATTTTGAAAAGTTGATAGCTGAGTTCAAGCCTATGCGTGAAATCATAATTGCATATTTAGATAGGCATATGGCTTTGCAATGGCGAGGGAACATAAAAGATAGATCCTGGAATGGAAAGAAGGTCAGCTTTTTAAGGTTAAGACATATGAAAGAATATATGAGGAGTTCATTGTATACAAGCAAAGAGTTGTTGATGCTCTCGAATTCATAAGAGAGTTTGTTGCAGCAATTCCTTACCGATATTGTCAGGATGATGGTTCCTATTTTGGGCTTGATGAAGTCCAAACAGAGTTTCAGAGTGTTGTTCGTAGCAACAGTGATAGTGACAGAAGAATGAGTCAGCTTTCAATGATATCAACAAATTTGGAGAAAGCGTCCAAAGAGAATGAAGATTTCTTGAGATCTATTGCAGATGGCGAAGAAATCTTGGAAAAGCAGCATTTTGTTATTAATAGTATTGGCACTCCCACCAAGGATGAAGTTTCCCACTTTTAGAGGATGTGATCGAGATTTAAATTAGCTTTCTTCTAGAAGCTTCTTCCTAAGTTCTCTTTCTATTCTTGTCATGATTCTTATCCATTCCTTAGAAAGAAAACAATTGTAACGAGTTGGCATTTTCTATTTTTAGATGCTTTCTAGGTTTTAGATGTTTATCTTTTCTAGGATTATAAATAAATCTTGCATGTTGGCAAGTGTTAGTTGTAAAAGCAAGGAGATTTTAGGGTTCCCTACTCCTCTACTTGGCTATGAATAAGACCAGTGTTTTCTCATTTTCTTGAACCGTGCTTGTGATAACATAATTGTTGAGCCTATGCCTTCATGTTTGTTATCGATTAGTTTCAGTTCACTTTGTGTTAAGGGCAAGTTTGCATGCCTCTTTTAGTTGCAAGTTCTTGTTCAATACATGTGTCTTGTGTCAAGTGATAATCTGGTTTGATCGCATGTTGCATGTATTTTGCCACAACTTGTTGTCTCGAAATTGTAACTTTGTGCCAGAATTTTGAGTAAATAAAGTCATGAGCGTGCTTTGCTACCTCGATATAAAAATATCAGATTTATGTTTATTATGTTGTGCTAGAAGTGTGAGGAAATAAATTATTGAGTGTGCTTTGTTGCCTTTACATAAAGTCTCATATTTTCGTTTATTGTGTAATGCTTTTATGATCTCTTTTTCAACTTGCATTGAAATTCAATAGATGTATGTCTAGAGTTCTATAACCTTGTGTTCTCGCAGTTGAATCAAAAAGATAGGCAAAATTAGTTTTAGTTTACTTTCTTTATGAAAACGCAGCAAAAGAGGCAGCTTCCCCTCCGAATTTGAAGATCAGTTTACTGCACATAGTTGTCTATTTCCAAAACACATTCTAGAGGTGCAATTTGAAACACCAACACTACCCATACGTAAAACAAGGCATGATGAATGATTTAATTTCTCTGCTTTTCCTTTGAGAGTGCAATTCAGTCATGCAACCACATACAACCATCAATAGGTTCATCCACATGCAAACATGTAGTGTTGTGCTTGGGGCACAAGCAGCATAGGTTCCAAATAGCTTGTTGCACACAGATACCTATAAGCCTTGCAAACATGAACATTCTTATATTGTTCAATTTGAGTACATGCAATAGGGAAAGTTTAATACACACAACATTTATCAAGTTGCAAGTACAAATATTTCCAGATACAATATGAGGCATCTAATGGAAATACATGAATAGTTTCAAACTAAGGCATATTGAGTTTCAAATTTTCAAAATACCCGAGTGATGTAATTCCAAGTTGGTGTTGATAATCTCATGCACCACTCTACCCTCCAACTTACTATGGCACTTGTGTGTTAGCTTCCGCATTAAGTATCCCCTCGTCGATTTTATGTTTGCTTGGGAAATGCTTTTCTTTCAAAATACTGGAGTGACAAAGGAACACAAAACTGGATGTTAGATACCCCTAACCCACTCATTCATATTCTCTTCCCCTCTTTCTGTATCTTCCTTGTCTCTTTATCTCCCTCCATCTCCATCTCTCTATTTCTTTCCCTCCCTCTCCATCTCTATCTCCATATCTATCTCTTGATCTCTCCTCGCTCTTTATTGATCTATCTCTCCCTTTCTCTCTATTACTCATATTTTCCTCCTTTTATCTATCTTTATCCCTTCTCTTCTCTCTCTCCCTCCTCTACCTATCTTTCTCCCTCTCTCCCCACTCTTCTCTCTCCCCCTCTCTATCTCTATCTCCCCTCTATATCTCTCCCCATCTCTCCCCATCTCCCCTTATCTTTCTCTCTATATCTATATTTCTCTCCCTTTCTCTTCCCATATACATCTTTCCCTACCCATATATATATCCCTCTTTCTCTCTCCCTTTCTATATCTCTATCTCCATCTCTATTGGTCTCTATATACATTTTGTCAAATAGATAACGTGCCTTGTCTATGGTTCCACATTTTACAATTTGCATACATATCTACCAGGGCAATTGTAGCTAGAACATCTGGTGAAATTTGTTCATCGTTTATCGTATGATCTCCCATTTCTACACAAGCTACGAGTTTGCTGGCAAAGATTGCAGGCTATACACCTGCCAATCAAATTTAATTATTAATATGTAATATGATATTATGTCTACATAAATATTTGTATTTTTCTTTTATAATTATCTAATTATTTAGTTTGAAAATACAATAATGTCCACTATTACAAAGCAAAGTGGGGTATTGAGTTGATTATAAGCATCTCCACCTCTTAGAATGTGAATTGGTCTTTTGTGCTACTATTTGATAGTCCAAACATAGATGGAAGAAAAATGTAGTCGAAGGAGGGATATAGACCATGGTACATGATTAGATAGTTTAATAGACTATTATAAAATATTATGTAAGTTTATGGTTGAAAGTTATATGTTCATAATGATTTTATTGTTACTGAACTTTTGATAATAATTAAAAAAATATGACTCCCATAAAATCAATAACAGATATTGAAAAAATTCAAATAAAAATTTGGCTAATTTTGAAAAATCATTTAGGTGTATGTTGTCAATCTGCTTTATTTCTCTAGTGGATCAGTTAACCTTATATCAATTTAAGAATCAGAATAAATCCTAAGGAACCCTTAAAAAATATCCACCATCGTTGCTACAGCTTCAGCGGAAACCGACATAATCTCCTGGAATGCTTATCATCATTGCTACAGTCATTGGCAAAATGTAACTTGCCACGTCGATAATAACCATCCACCCTCCTAACCATGTCCGCCATGCATGAAATTGTGTGGCGTTGCAAGATACCTCCACACGTCGTTGCAAGTTGTCAGACTCGGCATTTGAGAAGAGCTATTCAAATGGTAGTCTGGATTTAGACATTGTTGTGGGCTGGAATTGAAATGGTGAATGTATGCTTTGATATGGACGAGTATCAATTGGCTCTTCTATACTATAGTAAGATTCCAATCGCTTACAATTTTCCTGCATTGAAATCCCCCCCACCCCAACCGCCCCCTTCTGATTATCTTGTGTTATTTTTAAACAAACTATTGACTTAATTTTTGAATTATACTGTAACACTGTTTAGTTCTCGGATTTTTGGTGTACAGAGCTATGCATATCATCAATGTAGAGCATTTTTGTGTGACGTCGTTGTGCTGTTGGAGAGAAAGAAGTGTGAATGGAAACGAGTGGCATTAAACTCTTCCTACTTTTGTAGAAGGTCTCTCTGTTTAGGAAAACTTTTTCTAGGTCAACAAAAAAAGGTTCCTCAAATGTGGCTAGTGTCGATGCGTGTTTATCTGTGATTAATTGGTACTTCCTTTGCACATTCTTAGTGGAAAACAAAAATATAGTTTTAGATGATGCTCATCAAGTTCTGTATTAAATACATGCATAAAGTCTATGAGCCAGAAGTATGTATCCATCAATACAAATTTAAAAGTGCCATATTAAGGCAGGTCCATCCTACATTTTCACAAACAGAATTTAACATTTCCCAGGGGAATGAGAGAGAATTGATTTAAAAAACATACATCATGACTTCTCAACATTTTATAAAGATATATAGTGGCTTTCATGAATAGTTCTGAACAGGTCTGTATTTAAATGTTTTGTCAAATTATTTAATCTAGACATATATTTTTGCAGATAAAGCAGATGATAACAGCTCTGTTGAATGAATCTGGCATGAAAGTAACCGATGAATTTCTTGAATCTATATTAGATAAGGTCATGCTACCGTATTCATCTCTATGGTGACAATTCCGGGAGCTTTAATTTTTTGGAATTTTTTCACCATGTTCATTCTATGTAAATTGATTTTGTTTACTTGATTGGATCAGACATTTTTAGATGCAGATTTTCGTCATGATGGTAAAATTGATAGAGAAGAATGGAGAGAGTTCTTTTTCTGCGCACGTGGTGCTGAAGTCTGGGGAGTAAAAGTTAAAATGGCGTGAAAACCTGTGATTGACTTTTACACGACAGACAGATGGTGTTAAAATCTTTGGTTTGCTTTACTGTAGTGAATCCATAGAATCGTGGGGGCCTTCAGAAATCTCGTTTCGTATTCACCACTACACGTCATACGTCTTGTACGTTGGCATGCGGAGGAGTTTTGGTGTACATGGATAAATACCACTGCAATGGAACGCCTTACGACCTAATTATGTAGCCCCAAAATAGAAGTTGTTTTCATGTTGCGATAAAATCCTTCTTTAGAAACTAAAATCTACTAAAATATTTCCTTAAATAAAGAATTTATTTGCTAGCTCTATAATCTGTAGAAAAATAAGAAAAATGATAGAATGTTTAAATTACATTATCAACAGTTAAGTAGTTAAGGAAATTTCATTTTATTGTAGCAAAGTTTTAGTTAACTTTGTTTGTTTTTTAGTTATACTTCTTATGCTTTTGTAGACTAGAAATTTTTGGATGATTTTTAGTTAACATTTATTTTCAACATAAGCATTCGTCACACTGATAAAATTTAGCATAGATTAGATATCTGAAATCCTTCTCTACACAACCTTGAAGACCACCCTGATCAAAATGATAACTAATTAAAGTATCAGATCTGATGAAATATCATCACAAATGGTGAACCGATCAATAAATTATGAAAAATATAATTTCAAGTAGTTATGTATGATAAGTAAGTGGTATTGGAAATTTGATTGTCTAGCAAAAAAACAATCTTATGTATTCACACATCCCTCATAATTAAAATTAGGTTGTTCATTATGATTAGCATTCATGAATCTAATAGGAATATCTTGATTAATTGAATGATAATACAATTGGATTTAAATAAGCACCTTTTCTCAAAGTAAATTAGAAAAATAGTGAGAATTTTGTATAAACACAATGTGCAAAAAACTAATCGATAAAAGATAAAGCAAAGATAAGAGGTTGATGTATCAAAAAATAATAAGTCTCATATTTGAAAATTAAAATAAATAATTAGAAGGCAAAACCTAATTAGTAGGCAAGTTCATCCAAAATGAAAAGGGAAATAAAATCCTTTAACATAGATCCTAAGGTAAATAAGTAGTTAAATCAATAATCAATAAATACCCTATTTGATAAAGAGCTAGGACTAAAAATATCTAGAATAAATACACTAAAATAAATACAGATTTTAAATAATAAAATAAGGTTGCTTAATTGGAATTAAGATGGAAAATTGTAGTGAAAGATATTTAGAAATTATTCATCACAATGTATAAAAACTAAGATATCTTGGACAAACAACTTTGAATTTGGAAAATAACCATCTATCTATTTGGATCTTTAATAGTTGGTATAGAATGCTCTATAATATGGGGCCAACCAAGATCTAGGAGCTTCAAAGAAAGCATGAGAGAGATAAAAATATGAGAGAATAATTTTATTTAATCAAAGAACACAAATGGAAGGTTATAATGGATTGATTGGAACAATTGATTAAGAATACAAAGAGAATCCATTGGCTATAATATAGACCGAGGTGAGGCATAGGATTACATAATATCATGATATGTATCTTAATATTATGACTTGAGACATAAAGAGATAAGAATCCTATGTGTATCCTAAGTAAATTTAAGTAACTAGTGTGAATAGGACTTAGGTGATGAACCAATTAGGTAAAACACCTCGTTCACACCAACACCCCTATTAAGTGAAACTTAGGAAGAATGTAAAAGATATAATGATACATAAATGCAAGGATGGGTCTTGGCTATGAGGTCATGCTAGGTACCCATGTACAAAAAATATTTAACAAATAGATTAAAGGAGAAAAATCAATGGAATAAAACTCCACCTTAAAAGAGATAAAAAGTAAAATTATTACAAAGAAGAATGAGAATAATAAAAAAAACCATGTGAGGAAAAAGTCTCCCCATAATAAGGAAGAAGAAGAGAAACCATGCGCCTCCCAAAGTAGAATCCCTTGTAATAACGGTATGTATTTGACAATGAATGCTAAAGATGATCCAATCCTATTGAACAACATTCCTCCCCTTAAGAAGAAAATATCAAGAATATATATAGGATGTCTTCCCATTCTTAATAGGAATATAAGGAAAGATAGATCAAGTTGTGATATGTCTATGAAATTTACACAATTTTCCTCATGTTGACATTAAAATTTTCCACAATCAAGGTAGGTGTTCCAAGCCAAATTGAAGAAGATGGAAATCTAAAACCTTGTCAAAATGGATGTGAAGCATAATCCAAAGAAAAAAGTGACTCTTCCAAATTTTGCTCAAGAGTTTCCAAGACAATGGTAGACCATGAAAAATGATCATGTGGATAAACAACAAGAGGGTATAAAGGTTCCCCCACAACATCTAAAGAAGATAATGCAACTCTATAAGAGCTAACATCAAAGAGAATATGAATATCCTCAATAGTGTGCTCCAATTTTGCAAGATAGGACACACAAAACAAACCTGCAATATTTTTCAAGTACTCATCCCAAGTAGTTATATTTGGAAGAAAATGAATGTCCTATTACATTGAATCTTAGAAGTTTTGAATTTAGCAATACTAGTCCCATAAAAAGCAATAGTAGATGGAGATGAGATCTCAATGTATTTCATATGAAGTTACAATATTCATATATTTGAATGATATGTATACATAAGATGCCTAAGTGTGATCATCGAATGAATTTTCTAATGCTATATTATTAGATTCCTCAACCTAAAAATGTTGACTCATAGACAAAGAAGATGAACCCTCTAAATCTGGATTAAGATTAATAGAAACTAAAGTCTCAATATAAGTCTCTATGGGAGGAGAAGGAGAATTTTTAGATGTCTCTATGTCATCGATACAATCAAGATCCTCTCATTTTAGCAATAATTGTAGTTATCTTATTATCATATGGTCAAAACACATCAAGTGGAACAAGACAAACGTGTTGGAAGTTTGGAATTATGTCATTGTTGATGCAGCTTGGCAACATGAGAATGAAGTGTACATACATCGGTTGATTCGACTGATCCATTCTCGGCATTGATTTCAACATTGTGGGGAATCATTTTTTGTCATTTGTACAGAACTAACTATACCCAAAATTTGATCTATCAAGAATTCAGCTAAGTGCTATTTGTTGATGATGTTATGGTTTAGTGCATCAATTTTTGGGTCCACACTTCACCACAAGAGATATAATTCTGTACCTTTAACCATATCATTATGACTAGATTATAAATCTATATTCAAGATCTCAAGAAGTTTTGTGAAGCGTACTAGAAGATATCAATGACAGAGTTCAACTTTGTATATTACTATCATCTCTCTATTTAGTGTATAAGTGTGGGAGATTTTGCATTTCCTTAAGAAGAATGCTTTGGTGTTGTGGTTCTAGATTTAGTCTCATTGATGTCGGTAAAATGAGAAATTGAAGAAAGATTTATGTTGGAAGTTGTGAGTATTGGGAAGCATGTGTATGATTGGAAGTTTTATGATTAAATCCAATTCTTGTCTGACTTAATACATGATATGTGTTAAGAAGATTAAATATACAGTGTAGATGTTATTTGGATCTATTTTAGATTTGTACCGACCTAAATTAGGTATTGCATGCTTGCTCGGGTGTGAAGATGATTTTGAATCATGTGTGGTACCGACAAAAGCTATTTCGGATTGTTTTTGTTTACATCTAATTAGGCCAACCTAATTGATGTGTGTGAATGTATTTAGGTATATATATATGAGATATTTTGGAGAACTGTGAGGTGAGATGAGTGAGCATAAATGACATATCAGGTGTGAGTGGTTTCAGATAATGTGAAAATGCGAATTCAATGGTAAGAGTTTAGAATCAGAGTAGATTTGTTGAATGACTTCAAAGGAACTGAAATACAACACAAGGAAGGTGCACTTTGTATCAGTTCATACTTTGGTAGTGAGCCATTTTTGTATTGTATTTAACTCTACTTGTGAGCCTTATAAGGAAAGTGTGTCCTAGTAGTGAGCCCCTATAATATATTATACCCGAATATAATATATTGCGAGCTAATCCTCATCGTGGTTTTTCCCATTTTGGGTTTTCCACATAAAAATCTTGGTGTTCATATGTTTTGTGACTTTGTGGATGATTCATGCTTTCATTATTTATTTCAGTTAATATGTTTTGGTGATTAGATAAGATGTGTTCAAAACATTAATAGAATATTGATTCACCCCCCTTAGTATTCTGAATGTTCAACAATTGGTACCAAAGCTTGGCTCCTTTAGAATATCCTAACAACTTTAGGAATATCTTGGAAGTTTGAACACAGGACGAAAAAGAAGTGCCCTATTCCTTCAAAATAATTTTTTGCAATTGAATATGTACAAGATGACTACATGTTTGACAAAGAAGAACTTAAGGCTGCTCTTGAAGATCTTGACAGAGTTGAAACTAAGAAAAAAATCTTGAAGGAAAGCCTAGGAGAAGCAATGAGTACATCAAAAGGCTGAGAGAATTATTCAAGAAGTTCAGAGAAAGACATAGGGAAGTCAATGTATAGTTGAAGCAAGAAAATGTAGAGATCACCAGACTGAAAGTATAAATATAAGAAAAAGGAAGGATTGAGGAATGTCTGAATGTATTGGTACAAAGCAAGACTAAAGAATGCTCTAAACTTGAACAATAAATGGTAAATCTTAGATCTGATATGGAAAAGGAAAGAATACATGAGGATAAATTCAAAATAAGCACTAAAATGCTTGATGAATTGATTGCAATATAGAAACACTCTAAGGAAAAAGGTGGTTTGGGTCTTGAAGAAGGACAAGGTTCGAAAGAAAATTAGACATGTAATAATGATGACAACCAAAAGAAGATTCAAGGCAATAGGAGACAATTCAAAATTCAAAGAAGCAATGTTGGAAGAACTTCTTTCAAACAACCAAATGCTCAAAGGTACCCATGTTTCAATGGTATTAATTTTTCATGCAATAAATTTGGACATAAAGCAATAGAGTGTAGAAGTAGGATGAATTAAAGTGTTGGATTCTTCTCCGGACAATGTTTTGCATGCAATAAATCTGGACATAGAAGTACTTAGTGCATAAGTCAGATGATGAATAGATATAATACTGAGAAAATGTTTCAATATTTCAATGGAAATTGCTATACATGCAATATATTTAGACATAAGGCTAACCAGTGCAAATTAATGATGAATAAAATTCAAAGAAGTGTTGTGTGCTACTTTTGAAACAAAACACAGACATATTTCAAGAGTTTGCGAAACCAAAAATAGAAGACAGTCTAATCCGGTAAAGAGGAATGAATCTATGAAGAAATTTGATCCTACCGAGGTTAAGAAGGAAACGGAAAAGATGTGAAGAAAGAAAGAGGAGTCTAAGAACACATGAATCAATATCTTCAAATACATCTATACCTACCTTTGGTACAAATATTTCTTATGAAAACTAAGACCATGCTAAGGCATAGGGGGAGCAACAACAAAAAAATTCTATTAGCCCCCTCGAAATATAAGGTGTCAATTCTTGGAACAAAGATATATCTTGGAAGAGGAATTTTTAAAGCTATAGAAGAAATTTACGGAAGGAAATATTGTAATGTGGAATTTTGTGGAGATTTTGTAAATTAACCGTGGATACAAGGTTTTGAAGTTTGACAACTTTATTTTGAAGGTTTATTGTTGACACATTTATTGATACGAGTCAAATCCTGGAGTTAAAAACATATTTGAGAAGACAAGTTCAATTGATGTGAAGAAGAAGTAAATTGAAGAAGAGGAAGTGAATTCAAGGCGTCTCCCAGAAGCAAAACATCAAAACCCTAATCTTCATTAAAGAAAATTCAGGAGGTATTCTGCTTACTCAATTTTTCTCTAGAATTTTCATTTTAAATGTAATGGAAGGGTTGAAGGTAATGAATATCACTGAGAGACTTCAAGTTAAATTGAAGAGGCATTCTTGGAAAAATCTATCGAAAGACTCGATAGGTGCATTTTTTGGTACTCCCTTTGGTGTTTCACGTACTCAAGATATATGTACATACATACATGGGAAAATGGAAGAAATGTCCTATGTTGAATTAAGTGTTTTATGGACAAGAAAATTGGAAGAAAATTATGATACCATTAAACCGAAATACAAAACCATAGTTGAAAATAAATTAGATGTGTGGTGGAAGTTTCCATTGTTTAATAAGAGGTACATTAGAATTGTATTAAATAGGATTCACGATGAATCTATCTGGATTCATGACACATACTAAATAACTAAGGAAGCAATATGGGATGTAACTGGTTTATGGTCCTTCAGACTAGTTCCAAGGTGAAATTCAATCAATTTCAAATAATTCATTGAAAATATTGGCACAACTCTCCAACGAAAGGAACTCGCCTTGAGTACATTTAGAAATCCAGCTATTATGTATGTTGCAATTCGTTTTGGACATAAAATATGCCTACCTAATAATAGCTATGCAGTCTCTACTACTATCGCTCACATTGCACTTAACATGATTGAGAATGGTGCTAACTATGATCTTTGTGAGTTACTTTGACAACACTTGATGAAAAATTTGAAGGAAATCAAAAGGAATAAAAAGCATACATTCAGGTATGGTACATTGATAGTTTGTTTACTTTTCGTATTCATGAAGGAAATATTCGTAATTGGAAAAGTAGAATGGTTGAATATAGAACCAAGAACACATCAGATAAGAAATACTATGATGAATCATGGTGGATCGGATGCTCAAGAGGATGCTCTTGCAACATTCTTCAGACAGTTTCAAATGAGAATGAATCAGAGAATAAGGATACCCAAGAGTGTAGTAGAAAGGTACTCCAGATACATTGATTTCCTTGTCTCTAGTGATTTTTGCTACATGGAAGCAACTAAACCTAGAATTTTTTGGATTTTTGAGTTGGATTGCGAAGTGACTGATGAGGAAGTTATTCATTATGTAGAAAATTATGAGATTATTGGAAGTTTGGAATTTTTTCATTGTTGATGCATCTTGGAAACATGAGCATGAAGTGTACATACATCACTTTATTCGACTGACTTAGTGTTTTCATTGATGTCAAGATTGTGGGGAAGCATTTTTGGTGTCATTTATACAATACTAACTATATCGAAAAGTTGATCTATTAGGAATTTGGCTAAGTGTTCTCTATTGACAATGTTGTGGTTTAGTGCATCAATTTTTGGGTCTGCACTTCAACACAAGAAGAGGTACAACTTTATGCTTTTAACCATATCAAATTTATGACTGGCTTATACAACTATATTCAAAATCTCAAGAAGTTTTTTGAGGCGTACTAGAAGATATCAATGACAGATTTTAACTCTATATATCACTATCATCTCTCTGTTTAGTGTATCAGTGTGGGAGATTCCAAATTTCTTTAAGAAGAATGCTTTGGTGTTGTGGTTCTAGATTTAGTCTCACTAATGTTGATAAGATGAGAAGTTGAAGAAAGATCGAACTTGGAAGTTGTGAGTATTGAGAAGTGTGTGTATGAATGGAAGTTTTGTGATCAGGCCCAATTCCTCATTGACCTAATACATGATATGTGTTGAGAAGATTAAATATACATTATGAATGTTAGTTGGATCTATTTTAGATCTGTACTGACCTAAATTAGGTATTGCATGCTTTCTCGGACATGAAGATGATTTTGAATCATGTGTGGTACCGACAAAAGCTATTATGAATAATTTTTATTTACATCTAATTAGGCCGACCTAATTGATGTGTGCAAATGTATTTGGGTATATATATATAAGATATTTTGGAGTTGTGAGGTGCAAGATGAGTGAGCATAAATGAAATATCAAATGTGAGTGGTCTCAGATGATGCGCACATGTGAATTCAGTGGTAAGAGTTTGGAATCAGAGAAAATTTGTTGAGTAATTGCTAAGCAGAGTAGTACTTCATATTTAGAGCTTCAAAGGAACTAAAATACAATACAAGGAAGGTGCGCTTTGTATCAGTTCATACTTTGAAAGTGAACCATTTTTGTATTGTATTTAACTCTAGTTGTGAGCCTTATAAGGATAGTGTGTCCTAGCAGTGGATCCCATGTAATATACTATATCTGAATATTAATATATTGTGAGCTAATCCTCAACGTGGTTTTTCCCATTTTTGGTTTTCCATGTAAAAATCCTGGTGTTCATGTGTTTTTTGACTTTGTGGATAATTCATTCTTTCATTCTTTATTTCAATTAATATTTTTTGGTGATTAGATAAGATGTATTCATAATTTTAATAGAATATTGATTCACTCTCCCTCTTAGTATTTTGAAACTACAACAGGGTCATCTAGGAATTGAGGTTCATTCAAGTCTTCATATATCTCCCAAATTTTGGTTCAAAGGTCATGAGGGAACTCAATTCCAATGGTGGCTATTTGGGTTTCAATATCATAACTACAACCAATTAATCCTAGGATATATAGTCCTAAAATCTAGCACAAATTTCTTCCAAAGTGTTGTTTGGTGTTTTCTGCACTGCAACAACTCAGACAGAATAAATTTTATCCTATCTCTCTTGAAAGGTTGATCTCTATGAACAAAGAGATAACCCCAAGGTCTCTCGGCTGTCAACTCATGACAATGCAGTGGAACAAACTCAGTGCTAAATGTGAAAATGTTGGTAATCACAAAGGGACCTTACAGACAAATACTGGAAGCTTTAAACTCATAAGATTTTAAGATATGGTGATGCTTGAATTTCTAGTTCTAACCAAATAATAAATAAATAGCAAAAGATGAGGGTTTTAGAAGTCCTAAGATTAACACTACTCCTAAGATTAACCATGCAAATGATGAAATATTTGGAATGGACCAATCCTTATAAACTAATTCCTGTTCAACCCAGGCTATACCTGCAATCTTGCAAAAAACAGTGCAATCTTCTAAAGTGTTAAAGATTTTCAGACTAAGAGAATTCATTCAATGGAACTGAATAAATGCTTATAGTTGAACTAAGCACATAATTATCTGGTACAGGTTGACCTTGCACAACATTCCCATAATCAATAAACTGCCCAAAGTATGAACCAGAGAATGCTACAACATTCCAAGCATTAAATCACTAACATTATTAACTAAACATAAGATACATTCAAACATTTCCAAGCCATTTAAGAGATAGAACAAGAATCATGCAAGATTATTCAATCCAAAGAAGGCACCAGTCATAGAAAAATGTCTGCACTTTGTATTAAATCATCACATTAGCAACAATTCTAGTCTATTACAACACTTGCTCGAAATGTAAAACTAACTTCTAATATGCCAGCCTGCTATTCTACAACTAAATCTATTGTCTAAACTAATTGGCAACCAACATAACCAACCCTTACAAATGAGGCCAAAGGCCATACTTATAGAATTCACGTTCAGTACAAACCCTAAGTTAGGGTTACAAAGAAAGTTGGTCGCCCATCAAATCGACCCAGATAGCTAGCAGTAACTCACCACCCTGCATTGAATGCAAGTGCCTCTTCAGATCAGTTTGGGATCGCACAAAGTCAGGGTATAGTCCCTCGATCCATGCCCGCCATTAATGCTCTATCTACCTGAAGCAAAATAATGGAACTATACACACGAGCCCAACTTGCCTTCAGTCGCAAAGTGTACTCGGGTGAATCCCATAAATCACACAACATCCTTGAAGAACGCACACTTCATCCTTCCCTTTTCATTCATGACAACACCAACCTACTCGATTCAACCTACAAACAAAGAGCCATAATTAGCAACCAGTATCGCACAAGAAATTAGGTTATTACATCATGAAAAACATGTCAAATCATCAAGGAAATCCAAATAATCAATCAAACTCCCTTAAACCATCGTTAAAATATCATCTTTCAAAGTTTGGGATTTTCACCCCTTCGCGGAATTTAGCTCAGGAAGGAATTTTGAAAAAATTATGGGTCAGGTGGACTGTAGCGAGGCAAGCACAAAAATGACTCAAAATCCAATCATTTATAGATTAAATAGCCATGAAATGCCTACATGTAACGTTAGATCATCCATATTCATCACAAAATGTAGAGTTAATATCACTCAAGTCATGAATTCCTTTGAATCCCAACAATCGACAAATATTCAAAAAAAACCGACCGGGTAGGAAATCCTCGAGCTCGCTGCGGCCTCACCGAGCTCCCCGACATGACCCCTGCACTACTGCGAGCTCACCAATATGACCCCGCGGTAACGCGGTTAACTGCACCACCGAGGGCCAACCAACCAACCGCCACGGTACCGAGGTGAATGGCAACACCGCCCAACAAACCACCATCATGGGCCGGTTAACTAACCACCATGGTACCGCGGTAAACCACGGTGTCGCCCGACAAACCACCACTGTAGGCCAGTTAACTAACTACCATAGTACCGAGGTGAGCGGTAGCGCTGAAGGCGACCTAGCCGTCACTGCGCCATCGCGATCAACCAGACAGAACCTCGCAACACGGGGGTGTCACCACGCCCGAGGAAAAGCTTCCCCATGAGACCAAGGTAAACCGACATAGGTGACCCAGGAAAACGACTAAGGCAAGGAAAGATTGGAAGAATCTGGGAAGGAAAATCCGTAGGGAAGAGGAATTCCCGAAGGCGATGAAATTTTCGAAGGCAATGAAGAACAAGCCTAGTCGGGAAAATAGAAAAGCGAAGGATAAACGGAAGAATCCGAAGATGAAGGAAATTCTCGAAGGCAGTGAAATCTCTAAATGCAGTGAAAATCCAGAAAAACCAAGCAGTCGGGGCAATCCGGTAGGGACAAAAAATCTCAGAATTAGTTAAAAATCCAAAATTGACCCCCTAGACTGAGAATTTTCAAAGTGTTAGCACAATAGGGGATTTTTTCCAATAAGACAAGCTTCAAAGAATATGGCAAAGAGGCACAAATGCAAGGCCAAGGATCAAAAAGGACCAAGCATGAAAAACTCAAGATTTTCAAAGACAAGCACAAGGAAGGCCATAGAAAAAAGCCAAAAGACCAGGGAAAAAGAGAGGGTCCCTACTTTCAATGGGAAGAGTGTGAAAATTTACACAACAAATGGCAACTCCACTGGGGAAATGCTCCAGAGCATTTCAATGACAAACTAGAATCATGAACCCAAAATCTCTAGTTTCAGTCCAACCATCAAATTACATCTTAGAAGAGGTTTTAGAAATCACAAGCAAGCAAAATTTTCCTGTACCAGGGTCAAAGTGTGTGAGTATGCTTTCATTTCCCTTTCCTAAGTTGCAATAGGGACCAAACTCAGTCTGATAGGACTACATAAGAATTCTAACTCCAAAAGCAACCTGGATAGAGCCTCACTGCTAGTCAGGTGTCCATAGCCCCGGTGAGATTAACATTGTGACCCTCCCTAACATAGCTCTACTACCAGCCAGGCATCCATAGCCTCAGTAGAGATGCTAGGATACCCCTGATAAGGTGAGCATTTCTTCTGATTTTCAATATTTTCTTTTCTTTTCTTTTTTTGATATTCTCTTTGAGATTTGCTTTTAAAGCTTTACTTTTTCACCTTGCAGGTAATGAAGCCCACACTCAAGGATGAGAACCACATCGGCATTGGAGTCAAATTTAAGATTTTTCACCCAGTCAGACCTCCTAAAGACCACATGCAACCTCAGAATTCTTAAGATTTGTGTGAAGATATAAGACCCAAATACATTCCAGAATTTGACTTTGTCAAGTGACTCTGATCCCCAGCCCATGCAACATCAGGTGAAGGAATTCCACCAGGTCAAGTGACTCCGAAAATATGATTAGAGTTTGTAAAATAAACCCCAAAACAGCCCCAAACAAGCAGCTAGTTATACAGATGCAACCAGCCCATAGGAGAGCAAGAAAACCCAAGGAAAAAAGAAAAGAAGCAACAAAGAAACCTAAATCCATCTAAACTAACCAAAGCAGATTAATCCTAAAGAAAACAAAACAGACTAAAGCAAAGGAACATCCAAGCAAGCTGCATTTATTCAGTTGAAACTATGTACAAAGAGACTCAAAATGGCTCATGATTAGACAAGGCAGACGGTTCATCAATGCAAAAACAAGCATTAATGCAATGGAAACAGTCCTCAAGAATGAAAATTCATACTTATATTTAGAAAAATAAGGCTCAATAATGCATCATTCAAACTCAACATTCTCAATAGGAATAATCAACAATTGAGGCAACTCATTGAAACCATGATAAATCCATACACATATTGTCTCCCCTAAACCTCCATAATCAAAATGATAAGCTTCAAAATTTATAGTAAGGAAAGAGACAACTTGATTTTGTACTCCTATGGACTGAATATTGTATTCATCACTTCCCAATTGTGAAAATTTGGTTCTAGTATCATTAGGAGGTCTCCACTGATGGTGCAACATTCCTCTTTGTGTTTCTTCATTCATTTTTTCCTGCATATCAATATGAACCACATTAGATACCTCACCCTTAATGCATAAAATCTATGAATTTCCAATACTTATCCCATCAACAAATAGAGAAAGGATAGAATTAAATGAACAAGAAGACTCCCAGAATTCTTCTTTGTTAGCACTGGTTCAGACTTGTAACTATAACGCTCGGGAACATCAACTTCTTTAATTTTCTTCATGGTACTTTCATTGATAATCCATTGGGGCTCCTCAATTGAAAGCTCAAACCCCTCTAGGGATACCTCAGCATTTGTTGCTATGCCTTTCTCAGATCCAATGCTAGTTGACTCTTCTACTGGGCATTCTTTTGTAGCTTGTTGAAATTCTTCTATTGGAGACTCATTTTTCATGGTTTGATGCACATCTTTTGTATGATCTAACAACTAGACTTTCTCTTCCACCTCTATTGGACTATTGTCATTTTCCTCATCACTTTCAAAAGATTGAGCTATAGATTCTTCATTGCATGCATACTTGATTTCAACACTTTTGTCTTATTTTTCTTCTGGCCCGTTCTCTTCACTCCTTCAAAATGGTGCATGATCCACCACCAAGACCGATATGTAATAAGGATTAGATGGTACTATCTCTTGTCCACTCAAAAAAAATTTGGTATGTTGGATCTTCTGTTGGAAAATAGATGCAACAGCCTGAAATTCTTGACAATCCAATTCAGAGTGTTGATTGGTGTTATGAAGCTTGCACCATCCAGATAGAGTTGCTTCTGCCAGATATACACTAGTTGGGGGCTTTCCTTGGTTGTTTGGATGCTCCAAAGATGTTAGGACTCCTTCATTGTTAGGCCTTATATTCCAAGTCCTATTTTGACATGGTAGCTTCCTTCTATCAAATGTTGGCCCTGAGTATTGATTTTTAAAATATTGTCCCCTATCAAAATTTTGCCCCTGATCTTGATCACAATTGAACTGAGTTCCCCTTTGGATGGCCTGAGGTTGATTGTTTTGGTTCCTTAGGTAGGTGACTTCGGTGGCCAGCTTCTTTACCAGCTCTGTGAGTTCATCTAGCCTCTCCTTGTTTGCCTTGTTTGATGGAGGAACAACACCAGCTAAACTTTGCATATAAATAGAATGGAACCCATGGTTCAAGGATTGGTTAAATATCTCAAATCTCTGCAAGTAACTGGGTATATTAGCTTTCTCATGAGAGAATGCAAGTTGATTCATATTTGGATGCTAATTTGGTAGGGGTGGTGGTTGATTCAAGGGTTGACTCGGGTGTGAAACCAAAGGTAATTGAGCGGTTGAACTCAACATAATTGTTTGATTAGCTGATGTCAAGGGTCCGGAAAAGTGTTTCCTCAAATCTGTGCTCACTTTAACAGCCTCATCATAAGCTTCAAGTAGGCTGACAAGAGGTTTTTATCTCCACTTAAAGAAGGTGGATGTGAGACTATCAAGGGCTTCAAAGTACACCCCTAAGGCAGTGGCATCATCCCCAACATAAGGTGCGTGTAATCTAGTGTACGCATGGTGGAACCTATTATTGAATGATCCTATAAGTTCATTGAACTCTCTCTTTACGCCAGTAAAGTGCATGTAAAGCTCATTAGCACTAATAGGAATCTTAAATTTCAGCAGAAATGCAACCTCAAGTTCAGCCCAGTTATGGATGGATGCAGCAGGTAAATAATTGTACCAATAAAAGGCCTCCTCTCCTAGAGAGTAGGGGAAAATTCTACATACAACATCCTCATGATTAATCCCCCTATCTCTTAGACAAGTTTAAAAGATCCTAATGTGCTCTTTTGTTGTTCTATTTGGATCACTTGTGTGAAATTTAGAGAAAAAATGCTCAGGGTTCTTTGGCATAATATTGTAGTTATTGAAGGATAGATGGGATGGGTTACTTGCTAGGAAAGCCATCGGTGGAGGTGGTAAAGGTTGATTGATGATTGGTTGGGGTTGTGGAATGGGACCAGTCTCAAAATCGGATGAAGGTGAAGTGGATGAAGGTGAGGATGGTGGAAATTATGGATTGGATGATGATTCCTCCCTTATTATGGTCCTTCTTGACCTGGTTGGAGTTGGCAGTTCTTGAAACTCTTCTTCTTATCCTGGTGTAGATCCGGTTCTCCTTTTGAGCCTCTCAGGAGAAAGGGCATTTAAAAAACACTCCAGCTTGCTTATCTAACCCTCCTTCTAGCCCCAGTCTTGTTGTTTGGTGTTTTCTGCACAACAACTTAGACAAAATAATTTTATCCTATCTCTCTTGAAAATTTTATCTCTACAAACAAAGAGATAACCCCAAGGTATCTCGGGTGCCAAATCATGAAAATGCAGTGGAACAAACTCAGTGATAAATGTGAAAATGTTGGTAATCACAAAGGGACCTTATGAACAAATACTAGAAGCTTTAAACTCATAAGATTTTAAGATATGTTGATGCTTGAAATTCTAGCTCTAACCAAATAATAAAGAAATAGAAAAAGATGAGGGTTTCAAAATTCCTAAGATTAACACTACTTCTAAGATTAACCATGCAAATGATGAAATATTTGGAATGGACCAATCCCTTTAAACTAATTCCTGTTCAACCCAGGCTATACCTTCAATCTTGCAGAAAACAGTGCAATCTTCTAAGGTGATAAATATTTTCAGACTAATGACATTCATTTAATGGAACTAAATAAATGCTTATAGTTGAACTAAGCACATAGGTATATGGTACAGGTTGACCTTGCACAACAGTCCCATAATCAATAAATTGCCCAAAGTATGAACCAGAGATTGCTACAACATTCCAAGCATTAAATCACAAACATTATTAACTAAACCTAAGATACATTCAAACATTTCCAAGCCATTTAAGAGATGGAACAAGAACCATGCCAGATTATTCAATCCAAAGAAGGCACTAGTCATAGCACAATGTCTGCACTTTGTATTAAATCATCAAATTAGTAACAATTATAGTCTGTTACAACACTTTCTTGAAATGTAAAACTAACTTCTAATATGCTAGCCTACTATTCTACTACTAAATCTACTATCTAAACTGATTGGCAACCAATGTAACCAACCCTTACAAATGAGGCCAAAGGCCATACTTATAGATTTCACGTTCAATGCAAACCCCGGGTTAGGGTTACGAAGAAAGTTGTTCGCCCATCAGATCGACCTAGACAGCCAACAGTAACTCACCACCATGCATTGAATGCATGAAGTGCCTCTTCAGATTGGTCTGGGATCACACAAATTCAGTCTACAGTCCCTCAAGCCATGCTCGCCATTAATGCTCTATCTACCCGAAGCAAAAGAATGGAATTGTACACGCGAGCCCAACTTTCCTTCAGTCACAAAGTGTACTCAGGTGAATCCCACAAATCATACAACATCCTAGAAGAATGCACACTTCATCCTTCCTTTTTCATTCATGACAACACCAACTTGCTTGATTCAACTTGCAGACAAAGAGCCATAATTAGCAACCAGTATAGCACAAGAAATTGGGTTATTACATCATGAAAAACATGTCAAATCATCAAGGAAATCCAAATAATCAATCAGACTCCCTTAAACCATCGTTAAAACATCATCTTTCAAAGTTCGGGATTTTCACCCCTTCGCAGATTTTAGCTCAGGAAGGAATTTTGGAAAATTATGGGCCAAGCGAACTGCAACGAGGCAAGCACAAAAATGGCTCAAAAGCCAATCATTCATAGATTAAATAGTCATGAAATACTTGCATGTAACGTTAGATCATCCATATTCATCACAAAATGTAGAGTTAATATCACTCAAGTCATGAATTCCTTTGAATCCCAACAATCGTCAAATCTTCGAAAAAAACCGACCGAGTAGGAAATCCTTGAGCTCGTCGTGGCCTCACCGAGCTCCCTGACACGACCCCTGCACTACCGCAAGCTCACCAAGATGACCCTATGGTAACACGGTTAACCGCACCACCGAGGGCCAATCGACCAACCGCCATGGTACCGAGGTGAACAGTAGCGTCGCCCGACAAACCGCCACTGCGCCACAGCGGGCCGGTCAACTAACCACCATCGTACCGTGGTAAACCATGGCATCACCTAACAAACTGCCACCACAGGCCGGTTAACTAACCACCATGGTACCGAGGTGAATGGCAACACCGAAGGCGAGCTAACCATCATCGCACCATCGCGGTCAACCAGACAAAACCTCGCGGCACAGCGGTGTCATTGCGCAACCGCACCCAAGGCAAAGCTTCCCCGCGAGACCGATGTAAACCGACACAGGTGACCCAAGAAAATGACTAAGGCAAGGAAAGATCAGAAGAATCCAGGAAGGAAGGAAAATCCGCAGGGAAGAGGAATTCTTGAAGGCGATGAAATTTTTGAAGGCAAAGAAGAACGAGCCCGATTGGGAAAATAGCAAAGCGAAGGATAAACAGAAGAATCCAAAGATGAAGGAGATTCCTGAAGGCAGCAAAATCTTCGAATGTAGTGAAAATCCAGAAAAACCAAGCAGCCGGGGGAATCTGATAAAGACGAAAAATCCCAGAATCAGTTAAAAACCCAAAATTCAACCCCCTAGACTTAGAATTTTCAAAGTGTTAGCACAATAGGGGTATTTTTCCAATAATATAAGCTTCAAAGAACATGGAAAAGAGGCACAAATGCAAGGCCAAGGATCAAAAAGGACCAAGGATGAAAAAATCAAGATTTTCAAAGACAAGCATAAGGAAGGCCACAGAAAAAAGCCAGAAGACCAGGCAAAAAGAGAGGGTCCCTACTTTCAGTGGGGCAAGTGTGCAAAACTACACAACACAAAGTATTGTAGGTTTAGGAACTAGTTCATAGATATAGGAAAAATAATGAAGTCACTTGCAATGTATCACAATTCCATCTCAATAAGACTTATAGTTCCATCTATCTAATCTTATTATAGCAACATGTATTTTGGTATACATGATAATGTCCTCAACTTTAATCACACAATAAAATAATCAAGATACTCAATTCAACAAAAGCACAAGATCACCGCCCCCCCCCCCCCAAATTTATTCAATGAAAGATTTTCATCAGTAATATATGATCTTGACACTTTATACTTAATGTGATTACATGTGCCACTTGTTGAAAATAATGAAGAGGTCTTGATCTTAGTATATTAAAATTCCCAATTAGGCCATAAAATTGAAGTAAATTTGTTTGATATAATAAGACCAATCTAATCACACCACTATAAATTACATAAAATTTATGCACTTTTTAAAAAATTGCACCAAAAAATGTTACTATATGAGCCTAAATGGAGCCTTATAAGTTCCCAAAACTAGAACTACTTAACAACACTTATGAGAATCTATATTTTTTGGAAAAAATAGAAATAAAAATAAAAACCATCTACACCACTATGAATCTAATGATTTTTTCCCAAATAAAAAAAACTTCCAAAAAGGAGCCTAGATGACTAAGAATGGGGCCTTTGAAGTTGGAGTGCCAAAAAAAAATGCAGATGGAGATGGAAGTTGGTTGGGAGACAAGGTAGGATAACATCATGAGGATGTCAACATTGATTAGATAAAACTTGCTTTATCTCATGATAATATTCACTTGAACAATAAAATCGCCTACAAGTTTGTCAAAAGTTCCTTCAAGATGTCAAAACCATTGGTCAATAGATTTAAATCACCTTTACACTATTAGAAACTACCATCATACAAGAGAGTGGTTTTGAGGTAGCCAAATTCTATTTTTTGGTGATTTATTTACTAGTTTTCTATCGATTAGTAGGTCGATGGTGGGTGGTAGGGTTCATGCCGCATGAATCCCTAGTAGGAGTTATGAGTATCATGTATCCTAAAATGTGTAGTGTAGGTACTACACATGCATAGCTATAGTATTTAAAAAAATATAAAAATAAAAATGAATATTTAATTTATTTTTTACTATACTAGCGACTATCCTATGCAAGCAACCATATGATTGTATGACCAACTATAGGATTTGTAGGTCAAAGGGGACCAAAAAATCTTCTAAGGGCCTAAGGAAAAAGTCTCCAAATTCAAAAAATTTATTGTCAATCCTTAGGTTCTTGGGACTTCTAGACACAATTACAGGGTTAGATTTGATCCAAATTTATCCAAAATTGTAACTACCTTATGGATTTGGCAACCACTTCCCAATTTCAAAACCTTGTAGATCTAGTCTTACATGTCCAATTTGGACAAATCAAAAGCCTAAAATGAATTTCTTAGACACCTTGAACTCAATAGTGAGCTCATATTTGTAAAAACATGCTCCAAAATGAACTTGTAATAAAAAGCCACAAAGAAGAGCCCCCATAAAATTTAGTATTTCTATCAAGTCTTTTTGGTTGTCTAGGTCATCATATGATGCAAGAGAAGAGCATAGTCAAAATTTCAAAATCTGCTAAAATTTGTAACCTAGATCTCTCAATATAGACTAACAAGAAGCAATCCCACAAGTTATAGTGCCATATAAGAGTTGGTATAGAATTCTCTATACCATGCAATATTTGGTTGAAGAAGTAGCCACCCAAGATATAGGAGCTTCATTGAAATCACAAGAAAGATCAAATATGAAATAATAATTATATTCTATCAAAGGATGGAAATGATAGATTATAATGGATTTGATTGGAATTATTGATTAAAAATACAAAGAGAACCCCTTGGTTATATAGACCAAGGTGATACATAGGATTATATTTAATATTATGACATGTGTTTTAATCTTCTGAGTTGAGACATAAAGTGATAAGTATCCTATTTGCATCCTAAGTAAACTTAAGTAACTAGTGTGAATAGAACCTAGGTGGTGAAGTAGTTTCATAAAACACCTCGTTCACACCAAAAATATCACTTCTATGATTGTAGAAGTAATTTATGACATTGTGAATATGAATTATGCTAACAAACTTAAAATTTGATTCACATAATTAAACTAGTTGATTTTTTTATATTTTTAGTTCACCTTGATGTCTTCAACTTGTGCTTATAAGAGGCGGGGTTTAGGGACACCTTTGACAATCTTGTAAGGAAGAAAAGGTATCGGAACAACTTCCTACACTAATCTTGAGAGGAGAGTTATGCAAAAAAAAATCAAATTTGAACAATAATAGAAACTAAAACAAAATAAACATAAACAATATTCATACCACAACACTGATTTACATGGGGAAAAACCCCACACTCCAGAAACTACCCAATATATTATTAAAAAATTAACAAGATTACAACATACTTGAAAATAAAGATTTCTTATAGGACTATTTCCAACCAAAGATCTAGAGGAAAATCAATAGCTACAAGACTCTTATACACAACCTCCATCTCATGCACCTAATATATTGGAGATATAATACATGAAACCATCAAATGGTATTACAGAACCATGAGCTAAAACCACCTAAAAAGTGGCACCATCCTTATATCTAACATAAGATGCCTACGATGTTTCAAAACACACCACCACATGTAACTCGCCCTTTACAACTCATTTATGTGTCCAATATTTTTTTACATCTCCTATTTCAAGAGACCCAACTTTTAAAGGCCGTAATTTTTGATCTCGGTGTCCGATTGACTGATCATTTGAACGATCGAAAAGATCATGAAGCACCCTATCAAAATATAATTTCTTTACTTATTATGACCACTTTCAGGACCAAAAACCTCCTCTAAGTTCTTCAAACTGAACTTTAAAACTTTGAAAATGAAAACTTTAATGTTTTTTATTCTAAACATGATCTTGTGATGAAACTTTATGAGCATGCTTATTTAGTCAATTTAAAGTTTTGGGGAAAATTTTGCATCAATCCATGCTCAAATACAAACTTAATATAAATAATAATCTCTTATAATTGTAAGGTTGTGACGCCATTTTCATAATAGTTGTTAGGGAATAATTTGATCTCCTCTAGAATAATATTTGAACACCAATTTAATGGCTTAGAAATTATTAAAAATAAAAAAGTAATCATGAACAAATGTGTAGATGTTGATGTAAGTAGATCATGTAGTATTGATGCTCTAATAATTCTCCTAGAATGGTGATTCAATTAGAAATAAGTGTTGGATAATTGATGAAATCACAGGTACAACAATCTACTAGAAAAAATCCAAAAAAACTTCCATAATTGAGAGGTGCAAAGGAAATTACGATATTATCTTAAAAAAAGTAATTAAATAATAATAAAATAATATTTCTATATTAGCAAGGTAATAATCCTAAGTCTCACATGATTGTTCTAGGTGTCTTAATCTTATGAATTGAGACAAAAAAAATCAACCTAAGTTGAAGACTAAGGTGTGAATAGGTCCTAAAGTCTAAGTGATTAGATAAATTACCAAGTTCACAAGAAAAACCCCTATTAACTGAAAATCGGTGAGGAACTAAATTACATGAAAAAATAAGAAATTGGTCCTAACAACAAGGTATGATGAGGTAACCATGTACAAATTAAATAAATATTTCACAACCAAATAAAATGAGAAAAACTCTTGGGAAAAAACCCCTCTCTAAAAAAGAGATGTAAAAATGTGAAGGAAGGATGACTCAAGAAGACCCCCAAGGACAACTTCCTTCACCCTAAGCATCGATCACAACTAAATATAATGAGGCAATGCTAAAGGTTTAGTTAATGTGTTCACAACTTACTTAGTAGGTAAATGCTCTAAGGATTGATGACCATCATGGATGAGATATCAAATTAAATGCATGTGTATCTTGATGTGCTTCATCCTCTAATACTTAACTATGTTGGATACAATGAGAATGGAACTTTGCTTATCACACTAAAGAAGTGTAGAACTATTAGGTGGGAGAAAAAAAAATAGTTTTCTTCTTGCAAGAACAAGCAATTGGACTAGAACTAGGGAAAAATAAACCCATAAGTGAAATTCTATGAGTCAACATCACTTGCCCAATTTCATTCAATGAACCATAATATTTGTGTTGGTGTGTATTGAATGATCAAATGTGAAGTGCCTTGAATATACCTCAAATTTTTCTTAGCTACCTTCCAATGACTCTCATGAGGATCATGGAAAAAATGGAGACAATACCAATAATAAAGGTGATATTAGGATGCATGTGTGTCAAATACAAGAGATTTCCCACCAAATTTCTAGACAAAGTGGTAGTCAATGTGGCACCTAGCTAAAATGGTGTAGGAGATTGCTTAAAATTAACCATGCTAAAATGATGAAGTATATTAGTGGAAGAATTTTGTTGATGTATGGAGATATCCTCAATATATAGAAGAACCTACAAATTAACAAATAATTGTAGAATCCCCAAAACTATCATGACAAAGTGATCTATCAATGAGTTTTGTAGATCCTAAAGTATGAAGGAGGAGCTACTAGTAAGAATAAAATCATATACATACAATACCAATATTAAAAGATCAACTTAATGTCTTTGAATAGACACTATGTGATTAGAGTGACAATGTGTGAAACTAGATGCAAGAAGGAAACTATCTATCTTATCATACCAAGCCCTAGGGGCTTGTTTGAGACTATAAAAATATTACCATAGTCTACAAACAAGATAAGATTCCAACATAAATCTTGGAGGCTACTCCATGTAGATATCCTCATGGACATCATCATATAATAAAGAAACCTTCACATTCATTTGGTGAATAGGCTAACCATGATATGCAACAAGAGAAATGACAAGAAAAATGTAGTCCATCTTAGCTATAGGGGAAAATGTATCAAAATAGTTAATACCCTCAACTTATAAAAAAAACTTAGCAATAAGATGTGCCTTGTATTGCCCAATGGAACCATCAACTACATACTTGGTATTGTACACCCACTTGCATCAAACCATATTTCACCTCAAATAAAGATAAACCAAATCCTATGTGTGAGTATTCATCAAAGAATAATACTCCTTATCCATAGCATGATCCCACTCTAGAATAATTAAAGCCTTTAAAAAAATATACATATTAGTAGATATAGTATGACTCAAAATATTGGTTAGAATATGATGAGAAGTCATAGGATCGCCACCTAAAGATCCAACCTCCTGAATAGTATTATGGGTCCACTAAGGAAAAAATTGAATGGTAGGAGGTGGAAGTGGTGGTGTTATATAACCATCATCTAAAGTATGCTCCAATTCATAGGTCTCATCTTGAGATAAAGAAGGAAAATTAAGTAGTGAGGAAGAAGTGTAGGAGTTGAGAAAATACAACTTCACAAACCCCGAAGATCACCTACATGCAAATAACCTGTCACAAAAGAAGAGATGGAGACAAACAAGCAAGGGTTCTCTGAAAACTAAAAATGTATATATCAGAGAGAATGAGAGAATGAATTGATGTGATAATACAATGAGATCAATCCTTATAAAAGGAGATCATGCAAACCCTAATAGAAACCCTAATAGGAAAACATTTAATAATTAATATAATTATTAAATGTCACATTATGCAAACTAACATGAAATCTTAAGAAGGGAATAAAGGTAACTTAATCAACATAATTAAGTTAAGACCTTTACTCTAACACCCCCCCTTAAGATGAGCAACAATGCAGCTACAAACAAATGCAAGAAAGCAAAGGTAACTACAATGCAAGAAGGCAAACATGGGTCTTGAAAACTAGGCCAGATCAAGTACCCAAATACAACCAAATTCCTATAAAGAGGAGAAATAGAGAAAACCTCATGGGAAAAATCTCTACTCCAAAAAGAGATGCAGAAAGCCAAGAAGAAGAACATCACTGAAGCAGAAGAAGCTGCAAACAACTATCGAAAGATGATTGCTATGGTGCTGAAGAACCTCCGTTGAAGATGGAAGATCCCTTCCAAGGCGAAACCAAGGAAGAATTAGCATGAACAATATAAAAACCCGCCCCATAATGTTGAACTGGGAGAGCCTGACAGATCCACTAAAATGATGTGAAACAGCCTGTAGTGCATGAAGGAGAAGAAACATCTGAAAGTGCGCAAGATAGCACCTGCAACTAAAAAAGTGGTGTGCAAAACAAAGCACACATGCATGAGGCTAGAATCATATGGATCCATTGTCGCCATGGAGGTACACTCACCAAACAAAGGTGTGATGGCAAACAAAGGCAAACTACACAACCCCCCATGGTATGGATTCACTTTCGTCATGGAGGGATACTCACCGGACAAAGATGTGATGGAAAAACAAAGGCAAACTACACAACCCCTCATGGTACTTTATAATATCATTGCGAGTACAAAATATGACACAACCTTATGTGAAAAATCCCCAAAAATACATGTACAATAGTGTGGCACTTTATTTCAGTGCGTTTACATAAAAGATATTGCTTACAAATGATGCTCAAAATTGCCCTCAAAGGACAAAATGCTGGAAATACATGAAGGACAGCCACAAAACTGGCTGTAGAATGCACCAACGGAAAAATGAAGTGATGAGACCCACACCACTGGAAAGTTGACAGAACCATCTTTTCGAGAACATGCAAAACATGCATAAATTAAGGACAAAATGCAAACTTACTACATGAAAACAAAAAAGAGTACATGCACAAACCAATGTTCACATTTGCCTCCATGATGAAAAATAACCTCAAATTTGTGTAGATGACCAAATCTGAAAAAATTGCCTACACCACTATGAAGTGCTCGAAACTAGCTTTCCGTCAATATCTCATTTGCCAAAAACGGACACCGTGGCCAAAAGTTATGAATTTTTCAAAAACTGAATTTAGCTTGTAAGAAAGGAATATCAAACTATGGGAAAGACTCATCAAACTACACATCTCTAAAAAATTATACATCTCTTGTGGTAGGATAAAATAATTAGTAAGTCTTCATATCTTCATAATAGCCAAAAAAAAAAGAGTAGCTGGCACTTCTCCATTGCCTTATGTTGAGCATTTGGTATGAATACACAAGTCTCACTACCAAATACCCTAAAGAAGGAAACATTAGGCTTGGTATTGGACAAAGCCTCCTCTGGAGTGATATTCAAAACTACCTTGTAGTGAATACAATTCTTAACATAGTTATAACAATCGATTAGCTTATCCCAAAAGGATGGAGCCATAGATCAAGATTGAATCATACAATTGGTCGTCTCCTTGAGTGATTTTTTCTTTCGTTCAACAAAACCATTTTGCTAAGGAGTGTAAGGAACCAAATATTGATGATAAGTTCTCCTCTCATTGTAATAGTCCTAAAATTCCCCATTCATATATTTCCTCCTTTATTTGTGTGTAGTTATCAAATAGAACCTGATTGCTTCTCCACAAAACCTAGAATATCCTAATTTTTTTGAATAAATCACTCTTTTACTTGAGAAAGTACACCCATGTGTGATGAGAGTAATCATCAATGAAGGTAAGCACATAATTGGCTCCTGAAAAGGAAGGAGTGGGAAAATACATAAGGTTACTATGTACCAAATTCAATAAGGTAGAAGCATGGTGGTATTTACCCTTAGTAAATGGTTCATGATGATGTTTTCCAAGAGCACAGCCTTAAAAACTACCCTCTATGCATAAAACCTTAAGAAAAAATATCGTCTCCTATATACTCAATTATTATGGAATTCTATAGTTGACATGACCAAAATATGTATGCCAAAATTTACTCAAGGAATCTACATAGGAAATGTGTGATGAACCATTAGATGACTCAAAATTATGAAAATTTTGCAATACAGACTCATGATCATCTCTACCTGAAGTAATAATTATCTCTAGATTATGGAGATCATAAATGAAATCATGTGGTAAAAATTCAATTGTCATACTCCCTAGTGTGATAAATTTGGTAGACAAAGAGAATATTTTTAGAAATCTTAGGAACAAGGAGAACATAATTAATGTAACCATCAATCATTTATACAACCCTTGACCCAAAAATTGAAATTTGTGAAGAGTTAATCTCTACAATATGAGATGTATTACTATTAGAAAGAGAATAAATTATATTAGATAAATGATTCATGTGATGTGAGGCTCCAAAGTTTACAATATAATTGTTTTTTTGAAGATAAATCTTGTGCTAAGTGCATGATGCTTTCTTGTACTATAGGAAGGAGACTTAAAGGGTGAAATGGTGTGTTGCTACATGGCTCCCTATAATACCTATAGTCTCTTCCAATATCTAGTAACTAAATATCCCTCCTTGCCACAAAAATACAAGGATCTCTTGATTTCTTCTTCACCTTAGAGGAAGACTCACCAAGCTTATAATATTAATCATTTTAGGTGTGGATCAAAATTTCTTATCTAAATCATGCTTGGGATTAGTGGAACTCTCATTGCTTGATGTAGATATTTCTTAGGATTTTATTTCTTCTTAACTTTTCCCTTAGATGATTAGGAAACCAATGCCTAAGTTTTGGAATTGGAAAGTGACTCTAACAATCCCAACTTAGCTTTTTCTCGTGTCAAGTGATTACAAAAGACCTAAAATGGTCCTTGAAGCTTAGACGAGATAAAAAAAACATTCTTTATCATTTTTTTCATTTTCAAATAAATGTAAAGGTGATCTAAGTGACTTCAATGTTACTAGAAAGTCATAAATAGAGGGAAATGAATTAGGTGACAATGTATTCAACTCTACCTCAAACTATAATGACTAGAACTCATTAACTATATCAAATAGATCCTTGTGATTTTCCTAGATATTCTTAGGAGTTCTACAAGACTCTATATAAACAACAATCCATCTTAAACATACATTTCAATAATACCCATGGCTTCATCCATATTATTTTTGTATACAAACATCAAGTAATCCTAAGTGAACTCAAGTTTAGTATCATCCAATGTAGACCATAATCCCTTGGACATGAGCAATATGTTCATTTGATATTTTTAGGTGTGATAGGTGTGTCATGTAAGATGCTCAATAAAAGAGGATTCTACTACTTGTGTGTTTGGTTTGAGTTTTTTTTTTTTTTTTTCTAATTCTTTAAGGTACTTTAGGAAGGAAATTACCCCCTCCCCCCAATAGGAAGGAAAAAAATCTTGTGCAAATTTGACAATTGAAAAGAAAAAATGAAATATTTTACTTAAGATTTGATCTTTATGTACCTACTAAAAATTATAAAAAATCAAGTCTGAGTACTATGTAGATCACTTTACCAACATTCTAATATCATTATAATCATCAAAAATAGAGATTTGAGAATTTATGAGCCTAGAAGTGAAAAAGGTAGGTCTAAATTCAATAGGAAACAAAACTTACCAACAATGAAATTTGGAAAAATACTAGAAAGATTGGAAATTTCTTGGAACTATCTTTTCAACAACTATTTATTTGTGAAAATTTGACTCTATATGCCCAATTTATGCCTAATTTTACAAAATCCCTTCTTTAGGGCTTGAAAAAAGGCTTCAAGGGAAAACTAGGTCTTAGAGGTTTATACCTTGATCAATCATATGACCAGTCACTAGAGTAAAAGGTATTGATGGCATATTCTTTTGGCCTTAGTCACCCACATGATGACAGTTAAGAGAATTGAGTACAAAGGGATAAAGCTAACTAGTGGTCATAGGGTGGTAGCATTTGACACTACCACTAGAGGTGGCATGGCTATCGAAGGTCGATAGTTTCTTTGCTTGAGGTAGCAATTTTTGCTAGGAATGGCTAGCTGAGTGACATTGGGTCTCAAACGAGTAAGCAATACCAAAAAATGAGAATAAGTACAAAAAACAACTAGAAAATTTGGAAAATTATCTAAAGTGTTAGAAAACCATCTAAAATGCCATAAAATGGCCATAAACACCCAAAAAACACACAACCACTAGAAAAAATAAAAAATCCATCGCTTCTTTATTTTATCATTGAAAAATATAGGAAACACACCAAAAACATACATAGAGGTGTCAAAAATTGATGTAGGTGCAAGTACAACCATGCAAATGTATGAATCTATATAGATCTATACATTTTTAAGGAATTTGTATATGAAAATCAAGACACAAAGAATTCATCCAAAAAAAATTCTATTCTAATTTCAATGATTTGATAGTTGGTCTTAGGGTTTTAGGCATTTTGAATGCAATAGTGAGGTCCATTTGGCTCCAAGAGGCATTTTGTAATACCTTAAGGAAAATCCCCTCAAAATTTGAGAAGGGATTTGCTATTTTTGAGCTTTGATACCATGTTGGAGAATTGATGAAACTACAAGTATAATAATCTACTAGAAAAAGACAAAACCTTCCATAATTGAGAGTTGCAAAGAAAATTGTTCTATTTCCTTAGAAAAAGTAATTGCATAATGATACAATGAAAGAAAATAACCTTTCTATATTAGTGTAGTGTCAAAAATTATACTCCTTAAAGTTGAAAGTACAATTTCACACTTTATTTGGAACTTGCTTTGGTGTCCACTTCATTAATGAATTTTAGAAACACTCCTTAGCCTTGACCTTTCCTTTTCAACCTAAGAGAATGTGTCAGTGCTACTCTAAAGTGTCTTCTCGATCATATTTCACCAAATTAACCCTTGCAAGTTCTCATTTTCTGAATGAATCTTGATTAAGTCTACCCTTAACATTTAAATCAAACTTGAATGTGTGAAAAAGGGTTGGATAGAGGTGCTAGCACCCTAGTCCAAGTATTCTTCCAAAAAATGATTTTTTCGTTTATGACGGTCTCTAATTTCAAATATGTGAATTCAAATTCGAGACTTGGCAGTAAACTAATCCTAAAAATTAAATTTAAATGAGTTGACCTACACTTTAATTTATTCCTATGTTCCACTATATAAACATGAATTGTTATTTCAAATTAAGAAGAATCAATTAAAAGTATAGAAAAGATCTACCAAAATACATCCATTTTTACAGATCTACAAAGTGAATTTTAGAATTAATCAAGTTAGCACAATGATTAGAGTTTGATGCCAATTGAAGGACATGATGGAATCTACATTTTGGAGATATCTTTGGCTTCCTTCGTACCTAATTACTTGTTTTCAATGTGTTCTAATCTTCAAAATTTGATCTACTTGTTTCCCTAAGCAAGGTATCAATGCATTTGGATTTCCCCTAGGGTATTTGACTTTATGTTGGGTCAATCTTGCTTGTGCCATTTAGGAATCCTTCTCTAACATACTTGAGTAGGGTTTTTATCATTTTATCTCATTATAACCTTAGACACACTTAAGGTTCAAAGCACACATATTTTATCTATCAATCAATTAGCTATGCATGGAGGTCTAAATACTAAACTAGGGGTTTGACCAAGGAAAAATCCTATATACCTACCCCTTCCTCCCATTTTGTTATGATTTTGCATGTTCAGATATGAAGACGACAAATTGTAGAACAAAAAATAAAATACAAACGTATATGTTACGTTCCATAAAGTTTTAGATCCATATTCACACTTCTCAAACAAGGGTGCCACCACCCTTGACCTCCTAGTTTGGCTCCAAATTTGCAGAACGGGTCAATAGAACTCTACCCTTCTCAAATATGTTTTTTTTTCATTAATTTTTAGTTTTGTCTATACGAGTAAATCATGTTTTCATATTAGGTTGCATAGTTAATTAGGTCAATAATTTTGTATTAAATCTAATCAATTTTCAAGAAAAAACAAAACCAAGTCTAGGGTATATTAGCTCTCCTTGTAGGTTGTTAGCTATCTTGTCACATTTTTGGCTTGGCTTCTAATGTTGATGCAAAAAAGATTGATCCAAGTAATCTATTCGCTAGGTCTAGGATCTCTTTTTCCACATCACATTTTGGTGAATCCAACATATCCTACAATTGAAAAAAATTGATTTATTTTTTATTAGATATGATTTTTTAATTAAAGTAATTTCAAAAATTGAATCTCTTTAGACTTGTAAAAAGGTGTGTTTGCATTGAATAAGAAGTATTGATTCTTTAATTTGTGTATTTTTTTTAAATATTGTCTCATTTGAATCTCAGTAATACAATAGATCTATAGATGAAATTGATAATTTTTTGAATTAGTGCATGAATTGGTGGAAAATAATAGCATTTTTTAAAAAATTGGAAACCTTAGTTCATTGCATCAGGTCACTTTTTTACAAAAATGGGAAAAATTGTAAAATGTTTAGTATCGGACTTGTACCAAATCAGTCTCAGATCTTTGTATACTGTAGCATCTATCACAAATTTCAGAATTCCAAAAACTCGTACTTCTATTCTAGGGCGCTACTACCCCTGACCTGCTCATTTTCAACCAATTTTCAGAGGCAAATTGATATATGTATTCTATGTGCAATCTTGGAACCTGTTTCTAAATTTTTTATCTATAACAAACTTGATTTACTATGTTTGGTCATAATTAGTCTTAAGAAGTCAAAACATAAGAAATTGAACATTGTAATTGAAATTGGATTTAATCTCTTGGAGAAAGTGAATTTATATGATCAAGTTAGGTCTCTTTCTACAAGACTTTTATGCATTTTATGATCCTTTTATTAGTGATTATTTTTATATGTTAGATAAAGCTTTTGATGATTTCATCTCATCTAAATCATCCACCAAGACTCCTAAAAATTCAATATGTCAAAGATTGATAAATATAATAGATTCAATGACACCACAACTAATTATTTACCCTCCTTCACATAAACTTCAACCAAAAAATCAACATGTGATTATTATTGGACCACCTTCAAACAAATAGAAATTTCTTGGTCATATCTTAAAATTTGCAAAACAATTGACTCAACATAATCAAATACAAAAAAAATGTATTGCAATAATATAATTACCATGTTGTTGCCCATACATATAATACAAGAAACAATAAACAATAAAAGTAAACTATGGTTATTCCATCATCAATCCCATTCCCACAACCTATCCTTCCTCTCACACCTCATTTACCCCAACATAATGGTAAGGAGTATGATCTTGTTGAGCAGATTTATGCTACTCCAGCTAATATTTCCCTATGGGACTTAATTCAAACCTCACCTACCTATCATAACACACTTTATGAGGCTTTACAAAATATTTTTGTTCAACCTTGCACTAAACTAAATGATGTAGCAGCTTTGATTGAGGGTATAAATTCAATAAATTTAAACATTGTCTTCCATCCAAGTGAATTAACCCCTCTCAAAATTTAAAATCAATATGATGCCCTAATGATATTAGTGGTCATTAATAAAACTAGGGTTAGGCATACTCTTATTTAAAATGGGTCAGGTCTTAATGTTAGTAGCATTGACCTCTTACATAAACTTGGTGTGAAAAAATCTCTCATTCAACTTGGTGTTCTCTATTTGTGGTTTCAATAATGTGGATAGTAAACCATTGGTAACAATCACATAATCTATCAAGGTAGGGCCTGTAATCTTACCTACCCTTATCCATGGCATGTCAGGTTCTCTCTCATATAATCTTCTCCTTGCAAGACCATGGATTCATGCTATGGGAGGAGTTCCTTCCACCCTTCACCACATAATAAAATATACATATAACATCAAGGTTTATATGGTAAAATCTAATCCTAATTTTGAAAGTTGTTTACAAACTGAAACAAGACATAAATATCCTAGTCAAAAAAATAAATAACACATGGATTACATCCTCAAAAGTGGAACCTCTAATTTCCAATGATAAGGAAATTGATGATTGTGAGTTTCCCATAGTTAAAAAATTTGGTGATGATTGGGTTTCATTAGATTTTACACCTACTTTCATGGGGGAGTATATATGCTTGAAGAATCAAATGAAGTTGCAGTGACATCCACACAACCTTCAACGAAATCTCCTAAAACATCTAATTTACAACTTCTAGTAGTAAAGATGATATTAGTATACATTTTATTTTGATGTGAAATTATTAAAAACCACCTTCCTTGAAAGAAATGAAATCTATCTATGAAAGAGGATATAAAATATTTTCTTAATTTGGGTATAAAGGCAATGGTTGTGGTATAAAGGAACAAGGTATCAAGGTCCCTATAGAACTAAACATGAAAGGTACAACAAATGGTCTTGGTTACCATCCTTTGGAACCCACAAAATCTTCATGTATACCTTCTCTTAATGTGAACACAATAACACAAGACTCTCCTAAGGTATCACTCAATTTAGTTTATCTTGAATTGATAAGTAAAACAAATAAAAACATTTTAATGGATATATTTCTGACTGATAAATCCTTGGTGGATTTTTTGGGAGTTTATTACAACTTACTTGCTTATCATCAAGATTGTATATTTCCTTATTGTCTAAATGTTAAAGCTTACTTTGGGAAAGATGCTTGCATATCAGATAATATAACGCATTATCAAGGCATACCCCAAACTTCCTCTCATGTTCTAGACCACAGTACACTACTTGTAGGAGATGTTATCAATGTCTCAATAGATCCATCTAACACATATAAGGTTATTTTATTTGGAAATTGTCTTGATTCTAATGAACAACAAGAACATTCTACACTTTTACATGATTTTCCTAAATTATTTTCTTAGCCTTATTTTAATATGCCTAGCATAGATCCTAAGGTAGTTACACATAATATTATGTTACAAGATGATGCTAAACCTCTAAGATAATTTATTGGTAAAATGAATCCAAAAGTGGCTTTGTTGGTTAAGGCTAAGATTCAAAATCTTTTACAAGTTAGTTTTATCTACCCTAACAACTATTGACCTTGCATATCAAACATTGTGGTTGTCACTAAACCTAATAATCATATTTGAATGTGTATAGATTTTTGTGACCTTAATAAAGCATCATTGAAAGATGAGGTACCTCTTCCTAGAACATAAACATGATTGTTGATTCTACTGTTGGGCATGCTTTACATTCATTCATGGATGGATTCTCTAAAGATAATCAAATATCTATCAATCCTCAAGACCAATATAAAACTTATTTTATTACACCTTAGGGATATTTTGTTGGGTTTTCATGCCATTTGAGTTAAAAAATATTGGAGCAGCATATCAAAGGTCCATATGACATTAATATTTTGTGATTTTATTCATAATATCATAGAGTACTATGTCAATGGTATCTTGGTCAAATCTATATCATGCCAAGATCATTTCAAAATTCTTTGTAAGATCTTTAAGTGAATTCAAAAGTATAACATGTGATTGGATCCTAGAAAATGTGCCTTTGGTGTGGACAGTGGAAAATTATTAGGCTTTATTGTGTCACATCAGGGTATTGAGGTGGAAACAAATAAAATTGATGCTATAATAAACATGCCATCTCCTAAAAAAATTTCTCAACTTCGTAAATTACAAGGGAAGATTCAAGCTATCCATAGTATTATTTCATCATTTGCGGCTCAGACTCTCCCCTTCACTCAATTGCCTAAGAAAGATTCTCATTTTAGATGGAACGAAGATTGTAAATAATCCTTTGATAAATTTAAACAATATTCGGCTAATCCTCCTATTTTACAATCAACTACCTCAAGATGTATTTTTCTTCTTTACACTTTTGAGCTTCATCTAATGCTCTTGATGTGTTATTAGCACATCATGATGAGGATGGTAAATAATGTTATTTTTACTACAGTAGTCACACATTTCTTGATTATGAAACACAATATACGGTAATAGAAAAACAATGTTTGGCTCTTGTGATTGTTGCAAGTAAATTGAGAAATTATTTGTTAAATGTCGAAGTACATGTTATTACAAATTTTGATCCATAAAAACATTTTTTTCTAAAACCAATTTATCTAGATGTTTAGCCAAATGGGTAATGTCGTTAATGAAATTTCATCTTGAGTTTTTCTCTCAAAAGGTAATTAAGGGTCAAGCCTTGACTGACCATTTAGTTTCGAGGCTCCTTCACCATTAGCTTTAACAAACCAATAACCATTTCTCAATTATCATGTTCTATCCTTAGAAGAGGACAAAATATGGGATTTATATTTTGATGGTTGTAGGTTCTAAACTGGCTCTAGTGCTAGTGTTATATTGTTACCTCCTTTAGATAAGCCAATTCCCTTATTTTACCGTCTAAATTTATTATGCACTAATAATATTGTGGAATATGAAGCTCTTATCACTGGTTTACGTTCAACATTGTTCTTTAATATTCAAAATCTTTGTATATTTGGAGATTCTCAATCAATCATAAAATAAATTAATTGATCTTATCAAGCGAAACAAGTTAATCTATCCCAATACTGCAACTTAGTATTAGCAACACTAAAAAAAAATTATTGTATACCATTGACAATATTTTGAAAAAATATAATCGACATGCGGATGTAATGGTGAGCAATGCCTCCCTTATATCCCTTAATGATTTATCTACAAATTTTAAATTTACTATTCATAATATCACATCACCATAGATATTAGAAAACGTTAAAGATGAGATAGTTTTTTGTCTAAATATTAATTCAGATGAATGGTACTCCCATATATTCTAATATTTGTGTGATGGTACTTTTCTTGATCCTACTACAAAACACTCGAGCTTGTATCTAAAATATTGCAACGCAATATATAATTTTAACTAATGTATTATATTGAAGGGCATATAATGGTCCCCTTCTCTATTTCCTTAAAAAGTCACAGATACCCGTTTCCCTCGAAGAAGCCCATCGAAGTGCTTGTGGATGAAACTTTATTGGTTGATATTTGGTTCAAATTTTAATTTGTCGAGTATCATTGGAAAAATATGGAGCAAGATTATTTCAACTTCTTTAAGAAATGTGTTAAATTTTAACAATATAACAATTTGATTCATGCTCCTACTCCTAAAACTTTGTGCCCAAGTATCTATCTGGCTATTTTTCGTGTGGGGCTTGGATCTCATTGGAAAAATTATCTCTCCTCCTTCCCAAGAACACACTTTTATCATAACAATGAAAAATTACTTCATGAAATGGTTTGAAGTGGTCCCACTTCGATCCATAATAGCTTAATGTATTTGTCGCTTTATATTGGATAACATCATATCACTATTTGGTCTTTCATCTGCTTTAGTTTATGATAATGGTACATAATTTAAGAATAAATAAGTGAAGAAGTTCCTTGAAATTTTTGGTATACAACATCATTTTTCTATACCATATCATCCATAATCAAATGGACAAGTGAAATCCTCTAACAAAATAAATGAGCAAGTCTTATAGAAAATTGTTAACAAACATGATAAAGATTGGTATACTCAATTATCATATGCATTATTAGATTATCACACAAGTATTTGTAGGCTACAAGTACTACTACACACAATCTTGTATATGGTGTTGATGTTGTCATTCCTTTGGGGTTAGAAATTCCTTCATTATAAATTTCTCTCAATGCCATTCTAAATGATACTTCCTATAGTGAACAACGACTTCAACAACTTGTGATGCTCAATGAAAAACATATACATGCTCCTGAACACTTGTAAAATTATTATAAAGGTCTTCAACATAGCTATATTGAATACATTATCCATCATTCATTTAAATCTGGTGACTTGGTGTTGTATGAAAATCAATATAATTTCAATGATACACAAGGAAAAAAGGGAAGTTTAGCTCAAATTGGTTAGGAACCTATATCATCATTGAGGACTATGGGTCAGAGCATATATACTCTTTATGATAGATGGTACACCTCTCAAAGAACCTATTAATTATATGCATTTGCATAGATTTTATGTATAGATCCATTTCAATCTTTGAATAGTATGTTGTTATTTAAAGCAGGTAGATTATATTAGATAAATTTACTTTCTATTTAATGTTGCATTGCTTCATTCATAAAAAAAATTGGTATGTCTTGTCTTTTAGATAATTTTCTTAAATTTGATAATTACTTGTTGGCATACTATTCAATAATTTGTATGACATGTTAATTAGATCATTCTAGAATTTAATGATTCAAATTAGATCATAGTTGTATCTAGTTCAAAATGTGTACAGTTAGTCAAAATATGGAACTTAATTAAATAATTTTACTAGATTGTTTAGTTAGATCACATCTTCCATATATCCATTACATATATCAATTATATCACTTATATATATATATATATATATATATATATATATTAAATAATCTTGATGGGGTTGTTTAATTAAATCACAAGTGTGTCCAATTTTATATATATATGTTAGATTTTTAAAAATGTAGTGCATGTTCTTAAATGAGATCACATGTAGTAAAAAAGATTAAGTAAACACGTACATAACAAATAAAACTTCTTATTCATATATATATATATATAGAATGGCATTCATATACATCCTCATAGCACCATGCTAAAAAAATATGGTGTATCATATAAAATCATATCATCAACCTATAGGTCTATGGTTATCAAATCCTTCAGGGCCTGGTGGTGGTCCTCGGTGAGATACTATAGATCATGAGTAGCTCTTGGAGCCACTTCATGCTAGAACATGCTTGAGATCACCTTTAAGCTCTACATTTGCCTCTTGTGACTCCATATACTATTGTTGAAGTTGATCTCTCTCAGCTCACACTCTATCTAGCTTTTTCCATAGGATCACTTGAGTGTCGATGGGATCTTGATCTCTCCCTACTCTTAGCTCCTCATATGTAGCTCTCAATTGCACTATGGGCTCAAAAATCTCTATATGACACTCTTTGATCCGTTGTGGCCTATAATCAGTCCAGACGTGCTAATGTTACTACAAATCAAGAACCATCATTGCCACTAATCGACCCAAAAATTCAAGCCAATTCCGAGTGCCAACAACAAAAATTAAATTGCATAAAATATAGTCGGATCCATCATAATATAAAAACTTAAATAAAAATTAAGTGCAACGTCTAGTATATTATGAAATAATAATAAAAAACCTATCATATCACCTAGATTGCCAACTCTCCAATGAGATTTGTGCATGAGACAACTGTGGCTATATCTGGGCTCGATCGTGTGGCTAAGGACATGGTATCAGCTACTCAACTAGTCTCTTTGTTCTCATATATGCTCAATCTCTCGGGTGTAGCAAGGTGTGATTGTGATATGCGAGGGTGAGACCTAGGTCTCTCCTCAGGGGCATCATTGGCCTTCTCCTGTTCCTCTAAATATCCTCCTACTACCATGGTTTCCTAGTCCTCCTAATTATATCTACCAACATCATCATTTTCATCCTCAGCCTCCTCCTTATATTCATCCCAATGTTGTGGCCATGGCTTGGGATCACCAATAGGATGATACACAAGAAATATAGGATCAATACATGTAGTGTCCCACCATACAGTATATGTGGTGCTCACTCAAATGTCATCTACATGAAACACAGGGTGTGTGTCTCGCTCATCATCATTAGAATCACTCAAAGGGACATCCACGATGGTCGGACGAGATATGTTGTGTGGTTTAGCACCATTACAAGTAGATCTAAAATAGGTTAGTCGAGGGATGGAAATCCCTTGACAACAACTGAACTTTCTAGTCACTCGATCATAGGCATAATGATATACTCATATTGACCCACAAGGAAGCAATCACACTACATCCTAGTAATTTATTGTGACAAGCCTATCCAAGGTTGTAGTGTCTTACAGGGCCTCCAAATCATGTTTGTAACATCCAATCAATCAAACATAATACGCCAATATAAAAAATCATCATGCTACCATGGCCTCTTCAAATGGTAAGAATAGACTTGAGGATATGTCCATGCTACCTCTATGGTATATCTTGTTGACCATGTGCACGCAATGTGTTCAAATCTTCAAACTTGGAGAAAGGTACATGTTATAAGACTCTATGAATCATAATTTACATACCATTTGAGATCATATTAGAGGTGTGCTAGCATGCTTCACCCCCAGGTGAGCACAATTTTTTGCTCCTCCATGACTCACATAGTGTGTATGAGGACTCTATATAGGTGTGTGCCTTGTCTATCTAGTGCAAGTACCAATGCTATATTCATAATCATGATTCCATGAATGATAGGAATCTCAACATCTCCATAAAGTAACCATCATAGCTATATTCGGCCCTTACCATCCTCTACCATATGCTAGCCGATACAATAAAATTGGTCTACTAGGATCTCATTTAAGGTCCTCCCCTCCTCATGGCTCATGATTCTAACTCAGATGGATAGACGAACGATGTGATATACATCCTCAAGAAGTCATCTCTCTCGTTTAAAGACAAAAGGTAGAGATGTTTGTATCACATCGCTCCATGAGTTGCATCAACATATTGTCACGGTACCTCATGGTGGGCATGGTGTAACTCTAGATTAAACCAATATCACAAAAATGAATCTACTCTACCATAGAAATAAAAGGGGCATGGTTGCATAGAAGACTGTATAAGTGACCCCCTGGGTTCTCTTGGTGGTACCTATCATTCAACAAAATAGTCTCTCATTAGTTCATGCATAAAATTTCAAATCAAAGTAAAGTAACATTATGCCTAGTCAAGGGCACCATAGTTGGAATAAGGCACCCATGATGGTCTAGAGTACCATTGTTGGTCAAGGGCACCCCATTTTAACAAAAATCATTTAAAATAATATAAATTGAGCTCTTAACAATGTGGAAAGTGAAAAAATAGCTCACCTCTTGTGTTGACACCCCTTGTGTGATGTGCTCTCTCAAGGCCTCTAGTCTTGGTGCATGATATGGTCGTCATTGTGGTATTTTTCCTCCTAGGGATGTGTGGCTTAGCTTACAATTCTCTCAAACTATAAAAGTCAAAATGAATAGCAAAAGGTTGTAAAATTTGTTACTTATAATAAAAATTAACAATATATGATTCATATCATATTATCTTCAAATAACCATAACTTGAGATTGTGGACTCCAATTTATATGCCACATATTGTGTTGGAAACCTGGTTCTACCCTCATTTGTGTCATATTCATTTTGGTCCTTGGTTTTATGTTTACATGACCCTACCGGAAAAAATTTCATCAAAACCCTAATCAATTCGATGTGGGGAGGTCACCACCCTATTTGTACATTCATAAAGCAAGCAAAAACAAAGGGGGCATACATCTACCCTCAAATTCCACTCTCCTTAGAAGTTTTGGACTAACACATTTATTTTTATGCGTAAGATGATTTCAAATTCCTTACAATTTCTTTTTGTAGAATGTGGTTCCTAATATTGTGGTTTATAGGTTACTATGCTAGGGAATTCATTCTCTTTCTTGATGAATGTTCTACATCCTCTACAATATCCTTTTGGGTATCCTTTTATGATATAATTTACTTTTAGTACTTTAGCTTGCATATGCATGCAGTGTCATATGTCCATTAAGTGGGGGCTAAATGTAGCATCAAAAATTGTACTCCCTAAACATGAAAGTATAATTTGATGCTTTATTTGGAGCTTGCTTTGGTGTCCACTCCATTAATACATTTTAGAAACACTCCTTAGCATTGACCTTTCCTTTTCAACCCAAGAGAATGTTTCAATGCTACTCTAAAAGTGTCTTCTTGATCATATTTCACCAAATTAACCCTTGCAAGTTCTCTTTTTCTAAATGAGTCCTGATTAATCAAACCCTTAACATTTAAATTAAACTTGAATGTTTGGAAAAGAGATAGATAGGGGCGCTAGCGCCCTAGTCCAGGTGTTTTTCCTAAAAAAATAATTTTTCATATGCCAGTCTCTAATTTCGGATATGAATTCAAGTTTGAGGCTTGATGGTAAACTAATCCTAAAAATTAAATTTAAATGAGTCGACCTACACTTTAATTTATTCTTATGTTCCACTATATAAACATGAATTATTTTTTTTCAAATTAAGGAGAAGAAATTATAAGTATAAAAAAGCTTTGCCAAACACACCCATTTTTACATATCTACAAAGAGATTTCAGAATTAATGAAGATTGGAGTTTGATGCCAATGGACTTGTACATGATGGAATCTAGGTTTTGGAGATAGCTTTGGCTTCCTTCAAGTACCTAATGACTTATTTTCAACATGTTCTCATCTTCAAACTTTGATCTAATTTTTTCCCTAAGCAAGGTATTTATGTATTTGGATTTTCCCTAGGGTATTTGACTTTCTCTTGGGTTGATCTTGCTTGTATCATTTAGGAATCCTTCTCTAACACATTTGAGTAGGGTTTTTATCAATTTATCTCATTATATCCTTAGACACACTTAAGGTTTAGAGCACACACATTTTATCTATCAATAAATTGGTTATTCATGGAGGTAGAAATACCAAAATGGGGGTTTGACCAAGTCAAACTCCTATATAGCCACCCATTTCCCCCCCTTTTGTTGTGATTTTGTGGGTTCAGATCCAAAGATGATAGATTGCAGAACAAAAAATCATAGTGTAGACATGTATGTTATATGTCATAAACTTGTGGATCTAGATTAAAACTTCCCAAATAAGGGCACCACCACCCTTGACCTCTTAGTTTGGTTCCAAATTCATAGGACAAGTGCACAAAACTCTACCCTTCTCAAATTTTCTTTTATTTCGTTAATTTTGAGTTTTTCTATACAAATAAATTGTGTTTTTAGATTAGGTTTTATAGTTAATTAGGTCAATAAATTCACATTAAATCCAATCAATTTTCAAGGCAACAAAAGAACCAAGTCCTAGGTAGATTGGATCTCCTTTTAGGTTATTAACCAATCTTGTCACCTTGTCAACTTGGCTTCTAATGTTGATGCAAAGAAATATTGACTAGGTCTAGGATCTCTTTTTCCACATCACAATTAACAAAGGAAAAATCCATAAGGCTCACACAATAGTGCCAAGTGTCTCAATCCTATGAATTGAGACAAAAAAACCCTAAGATTAAGAATAAGGTGTGAATAGGTCCTAAAGTCTAAATGGCTAGATAAAATACCATTTTGCGCCAACAATAAGATATCTTGGATGATATTAAAATCCTCTATTAAAACAAATTTGGATTATTCTTTTAAAATAAAAATTTAAAGGGTGTAAATAAATTTTTTCATGCTTCAATTTAGCACAAAATGGTCACTTAGGAAGGGTTATATTACTGTTAGAAATGTTTATTGTGATTCTAGATAAAATATTAAAAAATTGTCCTAGGTTTATGATTCTTATTTAGATTATGTGTGCCTAATAATGAAACATGTTATTTGGGCCAATTAACAAGAGTAGTTAAATATCCTTTACACTTCAATCTCTACAAATTTTAGGATGTTGATCCTTAAAGGATTTAGAGGATAATCATACATAAATTTTATAATACTTTATCAAAATAATTTTAAACCTTAAGACATAGATTGAATTCATTCTTTAAATTGTCATTGATTCTTTTCTATGTGAAATTTTGTGATCATTTGTTATTGTAGGTTTATATTTTCCTTTATTGGGGTTATTGCATTTTTCATATATATTTTATAAGATTTTTTATGTTGTTAGGATAAGATCCTTTATGAGGGTGGATGACATCTTCCATTAGTGTAATTAACACCTATTTTTGGTGGTTAGAGTTACTTTTATTAGTTCTATTTTTGTCCTCTCTTATGTATATATACTCATTCACCTTGAATGCTTTTTCATGTATTCTCATGTTTTTGTTTATGCATTCCTTTTTAATACATATTTATCTTATGAGTTCATATTCTCTTATTTTTAAATCTCTTATTTTGTCTATTATAATATTAAATCATTTATCAAATATAGTTCATGCAAATTGTCCTTGTATTAGGTCTTTGTAGTTTCTCAATTTTTATAGAATCTAACATGATACCAAAACCATGATGTCAATGGTGGTTTAGTAAGTTTTCATTTTTGGGAGATGTTAGCTTTTTTAGTTTTTGGTTGTGAGGGATTTTTAGCATATTGTACAAATTTTTGGGTACCACCACTGTGTCCAACATGCTCAAGAAAGTTAGGGTAGGTTTTGTTTCATCCAAAATAGATTCTAGGAAGTTAATCTTCATTGAGATTTTTTGCGTGTATTTATCTAATTGATTTTGTGAGTTTTGTGATATCCTAGACCAAATTCAACTACACAATTAAGATCAATGGACTAGTAAACCCTAAGATTCACAATAAACTTGCTCATTTTTTAGAAAGTTATCTAAGGAGCCTAGAAATTTGTTTATCTAATACAAAGATTTTTTTTGAGATATTCTATTTGGAAGTCTAAAGAAATTAATTTACTTAAATCTTATTCATGGTATTGGTTCATATGGAGTAAAGTTTTTTTATGGCCTTTGAGGTTTTTTTGAGTAGTTCATAGTACACACCATACCTCTTACATAGAGGTTGTATGGTTAACTATGGATACCACCCATTAGTTGTCACCTTACACATATTTATGGTGGTCTCCACATAGTCCAAAAATATCCCTTCCACCAACTACCATAGCCTCCAACCATAGTGGGAGGTCTTCGGCTTTATCGAGAGGTCAATATGCGTCCTTCTATGGTCCCCATGTTTATGGCGAACCCTATTGTCTCTATAAATATCAATGTCCCTCCCAACAATAATACCTACCATATATAGGATTCTTTATACTACCAATGTACATAGTGGAATCTTTGATGGCCAACTTGGGATTCATTAGGTTTATCACCAAACTATGTCAATATCATTAATAGCTTGGCCCCATAGCCACGTTACCTTTCCATGTGGATTAGTCATGCCATCATTTGCATCACCTTTCCACTTGAATACCATATCATCTTACCATATACCCACATCATCTCATTTATATAGTACCATGTCAATAATTAACACGTCACCCACATGTGCTTGTTATTTTTAATGCAAACATCATAATTTGTACATGTTGATATCATCTTAAGCACCATGTAATGCTCATGCATTGCTAATGTTAGCATCCTATTTGGATCGATAGGGGTACGGGCCCTTTTCATTGGTGTTTTTATTTCACACCCCAAATTAAACTGACTTATCATAGTGATTTGGAGGGACATTCAAGTGTAATTATATATATATAAATTGGTTGCATGCATGTGCAAATAGTTTTTAAATTTTTTTCTAATTTTTTTAGTATTTTAGTTTTATCAAATATTTTGTTGTTCAATATTTTGTTGTTCAATGTACTTTTTGGAATTGAAAATACTCATAACTTTCACAAATGAGCTCATTTTCAGTTCAATTTTTTAAGTTGGTATTTTTTCAAGATCTTCACTTTTGTGCATTTTTTCTATTTTACAAGCGCTTTGTACTTTCAACTTAGTTGTCCATTTAGAACTCTAAAAAAAATATAATCAAAATTTTGCATGGTAAAATACACTAAAATGAAGTTATGAACTCTATAATTGTTGGGGGTCATTGGACCAATTAGTAATAGGGGGTTGCATTGTGTTTTATTATATTTATACACTCTCATTTTCTTTCCACACTATGGATTAGTTTCCTTTTCATATTATTATCATATAATTAATATAAATAAAATTTTAAAATGATAATCATGTTGAAAAGAAAATGATTATTTAGGATTACTATGGGTATATAGATAGAGCTTAATCATAATGTAGAGAAAATAAGTGGTATATTGACTGTGATGATACCTATGGTTTATTGTATTTATCTATATTGACCTATGCTTCTACATTGAGTATTTGGGTTCACCTAATTATATTTAGATTACTTTGGATAGTTTTTTTTAGGGTGTAAGATGTTATGAGAGGTCATAAATTTGATCTCTAGTTGCTATGACACTGTTAGGATTCCTTCACCAAGCTCAAATCGTTTAGATTATCATTGAAAAAATGGGAGATTGAAAAAGAATAAAATTAATTCTTTGTATCCTCTCTAAAATTGGTCTAGATTACATTATTTTTGTTTCTATCTTGTATGTCATTAAGCTTGATCTTGGAACTACATTCATCCATCGCTTCACTAGGGAGTAGGATAAACTTATTCAAATGGACACTATGAAATCCTTTAGGTTGTGTGTCTTGGTTGGAAACCAAGACACAAAAATAGAATGGGTCTCGCAACAAGGATAAGAAATCCACTAGTTACATAGTACAATCTAAGAAGTCCTCTTCAAAAGGTGAAAAGTCTAAAAAAGTTAAGGTCAACTATTCTTATTATTAAAGGGTTTTGGGTTCCTTCAAAACCTGTTTTTCCCATATAATCAAAACTATTCTTATTATTAGAGACGTAATCATGACAAGAATAAGTGTTTGATGAAGCAAAGTGATCACCCACACACATTCTAGGGAAGAATAATATCAATGTTCCTAATTTAATCAAATAAAGTTCATCAAATGTGGGATCTTCAAACTAAGAGTACAACTAATAAAAAAGTAAAGGGCAAGGCCCATGTAGCAATTATAGCTCCACCTTCCACGTGAATACTTAAATTTGGTACTTTATGCTACATGGCTTCATTTTGAGATAATTGTACATCTTTGGTGACTTGTTTTGTGCCATGCATATTAATGAGTGATGACTCTCCAATTGAGGTTGGTGGAAGAGGTTCTTTTGGTATGGGTGTTGGGACATTTTATATATGCTCTCACTATCAACTAATGTTTGGTTAATTTACAAGATCAATCACATTAGTTAGGGAAAATGGGTTGAGTTCACTCTTTGATATAATGGTTTTTTGAGATATGTACTATAGTTCTCCATTAGCAACTGGGAGAGAAAATCATCAATTTTAGCTATATAATTTTCTCACTTTGTTCTTAGTTCTCCTTCAATTGCACTACTATCATGCCCTAATGTTTTTACCATTAGAACATTAGCACAACTTTTTTTAAACACATAATGCATCATCTAATCTACTACTAATCGTGGTCATAGTAATATTAATTATTTTAAGATTAACACAACCATTAGGCCCTATGGCTCACACATAAACGTGTGCCCCAAATTTCCATCATACTACTATGTTAGCAATCATGCTTTTGTTGGCATGCTTTTCAAATTAGATGTAAGAATGAGACAATCTAAATTATTTTGCTAAAGTCATCTATTGAATGTATTGATTTACTCTAGGATGCTAATCCTCATGTTTCTGTCGTTTGCAGTTTAATACTGATATGTTTAATATAAATATTAAGACTAACCTCTATATTGGTATCACTTGTTGGTATTGTTATTAAGTCTCATTTGATTTATCTCTAATAGTATTATTTACCGTCTCATTCAATATTTTCATCAATGTCAATATTACTCAAAATATTAATAGCCTTATTTGCTAATATTACCATTATTATTTGGGAAGAGTATTAATTCTATCGTCCATGTCTTTTAACTATTATTATCTCTATTACCTTATTCTCTTTCATTAGTGATGGCATTGATAATATTAAAATTACTTTTTTGTTCATCAATATCTTTGATCATGTTGATAATATTATTATCATTATTATTCCATTTTATTTCATTTTAATATGAACCTATACTTGTTATTGTTGTCCAAGATAATATTAACCTAAATCCTACTACTAATGTTAATATTAAAATTGTTGCTACTCAATGCTAATATTAGTATTATATTTATCATTAATAATCACAACAATATTATTATTATTAATACCATTCTCGATATTTCTCCCCTTATGGAAGGGGATAGTAGGGTTAATGAAATGTGGTCATTATAACAACATTAATGCAATTTAATCGCAATATCATTAATGGTGCTAATTGATAACTTAAATGATTCCATTGTTTATTAAATTAATATTACCAACAATCTTGGTTATTATCTTGACCTAAAAAAGGTTATTATTTAACCAATCACCTCACAATAAGCAATTTTTTATTTATTTGATAACTCTAACTTGATGAATAAGAGTATACCTGTATTTAGTTGCTAAATTTTTTGATCAATAATATTATTTAGAGACTAACATATATCTTAAGATTGACATCATCAGTACAATCACTAATCATTTTAATGAATTAATTGTTACCTATCAACACTATCACCATCTTGTAAATATCCATGTTCTAAGTATTTTTACCAAATTTCTATCATAACCACATTGTTATTACCTATATTAACCCTCATATGTTCTTAGGTTACACAACCATAATAACAACATTATTCATATAGTACGATTGTTATGCACATTAACGTGGATTTTAGATATTAATGCCACTACGTTTAATAGATACTCTTAAGGATATCACCATTGGTATTGATGTTACATATATCACTAATTTCACTTTTTACTACACTATTGTGCTAATATCACAAGGTGGATATTAATTTTAAAATTGCTACTCTATTTGTTAAATGTTCATAGTAACGACCCTCTTTTTGTATACTAAGATCATTCTTTATTAAACTTCCACACATTATTACTAGCAACATTGGCATCAATTTTAATATCGATATCACTATCCCTTTAATAATAATATTATTGTTTAATTTCTAATATCAACACTAACTCTAAAGTTAGCATTATTATTTTAAATCAAATGCAAATATTAACGTATTGATGATATTTGAGTATGTCAAAAGATTAAATATTACGAGAAATCTTGGTAAATTATTTTACTATTACTATGATGATCTACTCTCTTCTATCCATTAGAATTAAACTACCATATTACTCGCTTTATTTATTTATTTATTTATTCCTTGACAATTTTGCCCACTTATTTGTGTGCTTCAAATGGGTTCATGCATACATATTCAATTGAATGTTTGTATTAAAATCCATGAACGTGCATTAATAAGAAGAATATAACTTGTTTTTCAATAAAGCTTCACGTCCATTTTAAGTTTGAAAAAGGGCACCTAAAAGAAGAACTACACTAGGCATTTACCCTTAATTCCTTTGTGTTGCATCCTCCATTCATAGTGCAAGGTGTTTGACGGTGAGAATGAAGAGTTTAGCAGGTTATACTTGCTAGTTATGTAATGCTTTTTAATCTTCTCATTGAGTTGATTACTTGTGATTGATCTATTAATATTGATTTGTTCACTCTATAAAGTCATTTCTAAAGGCTTATATAGATATCATGGTCGACAACATCCTATTGCAATGTATAACTCGTTACGGATGTGGACCACACATTCAAATGGACCTATGTTGATTATAAAATTAAAAAATATAATATAATATTAAAAACATAATATGTATTGTACTTTTGAAAAATCTAACATAGAGATCTGCGTACATGCAAAATATTAGCTTTGGATGACTTCATTCGAGCTCCAAAAATGTGAGATGAATTAGATTTTTTGTTAACATTTTGATAAGATTAAAGAAGACTCCACCAAAGACTCCACAAATGGGATTTAATCTAAGCCAAGGGGATGAGATGCAACACTCTTAGGCTTATTCTTAACCCACTTATCTTTGATCAAACCCCTATGTATTTTCCATAAGAACAAGAATTGTAGTAATTTGAATATAGTTTCTAAACTCTTAAGGATTTTCAAAACTAGTTAAGATTAAGAGGGTCAAATTTTGAGTGCCCACCATTTTTTATAATTGGAATATAGCATAGCATCGACCAAAACTACATATACTTCACCAAAGGGTCCAATATGTGTTGCCAGCTTTTTTTTTATTTTTTTTTTAAATAATTGGTGAAAAGAGAGCTAAGATTGAGAAATGCAAGTTATATATCTTAATCTTATTATTGAATAATTTTTGATGATTTGTTAAAGTGAATATATATTTAGATAAATAGATAAAAAATCAACACATGTATTTGAGGTATATGAAGATATCACTAAAAGTAAATAAAAATAAATGCGTTCAAACATAGAAAAATTAAATGATTAGAAAGCTAAGAAGTGTTAACATTTTGGTGGTGGTTTCATGAAAATTTGGTCTAAAACACATAAAAATAAGGATTAGGAAGTTTGTATTGAAATGAGAGAGAAAAAATAAGATTACTCTCAAATTAAAAATCAATCATTCACATTACTCAAAAAACTATTACATAGTAATGGCATTATAAAGCCATTATTCCTATATGAAACTGACTACTGGAATATAAATTCCAAAACCGAATTTATTTATTAAATTAACAATATAGCATTTTAATTTATTTATTTAACTATTTATGTCAAGTACTAAATTATAACACCCCCCCTTAGTACTAACATAAAAACAAACTAGAAATTAGTATAAATATTCTTCATCAATTTGATGTGGAACTTCTTCATCACTTGAAGTGTGGTCCTTTCCTTCAACTATCAAAGCGTTATCTTGCAACTTTCCATCAAGAAGATCCTATGCTCTCTGTTTGCAATTCAGTACTACATGTCCTATCTTTTTACAATAGAAACATGTGCCACTTGCATGTTTGAACTTCATCATATGTTTGGATTTTTTTAAGAAGTACTAGCTTTATTTTGTGCAGTCAATGCGACTTCTTCTTCTGAAACATGTTAGTTTCTTTCATCAAGCAATGTGGATATAATACTTTCTATACCTAGATTAAGGTGAATACCTTGTGAGACATACTATTTGGCATACTATTTAAAAGTATGGCTTTTGCATTATTTTCCTTTATTTCTTCATTTATACCAACCAAATGATTTATCAAGGAGCGAAATTTACTGATGTGAGACACTATATCTTCACCTTCTTCCATTTTCAATCAATATAAGTTTTGTTTTATAGTTATTTCTGCACTATCAACTTTTGATCCAAACAAAGTATTCAATGTTTTCCAAATGTCCTTAGAAGATTTTTTAAAATCTACATGATGTAAGTAAGGTTTAGATAAACCAAGACCAATTATAGCCAATGCTTTCATATCTTTTACCTTCCATTTTTGAAGTTCATTTGCATCTATTGGTTTTGTCACTGTATCGTCAATAATTTCCTAGAGATCTCTTTCAATTAACAATAATTGTATCTGTATTTGTCAACTATGAAAATCATTTACATCAAACTTTTCATAAAGGCTTAATTTATCCATTTTGTGTTGAAAAAAATACATCCTTAAATTTTTAGAAATAAAAGGAAAAAACTTGTAAAGAAATAAATTCTTCCTTTTGTGCCCTAAATGCCTCTTTTCAGCATAGAAATTTCACCTTATTTGCTTTCAGTGCAGCCTGGGCATTGACTGTATATTGTGACAGTCACCTTATTTTTGATTCAACGTAGCTTAGGTATTAGTTTAGGCAACAAAATAATACATCGCTGCCTTTGCACATGTTATCACTATCCGTCCTTTACAACTTCCACTGCACACTCTCTCCTTCTTTATTATATTCACTCTAATGGCCTCTTTTCTCCATGAATTTTTTAGTATGTATGAATATTGGCTACAGTGACGACATCCACAAAAATGGTTGACATCATACGTCAATGGAGTTCAATGCTTCATCGAAATCTTGTTCTGTATATGCTACATATGAGAGCGATGCTAGCAATATGAACAATTTTGGAATCCTCAAATTGCATTCATTACAAGGCCCAAAAAAAACACAGATTGGGGGAAATATAAATTTTAAATTTTTGGAATGACAACAATGAACAAAGTGAAGTGTTAAACAATGACAAGAATGAACACGATGGAGAGAAAGAGAAGAAATGCAGATGAATGATGGAGTCAAAAAGGGTTTTGCACATGGTCTACATTGCTCACCTATTGACGAATGCAAGAATGGTAGAAAACAATAGCAGTTGCATGTGGTCTTCACTGCAGTGCCATTGTAAACATCGTTGTGAGAAAAATAAATGAATGGAGAGAGAGAGATCAGAGAGAGGTCCAAGAAGAAATCCGCTCTGATACCATATTGAAATGAGAGAGAGAAAATGAGATTACTCACAAATTAAAAATCAATCATTCACATTACTCAAAACACTATTACATAGTATTGGCATTATAAAGCCATTATTCCCATATGAAATTGATTACGGGAATATAACTTTCAAAACAAAATTTATGTATTAAATTAACAATAGCATGTTAATTTATTTATTTAGCTATTTACATGTCAAGTACTAAATTCTAACAGTTTGAATGTGCTATACTTTTTTATAAAACATGGTTTTGGGAACCCACATTGAATGTCTCTTAGGCTTGGAAAATTAAAAAAACCCAAGCCTAAAAGAGGGATTTCGTTGGTGTAGAAGGTGACATGTATGTGTTATAACATTTATGTGCTAAAAAAAGTGTATACAAACCATAATAAAATTGCATTATGATATGTTTGAAGTGCATATGATGTATGCTTAAAATACTTGTTTGTCCATTTCTTTGTCCCCCATGTTTATATGCAAATATTATATGATATTAGTTAATTATTCAAAATGTGCATTTAGAATTGCTTACATAACTATTAAATCCTCATATCATGTCCTCATACCTTACCCTTTTACCTCCTCTTATTCACTATTTTGCATGGGCATCATAAATGCATGGATTTAATACCCCATGTTTCTTTTGGTATAATGATATAATGCTTGTGGAATTTACACTATGAAGGAATATAGGTTGCAAGTGATGCCACATGTGGCATATTTGTAAATAAATGTTTCATACATAATACATGTATAGTATCCATACATTATGTGTTGGACACAATAAATGTCACAATACCCATGCAAACAATTAGTAAGAAAATAAATTAAAGCTAAAAAATAAAGACAAAATAATTCATAAATATGTTATTTTATTTATGTCTTTCAATATTTATGCTTTTAAATTAGAGATATGCATATGTTTCCTTTCATTGTAGAGGTGCGTGTTTAAGTTCAAGATGTTGTTAGTAGAACTATTGATTCTGTTGACAATTGATTTTTTAGAAGTTTTAATTTACTCTTTTTAAGTTTGAGGATTGTTAGAGGGATGCAAAATTTATTCCAAGTACCTTTAAAAATATGTCTTTTGTAATTGAACATGATTTATATAGATATATCCAATAAAACTAAAATAAAATCTAGGATATTGAGTGTGAGCTCAAAAAAAAAAAAAATTTAGAATTGAACCTCACAACATGAACACACAAGACATGTTTGTTTTTATATTGTAAACAGTTTGACACTAATAGAAATATTAGTGATGAAATTCTAGGTGGCATTTTATCACATGGATTTATAGAGTTTGTATATATTCACGATCTACACATAAAGATTATTGAAATCACTCATGCTAAAGGATAACACCCACCTATATTTTTTTAGTATAAATTCACAAAAGAGATGAACTTTCTAACACTATTCTATGGAGATCCACATGAGGATTACAAATACATTTACGTACCACAAAATTGCATAGTGGGAACTATTCCACAATAGCCATGACTATGCAAACTATACAACAAACCTATTTTTAAAGGCAATGTGAATGATAATAGAACAATTTCTTACAAACATGTGGGTATGAATTATGAAAGGATGACTCTAAGGACAAAAGATAATAGAAAAAATATGTAAAACACAAATTAATTCTTGATTGAATACTAAAATTGATGTTGGTTACATATATTTTAAGCACTTTTGAACCTCAATTGATTACTTGTAAAAATGAAAAATACATTTACAATGATATGACAACAAGCCCCCAACATTCTATGGCATTTATTAGTATAAATAATAGGTGTAAATCTATAATATACACATTGTTCATATTTCAAAACATAAATAAATAAAACTAAATAAAAGAATAGAAGACTACAACATTGGATAAATCATTAGAAAGGACCTTGTCACTTGCACTCATTGTGCATTCATAGATTAAATTACTTGAAATGATTGATTGTTTAAAATGCCACATTCTTTGAAAAGGTTATATATTACTTTTCCATAAGAGAAGTTCAATATAAGGAAAATACACATGATCATGATATGTTATTTATTAGATGCTTTGATTTATAAAAATAAATAAAGAAATCAAAAACTTTGTAGATAAATTTTTGACTTACAACATAGACTTTCTTAAATACGAGCTTGCTAGAATACACGTCTCATCATATAAAAAGTTGTTAGAAAAAAAGAGTGCGAATTACAAAGAATTTTTCTCTATATTTTTAGCAAACAAAACTAAAATTACTTGAAGCAAGTTCACAACACCTAATAAAAATGTAAATTTGTTATTCAATTACTTAGAAAAAAAGACACAAATTTATGACATGAATATATCTTAGCCAAACCAAATTTAATTGAAGATGAATGCATAGAATAAATAATATCGATATTAAAACAACAAACAATTTTCTTGCAAAGAAAACCTTCAAATACATGAAAAAATAGTTTTGATAAAAATATATCAAAGTTATGGGATGTATATATATATATACATAATTTGTACTCAATACATATATAATAGTCTCTTATTGTAGGTCTTATATGTCAAATGCTCAATATTTAATAAAAAAATAAGTTTAAAAAATATGAAAATAACATGAGAAGAGTAACATTGATGTGATTGAATATACATTATACTAGGAAACATGTTGCTCAACCTCTAGTGGATGTCAACCCAACAAATAGTGCAAATAGTACAGTCTTTGCATCTGAATTCCAAAACAAGAAAATGCCTCCTTGTAAACACACAAATAACTAAATAAAGGACCTTTATCTAGTTCTTGTTTTTACTCCCCAAAAACTATTGAATCAAAAAAAGATAATTCAAATAATATAATGTGCTTGTCTATTATTGAATTTTATACCCAGAATCTAAGCATAATTGAGCATATTTGTGTTGTCAATTTTGCATTAAAATGTAAAAACATCAGTGAATCAAAGTCAACTTGTAAAATATAACAATCACATGGGCTTTAAAAACTATTATAGAGAAATTTTTATTATTAACAACAATGAACACAAACTTAAAGATGAATTTGAAACATGAGAAGCTACATATGCTTTCCATGAATAAATAGTAAAAAATGTCCGAGTTTGTATTTATTATTAATAAAACATGGGGTTTCATTGACAATGCAATATAAGAAGTTGAATAAAACTACATAGAAAATAAATCAATTGAAGAAGAATACAATGCAAACATGTACCATAAAAAGTATGATCTATGTACAAATTTACATCTTAAGAATTTTAACATAAATAAACACGACATGAAAAATTTGAATTTACAAAGTATCTTGAAATCATCAAGAGATTCAAATACCATAAGATCAAGAGAATTCTCAATAAAGAAAACAAACTATAATAAATGATATAACAATGAAAAAAGAGGATAAAAAAATTATTATATTTATTTCTCACTATTGGAGTAGGAATTGAGAAGACATGAACACAAAAAAGGTAATCTTCCAAATGCTTAGGTGTATTTATGATAGATATCAATAATGACCACTTGAAAATAAAAGGATTTGTAGTAGCAAACATGGGAAAATCAACCGAAATATAACTGGCATGACAATACATTGTTATCTTTCATCCTACTCAATAATGAGGTACTAGAGAAATTATAAAAATAACATGAAGAATTGCAACTTGTACTTATAGATGAAGTTTCTTCAATTAGAATTATTTTTTAATTTCAATTGACAAATGATTATGAGACAAATTACATGCAAACCAAAAGCTTAGTAACATTGATTTGATTTTTGTGGATATTTGTACCAAGTACAATCCATCTAATACTAGTTAATTTTTTAGGAGCATGTGATGAATAATGAATCGATCTCATATAAATTTTGGAAAGACAATATCAAATAATTTAAGTTATAGACTATAGAGTATCAAATTGATAAAATAATATCTCTACCTTAAACACAATGCATACAACACCCAAACCATTGAAGATATTAAACACTTCAATAATAACCGCATATGATCAATTTTGCTCAATCCATCATTCATGTATATTTATTATAAAATCAAGATGCATAGATGCATAATGAGAAAATGCTATCAATAATTTCCATAGATCTTGTTTTCATTATGGTGATTGATGAAGATGAAAAATACACCATATTATACTTGCAAAAAAGTTGCCATAAAAAATTCTTAAAACCCAAAATACTAATTGAAATATATACTAGAAACTATGATATATGAAAGATGAATGATTGAGTGTTACAAATGCTATACCCAAAGCATACCAAAAAGTATATGAAATTAATATAATATGGATCAAGTTCCACAATTTGGACATTGAATGTTGTAAAAAAAAATAACACATTTATATACATATGATATATCACAAGATTAAAACCTCATGTTATAAATAGTAAAACCGATAGCAATAAGATGAAAATTAGGATGCATAAGAATTAATCCATGGTTGCGCAAGAAAAACACCAAATTTATTGAATGGTGGTATAACATGACATAAAACTAGTAGCTCTTTAGGTCCAATTCTTAATATTAAGATGATGCACCCAACATATTGATTAATATTCCATTTGTCATCTTTAATGAAATCTTGGATTGTGTATACTATTTATGTTTAATATGAATATCAAATAGAAACTTATTAGTACATATTTTGTATTAACATGTGGGATACAATGAGTAATTGAGTAGGTGATGAGTATTTTCAACTACCCCATATGTATAATGGACCATAATAATTATTTTATGAGATCTCATGAGAAAATGTAATCAATAGAGAATCAATATGAGAAGAACATGTAGAATTATCTTTAATAGCTCCCACAAAACCATGTTCATGTGACATATCCTCATTTTACACATTATACTTAGGTGCATTGTTATGTACCTCAACATTTTTTGTATAATTTAGAAAGGGTCTTGTGTAGATTTATAATTGGTTATTTGTGGGTGCAACTGATGTATTTTGTTATCCTTGACACCTTCAAAATTGATCATATTATTATCTATAAGGTATTTTACCTTATGTTTAAGATCCATGCATGATGGAGTGTGATGAACTTATACCTTATCAAAGATGAAAATTTCTTGTTCATTATATTCTCTAATAATTGGTTTATTGGGATCTAGTGGACAAATAGGAGGGGGGAGATCAAATTAACACTCAACAAAATTTGAAGAAGACCATCCAAGGATTATTAAAATTTAATAAAATTTATGGTGGCATCTAGTTTAAATGAATAAAAGTTAGAAGTAATAGCAACTTGTTGAACATTTTCCTTCATGTCATTACCCTTTTCAAAACTTATTAGCTTGAGTAGTATCTTAACAAAGATAATTTGCAATTCAAAATCATGTAAAAGAGTAATCATTAAAAAAAAAAGGATTGGATTATGATAACATAATCATTGGTGTGCTCATTGAGTCCTTGGGCACACTTAAATAGGTTAAAAATAGTAATTCTAAGACCCATGTTGATTTTAAATTATTTTAAGATTTTTTTTATCAAATAACCATTTATATGGATGGGCCCATAAGACAATGAAAAGAACCATTCTATGGCATAATCTCTAAGAGTCCTTGAAAATAGCTTAACCTCATATAGAAATTTTGTAATTTGTGACAATAAATGATCTCAAATGTATGTAGGGTCACCCGTGTCATCATCCATTGAGAAACAAGGTTCCATACAACCCAAATGTAATATATGCACAACAATATCATAAGCTCATGGTGTGTGTTAGGAATCTTTGAATTGCTTATTATCAAGCCCATTAGGTGTTGCATCCACTCGTTTCTCTACTTGACCTATCTAATGAATGAGTGTGTATAGGGTAGAGGATGGAAAGTGTAACAAATGAAGGCTAAGGGATAAATTAATGCATATAGGAATGGGTGTGATAAGTATGAGGTATGGAAGAGGTAATAGTTTGTGAGAGAGACATAGAAGAGAAAATATAATGAAGGGAATGCATAGGTATGGATAAAGAGATAAAATGAGGCAAATGTATAGCACGGGATGTAGTGGTAGATTTAGGAATAACATGACTAACAAGGATGATAATACACTAGGTAGTTATAGATGAAGAAAGGATATATGTATGATACAGTATGAGAAAGGTGGGCATGATCTCAATAGGGGTATAGTTAGCAGGAAGGCCATATAAAGGGTGGAAGATGGAGAAAGGAAAGAAAGTGTACCGTGGGAAAATAGCAAGGTAGCACAATTGTGATATATAATGATAATAAATGGAGTAAATGTAGAAGATTCCAAATCTATGGTAGAAGAGATAAAATGAGGTAGATACAATAACCAAAGTGAAAATGAAGAAATTTTAGTGCTAACAACTTGCAAGAGCTCTAACCCACATGTGACTCGCTAATGACGATTAATATGAATCATATCAATTAGTTGCGAAGGATTTTCAACATTCACCAAAGTAGCAAGGTCATTTATAAAATCCTAGTTTACCACATGAATATCATGATCACAATCTTCCATATTATTTTCAACATTAGCATTAGAATAAATCTTAGTCTCATTAGATTGGGTGGCTATATTAGGGTCTAAAACAAAACTATGTCATATGCAATATATATCATGGGTTTTTAAAGAACTAAAATGTGACCTAATATATCACTTTGGTATTAGGGGGGAGGGGATAATTTATCAATGTGATATAAGTAGGTATTGGGGGTTAGGAAGCATGTATATAAGAAAGGTATAATTTTTATAAGTGGTATTCAAAATCCTTTATAGATCACTCTTTAGGGGTCAATTAGAGGAAACACCATTCACCATTTTGGTCTTGTCAAGGTTGTGAAGGTTTTTTTTTGACATCACATAGTTTTGTATTGTGTTAGAGTCACATAGTCCCAAGGAAACAATGGTCACACTAAGGTTGTACATTTTCAATACAATCTTACCTAAGTATCTTAAAACTAGTTATTGGACAACTTTTGGTGATGTTATGACCCTACCTAGAACAATCACTAGGTATCTCTAAAGCCCTTAAATTATAATTTAGATTAACATGCACAATACAATTGAGATATTTATTATTAGGGAATTCACTATTAAAGTTGGTTTGGTAAGGGTTTAGGGATTGAACTGTATAAGTACTTTTAATTCAAAGGTTTCTATGTGATGATATATTTGCCATAGCTCATCTAAGTTTTTTTCAATACTCTAATTTATGAGATGAAAATTAACATTGGTTTTGAGCTAGATGAACGTGTGGGAACTAGCCTTGGTTAATAGGGTGAAAATAATAAGGGGGTATAAAAATGTAACAAAAAAGGTAAATAAGATACTTGGTGAAAATAGGGAGGTACTTTAATTATACTAGCCTATGCAAAGGGGTATCAAAACATAAATTTGAAAGATATAAATGAAAGTAGGGGAGTTTATTAGTACCCTATGAACTCACACACTATGTCATTGGCTTATTAATTAAATCCCTTGGCTTTAGGGTTTAAACAAGTACTCCTTCTTAATGAAAGATTAGGGTTGCAAGTAGCTCATGACATGAACAAAAGATAGGAACCTAAGGATCAATAAGTTAAAAAATATTAGTGGTAAATTAGATATAAAAATAAAACCCTAATGGGGTAACCAAGGATAGGTCTAGGGTGGGAAAAAGAGATAGAAAAAGGGGTACTTTAATTATACTAGTCTAGGGAGGTACTTTAATTATACTAGTTTATGCAAAGGGGTATCAAAACATGAATTTGAAGGATATAAATGAAAGTAGGGGAGTTTATTAGTACCCTATGAACACACACAATATTTCATTGGTTTATTAATTAAATCCCTTGGGTTTAGGGTTTAAACAAGTACTCCTTAATGAAAGATTAGGATTGCAAGTAGCTCATGACATGAACAAAAGATAGGAAGCTAAGGATCAATAAGTTAGTCTTAAATTAAAATAAAAAGTATTAGTGGTAAATTAGATATGGAAATAAAACCCTAATGGGGTAACCAAGGATAGGTCTAGGGTGGGAAAAAGAGATAGAAAACAAGAAAGCTTAAGGCCTAAAAGATAATATATAGCAATGAAAGACACACAGATCCTAGAGCTAGATCTAATAAATGATAATATAGATATGAAACCCTAAATTAGTGAAGGTATAAACCCTAAAGCAAGGCCCTAGGGTGGTGTAGGATCAAAAAAGTTCTCAAAATGTTAAAAAATCTATCCTTACATTTAATCTATCTAATCAAATGAAATGCAAACAACTTAACACAAGCTAACATAGATTAAATAAATGAGTTATGTGAATAATTAATTTAGAATTAAATACTAAGTTAAGAAAGCAAATGAAATGGATAAATATACTTAGCTCTATAATGGATGTGACAAAGTGAACTTGATGTGGCACTAACTTTGATGATTTGATACAAAAATATTTATGCTCTAGTAGTGTCCTTTGTATAGAGATCCATGCAAATATGTGACTATTTCTTGCTTGATTCTATGGATCTGGGTTGTTTTCGTGGACATGCATCGATTTTATGGCCCATGGATTTAATTTTTTATTCTATTGATCTTGCATAATTTTATTTATCGATTCATTAGAATCCTCGCTTCTTGCTAGTTGTTATGGACTTGTGGTACTTAAAAATGTTGGTGTAAATAGGTGTTTTACCTATTTAGGTCCTATTTACATGTTAAGTCCACTTAGGTCCTAAGAAGGAATCTTTCTAGTTAACACTAATTAGGAGAGAATCTTTCTAGTTAAGCATGAGTTGTCACTTATCTTTTGGAATTTAATGCTTGTGTGACATTTAATGCTTGTTTTCTAAGTCATTTAATATTATTGAGGTAGTTGTCTTGTTGTACAGGATTAAGACACATGTCAAGATCTTATCTAATCCTATCTCACAATTTTCCTTTATAAGCAAGGCACCATATCTATATTGTCATATTCAATCTAGAAATCTTGAATCCATAATCAAAGCATGATATTTCTACCATTTTTCTCTTGTGAAAGTTATTTTGTCTTGCAAGTGATCCTAAGTGTTGAGGAGTTCACCATAAACTCCTACATGGTATTAAAGCTTTAGTATTGTAGACTTCTTTCTAGATCTAAGGGACCTATCTTGGTGTGAAATTTTTGTTGGGTATGATTGGAGGTTTTGAGGACCTCAAAGTTGAATCCAAGGCATTAGATAAAGTTAGGGTTGCCTTTCGTTTCATCAATTTTCATCATGTGTTTGAGTGATTTACAAGGGTTTGAAGGAGGGTTTTAGTTGCCAAATTTGAGGGGTAGTTATTTTTTGAAGCACTTTGGGTCAAAATAGATGGATCGTTGTTGCATCCAAAAGGCCCGAGAACCTAAGGAACGACTGTCCATTTGACAATTTTTGATATCTTGTACTAGGGCATTAGACAAAAATTTTAGCCATATGACTGTATAGATCTGTACAGATAAGTAGGCCGTATTGTACGACATTCGTACTATGCATCGATAATTTGTAGGAAGGCTATCGTCAGAGGAATATTCTTTGGCATTTTTTTGTCAGCTTGGCGCCATTTCATACCTTTGTCTGCGTAATCATTTGTAGGTCTTTTCAGGGGTGCTTCTAGGTCACATTGCTTGGTTGTTGGTACAAATTTTATTTATTATTTTTTGCAAGTTTTTTAATATTAAAAACTTGTTTATTTCCACCATCAAGTTTTTTGCTCTTCTCACACGAGTTAGAAAGACCGTGACTAGCACTTAACATAGGGGCTTATGCTTCGAGTGACATGGCTTAGGCTCACCACCCTTGTGTTGTTGGGCCGCCTCTCACCCGTTGCTCCACTAGTGGCAAGAGTGATGGTATTTTAAAAAATAAAATTTAAACCTGCGATCATATGGAGGTCCATGGGTGGAAATTTTAAGCCCCCTGATCGTTAATTTTGACCCTTGAAGGCCCTAATAGGCCATTTTTTTCAAATGATCATAACTTGCAATATAGGAGGCCAATTTCAAAAACAAGATATCATCGGAAAGCTAGCTTCACCAATTTTGCAGTTGCGTAGGTTATTTTTTGAAATTTTTCTATTTTTAGGCATTTATTACTATTTGAAGTCATCTTTTTATTTTTGACTTCCAAACTCATAAATTTTTGCCATGATCTTTGATTTTCATGATTCTTGTGGCACTGGAAAGCTATTGAGGAGCTCCATCATGCCATCCATGCACCTTTTCCCATTTATATCCCAAGTATATCATTATTTTAGTTTTTCCCCAATGGGTGTCTTGGAGATTACTTAGTGGTGCAGGAGCACCTAGACAAATGACTAGGAGAATAGGCAATTTTTGGCAATTTTTGTTTTTTTCCAATTAAGGTCATGTGGACCATTGCTCTAGGAGTTAGATTTAGCATAATGTTATTCAGGAGTTGTCAGTAGTGGTGGTTAGCTATTTGGAATGGTCAAGTGTGAGGTTTAACACTAAATGTTAGTGGTTTGTGACTTTTTTCCAAAAATAAGCATTTGTAATGCCTAACCGGCTTGGGAGAGAAAAGCCTTGAGCATAACTATTTTGCTGATGTATTTAGGCATGGCCTCGACCATTGTGCAAAGGTTAGAAGGCTTGAGAACGTTTGTCATTTGAAAATTTGAAAAAAAAGCCAATGGAGGACAGTTTGGAAGTTAGTTGAATTTCTGTGTTTTTGAGTAACTAGTTGATCAAGAACGATCGACCTTGTAGAATGTTATAGACTGTGATAATTGCTTTGTTTATGTGGTGGTGTGGTAGATTGTAGTGTGTGATTACTATCTGCAGGTGTTGTGTTTGCTAGTTGTTTTGTTTTCTTACAAATTCTGTGTTGTGACTGGTAACCTGACCAGTATGGAGTCCTAGACTCATTTTCCACCGTACCCAGTGTATGGTTGCTTGGAAAATGGAGCTAGGCTCCCTGTATATAGCTAAGGTAGGAGTAGGAAGGTTTAGGAATGCAGGAAAGATGGCTAAGGACTGCTCCTAGGCGGGCTTGACAGTGCCCGGCTAGGACAGTCATTTTACCAGTGCTAAAAAGCACTTTACTTGCAGGGTGAACTTCTCCAGGGTAAACCCCATGGTAGAAGTGTGGAGGAAGACCCCACAGAGGTCTGGACACAAGGAGGAGGCTCAGACAATCGGGAGACCAAAGATATGCTCTGACAGACCTACTGGGTGGCCAGTGAATGAAGAAAGAAACTTGGTTTTGCAAAAATAAGAGAATGGTCCTATGTACGACCTGTCAAGGAGATAGGGTTTGAAAATCTTGGAAAGGGTGTAACAGGGATCAAGAATCCAAGGAAAAAATTATAGGTTCTTTGGGGAAGTTGTGTGCAACAACTAGTTTTACCCGGGCTAGGAGGCCTAAAAAGGCTCAAGGCTAGTAACCTTTTCCAAACCCTAACCATGGGTTTCTTGAAAGCAATGGAGAAACAGTGCTAAAAGGTGATCCAAGAAGCTTAGTAGGATGCCAAGAAACATGTTGAAAGGTAGAGATAACCCCGCAAAGACATATAGGTGTGTGGTGTGCAATTGACCTTTAAGGTGGATTAAGGGTAATTGAGGACAGCAGACAAGTAGCAAGAATTGAGTGGTTTAGTTTGACAAAGGTTGGAAGAGGGGATGGCCAAGAACCAGGGGTGTCTGAAGATGTGTCATAGCCTAGAGGTTGGGTGGTGAAAGAAGCCACAACAAGGATTTGCTGAGGTGAGACCCGGAGCATGGGAGTGTGAGTCTTCCACCTAAACCCTCTTACACCACTTAGATATTTTGATAGTTTGGAGGGTGTTGTTTTGATCTTTGCACTTCATTTTAGTATTAGAACGATGTTTTAGTTTTTGTTGCTTCATTCAAATTCCAGGGTTACTCTATATTGAGAATGTTTTAGTGTTCCTTAGCATCGATTTTGTTGTTTCTTTATCATGATTTTTACTTGAGTCCTTGAGTGACTCTAATATGGTTTCTAGCATCAAAGTTATCTTTCCAATTTATGGATTCTAGTGTCGCTCCATCACTGTGCTTCCAGTGTTTCTTTGTAGCAGGTTATTTCATTGAGGGGTGGACGAATGCTCTCTTCTTCATCTCTTATGGTGGGTCTTTTCCTCAAATGGGGTTTTGTCCTCTCATTTTTTATGGAGAGTATTATTGTATTTTTTCTCTTTTGGGGAGGAGTTTTTTCCCACTAGGTTTTCTCCTTTTCTCTATTTTTGAGAGATTGCATTACATATGTACATGGGTACCTAACATGGCCTCGTTGTTGAGACCCATATCTTTGTGTCATTTGCATAAGTACTCCCTAAGTTGTACTTAAGGGGGTGTTGGTTTAAATAGGTGTTTTACCTATCTAGGTCCTATTTACATGTCAAGTCCACTTAGGTCCTAGGAGAGAATCTTTCTAGTTAAGCATTAGTTGTCATTTAACTTTTGGCATTTAATGTGTGTGTCCTAAGTTATTTAATATTGTTAAGGTTGTTGTCTCATTGTACAAGATTAAGACACATGCCAAGATCTTGTCTAATCCTATCTCACAATTTGCCTTTATAAGCAAGACAACATATGTACATTGTCATATTCAATCTGGCAATCTTGCATCCATCATTATAACATGATATTTATGCCATTTCTCTTTTGTGAAAGTTATTTTGTCTTGCAAGTGATCCTAGGGTGTTGAGGAGTTCACCATAAACTCCTACAAAAAATACATTAAGGAGGCTATTGAATAGCTAGGGGCAAGTTCTCTTAGGTAAACTCTTGAGAGAGACCAACTTTATGGTCATTGTCAAGATCAACAAGCAACAAACAAGTGTACAAATGTTCTAGATGTAAATTTTGAAGTAAATGGTGTTTCTTTTAGCGCACCAATTGAAACGTTCTCATAAATGTTCTATGCATGTGAATGATTATTCTATAATTTTTAGATATGAATTAATGTTCAAATGAATGTCTTTAAATACCACTATAAAACAATAATTGCCTAGAGTGCAATAAGATAACACACAACATAAATAAAATGAGTGAAAGTAGACTATGTTTCAATTTGAATATTAGAATTTCAAGGATTAGCCCCGTTGACACATGATTGATCATACACTTATAAAAATAACTTGAGACAAAAAAAATTGCCCTATGTATATAAAAAATGAATAGCTAGATATAAAAAACTATTATAATTGTATAGAATATGAAAAAATATATGAAAGTGTATAAAATATTATCCAACACATTTCTATAATTGCAATAAAACATCCTCTCAAAATGGACGCAAAACGAAAGGGTAATTGACATGGCATGCAAATTTCACCATTACAAAGTTTTTAAAGCTTGGGATAAGGCTAACGACTCTCTAGGTGAAAAGTAATAAAAAGGATCAGTCTTACAAATACCGAGTTCAGCCAACCATGCCAGAAGGCCACACTTTCCAATTCCTCTATACATCAGAAAATCAGAAGCTTAATGGGTCGTCTAGCAAGCCTCTACTTGTTCGCTTACAATGCAGCTCAGGCATGTGGGTGGTATGTGTTGGCCCATTTGGTTAGGAACAATTCAGATTCCCAATCTATAGTAAATATATCAATGACATATGGTATGCACTGATGCAGGACACTTGCACTGATAAAACTGATTTCGACCGTCTCTTCGACAAATTCCTTTGATGGAGCATATGCGGCCTCTGGTGAACTGATATGTAAAAAATCATTTATTTTATCCCTTGTCTTTACAATGTTGACTGAGTACGAAACAATTGACTGCTATAAGTAATTGTCTTTTCTTTTATTGATTTTCAGGTCTGTTGCAGTTCTCTGCAGTCATGGAAGTCTTTCATTCAGCTATAGGTAGGTTTCAATTATCTATAACTGCAGATTTGTTTGTTTTTATGAAATAATGTAATTTGGTTTGTGCCCACATGGAAAAACGAACTTCTCTGCCTTATCCAATAGGATTTTGCTATAATTTTCAAAGCTTCAGTAAATCCCAATTCCAAGTTATGTACTGAATACCAATAGAAATTGTGAGTTAATGTCCTGTTGGCTGCAGCAGCAAAGACGTAATTATGTGTCTGATATGTTTGGTGGAAGCAAAAAGTTAGGGAAGGCCCTTTGAAAATTAGCAACTGTTTAAAAATTGTTTCCTTAACAGATGGCGGGTTTAAATTTCTTGTGACTAGATTTCTTATTTTGAATGCCTGATTTTGCTAATTTGGTCTTCAGACATATAGCCTGATGAAAATTAGAGAGCAGATAATACATATTGCCGAGTTCAATAGAGTTGTAGAGTTCTGACAGGCTTGTGGACCTTACGGTGATAATGCGAATCGTTTGAGAGTACATGTGCATAAGAAAGTAGGTCGTTTACTTAGCCATTTAGATTGGTATGATTTGGTTTTTTGAACTGATGACTTGTTTTATATAATAGGTATAGTGCCCAGTAGAGTACTTCCAGTCCTGATGCAATGGGGAGGGCGCACTCATTTTGTGGCAGCCATTGTCGGCCAGATTCCAGAGGTACTTCTAATCCTGTTCAGTTTACTTCCTTTGGCATGGAGTAGGGTAGTTTTGTGCAGTTGAAAGAGTTTGTTGTAAACTATGATGCATCCTCGTCCTGAAGAAATATTGCAAAATGTGCTTATGTGTCTTGGAATTTATGTTTCGGCCTCTAATCCCAGTCACATGGTTTGCCATGTCACACGTACACAGTAAAGATGGCGCTAAATTATATTTCATGCCATCAGTGATTTTGTTTAATTAACTGGGAAGGATGGAGACATCAGAAGGTGGCCAAGCAATTTCTATAGATTTTCCTGGTTTCAGCTTTTGTGTATGCTTCTACAAGCAAACCTATTATATGGAATGAATCGAGATGATTAGCCATCCGAAGTTTCATGTGCCTAAGCTTAATATGTTGATCTGCCCTTGTTAAGTTGCCTTGACTTGTCTGCAATATATTTAGTTTTAATGACTGGTGCACATTAATGATGAGGCCAAGAGCCAAGAGGTTGTATATGTTTCTTGACACAGAGTCTGCAGTACAATTTAAAAGCATGAAATAATAAGCCAATAACATTTCAAAAATTTGAAGTGATTATCAAGGAGGATATTAAGTCCTTGTTTGAAATTGTGGTTTAATTGTCTAAAAGACTGAAGCAGAGAAAAAATTGGAATACATAAAAGCAACTATGTCAATGGACCGCTCTTTTTAAACCCAAACAGACTTTAATGAGTTTGGCTCTTGCAGGCATTGATTTAAGTGTGATAACCTATGTATATAGAGATAACCGAACCTAACTAGAGTGGGCATTAAATGGACTGCTGTGCATGCAGAGAAAAATATTTGTTTAAGCTCTTTCCAATTCAAAAAAATTGTTTTAAATGAAGTATTGTGAAAGAAAGGTCTAGTAAAGAAAAGTACTATTTTTCTATAGAAAAAACAAAGAAAAAATTGTTATTTAAAAGTTGGTCACCTGGTAGATACCTATTGTTTTCCTTTGAATGGTTTTTCTTGGCTCTTCCTTGAGTTTCGTGTTTGTGTTTCCAAAATTACTTGGTATGCTATTAATGTATTTCTGTAAAATGATCCCATAATCAAGAGGCTATTGATTTTTCTTACTATTATCTCTCATGTCTATCTTCTTTGGAATCTTATAGATGCACTCCTTTTAATCCTGTTTAGGTGTCCTCTACTTCCTATTGTCATATACTGGTTAGTGGATGCCATTTTCCTTTCAATGCTTTGTTGAATTGAATTATTCTTGTGTTTGTTTTCTGTGAATGTGCTGCATTTCATGTCCTTATTTTGAAAAGATTTAGATTTTAATTGCAGGAATTTTTTTTTGATAGTATCAGTGATCTGCAATTGTATGCCAATTCTATCTAAGTGAATTTAGAGTATAAATTGTTTCTGTTGTTCCTCTCCTGCTGAAAGATCTTGTATCTGACTATGAGATTTGGCTTTCACAATGTTTAGGCCTTGTTTGGAAAACACCCATGTTCCATGGCATTTCTGTAATGGTGACAGCAGGAAATGCAGGGATGTGTTTTCAGGATGGCAATGACGGGGCCTTCTCTGGGGACAATAGGGGACAACAGCTTAAACTGTTGAGAAAAAAATCTACAGAGATTTGATTTAGGAGTTAATTTTCTGTTCTATATCAGATTTACATTAGACTTATTGTTGAAATATGGTAGCTTCGGTCAGATATAACTGATCGAAACCTACTATATTCCAAGTATATTATCGATCTGTATCTAGAGGTTATTACTTGCAGATTATTGGCATTTCATGTTTCATATAGGATCCCGATCGAGCATCATTATCGGTGATCATTTCCAGATTGGATATTATTTATTTGTGCAAGATAAATACAGATCAAACTTGGTAAGCATTTAACCCCGATTTAGTGATCGGGTGTTTAGTTAAGATGAAAAGGCATGATTCATGAGACACCTCATGAACGGACATACCTCCACTTTGTGGAGACATGTCCGCTCATGGGATGTGTCTCATCCTTCTTATTTAATGCAGATCCGATACACACAAAGCAGACATAGAAATCGTAAAATGTTCCGCTCTTGGGATTTGACTACAAGTAGAGAAACATCAATATAGAAGAATTTAATCAAAATCAACATGGTATCAGAGCCACGTTAGGAAGATCCGATTAAATTCATCGCAAACACATGACATTCTTCGTCTCTTTCTTGGTCCGAGGAGATTTCATCGATGCTGCAAGTGTTCTAGTCTGCAGTGTAGATTGTCGAGGCTGAGGAAGATTACCGGTTCATCATGTAGAGAACTCACTTTACCTATCTATCTCTCAGGCATCCGATGCCACTGCAAGGGCAGAGAAATTAATGGTGATCATTCAACACTAGGATCCCGTACAGAGTCATTAGTCTTGAAGAACACGTTACTCGTTCCTCTCTGATCTTTGATCGAGAGTAACGAATTTGGTGTGGCCATTCATATACGATCTCATCTCTTGACTTTGGTGTCTCGCAGAAAACACTTCCGCTTAGCTATTAAATGCCAACCATTTATCGTAGGATTCAAAAATCTCGAGTGGCGTCAGGAAATTATTCCGAGACTCTAAGATATCGATCTACAAGTCTCTCAAATGGGCGTCGGATGAAGCAATCTGTGTTGATCATTGGAGTCGTCAACCTATTTATGGTATAAAATATTGATTTGTTTTAATGATGTCGTCTTCTAATGTATGCAGGAGTGACGCAAACAGGAACGGTGTATATGCGGGAGGGGGGGGGGGGGCTGCAAAACATTCAGATTCCTTATTTTTGGTCGGTCGCCATATCTAGTGTGAACTCCTCATCCTGAATGCAACACATGATCTCAGTGTATCGACATCTATTCCAATATTTATACAACTTATCGATATTTTATCTTGTGTTGTATACGGATGGATTGAGTGTTCTTTGCGTTCAGAGCTTTCACATAAAGGGGGGCCTTGAGCGCATCTTCAAAGTCACCTGTCATTTCATGAGTCAATTTAGGAGTGTCTACAGGATGTAATTCTATCTAGATAAGAATGATTTCCTGTAGCCTGGGCGTGTCTTCATCACTCCTGTATCATCGCGCTTGGTGACTCCCGGATCCTTGATGAGTAAGAAGGAATAATGTTCATTTAGCATGTAGTGAAGCTCGGTCAAATCTTGAAGCTTAGCTCTAAACACTCTTTCCGTCTTAAGGCATTCTGCGACTGGTATTTTCTTGTGGTACCTTCTAAACCAATGGGAGAGATATCGTGTCTCCTTCAATTGAGCAAAATCTCGTGAAAGCCAAGTGCAAACCTGAAAAGTGTTAAGTTTAGCACTCTCAAGGAGTAAAAGATGGAAGAAAGAGATAATTCAGATTTAAAGAGATAAGTATTTTGTTTGCTTTGGTTGTATTCACCCTTCTAGGCTAAAATTCAGTTTGCTGAGTTGTGCAAATCTGATTTCATTTGCTTGGATTACGTGTGGTGTTCACTGGGATAAGATTCTTTAGAATTAAGAAATATTCATTGCAAGTTGTTCACACTAATTTCTGAGTGTGACTCTTATGACTAATTTTTCATATGCATTATCTGTGATAGAACCTCGATTCTTTGAGAAGTCTGGTTCTATATGCTGACTACGTAATGAAATCTGTGTAGATTGTCTTTTGTTATACTAAGATTATCTCTTCCGAGAAAATAGGATGAAAGACATGTCTAATCAACGAAGATGAATGATTAATTATCTGGGGTTACTCAGGAGATTCTGATATCAATGAGATAAGTATTGCATGTTTGATGAATTGTTATGTAGTTATTGATTCATGCTATAACATTAAGATAGTCAATCATGTATACTCCTAGCAATGGTACTTTTGTTTGAGATAGTTGAGTTTTATGAACTGTTAGTAATCTCTTCTTAATGCTTTTAGGATGGATCAAGAAGTGTAAGAGATTGCTTCCAAGAAGAGCTTGATGCATCCTGTAGGTTGAAGAATGGAGACACTGCTTGCAACCATGAGACTGTGTGAATGGTTGAAGACATCTTTTTGAAGAGGAAGAATTAACCTTCAGAGGGAGCTCTATGTTTTGCTGAGAATAAGTAAGGGTTGTAGTGTTGCATGGCCAGATGCTAAATCCTTGAAGTACCTCTTCAGCAGTTGAGATCAAAATTGTTCAAGTCAGTCAACCTGGATTTAACATTGGTAGCACCGCAAACCTATTCATAATAGAGTGATCTAATGAGGTTGAAGAGGACAACCCTGAATCTCTACAAAGGTGTGAGTTGGAAACCATTTCTCTAAAGCAAGTATTGCAGGCAATTTTGGACGAGGAGGTTAGGAGGTTGATGCAAGTACTTGGAGCTTCAGAGGGAGTCACATCATCACTTGTTGTAATACATAATTCTCTGAGATGGAGAAATATGAGGTGCAAGCCCTTGTTCATCTCCGAGACTGAGATGAGGCGTCATGTTGAGAGACTCCATGACGACATCACGTTGAGAGACTCCGTGACAAAATATGCAAATTGAAGAAAGCCCTATATGGACTTAAGCAGGCCCCCAGAGCCTAGTATGAAAGAATCAACATCCATCTTTTGGGACTAGGATTTTCCAAGAATAATGCAGATCCAAATCTCTATTTTAAGGTAATTAAAGGTGATATGTTAATACTAATTTTATATGTTGATGACCTGCTAATAAACAGGAGAAGATCACCTTATTACTCAATGTAAGAAAGACCTGGCTTTAGAATTTGATATGACAAACTTGGGCATTCTACATTATTTCTTGGGGTTAGAAGTCTGGCAGAAATTAGATGGTATCATTTTTAAATCAAGGAAAATATACTATTGATATTCTGAAGAGATTTCGGTTGTTAGACTGTAGACCCATGTCTACACCTATGGAAACCAACTTACACAAGTTGAAAGAAGCAGCAACAAAATCTAAATTTGCAGATCCTACTCTCTATAGAAAAATGATTGAATCATTAATGTACTTGGTTAACACCCGACCAGATATTTGCTATGCAGTGAATGCTCTAAGCCAGTTTATGTGTGAGCCTAAGGAAATACACCTCCTTGTTGTGAAGCATATATTGAGATACCTTCAAGGTACTATTGGTTATGATCTTAAATACAAGAATGCCAACCTAGATTTACATGGATACTTTGATTCAGATTGGGCTGGATGTGTAACCGATTGGAAAAGCACATTAGGATGTTGCTTCAGTTTAGGATCAGCTATGATCTCTTGGATCAGTAGGAAACAGTCTTCAGTGGCTCAAAGCTCAACAACAGCTGAATATATTGCAGCCTCTATGGGAGCAAGAGAAGCAATATGGCTCCGGAAACTGCTTGTGGGATTATTCGGTGAACCCTTGAATCCTACTATTATCCATTGTGACAATCAAAGTTGTATTAAGCTTTCAGTGAATCCAGTGTTTCATGATAGATCTAAACATATAGAGATTCCTTACCACTATGTGAGAGACATGGTAGAAAGGAATGTGATCCAGTTGAAGTATATTAGTACAAGCGATCAAACAACAAACATTCTCACCAAACCTCTCTCCAGAGTTAAAGTTGAACTCTTCAGGAAGAAACTTGGTATGGTTGAAATGTAAGTTATTGTTGAGATTGAGACTCAAATTGTTTATTTTGTACTAATACATTTAAAAGATGTTTAATGTGTAAACTCTTTTGTCATGCGTGTGACTCCATGACTTTATGGGCCCCACCTGTGTACATTATTGAAAGGTGACGATCTTTCTAATAATGAACACTTGTATTCGACATTGTTAGGTGACGACTTTACAATGTTTAGTTTCACTATTATGATGGATATCGTGTGACTTGATATCTATGGATATGTCATGATAGTGTCTTTTGGACATTTTGATAGATATCATAAGACTTGATGTCAATTTGAAGATCATTATGATCCTTATTCATGGTGGATATGCATATATATCCGTGGATATGCCATGATTTATTATGGTAGACATCATGTGACTTGATGTCAGTGCACATACCATAATGAAGATGTGTTATGAAGAATGTCATGTGACTTGACACTTTCAGAAGCATACCATATCTTTTGATATCACGAGTTAGGTGATATCACTTTATACTTGATGGAGGTTATCTTCCCTAGCTAAGAAGGAGTGTTGAATAATGAAGATGTGTTATGAAGAATGTCATGTGACTTGACACTCCTAGGAGCATACCATATCTTCTGATATCACGAGTAAGGTGATATCACTATATACTTGGTTAGTTTTATCTTCCCTAGCTAAGAGGGAGTGTTGAAATATGGTAGCTTCGGTCAGATATAACTGATCAAAACCTACTATATTCCAAGTATATTATCGATCTGTATCTAGAGGTTATTACTTGCAGATTATTGGCATTTCATGTTTCATATAGGATCCCGATTGAGCATCATTATCGGTGATCATTTCCAGATTGGATATTATTTATTTGCGCAAGATAAATACAGATCGAACTTGGTAAGCATTTAACCCCGATTTATTGATCGGGTGTTTAGTTAAGATGAAAAGGCACGATTCATGAGACATCTCATGAATGGACATACCTCCACTTTGTGGAGACATGTCTGCTCATGGGATGTGTCTCATCCTTTTTATTTAATACAGATCCGATCCACACAAAGCAGACATAGAAATCGTAAAATGTTTTGCTCTTGGGATTTGACTACAAGTAGAGAAACATCAATATAGAAGAATTTAATCAAAATCAACACTTATGATCACCACAAATCTGAACCATAAATGTGAATCAGCAACAAAGAAGATTGAAACAATCACACAGAGTTCACATAACACCAAACTCATCCTAGGAAAACAATTTCAGGAAAATTTCAAAATTATACAGTATCAAATCAGTATCAGTCACTATATTATCAGTGAAACGGGATTACAATATAATGAACAAGTTGATTTTAGTGTCCCCACTCAATGCTCCAATTCTAGCAGATTTCCAGCAGCACCTACTTACCCAAAAGCGTTACTATGTCAAAACACTATCACAAGCCTCTTATTTTTGACGTTGGGAGATATATGAAAACACAATGGTATCTACCAAAACCATGGTTACTCCTCCCAAGGATGTCCAAGTACGACCCTTCACATGCCTCCATGAATTTTCACGTACCAAAGGTGACTTTTCACATTCCAGTACCAAATAGGTCCCACCTAGAGAATGGTGCCATCTTTGTAACTCTTCATAGTCCATCTTGATGCATGTCTTCATGTGGCCATTTAATCAAAAACATATTTCCAATGTTACATACAACAATTAAATTCAAAAATATTGAATTACCCAAGTGTGGTGTCCCAAACAACCACCGACACTAAATGTTGATTATTCAGGGTGTACAATATCTATCCCAACAATCCCCCATGTGTTGTATACATTGCATAAGGGGTCACAGCCATGATCAAATCATGAGTTAGATGCTAGGGGTAAAAATGCCTATAGCCTTCCTGTTGACGTGTTTTTTATGACAACACCAACGCAGAATAAAATGTCCAACGGTCACTCTATTCCCTCTTGATCAAAGTATTCCGCATGCTAAGATTGCGTGAAAGTTCATGCGTTCAACTCCAAGGTTCCTTTTATTGCGAATAAACTCAGTTGGTTGATGTGAATATGCTGGGTATTCCAAGGGGACTTACGTGAGTTGCTCATTCAGAAGAAAGGATCTTCAAATTCCGGGAAATTTGTCGATGAAGCTCGGGTTCTTAAACTAACCGGATAATGTTGAATGTAAAAGGATATAAGGATTAGAGATGCTACCATATACTCCTAAAAGGTGGAGGACGAGGATCGGCTTAAACAATCTTCAGACCAGACGTTGCTTCGTCTCCCTTCAGACAACCTCTACGAAGTCGGTGCAATCTTCAAAGGATGATAAAAGATATTCAAATTGTGATTCAACATGTGCACTCCGTCACAACGATGCAAGTGAACACACGAATCACAACCGAAGTTAGGTATTGATATTCCAGTTGACCACGCAGGGTGAACTTACCATCAGCAAGCCCGCTAGTGGTATGGATGAAAGAAGATATGCTCAAACCGCAACGCCACACTCCACAATTAACAACTACTTGCATAAAATAAAGTCTACTCTATTCTATCAATCTGAATTGGAAAGACGAAAAGGCCTTGCTAGCTATTCATAACTAAAGATAGAACCACCATGCAATGATAAACCTTTGTATTATGAGAGTTTTCCACAACCACCTCTTACAAAACTTTCAAAGGGAAAGTTTTCTTTCCTTTTCAAACTACGCTATCTTCTAAGCTAACTTTCTATCTATTCTAACTTTTGTCCTCTACTCTCGATCTAATATCTACTTAGTTACAAATGAGGGGGGATGCCCCTTTTATAGTTGGCCTAGTCCAGCGGACGGTTCAGATTGAATTACAATGAAGGGCTCATATCAAGCCACATATGCCCTAATTAGGGTTTTTGCCCTAAAAACCGCCACAGAGAAGAGTGGGGAAATACATGAACAGAATATTCTCCACTCCTTTGCAAGAACCACTATGAGCAATTAATGCCCACTATCTTCTTCTAGAAGATTCTCGTCCAGAAACGCGTTCCCACTATTCTTCTCTGCCAATTTTGTTGCGTTAGGAGGAGGCAACAACACTTGGTTCAAATCCTCCTTGCAAAAAGCTCTTCTGCGTTAATTCTTCTTGTTGCTTTCATTCTTGGATGCATTTCCTTCCTGTAGCTTTCACATTTCTCTAGCCCACTGCCTTGGGCGCATTTGCCTCTTTTGCATAATGTTCTTAGGGTCTTAGCCAAATCTTCACTGTCGTTTCTTCTTTCCAAAGTTGCAACGGTTTCTAGCTTCATCAAGTCCTCATGCCTTGGCTTCAACGTTCATCCTGCAAAACAAAAGAAGAGCATCAGAACACTTTATAATCTAAATTCACTTTACTTACCCAATTTCCATGTTCTGACTGCTTGATCTCCAGATCTTGATAGAGTTCGCCATTTCCAGCAAACTTTTATAACTCTTCAACGTCTGAATGCTTGATGTTCTAGCTTCATTCCATCTTCAAATTCTCCTGTGCCTTGAACAAATTTCATCTCCACCCTGTGAGTGTATTTGACCCCCTGTTGCTTTATTTTACCATGCCTTAGAAAATTTATCCCTCGGAGTCTTAGGAAATTTGTTAAACGAGTGCCAGGCTAAAATCCTTGTCGAAACAACACGAGCAAGGCGTGGAAGAGTTTTAAACCATCTCCTAATTGGAAATGTCCAATACTCAAAAGAAAATTCCCCTCAGAAATCATAATTTCCATGTGTATCCAGACAAAGGGGTAAGTTTAATTTTTATTATTTTTGAAAAATAATAAAAATTGCTAAGGTTTATCCATTTTCAATCTTGGGCGCACTTCATACCTGCAGTCTTCAATTTCCTGTCTTGGCATTTCTCTCTAATTCCTTGAAGAATTTCCTCTCCTGTTCATGGGCATATTTCATCTTGCCTCTGGAAATTTTAATAACACCCCCTAGGCGTATTTCTCATTTTACCTTAGAAAATGTCTGAGTACATTTTATTTCTTAACTTACCTTGGGCGCACTTAAGAAGGCCTTCTCCTATTTTACCTTGCTTTGGAAATTTCTCACGCCTTAGAAAAACAATCTTCAACTCTTCTTCATCATGGACGCATTTGCTAGGCCAAGCTTTCACTTTCATAGACTTAGGAATTTTCAAGTCTTGCCCTCTTTCAACCTTAGGCTCATTTTTGCATGTGTTACTTCCATTTTAACACTTAGAAAAAATATTTTACTCCCACTTGATTGCTGGGGTGCATTTGAGGGTGCATACTTTCATTTATTTTTTATTTTTACCACTTAGAAAATTTCTAAAACACCCTCACCTCAAGGGTGCACTTCAGCTAGTGAGAAGGATATTTCAAACACTTAGAATATTTCTCCGACATTTCTTTCCTTGTTGGGCGTATTTAGGCTCTTTGAGGTTCATGTTTCACATGCCTTAGAGAATATTCAAGCTTTTATCACAAGGTGGGCGTGTTTTGAGTGTGTAGCTTCTATCTTTGCCTTAGAAAATTTTATTCACCCTCTCAACCTTGGGCTCATTTTACCCTTGCTGCTTTTATTTTCAACACTCAAACATATTTCTTGATGCCACCCTCTTCCTTGGGCGCATATGACCCCTTGTACTTTCATCTCTAATGACTTAGAAAATTTCAATGCCTTGCTACCTCAACCACTTGCCTAGGGCGCATTTAGAGGGGTCAACTCTCATTTCAGCTTGCTTTGAACCTTTTCCTCAAGTCTTTCTCCCTCTTGGGCGCATTTTGAAGGTAGCACTTTCATTTTCATTACTTAGAATTATTTCTCACCCCACTCCTTGCTTGGGCGCATATGGAGGGTGTGCCTTCAAGTTTACATACTTAGAAAGCTTTATAACTTCTCCTCTTCTCAAGGGCGCATTTTGAGGGTGATGCTTCCATTTCGAAAGTTTTCCAAATCACTTGCTTGCCTTAGGCGCATTTAGAAGGGTGTTCTTTTATTTTCACCACTTAGAAATTTTATTCATGCTTGCTCATTGCCTTTGGGTGCATTTTAACCCATGAGCTTTCACTTGTGCCTTAGCATATTTTCATGCCTTCTTAACTTGACTTGGGCGCATTTTCATGTGGGAGCTTCAATTTTTCATGCCTTGAGAACTTCTCATGCCACCATTTCAGCCTTGGGCGCATTTGAGGGTATGAGGAGGAATTCTTGATACTTAGACATTCTTGATGCTAGCCTTCATTCCTGCCAGCTAGGCGCATTTCATACTTCCTCCCTCCAGTTTCCATTTGTAGACTTGGAAATTTCTTCAACGCCTCAGCTACCTTTGCCATCTATTTTTAGTAATTTTCTGGAGAAGTGAGACTTTTTTGGCCTTTTATTTTTTGACTCTGGAGCTGGCGTGATATGTTTCTCGTGACCTCGCTACCATGTTTATACCTGTTGCCCAAGCTCATTCTCTATTTTTAGCCTGCTTGCTATTTTTAGCAAACCCTAAAATTGCTTGACTTCTGTAGCTCCGTTTGACTTGAAATTTGCTAGGCGTGATCCTCATCGCCTACTTGACTCGTTCACACCCGCCTCTTGTGCTGACCTGCTATTTATAGCCCTGTTCTAGAGGTGACTTACTATAAATAGTAAGTGCCCAGATTGCGCCCAAATTTCACCAGTAGACTGCTCGAAGGATGCTGATCGCAGTGGGATACCTTCGTTTTCGAAGATTCTAGCTTTTTACCCCTATTTTTAGGCATCGAAGTAGTAAACCCTAATTTGACTTGCATGTGCCTCAAACAGCCTCCGTTTGACTTGATTTATGTTGCATGTCGTTCTGTTCGTTGAATTGAAGTGTCGGGTGGCTGCCGGAGTGAACCTGCTATTTATAGTAAGTGTTTCAAAAGTGATCAACCGACTGCCAGATGAATTTGCATGTCACATTGCCCATGGGATCTCAAAAAACCCAGAAAAACCCAGAAAATTGGTCTACATGCAGGCATTGGCTAAAAATAGTAAGTCCTTGAAACTTGATCCCTTCTGCTTGCATGTCACACTGTTGCGAAGCTCTCGAAAAACCCACATGGAATATCCGGACATGCACTAAAAATCTCTGCATGCAAACCCTAAAAATAGCCTCCGAAGGCTGAACTCTGAAAGTGATCGTCTCGGTTTGCATGTTATATCGTTGCGGGGGTCTTGAAAAACCCAGAAGGAATATCCGGACATGCATTTGAAAAGCACATGTGCAAACCTTGAAAATGGCTCCTGAAGCCTGAACTGCTAAAAATAGCAAGTTGTCTGATCTGGCTCGAATTTCATGTGTAGGCCCTTGGAAGTTGCCTGAATGTGTTGAAGTAGTTAGAATCCCGAAATCCTGATGAAAAGCTCACAAATTGAACACTTACTAAAAATAGTAAGTCGTCAGAACATGATGAAAATTCAGTGGGAGCCTGCTGGAAGCCTTCTGAAAGCAATGTTAAGCTTAGCTGTCAATTTATCAACTTGATTTAATCTTAATCCAGCCTGAAAACCCTAACTTCACAGATTCACTTCAGACTCAGCCAAAATTTCACATTAGGTCAAATACAGAAACATCCCCAGAAGAACAGAGAAATTAGAGAGAGAGAGACGCAAAACAAAATCCAAAAGACCAAAATGGAGCAAAACTTTGGGGTCCCCATTTGAATGGGGCGATGTGTGAAAAAAGGTCACAACACTTCCTACACCAAACAAATTTCTGTGTTAGCCAACTTAGTAAGAGAATATGTAAGATTTTTGAATTGTCCTTAAAAACTAAAATTTGTTTTGAAGATCCTTGATCTTCTTTCCGTGAGGTAGCTTCACCAAATCCCAAGTCCAATTTTTATCAAAGGCACTATCTCTTCATTCATGGCCTTTTTCCAAAACTTGCTCTCCTTTGATGACAAAGCCTTGTGCATAGTTCTAGGATCATTATAAGTGGCAGACAATGTTCCACGGGGATGCGTCCCCCCTCCCCTCAAAAAAAAAAACCCGTGTTTCCAAGACATCGTCATCTTGGAGACTTGGGGACTTCGGGGGGATGTTCCCATGTAGCCCCACCACCACCAATGCCGCTACCTCCAAGATGCTGTTGGGACTTTGGGGCATCCCCAAGACATCCAGGGGACTCCTAGAAGTCTTTAGACCATCTCAAAGGCCTCCAAATGTCTCCTGCAGCTAGACAACCAAAAAGAAAATCTTTTTTAAAAACTCAAAATTTTCTTTGAATTTTGTACTGTTAGAAATTAGTGCTTAACATAGATTAGTTAAATAAATAAATTAACATGCTATTGTTAATTTAATAAATAAAAATTTAGTTCGGGTAGTTATATTCCCGTAAATAGTTTTATATGGGAATCATGGCTTTATAATGCCAATACTTTGTAATAGTTTGTAGTGTAATGTGAATGACATAATTTTGATTCAAGAGCAATCTCGTTTTTCCTCTCTCATTTCAATATGGTATCAGAGCAGGTTTCTTTTTGGACCTCTCTCTGATCTCCTTCCATTCGTTTGTTTTCATCCAAAGCAATGTTTACAATGGTACTACAGTGAGGACCACGTGCAACTACTATTGTTTTCTTCCATTCTTGCATTCATCAACAGGTGAGCAATGTAGACCATATGCAAAACCCTTTTGACTCCATCATTCATCTACATTTCTTCTCTTTCTCTCCACCGTGTTCATTCTTGCCATTGTTTTTATCACTCCACTCTGTTCGCTGTTGTCGTTCCAAAAATAAATAAATAAAAAATTTGCCCCCAATCTATTAGAGAAGTGTGTTTATCGGAAACCAACAGGATATCCCAATCGTTGCAGAAAGGTGAACTATTCAAAAATATCGGGCAGACCATCTTCATATTGGAAATATCGAGCATTTTGTGTTTTTTTGTGGATTTCAGATTTGCTATTTCGAAGAGTCGTTATTCATGGTTGATATTATAATTGTGTTGGACTGGTCGGCATTGATGATCATATACCTTAAGGCTGTCCGCACCATTGCTATTGCCATTTGTATTATTGCATGCGTTGATGGAGAATGCGATTATTGGTGTCTAATATTCTGAGCACTGGGATTTCATTTGAAGGCAACACTTAGGCCTACATACTGGCCATTGAGGACAAAAATGTCATTTCAGTAGCCGAAAATGAACTTGGGATGCCATGGTATGAAGTTTTGCTGTTGGGCGTGAGATTCTTTTGTTGCTGGGCATTCAAGTGTATGCTGCTAGGTGTGGAATATTGGGGACTGATTTTATGCATTTGAGAGGTTATTGGGCTGGCATAGGAGTTCGGATGATTACAGCCCATTGTGGAGATTGATTGTTGGTCGCCATAGATTACTAAGGGGCAGGCATGGGAGTTGTTTAGCAGCTTGAGAGGAACATAGACATCTAAAGCACCTTATAGCTTATTGACCTGTTGTTCAAGTCATAAGTGCATTTCCAGAATTATATATATTGTTTGTTCCAGGCATTTTGAAAAGAGTTTGGTGTTCAAGTTGAAAGGCTTTCAACGGAATGGTTTCACCCTCTTTCAATCAAATAGATAGAAACCGACATTCAAGAATTTTTTCCCATTAAAGGGGGCCAATTTAGAGGATGTAGAAAAAAAAAACAAGGCCAACCATTGATATGTTACAACACAAATTAAAAGGTTCCTATGTTAGCACTAAAGGGGGGTGTTAGAAATTAGTGCTTAACATAGATTAGTTAAATAATATAGTTAAATAAATAAATTAATATGCTATTGTTAATTTAGTAAATAAAAATTAAGTTCGGGTAGTTATATTCCCGTAAATAGTTTTATACGGGAATCATGGCTTTATAATGCCAATACTTGGTAATAGTTTGTAGTGTAATGTGAATGACGAAATTTTGATTCGAGAGCAATCTCGTTTTTCCTCTCTCATTTACAATATGTACCCAAGGCCAAATGCTAATGGCCTATTGGCCCCGCCCAAACCCCACAAACTCTATAAAACTGCCTCCTATCCTCATTTCAATTTGCAAAAACAAATCAACAAGAAGCTAATAGTGTGAGTGTGAGACTGAAAGTTGCAAGTGTAAGGTGAAAGAGTGAGAATGAAGATCAAGAGGGTTGAGGAGGAGCAAGATGAAGAGCAAGAAGAGGAGTGATGCCAAGTTAATGTTCACTTCAAAATTTAAATGTTTAAAAGTAGTTTTCCAAAGTTTCATTTGTAATTCTTATATTTATACATCTTATAACTATTTTTTCAAGTACTATATGTATTTCAGCGCCGTTGCCCTGCCACCACTCCACCACCATCCCTCGCCGTCCCCAAACTTAGGCCCTTGGTTGCCCCCGTCCTCGAAACCCGTCCCAATGTCCCCCCATCAAGAAACTCCATGGAACTATGGCGGCAGACAAAGCAAAATGCAACAAAAATAATCAGGACTATACCTTTCTGGTTGGTTTCTTTCTCTTGCGGAGCTTCTTAATGATGGAGAATGAAACTCTTTATCTTCTGAGTTCCCATCCGAACTGCCTTCTGAATCTATATTCTTCTTCTTGTACAGCAACCTGAACAAGTTTATTTTCAAGTACTGGTTTTTCTTCTTTTTGAATCAAATTGTACCTTAACCTCTTTGTCACCTTTCTCCTCACTTTCCTTTGGTTGTCCAGCATTAGAACTTCTAATTTCTCTAAAAATCACATCCTACTATGAACTACTTTCAAAGAAATAGAATTCCAAAGCTTATAACCCTAACATTTTCTTTACAACCAATGAAAATACTCTTTTCTGCCTTGCTATCTAACTTGGTTATTTTTTTCTTAGGTACATGGACATATGCATCACAACTAAGGATTTTTAAATGACCAAGAGAAGGTTTCATATGATTTCAAACCTCATATGGAGTTATATCAACAAATATTGAAGTAGGAGACCTATTGATAATAAAACAAGAAGTGCCTACCACTTTGGCCCAAAACTTTTTCTCTAGATCAGCACTACTTAGCATACTTCTTGCCTTCTCCATCAATGTCCTATTCAACTATTCAGCCATGCCATTTTTCTGAGGTGCGTATGGGGTGGTCTTTTGTCTTGTGATTCCATTATTCTTGCAAAAAAATTCAAAATCATTTGAGCAAAACTCTCCTCCATTGTCTATTCACAAGAGTTTTTTCTTCCTCCCATTTTGATTTTCAACAAAAGCTTTCCCCTCCTTAAACTTGATAAAAAGATTATATTTATGTTTGAGAAAGAACACCCAAGACATTCTAGAGTAATCATCAATAAGAAAAAAACATAATGTAAAGATTTTCCAAAAGAAGGTACATTTGCAAGACCAAACACACCTAAAATTCCATCAACTCTAGATTAACTAGAAGAAAAATTTACTCTATTTTTCTTTCCACAAACACAATGTTCACAAAAGTTGAATTCAAGAGAACCATCTTCAAGGTTTTCTATCATAGTCTTTGATTTCAAATTACAAGTACCTTTTTCACTAATGTGACCCAGTCTCTTATACTACAACATGGTTTTATCTATAGGTAACTTGTTCATTTCATGGACCATGAAAGGGTTATCATTATCTGTCATGGTACTAACTTCCAAGTGTTAGTGTTTTGTAGCGGCGGGAGGTATTTCCCTAAGAATAATTATTCAAGGCAAGTCGGCCTTTCAATTACTTAACAAATATTACATTTCCTAGGCCAGCCCAAGAGGAGAGCTCGCCTAGTCTTGTATATAATGGAGATATAGTCTCCACATAATTTAAGTCATTCATTCCATTCTCAATTCGATTTCTTTCAGAAGTAGATTCACATTCTAGAGGAGCAGATTCGCTTCAAGAAGAAGAGTTGATATTTTTTGTAACTAAGGAATTCACACTATCTTCAAGTGCTGGTCTACTGTATGGTATTCGACCTTTCTAGGGCCTGATTTTGAGTGCTACTTCTGCACTACTATTTTTGATTCATAAGAGAATAATTTGCTGCTGGGTTTTTCCCTGAAGTAGGAGGGTTTTCCCAGGATAAAATCTTTGTGTTCATTGTTTTGTGTTTACCTTTCTGTTTTTTATTAAATCTGATCCAAAACTAACATGGTATCAAAGCTAAGGTTCAAGAAATCCGATCAGATTTAATGCAGAAATATATGTGAAGGATTAGCAAGAAACACAATGAGAAATCAGTCCAATTATGAGCAGACCTAGAGTAGAATAATGAAGAGCAATTCACATAGAGGGTTTAGAGCATCATTCATATCAGCTGGGAGCATTCACCATAGGCGAACATCATAAGGCTAAGGCGAACCTCTCTTGAGGTAATTTTGAGCATCATTGTTAGGCGAACTTGGTGAGATATCCTTGTAGCCCTAGAGCGACTCCCCTGGATGAGTGGTGAACTTCCTTAGGGCAGAGTTACATTTGCTTCTGCTGCTGCACCCAGGGTTTCTAGAAGTTAATTCATGGAGGCATGAATGAGCTATGTGTGGGCCACATCTCTTGGAGGAGAAAATGAAGAGCGAAGGAAAGGATGAGCACTTGAAAGAAGTCCTCTACCAATTTCAAGAGTTTCAAGGACCGTGCCTATGATAGAGGATGTCTACTTGCAACCCCTTAATAAGGATATGACCAGCGACTTGTTAAGGAACAGAGAAAATGGAATGACAGGAGGAAAAGCTTGAGAATCCTGGGAGCGTATGATTCTATGTAAAAAAAACCATTCTATAATGGTGTTACAGGGTACATCATCGGGCAAAGATGATGGTTATCAGGAGGAGAAAAATGGCTGCAACTGAATCAACAAAGATAAGTTCTATTATGTATCATTCCTTTAATTGTTCTATCTAATAATATTTTCTAGATGACTACATGCTTCATTTGTATCGGGGTAGTTTGATTTTTATGAACTATTGTTAATCTCTTTAAAATGCAGGATGGATCGAGGAGCAAAAGGATGATGGATTAATTATCAGAGATTGCATAAGGAATTCAGGGGCGAAAAGGACGGTAGATTGGTGTTCAGATGCCAATGGTGGTTTAAGCATTTGAGGTAGAGTAGAAAGGGGAAGGAAGGGATCTTGGGAATCCTTTGTTCGGGGAATTCAAGAAGTAAAGTTATGTTCATGCATCCTTGGTCCCCTATCTTGCGAGGCTTGAAGGGAAAGACATTGTGTTTGTCCGCACTTGAATGCTTGCTCTAGTTTCTCTCATGGCAGAGCAAAGGAGGAAGGCGGTCGATGCCCAACCTCATGAAAGAGATGACAGTGATTGGACTCCTCTACATATCGGAGCTCGTAAGGCATTTTGTAAATGGGTGTCTCAAAAAAATATCAAATCCAGGATACTAGAGATCGATTCTTCCACAAGTTCTGATCTACTACAGGTATAGAGTTCACTGTTTACACGAATTGATATGGTTAGAAGTTTGGATTTCTGGCTAGCTGAGAGGGAGGGGAAATCTTAGAGTCAGTTCAAAATAACTTTAGTTCATACTAGGCAAAGGTTGTAGTGGGCAAGATAGTAATCCTTCTGAAGACATCTCTCGAGGGCACAAGGTGCGGTCTGATTTTCTAAGCTACAACATCAATCCTTTGTCTTCACTTCTTCATGACATGACAACCAAGAGGATCAGCTTTGAGACATGCACTATCCATGAACAAAATCAAGTTGGATCAGCATTGGATGGAGAGTTTGCATCAACAAAGAAGATTGAGAAGGATGAAGACACTAAACAACAGTCTCTGATAAGTGTGCCAGATCAGGTAGGCACAACAGATTTAAGTGGAGTTGGCAGACGTCATTGTTTATCCAGAGGAACCCTAGCAGACACTAGTTGAGAACATGTCCGAATTAAGGTTTTGAGATCAGACAATGGAGGGGAGTTCACTTCTAGAGGATTTTTTGTAATCTCTATATTGAGGCAGGGATCAAGAGGGAGTTATGTGTTCAGCAAGATGGAGTCCTATGTCACAAGGTGACTCACTGAGAAGAAGTGAAGGTGTCAGCTAAGTGGGTTGTTGTGTTGCAAGGCCAGGTGCTAAGTCTTTGGAAGGCCTCTTCAGCTGCAGAGAACGGAATTGCACAAGGTAGTCAACCTTATTTTGACATTGGTAGCACCGCAAACCTATTCAAAATAGGGTGATCTGGGATGAGGTCGAGGAGGACTAAGTCCTGGACTCTCGCAAGTTAGTTAATGGTGCTGCTAGGAGTAGTGCCGGAAGTGTGTTTTGGTAACCATTCCCCTAAGGCAAGCATTGCAAGCAATCTTGGACAAGGAGGACAAGAGGTTGATGCAGGTACTTGGAGGTCTAGAGGGAGTCACAATATCATTAAGATTTGTTGTAATGTATATTTCTCTTAGACAGAGAAATATGAGGTGAAAGCCCTTGTAATGTACATTTCTTTGAGACGGAGAAATATGAGGTGAAAGCCCTTGTAGCGTATATTTCTCTGAGATGGAAAAATATGAGGTGAAATCCCTTGTAGCGTATATTTCTCTAAGACGGAGAAATATGAGGTGAAAGCCTTTGTAGCGTATATTTCTTTGAGACGGAGAAATATGAGGTGAAAGCCCTTGTAGTGTATATTTCTTTGAGATGGAGAAATATGAGGTGAAAACCCTTGTAGTGTATATTTCTCTCAGACGGAGAAATATGAACTGAAATCCCTTGTACAAAATCACATCTCTGAGATTGAGCTATGTTTTCCACAATTGGGTGTAGCCATTGTGGATGTCATGTTGAGAGACTCCATGATGAAGATATTTGAGAATACCTCCCTAGCTAAGAGGGAGTGTTAGTGTTTTGTAGCAGCCGAAGGTATTTCCCTAAGAATAATTATTCAAGGCAAGTCAGCCTTTCAATTATATAACAAATATTACATTTCCTAGGTCGGCTCAAGAGGAGAGCTCGCCTAGTCTTGTATATAATGGAGATAGAGTCTCCACATAATTCAAGTCATTCATTCCATTCTCAATTCAATTTCCTTTAGAAGCAGATTCACATTCAAGAGGAGCAGATTCGCTTCAAGAAGAAGAGTTGATATTCTTTGTAACTAAGGAATTCGCACTATCTTCAAGTGCTGGTCTACTATATGGTATTCAGCCTTTCTAGGGCCTGATTCTGAGTGCTACTTCTGCACTATTATTTCTAATTTATAAGAGAATAATTTGCTGCTGGGTTTTTCCCTTGAGTAGGAGGGTGTTCCCAAGATAAAATCTTTGTCTTCATTGTTCTGTGCATAGAAGCAGAAATCTACAAAAAATCCCGATTAATTGTGATTTTTAAAAAATTTGCAGGTTGGATGATTTTTTCCCCTATTTTTAAAAAAAATCTTTGACTTTTTGGTCAACGATTTTTTCGCATTTAAAATTGCAAAATCACAAAAAAATGCATTTAAAACCTACAAAAAAACGCGAATAAAATTGTGTTGATTTTCACGTGAAAAAAGAATGATGAGACCATAGCTTGTTGCCTACTATTATGCTTTGATCGATTTTTTCCAAGCATCGATAGTTTGTTCAAAAGCACCTATTTTAGGATTTTAGCCATAGCAGCAAGGCAATGAACTGTTTGAAAAAATGCTTTGGTAGACATGTATGTAAAATGTGGTAGCATAGACAAGGCAGTGAATTGTTTGAAAAAATGCCTCAAAGAAATGCGGTCTCATGGTGATGGTTGCCATGAGACCGCATTTTCTTTGAGGCATTTTTTCAAACAGTTCACTACCTTGTCTATGTCTTGTCATGGCTTTCCATCACCATGAGACCACATTTCTTTGAGGCGTTTTTTCAAACAGTTCATTGCCTTGTCTATGCTATTGCTCACTATTATGCTTTGATAGATTTTTTCCAAGCATCCATAGCTTGTCCGAAAGCACCTGTTTTAGGCTTTTAGCCATAGCAGCAAGGCAGTGAACTGTTTGATAAAATACTTTGGTAGACATGTATGAAAAATGTCGTAGCATAGATATGGCAATGAACTGTTTGAAAAAATGCCTCGAAGAAATGTCGTCTCATGGTGATGGCATTCCATCACCATGAGACCACATTTCTTTGAGGCATTTTTAAAAATAGTTCATTGCCTTGTCTATGCTATTGCTTACTATTATGCTTTGATAGATTTTTTCCAAGCATCCATATCTTGTTCGAAAGCACCTATTTCAGGATTTTAGCCATAGTAGCAAGGCAGTGAACTGTTTGATAAGATCCTTTGGTAGACATGTATGAATAATATGGTAGCATACCATCACCATGAGACCACATTTCTTTGAGGCAGTTTTTCAAACAGTTCACTGCCTTGTCTATGGCTTGTCATGGCATTCCATCACCATGAGACCACATTTCTTTTTGAAGCATTTTTTCAAACAGTTCACTGCCTTGTCTATGCTATTGCTTACTCTTATGCTTTGATAGATTTTTTCCAAGCATCCATAGCTTGTTTGAAAGTACCTGTTTTAGGGTTTTAGCCATAGCAGCAAGGCAGTGAACTGTTTGATAAAATGCTTTGGTAGACATATATGAAAAATGTCGTACCATAGACAAGGCAGTGAGCTGTTTGAAAAAATGCCTCAAAGAAATGTGGTCTCATGGAATGCCTTGATAAGCTAATGCAATTGGCAGCTGCTCCTAGTTATTAGTTATGCAATGTGAAGTAATTGGATAATTGCTTAGGTTGACTTTGTAAAAAACTACATTGTAATTGAAATTTTGTCATCTATCAGCATTTATTAGTTATGCAATGTGAAGTAATGCTTTGAGTTTGAAAGATGTGCAATGCAATGAATGTAATCAGCGATATGAAAATAAATTACAAAAAATTATTTTCTACAATTCATTAGTTAAACTCTTTATTTTATTTGCTCTCTATATCTCTATTCTATGGAAATGCCTTTCAATTTTTAAAAAAACAGCTTTTATCTCTTGTTCTACAATTTTTAACGTTTTTTTTTTAAATCCGTTTTTTTCACGATTTTTTCAAAAAATCTTATACTTTTGGTTTGCCGATTTTTTCCCCAAAAGATTTTTGCTGCTATGGTTCTGTGTTTACCTTTCTGTTTTCTGTTAAATCTGATCCAAAACTAACACCAAGATGAAGAGATTTGTATGCCTAACTCCCATGACTAGCACCAAAGGTCCTCTTACCATTTTGCATTCCTTCTCACTGAAAATTAAATTAACATCTTAATCATTCATTTTGCTTATTGAGATCAAATTCCTTGCCAATCCTAGAATATGCAAAACACCTGAAATACTCATTGTTCTACCATCTTTTAACAACAAACTAGCTTTCTCATTCTCTATTTTCTTGTGGGCTGTGTAATCACCAAGATACACTTCACCTCCATTGAATTTTTCATTACTTACAAACCACTCTTTATAAGGAGTCATGTGATAAGATGCTTTTGAATCAATTAATGAAGCATCATCATATGCGTGGACATTAGAGGAAGTAGTAAAAGAATCAATTACATCTTAATTGGAGGATTTATCCTAATCATTATCATGCTTCTTGAGTCTACATTGCTTTTTGAAGATTCTGTTTTGCCACCATTCCAACACTTCAATTTTGACTTGTTAGAAGACTCGCCTTTGGATTTAGATCTCTCTTTGCCTCTCATTTTTTACCCATTTTTGTTAGATTTTCCTCTCACCACTAGAGCATCCTTTTTACCATCATCTATGGTCTCTTCTCATGTCCTTTGACAGTAGAATAGTCTGCACTTCCTCACGTTGTAACTTTGTAGAAGTACTGCTAACTACCATGACAAGGTCATTCCATGAATCTAGAAGGGAGCAAAGCAATGTTATACCTATATCCTCCTATTCCATCTTTACATTTACAAATTCCAATTGACATACAATGCTATTGAAAGCATTCAAATGATCAGAAATTGAGTCTCCATCACCCATTCTCAATGAATACAATTTCTTCCTTAGAGACTTAGCTTGATACAAATTCCCTAATTTCTTCCACAAACTATGAGATGTAATTTCATTAGATACATTTAATAATACTGAATCAAGAAGACACAATCTAATGGTGCTCCTTGCTTTCCTATTAAGCTTCTCCCAATCTTCATTTGTCATATAGGAGGATTTTTGTCCTTGCATTGCTACCCATTGATCTCTCTTAACTATGAGATCTTCCATCTTTAGTTTCCACAACTCAAAGTTAGTTCCATTAATATTTTTAACTTCCGTTTTTTATTTACTTGCCATGATTCCTTCAAATTCAAGATAAGAACAAACTACTTTTCAACCTCCATTCTTGATGTACTTACCATGATTCACACAAATCTAAGGTAAGAACAAACTACTCCCATTGAAACCCTAGACCTCCTAGGGCAAAAGTTTTCTTCTCAAGTATCAACCTTAACCAAGCTCTGATACCAATTCTTGAGAAAATATGTACGGAAATTTGATTTAGAGTTAATTTGCTGTTTTATATCAAACTTATTATCACTACAAATTTGAAACATAAATGTGAATCAACCACAAAGAAGATTGAAACAATCACACATGGAGTTTACATAGCATCAAATTTATTTTGGGAATCTTTTCAAGAAGTACCCCAAGATCAAATTAATACCACTCACATAATATCAATAAAATGGGATTACAATACAATGAGCAAGTTGATTTTAGTGTCTCCACTCCATGCTCCAATTCTAGAAGGATTTCGACAACATCTTCTTACACAAAAGCAACATTATGTCAAACCACTGTTTCAAGCCTTTCATTTATAGAGTTGGGAGATACATGAAACTGCAAATGTTGTCTACCAAAACCATGGTCACACCTCCCAAGGGTGCCCAAGTACCCCATGATTCTTCACTAGTACCCAAGGTTAGTTTTCACATTTCAAGGCCAAATAGGCCCACTTAGAGAATGACACAACTTTGTGCACTCTTCATATTCTATCTTGATATGGTCTTCTTTTGCCTTGATTGATGTCTTCATGTGACCTAGTAATGAAAAATATATATTTGAAATTGAGGTAAAAGAGGGGTTTTTGTAAGGGCCCTAACACTTTTACAATAAAATCTAGGACCCTAACCCTGTTTTAGCAGAATCCAGGAAAGAGACGAAAACAACTTTACAACAACAAAGCTACAATAACATAATATCATAATTACAGCCTAAAAACAGTGTGAAAACACAACAAAGCATCTAAAAACAACACTAGAGTAGACTGGAATGTAGAGAAGTAGACAACAGACCAAACATCTAAAGACCATTCAAAGTAATCACGACCTCCCACTCCTCTTGAAGAGCTTGGAGATGAGAACTAATATCCTCTGTGCTCATAGTGACCTCAATCTTTTTACCCCCTTTGGTATGAGTTGAAGGGCCCTTTAAAGATTGCCCTGACAGTTCTTGATTTTTTTGTTGAGGGATTTTTGGTTGTTCAAGGAGTTAGTGATCATGGCCTTGCTAAAGTGAATGATCTTCTGCATGTTTCCTTTGATCTCCTCAATGTCCTCTAGCTGCCCTAGTCTTTCATCCCTTAGAATCAGTTGCTCCTTCATATGGAGGAGCTCTTCTCTATTGTTTCATTCTTCAAAGACGGTACTTAGTATCCTATTTCTATTCAGCTCGACAAAGAACCACTTTAAGGTTTTGTGGTGATTGTCCAACTCCTTGTGGAGCTCGTTCGTCTTATTGGCTTGTGAATCAATAATAGCTATAACATCATGAAGAGTCAATAATGGTCAGTGGATAGAATTTTTCTAATTAAAATACCCTTGGCATAAACCTTCTACCTCAGTAATTTTGTTTTCAACATTTATTTCCTCCTGATCACACACCTTCCTCTTACCTTCGGCATCATCCACTGAAAATCCACCACTATTGGCTTCAACTTGGGGGTTACCTCCAACTTTATTTGGGTTCTAAATTGCAATATCAGCCCCTTCATCCTCAAGATCATTCTTATCATCCTTAGGGTCATAATAAATAGGGGAACTTTTATAGGAAAAGGACATGTGGTTAGGAGAGGGAGAAGAGGGAGGGGGAAGGGGACAAAACTTTCCTTTTGTGGGGTTTATGGGGGTGGGGACCCAACCAAAGAAAATCATTATAGAGGGTTTGGGCTTCAACAACATAGCATGTTTAAAAAGAAAAAGGATTAGGGATTGTTGAAGGGGGGTGCTTCCTTTAATTCTTTTAGTGTCAAGAATTGAGTACTCTAAAAGGGAGAGGAGAAAAAAGGGAAAACTAACCTTCTTGTTATGTCGGAAATGACTCGAGAGGGAAAAATGGTAGATGTAGATTTTGTCAAATCTACCTTCTAGTGTGATGTAGTGCATGATTTGTAAGGCAATCTCATCCCATGACCATGGAAGGGAGAGCTTGGCGTAACTAGTTTGAGCTCTATTAACTATTTCATCCTCCTTTAGGAAGCTCTTCACCACCTCCTCACCATTGCACCTATCCTTGAACTTTTATCTCCCTTTAGTAGGTAAGCTAGTGACCATGGCTATAAGCTCCTCAAAAATGTGAAGCTTGACACCCTGTAGGGTTACAACTGTGGAGTTTTATTGTTTGACAAATTTCCCCAATAAAGTGTTGTCAAAGCCATTCAAATTCTCCATATAGGGAGTAAGGCCACCCTTATGAAGAATTCTCCACATTTTTTTGTTTTTCTTCACTGATTCATAGGACAAAGGTTCAATCTTGTTACAATCTCTTGTTTTTACCCTCTTCTATTTTGTCTCCGTAGCCTGCAACTCTTATTTAGTTTTGTGGCGAAATTTGATAACCCTCCACCAAAAACAATGAAGAAACAATAAGATCCCAACTATGGTATAGAAGTCTCTTGCAATCTTCTTGGTTTTCACCATGCCAAATAATAATGAAACTCATCATTTTTGGAGAAGTAGGGGATGCCCTAGTGTCATGAGGGATTATCATTGTCAAGTTGTGTGATTATGGCCACCCCATTATGAAATAAATCAGTTTGAGACCATTTACGTAATCCTTCAATCATTACACCTTTGTTTGTAAAGAGGTTTGCCAAAACTTTACATTCTTTATATATGTGTCGAATGCCCACATGGGCAAGACGAAAAATGAGGGTGAGGGAATCAAGGATGAGGTTCTATATGGACTAGCTAGGGATAAAGATCCTTTGGAGATACTTAATGATATTTAAAGAGCCCCTCTCCACCTCTAAGGAGCTAATACAAAGATTGAGGGCTAGGGAAAGACCCTAGGACACCTTGTTTATTGGCAAAAGCACCAAGGATATTGCTCGAGTAGTCCCTAATAACCTCACTACCTCCCGCATGTTGATGTTATAGCAGTGGGAGATATCTTTCTCTCAAATTCAAAAATGATGGATAAATAATACCAAGGCAAGTTGGACTTGCTATATATAATAATTTTATGAAGAGTCACCTTGTTTCTTAAAAGAGGTCATCCCAAATGAAGAGTCACCTAGTTTTGTATAAATACAAGGTGATGATCATCCATTTGATCAGCAAGTTCATTCATCATAATTCACATTCCTAGAAGAAGTTCATACTTGAGCAGCAGATCATCATCTTGTAGCAGCAGATCATCATTTTGTAGCAGCAGACCGATTTCAAGGAGAAACATATTCATTTGTATCTTTGCATCTAGGAGAGGTGCTATTATTCATTGTATCAAATCCGGCATTGTGTTGGGCCTGAGTTGTAAGCAGATTTCTGCTCTTATTCTGTCAATATATAAGAGATATATTTGCTGGGTTTTTATCCCTCGAGTAGGAGGGTTTTCCTAGGGTATCTTGTTGTGTTCATTGTCTTATGTGTTGCATTTTCTGATTGCTTTCATTTATGATCCTAAATCTAACATGGTATCAGAGCCAGGTTTAAGAAAAGATCTGATTAGATTTGTTTAAGCAGTCAATTCAACTTTTCATTTAGGGCAGATCTTGAAGTATCACAGATCTAAAGTTCAAATTATTTCTGACCTAAGGGCAGATCTTTGAAGGTGAATTTGTGCGGAAAAAGAAGATGGTGAGCGGTGTCAAGGTAGAAGATAGGCTTGATGGGGCTTCAAACTTCAACTCTTGGAAACCCAGGGTACTCATTGCATTAGAGGAGAATGATCTTCTTGATTTTGTGGAAAGTGATATGCCTGAGCCTTCCGATGATACTGAGAAAATCCAGTGGAAGAAAAATGGCACGAAGGCTAGAAAATCATGATAGACTATGTGATGAATCACCTAGTACCGATCATCTCCAAGTTGAAGACAGCTAAAGAAATGTTTGATACTCTAAAATGATTGTATGAGATCAACAACACCAACAAAGCCCTTGCTTTGAGACAACAACTTCCCCATGTAAAAATGGCTAAAGATGATTCGGTCATCTCATTCTTTATGAAGATTGCTGATTTGAGAGATCAATTGAGCGCTATTAGGGATATACTTGCAGACAGAGATCTTGTTATGTTGGCACTAAATGGTCTTCCTCAATCTTGGGAACCCTCTATTCAGAGCATTAGGGGGAGATCCAAGTTGCCCAAGTTTGATCGTCTTTGAGTTAATTGTATTCAAGAAGAGTCTAGGTTGGCAGCAAGAGGAATTGGGCAAAACTATCATGATGTAGAAAATCAAGTTCTTGCTGCACATACTTCTAGAGAAAGAGGCAAAGGAAGAAAGAGGAATAGAGACAAAGAATCAGATTCTGCCCCAGAACCGAAGAAGAAGGATCTCTCTCACATTCAATGTTTCAGGTGTGACAAGTACGGTCACTTTGCTCGAGATTGCAAATTAAGGTCTACACAACATGTTTCTACTGTGGAAATTGACATAGGGACATCTCAGAAGGAGCCTACTTCTAAAGTTGATTCAAAAGGTTTCTTATTCTATAGTTGGTCAATTTCTTCAAAGAGGAGGAAATGACATTCAGAGGGAGTCAAATTCAGAGAATTCAATGCACGAGTTGAGAGCTTGTCTAGGAAAAGGATTAAGGTTCAGAGATAGGTCAATGGAGGGGAGTTCACTTCCAGAGGATTTCTTTGAAATCTTTGAGGCAGGGATCAAGAGGGAGTTTTGTGACTCGCTAAGAAGAAGTGAAGGTTGCAGTGTTGGAAAGCCAAGTGCAAAATCCTTGGAAGACCTCTTCAGCAGCTGAGAACATAATTGCACAAGACAGTTAATCTGGATTTGACATTGGTAGCTCCGCAAACCTATTTAGAATAGAGTGATCTGGGATGAGGTTGAGGAGGATAGTCCTAGACTCGAGCAAGTCAATAGTGCCGAAAGTGTGCATTGGAAACTGCTCCTCTAAGGCAAGCATTGTAGACAATCTTGGACGAGGAGGTCAGGAGGTTGATGCAAGTACTTGGAGCTCTAGAGGGAGTCACATCATCATGAAGATTTGTTGTAATGTATATTTCTCTGAGATGGAGAAATATGAGGTGAAAGCCCTTGTAGTGTATATTTCTCTAAGACGGAGAAATATGAGGTGAAAGCCCTTGTAGTGTATATTTCTTTGAGATAGAGAAATATGAGGTGTGAGCCCTTGTTCATCTCTGTGACTGAGATGAGACGTCATGTTGAGAGACTCCATGACGACATCATGTTGAGAGACTCCGTGATGAACCCTTGTACTTGTGTTTCTTTCCACACATGGGAGTAGCCATGGTGGACATCATGTTGAGAGACTCCATGACGACATCACATTGAGAGACTCCGTGATGAACCTTTGAGTTTTCCACAAATGGGTGTAGCCATTGTGGGCGTCATGTTGAGAGACTCCATGATGTGGATATCTTGAAAGATGCCTCCCTAGCTAAGAGGGAGTGTTGATGTTATAGCAGTGGGAGATATCTTTCTCTCAAATTTAAAAATGATGGATAAATAATACCAAGGCAAGTCAGACTTGCTATATATAATAATTTTATGAAGAGTCACCTTGTTTCTTAAAAGAGGCCAACCCAAATGAAGAGTCACCTAGTTTTATATAAATACAAGGTGATGATCATTCATTTGATCATCAAGTTCATTCATCATAATTCGCATTCCTAGAAGAAGTTCATACTTGAGCAGCAGATTACCATCTTGTAGCAGCAGACTGATTTCAAGGAGAAACATATTCATTTGTATCTTTGCATCTAGGAGAGGTGCTATTATTCATTGTATCAAATTCGGCATTGTGTTGGGCCTGAGTTGTAAGTAGATTTCTGCTCTTATTCCTTCAATACATAAGAGATATATTTGCTGGGTTTTTCTCCCTTGAGTAGGAGGGTTTTCCCAGGGTATCTTGTTGTGTTCATTGTCTTATGTGTTGCATTTTCTGATTGATTTCATTTCTGATCCTAAATCTAACACTGCAAGACTAGGGTTGCCCTTGGAGGCCCTGTTGAAATTGAGCTTGCATTAGGATGTTAGGGCTTTAACCAATGTGAGAGATGGTGGAGGGAGGGGGATGGGAGGTGATAGCAAGATGCCAGTTAAAGGCTATCAAGGATTCAAAGGGCGCAATGGGACTCTTGCAAGGGGAAAAGGAGTAGAAGGGGAAGTGGCCAAGAATTATTCCGTGATAGAAAAAGAAGACAAAGCAACCCTATTAGCTGAAGTAGGACCTCTAATGACTCAATTGTTCCTTTCAAACTAGAGAGTCCACAAAACTTGGGGTAAGGTTGATGACCAAAGGAGTTTCAAGGCGGGATTGATAAATGGAGTTGACCATTTCTCAATAAGATTAGGAAAAGAGGAGGGGAGAACCCAAACCATGCTGAAAAGAGAAAAGATCCAACCCCAAACAACAGTGGAAAAACTGTAGGAAACAAAAAATGCATAACACTTTACATCCCATTACAGCAGTGGGAGCATTTGTTAATGATGATGAGGCCCCACTTAGCAAGGTTGTCCACATATAATAATTTTTTTTTAGCAGCAAACATTCCATTGATTTGATTGGTCAAGAACAAGGAGTGGCAAACTAAACAACAACCGAGAATGCCAAACCCATATATAAATTCATATATTATTCATTTCAAGGAGAACAATGCTAGGACATATTAATGGCTTCAACTACCCATGTCTATTGGTAAGAAATTTCCCCCCTTTTTAGGCATTCTCATCCTTTCTGCATGTTCTAATTTGATCTACAATTTCCATGGCCACCATTTACATTTTCTTGCAATGTGAGCTTATAGTTAAAACTTAAAACATTTAAAGCAAAATTGCCTTTATCATGTGGTGCCATGATTTTTATATGCAATGTGTTATTAAAATACAAAAGATATCATGCTTATAAAGTTCTTAGTTTATAGACATGCCATCTCTTATAAATTTTCCACTTTATAAGTTTTGGTGTCATAAAGCTTTAAGTAGTTACCACATGGGCTCCACCCAAAAATGATTCTAATATTAAAAATCATTTGATGCCAATTATGATTAGAGACTCTTAGCCTACATAGAAAAGAGGGAGACAATTAATTTAATTTTTTTTTTGTTTGGCATCTTGCAAGCCAACCCTACTATCAACTCAGCCACCTCTAAGCCAACAACACATCTTTTGTCTGACATCTCTTGATACTCACCTCCACAACCTCTAGAAATGTGAGAACTGTTGGATATAGAAAACATCAGATAGTGTGGAATAAGTCATAGGGATTATAGTTAAAATATTTAAAGCAAAATTGCCTTTATCATGTGTTGTCATGTATTTTAATAAGCAATGTGTTGTTAAAATACAAAAGGTGTTGTGCTTATAAAGCTTTTAGTTTATAAACATGGTGTCTCTCATAAACTTTAAGTGGTTACCACATGGGCTCCACCCAAAAATACAAAAGGTGTTGTGATTATAAAGCTCTTAGTTTATAAATATGATGTCTCTTATAAAACTTTCACTTAATAAGTTTTGATGTCATAAAGCTTTAAGTGGTTACCACATAGACTCCACCAAAAACTGATTGTAATCTTAAAAATCATTTGATATCAATTATCATTAGAGTCTCTAAACCTACACAGAAAAGAGAGGCAACTTAAAAAATTGTATTGTTTGACATCTGCAAGATAGGCCTACACCAAGTCAACCACTTCTGAACCAATAACACATCTTTTGTCTGACATCTCTTGGTGCTCACCTCTGCAACCTCCACAAATACGAGAACTATTAAATATAAAAAACATTAGATGGTGTGGAAGAAGTCACATGTTGGATACCACCATTGTACAACACCATCTAACAGCCATCACTTATTTTCTCATACGCACATCCTGCCAGCATATCTGTATCTAAGTACAACTTCATATTGCATATCATGTCATCTAGATTGGCTGTGAGCCTCTTGATTTGCTATATGTCCCTTTTCAATGCTTAAGCCAAATCAACATTGGCTTGTGCAATTTCTAAAACTTGTAGAAATATGTTAACCTGCTTGCCACCATGATACAAAAGTAACCAAGCGAGACCTCCATATGCTGTCAATATCATCTCTGCCCATTACACTATGCCTATCTAAAACTTGGCTTTGCAAAACCTTATGTGTAGGCTCCTTAAAGATAGGCTCTCAGTCTTAGACACTATTGGCATTGCCACCATGACACAAAATGGTACCCAACACCAACTCTCATCCCATGTGCTATGTTGTTCCCCAACCTTCAAATTTTTACACCATCCTCCTATACATTGCCAAATTCATGCTTGCTCCTTCCACGCCATCAAACTGGTGCCCTAATTTTCCATGCCAAAATTATATAGTATGGTACCAAAATATCATTGTAAATGTAATCAAATCTTCTATCAAACTAGGAGCCTAAGGATTCTAGGATAATTTTAAGTGTAAGAATTCTATTCAAAATTCTAAGTCAGATTTATTTCTCTTATGTTGAATGTGCTGATTGCAGAAAATTAATAAATTTTGATGTTTGCATATCAATGAGGGAACCACCTTATATATGTTGGAGACCCGCCTCTACAAGAGACGCGTCTCATGAGAGGACGTGTCCCTTTGGGCGTGCGGGCTCCAAGCATAACCGACTAACATTCGGTTAACAACTTAACACACATATAACCTTATATACGTGGCAGATATATTATATGAGTTCCGATTTTATTCAATGCAGAATTTGAACATCATTTATTATTTTCGAATCTTATACATGCTTATAAATTCGAATTACTTATTTTCCAGAAATATTCATATGAAGAGTAATTTTGATCACATATAAATGATGATGATGCAATCAGCAATCATCATTTATATCTGACCGAAGCTACCTTTCATCAACACTCCCTCTTAGCTAGGGAAGATATTTCAAATCAAATAAGTAGGGATATCACCTTCACACGTGATATCGAAGATATGATATGATATCTCAACATTGTCAAGTCACATGACATTCTTCATTATGGTATGTGCACTGACATCAAGTCACATGATGTCTACCATAATTCATGGCATATCCATGGATATATAAATATCCACCATGATTATCTCTTAAGGATCACAATGATCTTCAAATGACATCAAGTCCCATGATATCCATCAAGGTGTCCAAGAGATACTATCATGACATGTCCACAGATATCAAGTCACATGATATCTATCATGATAGTTCAACTCGTCATTGTAGAGTCGTCACTTTACAATGTCAAATACAAGTGTTAATTATTAGAAAGATCGTCACTTTTCCATAATGTACATAGGGCGAGTAGGCCCATAAGGTCATGGAGTCACACACATGACAAAAGAGTTTACACATTAAACATCTTTATATATATTAGTACAACTTTTATAAACAATTTGAATTTCAACATAATATCAAATTACATTTCAACCATACCAAGTTTCTTCCTGAAGTGCTCTACCTTGATTCGAGAGAGAGGTTTGGTGAGAATGTCTGCTGTTTGATCATTTGTACTAACATACTCCAACTGGATCACTTTCCTTTCCACCATGTCTCTTACATAATGATAGGGGATCTCAATGTGCTTAGATCTATCATGGAAGACAGGATTTACAGAGAGTTTGGTGCAACTCTGATTATCACAATGAATGATTGTAGGATTCAAGGGCTCACCAAAGAGTCCCACAAGCAATTTACGAAGCCAAACTGCTTCTCTTGCCCCCATAGAGGCTGCAATGTATTCAACTTTTGTTGAGCTCTGTGCAATTGAAGAATGTTTTCTGCAAATCCAGGAGATCATAGCCGATCCTAAACTGAAGCAACATCTTGATGTGCTTTTTCGATCGGTTACACTTGTAGCCCAATCTGAATCAGAGTATCCATGTAGATCTAGTTGGTCATTTCTATAAAGAAGACCATATCCAATAGTGCCTTGAAGATATCTCAAAATATGTTTCACAGCCATAAGGTGGATTTCCTTTGGCTCACACACGAACTGGCTGAGAGCATTCACTGCATAGCAAATATCAGGTCTGGTGTTAACCAGATATATCAAGGATCCAATCATTTGTCTATATAGGGTTGGATATGCACACTTGGATTCTGTTGCTGCTTCTTTCAGTTTGTGAAGGTTGGTTTCCATAGGTGTAGATGTAATGTCCCCGATTTAGCCCTACGCTCTACAATTCGATTTAGCCTATTTCCAGAAACTCGTAGGCTAAGCAGAATGGGAAATTAGGATTTCCTATTTTATAGGAGGTTTCAGATGCAGTTTTGAGGGCTTGCATGTGTGTTTTTCTGACGCATGTCTAGTGGAGTTTTCTGGGTTTTCAAAGATCTCCAGGGTGATGTGACATGCATCTGAATCTGACATCCTTTCCGGGCACTTACTATTTATAGTAAGTCATGATGGTTGCTCAATTTGTGCTTAAAAGATATTTGGAAACACTTACTATTTATAGTAAGTCATGATACTGCTCAGTTGGCATACAAATGTGGTTTTGGCAAACTTACTATTTATAGCAATATGCTATTTTTGGTAAGTATATTTATAGCAGTATCACTCTAGCAACAACTCAATCTTTTGCAGTTCAGTGTGGCCGATCAGTTTGGCTTTCTGTTGAGTTGAAGTGAATTTACTATTTTTGACAGTGGCTATTTTTAGGAAGTCTAATTTTGGCAGTATCATCATCTGCAATTCAGCTTAGGTCATCATGCTATTTGTGGTAATCCTTCAGTTTCAGTATTGGCATTGGTTTTGGTTATCTCCTTGGACTAAGTGTTATACTTAGTCAATTTCATGTTTTTAAGTTGTACCCCATGCCTAGGAGTGATAACTTCATGTTGTTTTAAAGAGGGGACATTAAGGGGTCATGTTGAGCATTTAATGATTTATTAAAATGCGTTATTGTTGCAAATAGAAATGGACGCCTAAAGGGAAGGGAAATAATGTTTTATTATTTCACAATAAAGTGAATGGTTGAAGGGCGTCCCTTGGGAAGTTGAAGTGATTCAACTTCTTGGAATTCAAAGTGTTTCATTTGCCCATTGAAACTTATATATTGCTGCATTGTGGAGTGCTGATTATGTTATGTTTTGGAAAGCAAAGTTATGCTGCTGGTTTGAAATCTAAAATCCGGCTAAGGGAAAGCTTAGCAATTCTATTCCACTCTTCGAGCCTGAAACTATGGTTCCCTAGATGATGGATTGAGAGTGTGCTTCATTCAGAAGTACATATTGAGCTTCAGTGTTGGAGAAATTGAGGTTATTTTCAGAAATTGTGTTGTTGGTCCTTTCATGGCTGAAGGACATTTCTATTTACAACTTTGAGAGTGATTATTATTTTGTTATGGGTGTTTGCTCTTTCCATTCCTAGACCAGAGGCGACCATTCTTGGAGATTTGCAGATTTTAGTTTGGAGGCTTTGATTTTATATGTCAAAATTGCCCCTCAAGGAGGGCCGTACATTTCAGCTTGCATTGGGATTTGTGCCATAAATAAATAAAGGTGTTTTGAGGTTGTTTCTTCATTTTAGCAGGGGCGCCTATCTTCTAGTTGATCATTGCACTTGGAATCATGCAATTCGGAGGTAATTCGATTGAGTTATGAGCATTTGATAAATTTTTGTAGTTGCTGATTTGACATTTCCAGAATTACAGTTTGCTGAAACATAATTAAATCATTTGTTGTTTCCATCTTTCTTCTTCTTTTCTCATTATGTTCTAACATGGGAACAATGTATAACTTGGTGTTTGAAAAATTGGTGAAAAACATTGTAATTTGCAGCCATCTTATTTGTACAAACTGTTAACAGTAGTACTATTTCAGTTTTAATATTGCTGCATTATTTAATTAGTTTCACACTCCTGGATGGTATACCGCCAGTGAGGATAAATTGAATTGTAACTCTCTTGCATACCCACTTTCAAATGGTGAATCCCCGCTCTTCAGTGGATGCCTACCGCAGCAGAAGAAGTATTTAAATTGTAATCTTTTCCCCCCACTGTTTGGTGGTAGCGTGGAAAGTTCTTTGGCTGGTAATCCGCCTTGTTACATTTCAATTCAGCATTAGTACTCCACCATATGTTCGCACCTCGCCTGTCAAAGGATCTTGAGTGCACATTCTTGGTGTCGAGTTTATTCTCTCTCTTTCAGTGCAATCTTAATAATATTTGATTCAGTAGATCCTAGGGATCCTCTAACCATATGCTCGCCCCTCCTCCTTAAGTGATTTTAGGGCGCATTCTTGGTTAGAGTTCTTTCATGCACGTTTTGGGTTATGCTAACCTTAATGGATGCTTGGTTACATTGTAAATGTTTGGTTTAAAAATCAAAAAAATTGAGAGAGTATATTTCAGTAGACATGGGTCTACAGTTCAACATTCCAAATCTCTTAAGAATATCAAAAGTATACTTTCCTTGGTTTAGTATAATGCCCTCTGATTTCTGCCATACTTCCAAACCTAGGAAGTAGTGTAGAATGTCCAAGTCTTTCATATCAAATTCGGAAGTTAGATCCTTCTTTCCTTGAGCAATGAGGTGATCTTCTCCTGTCATCAGCAAGTCATCAACATATAAAATAATTATTAACATATCACCTTTGATTACCTTGAAGTAGAGATTAGGGTCTGCATCATTTTTGGAAAATCCTAGTCCCAAGAGGTAGCTGTCAATTCTTTCATACCAGACTCTGGGAGCCTGTTTAAGTCCATAGAGAGCTTTCTTTAGTCTGCACACATGTGAGTCAGGTTTATGTATCACAAAACCTTCAGCCTGTTCCAGATAGACTTCCTCTTCAATGGTTCCATTTAGGAAGGTAGTTTTCACATCCATTTGATGAATCTTCCAGCCTTTAGCTGTAGCAATGGCTAACACTACTCTCACAGATGTGTAACGGGCAACAGGTGCAAATGTTTTTTCATAATCAATGCCTTCCTTTTGAGAAAAACCTCTTGCCAGAACGTGCCTTATGTTTTTCTATACTGCCATCAGCAACATGCTTGATTTTGAAGAGCCATTTGGAAGAGACAACAAATCTCTCTTTCGGTCTAGGCACTATGTCCCATACATCATTCTTTAGAATGGATTGATATTCCTCTGTCATTGCATCCTTCCATGCTTGATGTCTGAAAGCTTCTGTAACACTGACAGGTTCTGAATTTATGATGTTGTTCATTAGAGCAACATAGCTAGAGAACCGTTTGGGTCTTTTACTTTACCTAAACGTTCCTTTGGGTGTTGAATGATTCTCGTCTTCTTTGATCATCTTTCTAGCCCAAAGTGGTCTCTTTCTACCTTTGTCATTTGTATTCTCATCTAAAGTAGATTGAGGTTCATTTGGCATTTCCTCAAGATACTCCCTCTGAATCTCAGGAACAGGTTCCATTTCAGGTACTCTAGGGGAATAGGTTTCTATCTCACTAGAACTTCTTGCCCTTTTGAATGCAATGTCTTCTTCAAAGATGACATCTCTGCTCGATTCAATTTGTTTCTGCCCGAGTATGAAAATCCTGTAGGCTTTGGAGGTTTCACTATATCCTACAAATACCCCTTTCTTTTCGGAAGGTTCTAGTTTGAGTCTCTTCTCTTTGGGTACATGAATATAGACAGGGCAACCAAAAATCCTAAAATGACTAATATCAGGTTTCATGCCGGTAAAGGCTTCTTCAGGAGTTTTGTTATCTAGATGAGAATGAGGACATCTATTTTGAACGTAGACAGTAGTTCTAGAGGCTTTTGCCCAGAAAGAAGTTTCAATGTTCTAGTCAAGCAACATTGCTTTAGCAACTTCTACAATGGTTCTATTTTTCCTTTCAGCAACCCCATTTTGTTGAGGGTTATAGGCAACTGTGAACTCCCTCTTAATTCCACCACTCATGTAGAATTCTTTAAAAATTTTAGAGGTGTATTCTTTCCCATTGTCTGTCCTCAAGATTGTTATTTTCTTCCCAAAGAAATTTTCAGTAAGGGCTTTGAACTCCTTCAACCTTTTAAGGATTTCTATTGACTCTTTACACTTAAGGAAATAAATCTAGGTTTTCCTAGAGAAGTCGTCTATGAATATGACATAGTATAGAAATCCTGCCTTGGAAAGTACAGACATGGGTCCTGTTGTGACCTTTTTCACACATCACCCCATCAAGATGGGGACCCCCTAAATTATGCTCCATTCTGGTCTTTTGGCTTTGGTTCGCTCTCTCTCTGATCTCTGGTCCTTTCGGGGATGTCCTGTCGTTTGACCCAGGTTAAAGTATTGGTTAAGTCTGTGTAATTAGGGTTTTCATCCTTCAGGCTTATTAAAGGTCAAATTGAGTTATAAAATTGAAATCTAAGCTTAGTGCAGCAGTCAGAAGACTTCCAGCAGAGTCCCCCTAAATTTTCACTGTATTCCGGCAACTTACTATTTTTAGTAAGTATTCAATTTGGGACTATTTTATTGAGATTTTGGAATTCTGTCAGTTCCACTGCATCCGGGTAACATCAAGCTGCCTACACGTAAATTTTGAGCCAGATCAGACGACTTGCTATTTTTGGCAGTTCAGGCTTCAAGAGCCATTTTCAGGGTTTCCACATGAGCTTTTCAGATGCATGTCTGGAGAATCCTTCTGGGTTTTCCAAAACCTTCGCAGTGATGTAACATGCAAACCGAGACGACCACTTTCAGAAGTCAGCCTTCGGAGGCTATTTTTAGGGTTCGCATGTAGTGTTTTTCAACGATGTCGGGTTTTTCTTTATGGTTTTTCGAGAGCTTCGCAACAAGGTGACATGCAAGCGGAGAAGATCGAGTTTTGAGGACTTACTATTTTTAGCCAGTGCATGCATGCAGACCAGTTTTCTGGGTTTTTCTGGGTTTTTTGAGATCCCACGGGCAATATGACATGCAAAACCATCCGGCAGTGGATGAGTCACTTTTCAGGCAGTTTCTATTTTTAGCAGGTACACTCTGGCAGCCGCCCAACACTCCAGTTCAGCAAGCAGAACGACATGCAGAAGGAACGAAGTCAAACGGAGACCGTTCGGGATACATACAAGTCAAATTAGGGTTTCCACTTTTATAGGGGGTAAAATCCAAAAATAGCCGAAACGAAGTACCCCACCCATGTCAGCACACTTCAAGGTACCTGCTGGCAAAATTTGAGCGAAATCGGAGAACTTACTATTTTTAGTAAGTCAGGGCACGGCTATAAATAGCAGGTCTGCACCCGAGGTTGGCATCAGAGTAACACTCAAGCTATCAAGATCAAGCGTTGCAACTTTCAGGCAAAACGGAGCTACTGAAGTCAGAAAGTCAAAACTTACTATAAATAGCAGGTGGCTATAAATAGCAGGTCAGGGCAGAGGACTGGCAAAACAGGTTCACAAGGTGAAGAAGATCATATGATGAAATTTTCAGGCAAAACGGAGCCTTAGAGGTTGAAAATCAAGGGACTTGCTAAAAATAGCACAACTTGCTAAAAATAGAATGCGTAAACAAAGGCAGGCAGAGGCATGGAAAATATTCTAAGTGTGGGAAAATGAAAGTATCCCCTTCAAAATGCGCCCACCTTGATGGAAGCCTTGAAAGTTTCTAAGGCATGAAACAAAAGCTCATACCTCAAAATGCGCCCAGGAGAGGTGGGGACTTCAAAAATTTTCTAAGGCAAAAACAAAAGTGGGCATGTGAAAATGCGCCCAAGGTTGTGAGGCCAAGTCAAAATTTCCTAAGTGAAATAAAACCTCACTAGGTCATATGCGCCCAAGGTGTAAAGTGAGCTTGAGAAAACGTCTAAGGCATGAAGATGAAAGTGTAGCCTATGAAATGCGCCCAAAGGTGAGTGAAAGCCTTGAAGAAATATTCTAAGGCATGAGAAACGAAAGCACCACCTCTCATTTGCGCCCAAGGAGGAATGGAAGTCTAGAAATATTCTAAGACACGAAAATAAAAGTTGCCTAGTGGAAATGCGCCCTCAAGGTAAGTGGTGATGGAAAATTCTTCTAAGGCAATGAAATTGAAAGTTCAACATCTAAAATGCGCCCTCACCTCAAGAGATTAATGAAAGCCTTGAAAATTTCCTAAGGCAACGAAATGAAAGTGGAACCTATGAAATGCGCCCTCACCTTGAAAGGATATTCTAAGTGTTTGAAAATTTTCTAAGTGTAAAATGAAAGCTTCCTAGGCAAAATGCGCCTTCACTTGAAAGTCTCACCCCTCAAATGCGCCCATGATAAAAATCAAAGCTCCACTAAGGAAATGCGCCCAAGGTTGCTGGAGACTTAAATTTTATTTCTAAGGCACGAAATGTGAATAGCATAAGCCATTTGCGCCCAAGGAGGGATGAGAAACTTGGAAATTTCTAAGGTACAAAATGAAAGTGGGTTATGTTAAATGCGCCCTCAAGGAAGAGAATGTTAATAAAATTTCTAAGGCATGGAGATTTTAATTAAATAAAATAAAATGCCAAGGGGAAATATACGCCTCAGGGGGGTGAAGATTTAAATTTTCTATCAGGTGTGTGAAGTGAAGAATGTCTAAGGCGTGGGAATTAAAAATTGAATGAGATCAAATACGCCTGAGGGAGAAAAAGATTTTAATAAAATTCCTAAGTCATGGAAAATAAAACGCCAGAAGTATGAAGATGTTCGAAATTTTCCTAAGTGAAACAAGTATTTCACTAGATAGAAATACACCCTTGGCATGAAGAGTTTGAGAGACGATATGAGAATTTTCCAGACATTTAAACGGGGTTGACAACTTGATGAAATATTTTCTAAGTGAAAATTTAAATGAACCTGTTTAAAGTACACCCATGGGTCGAGAAATTTTAAAATTAATTTCCTAAGGGAAATTTTAATATTTTCAGAGGAAACTCGTTTTGCCTAGATTATTTTCCTGACGGAAGTTAAATCTCAGAGGATGAATTATTTCGAGCATGCAAATAATTTTTAATCACCCGGAGTTGAACATTTTAATGAGAGAATTTAAAATGTCTAAGGCAAATTTTATGAAATCGAGGATTTAAATGACAGACATTTTAAAAGTTGGAAATAAATTTACAACTCCCACGAAATTTTTCGAGTTGAATTTATTTAAACACTGCGAGATTTTAAAATGGAATTTTAAATCAAGTCAAGTGATTGTTTTTCTCGCGAGTTGTTTAAATCGCCAAGAGTTAACTGGCAGACTAAGAGGAAAATTCGAAATTTGAAGAGGAAGGAATCATTATTAATGGCAACTGCCATAATGACCGGCTGACGACTAGCCCACTACTGCGCTTGAATTAGAAGATTCCGAACGAAGAGAGTGGAAAATTGATGAAGGTGCTAAAAATAGCCCCAGCACTACTTAGCAGGATTCTCCGAGAAGAGTTATTTAAACAATCTCTTCTCTCATTTCTCCTCACATTGTTTCGAAGTTGAAGTTGCTGAAGAAGTTCTTGAGAGATTGAAATATTTTCGAAGTGGTTGAGGAGAGAAATTCTTTGAGAGTTTATTTTATTTCGGAGTGTTGAGTTGCTGAAAGTACGAAGTGCTGGAGAAATTTTCATTTGCCGAGACTCTTTCTTTCGAAAAGCTGAAAGTGTGTTGCTGCAACTTCGAAGTTGAAGGTTGAAGTTGTTTTCCGAGTTGCTGGAAGATTTATTTGTTGAAGTTGCTGCAGAGTGTTGAGTTGCAGAAATTTATATTGTGCTCGGGATTTATTTCGAAATTGCTGAGTATTGAAGTTGCGCGAAAGTCGAAGCTTGTTGCAGATTTTACTTATTCAAGCTGCTAGAAGTCGAAAGTTGCTGAGGTTGACGAAGTCAAGACAAAGGATTTAATTCGCTTTGTGCTGAGAAAGTATCCACATTGCTGAAAGTTGGTAGTTGGCTGCAATTTTCTTCGCCAGTCGGAAGTGCAGTCGTTGAAAGCTTCTTTATAAGCTTGAAGTTTTTTATACAGTACGAGGTTTGGAGTTAGTAATTTATGCTGAGAGTTTTTATTTTCAAAAAGCTAACTCCACGTTCGCAGCCGTCTCGGAGGTGACTTCATTTTATTTAAAAAATCTGCAGCCTAGCTTATTGCTATTCTATTTTATTTTGCAGATGGCCGGAGCAAAGGATGTTGCAGGAACAAGCAGAGCCGCAGGAAGAGTTGCAAACACTGAAGTAGGCAAGGCTAGCTCATCCCGGCAGGCAATGATTAAAAGGCTCGCTAAGCCATTTCTCCCAAAGTCAGCAATAGTTTCAAAGTTGGCAGGATTAAATGACACCAACCTTGGTTCATTTAATTTAAATGCACTCAAATCGAGGATGTTCGGGCTAGGGGGCCATCAACCATCAGTCACGGCACATAATATAATGAAGAGTGGGATCTACGCAGCTGCTAGTTTTCCGCCAGCAATTCAGTGTCTGGAGCTAATTATGGAGTGCGCCAATCACTACAAGCCAGAACGTAGGACGATTGTCTCGCCGGATGGCAAATTGCTTGCCAACTTCACACCAGATGCCATCGGAGAGGCATTTGGGATTCCGACTGCTGAGGAGATGTTATATAGGACAAATAAGAGGGTGGATAAGATGTACTCTTCCTCTTTCGAAAGAGTCACTGCAGTCATCAACAGAGTTTGGATGCAGAAGCCGAGGCCACCTCGCACTTAGCTCCCAAAGCAGATAATTGCCGAAGACGTGAAACAAGAATACTGTGATTTGATAATGATGTTGAGCCGGGTAAATGGGAGTGCACAGGCTTACATTTTCGAGCCTTGGATGTTCTACTTCATCGAGATCATCTTGGAGGGAAAGGAGTGTGTCGATTGGGCTAGGATGATTAGCAACCACATCGATGAGCAATTCAGGAGCTTGAAGGTGACGAAGACTTTCTACATGAGCTCATATGTAATTTACATGTTGGCCAGAATGACTAAGTACAGAGGGATTTCGTACAAGGAGCCAATCGGCTGTGCCCCTGGTCAATTCAAAATCCATGAAGCCTGCACACAGCTACATTTAGCTAACATTGCCAACTATAAACGGGCAAATGATGCATTCACAATGCACATTGCGAGGACACTTCAGCAGAGGACGCAGCAGAGAATATCTAAAGAAGCACAGACATTGATTGAGGAATATGGGTATTGGCTCATCCAATTCCCGAAATTCACATATATTAGGCTGCAGGGGTTCACTTCGTATCCGTATCGGTTACCACGATACCCCACTGATCACATAGTAATGCTTGAGGTATCTAGGCAATTGATTGCCTACGATAAGATTCAGAAAAGGAAAAAGAAGGGTGGACTTGATTTCCCTATCACCATGGGAAATTCCATTGAGGTGTGTCCCTCTTTGCAGGCAGCCCGAGAGGCAGAGGACGAGCTGCAATCTTATCATTTGTCATATCACACAGGCAGGCAGGATTTCGATCCTTACAGGAACATCCGGATGATACAGAACGTTGAATACCGGCACAGAGCTCATCTGGAGGACTTTTGGGCAAATGCAGTGGATGAGGCTGAGATAAGAAGAAGGATGTTTTCCAGACTTCCTCTCAAGTTGATTAGAGAATGTGAGATTATTCCAGTTCCCGACCAGGTGGAGGAGGATGTCAACGTCATGCAACCCGACTATGGGTCAGTTAGGGATACTCCTGTCCCACCACCTGATTGGTCCGAGCCAGAGATCATGGACTTGGACACGCTTTCTATCCCGGTGATGACTTTTACCAGGACTTGGGTCGACAGACATGTATGCAGACTCAAGAGCAAGTCGATCGCCCTTACTTATAGCTTGATGGGTGACCCAAGGCCGTTATCGGTAAAAAGGGGGAAACAAATTGCTCAGACATCGAGGGCACAAGTGGAAGTGCCAACCCAACCGATACCGTTGAGGATAGAACAAGCATCACCCGTGCACTCACAAACTCAGTCTTCGAGTTTGAGAGTGGTTTCATTATTTGCCGATCAGAGGGCAGGATTGGAGGAAGAGCGAGGACTTGAGGAGGTAGATCAGCCCAACGCCCGGGAATCAGCTAGTGTCAGTCTATCCAGGGGCGGCCAACAGGAGGAGGAAGAGGAAACAATGGCCGACACCCATTTTCAGCAGATGTTGGACACGGCTTTGGAAGAAGAAGAAAACACAGAACAGGGGACCCAAGGGTCGGGAGATACCCAGCTTATAGAGGAGGATGAGCCCGAGCAAACCAGTGCAAGAAGGGAGGAAGTGCACGAGATGGAGGCAATAGAAGAATAGCCCCTTGTCATTTGTAATCCACAGCAGACAGTGCTTGATTGGCTTTCCGACAGAATGAGGAGAGAACCCGAGGATGATACGGATCCGGCCATTGAGATGGAGGAGTTCCTCAGGAGGATCAGTGCGCCACCAGAGAAGAAAAGGGCCCGAAAGTTTTCAAAGATCTCGACTGACGAGTCAGGCTCTCGCACGCTTCAGGTGGCTATTCCGAGGGAAGATTGTGATCGAACCGAGGAGAGGCTTGAAAATTACGTGATCACCACAGTAGAGTTGGGTCGTCCTACGGGAGCCCAAGTTATCGAGGAGTTCGATAACTCCTATCAGGCATTGAAGGATCAGTTGCTCCGCACGGAGGGGAAGTATAAGAAATTGAAGAAGGAGCACAAAACCTTGATAGGATACGTACAAAATCTAGCACATCCAGGTGAACCAGCAAACCCAGCAGTGGAACGTCCATCAGAGCTTCCGAAGGAGTCAGTTGTTGCCTTAGAGGATTTGAAGAAAATGGAAACAGAGGCAGACAAGTGGGTTAGCCGTGTTCATACTGAGACAGGGAAATTCATGGAGGACCTCGCCGATGCTTATCGACAGGCCTCAAGTATTTTGGCACGGATGGATATAGTAGATCAGGCCTGGGGTGATACTCGCATCTATCAAACGAAGACTGTACTTCGTTTGGGGGCTTTGATGCATATACCTCTAGAAACCTTGGTGGATGGAGGTGTAATTCAGAGAGGTGATAGGTATGATTTCACCAGTTGGTACTCCTCGGTGGTCACAGGCCGTGGATTTCACGACGCAGCAAGGGCAGATTCAGCTAAAGTGAGGAAAGCAATGGGCAACATCTTGGGGGGAGTCCTCAATACATTAGAAGCCATATTTGCTAGAAAGTTGGTCCCAGAGGAGATAACTGCTGATGGCTTGAAAAGTAGACTGCCTCCATTCTTCTCAGCTGCGAGGTCACTTGTCCTGGATGACTTTGAGAATGTCTCCACGTTCTCTAGTATAATTCAGCATACCCAGGACGCCTTAGTGACATGGAGAAATCTTACACCAGATACGGACAGACGGTAGCAGTCTTGGAGTTCCAGCTCAACCATATTCCACCGATCTCTACACAGGAGGTTGAAGCAGTATTGGCCCGGTTGATCGAGTTTGCTATCCAGGAGAAGGCTGGAACGCCACGCTTGATGAGGATCTCTTGATGATGGTAGTGGGCATTAATTGCTCATTATGATTCCTGCAGGGGAGTGGAGAATATTCTGTGCATTCATTGCCCACTCCTCTCTGTGGCGGTTTTTAGGGCAGAAACTCTAATCAGGGCATAGGTGGCTCGATCTGAGCCCTTCATTGTAATTTGATTTGAACCGTCCACTGAATTGGACTTATTATAAAAGGGGCATCCCCCCTCATTTGTAAGATATTAGAATTAGAGATTAGATCAAGAGTTGAATCAAAACTAGAGAGTAGAAGGCATATAGCATTTAGCTTAGAAGTTAGCTTTAGATTGAGGAGGGAAGAAAACTTTCCTTTGAAAGTTTTGTAAAAGGTTGTTGTGAACACTTTTCATAATACAAAGAGTTTCATTGCTTGGTGATTTCTTCTTTGTTATGAGTAGCTAGCAAGGCCATTTCGTCTTTCCAATTCAAGGTAGATAGAGTAAAGTAGATTTTTATTTCATGCAAGTAGTTATTAATTGTGGAGTGTGGCGTTGTGATTTGAGCATATCTTCTTCATCCATACCACTAGCGGGCTTACTGATGGTAAGTTCGCCTTGCGTGGTCAACTGGAGTATCAGCACTTAACTTCGATTATGGTTCATATGTTTGTATGCGTCGTATTGACGGTATGAACATGTTGCGTCATAGTTTGAACACTTTTCTCATCCTTTGAAGATTGCACCAACTTTGTCGGAGTTGTTCGAAAGGAGACAAAGCAAAGTTTGGTTTGAAGATTGTTTAAGTCGATCCTCGTCCTCCACCCTTTAGAAGTAGATTTGTAGAATCCCTATCCCTATCCCCTTTAAATTCTGCATTTTCCGAGTCAGTCTAGATACCAGAACAATATTGCCAAATCATTCATGTCCTAATTGCTTCACAGAGTCGAACAACTACGTAAGTCCCCTTGAAATAACCAGCAAAACACATCAACCAACTGAGTCTATTCGCGATAAAAGGAACCTTGGAGTCGAACACATGAACTTTCAAGCAATCTTAGCATGTGGGACACTTTGATCAAGAGAGAATAGAGTGACCGTTGGGCAACTTTATTCTGTGCTGGCGCTGTCATAAAAAGCACGTCAACAGGTCCACATAAATCAGAGTGAACCAGTTCTAACACATTTTGGGTTTTACGCAAGCTATTGTGAAAGGATCCCTTTGTATTCTTTCCTAGGGCACAACCTTTACAAGTTCCTTCATTGGATGGTTTTAACTTAGGTAAACCTGTTACAAGTTTTTCCATAGAAGGTAGGGCACGAAAATGAAGGTGTCCTAATCTTCTATGCCAAATTTCATTTGAATCAAAAGTGTCAAGGGTAAGGGCTTGCTTAACCTTAGTGCATAGTTTGTAAATATACCCTTGTCTTATATCTATGGTTTGGGCTTTCTTGATAGTTGAGTTCTTAGGCCATGCTAGAACTTTCCCATCCATAAAGGTAACTCTATATCCATTGTCTTCAAGGGCAGAGATGGATATTAGATTCCTCTTTATTCCAGGTACAAATAAGACTCCAGTGAGTTGTAGAGAAAGACCAAATTTCAATTTGATGGAGCAAGTTCCAACCCCTTTTACAAGGTGTGTAGAATCATCCCCAATGGTTACTTCTTCATCAGTCTTTTCAGTCATAGTGTCTTAAGTGTTCTCTGAACCCTGTGATATGTCTAGAGGAACCACTATCAATTACTTAGTTGTGGGTGTTGTTAGATACTTGACTAGATAAGGTTGTATAGAACACAAAGTTCTCAGATTCATGATTTGAATTTGACTTTCCTACTTTAGCAAAGGATGCTTGTTGTTTTGATATGTCAGGGCACTTCATTGCATAGTGGCCATATTGATCATGTTAGAACCACATTTAAAGTTTTCAAGAAAAGATGTACAACAATATTGCAATGACATATGAGCAATTTTTTTTTGAGAAAAAATATAACAGTTTGCTACAAGTTAAGATTATTCTATGATGACATACATTTAGTAATAACATAAGCACATCAACATTCTTACATTAATTTCAATTAAAAGCATTAAGGTAAGAAAATAGAAACCCTCATCTGGTCAGCATTTTCCAAGTCTCGGCCTGCCATCTGCATGAGAGGGAAAAACATCATCTGAGTGTTTTACCTCCATCCACGAACATGAGCAGTTCCCCGCGCACCTTCCCTTCTTACGAGAAGTAAAGTGGAAAGACCCTCAAAACAACCATCTGAGCTTTGCTGGAGAAACCCTACCTAACTGTCTCTGCCTTGCTACTAAGGATTCCTTCCTACTAAGCAGGCATCTCTGGCTAGTTAGGTATTTGAGTTTCGTGTGAGTACAAGTGCAGTCAGAGGCACCTGCTCTTACTATGGCCATAGCTTGTACTACTGTATAGACTCACTCACCCTGCTCGACTTGTAATACACTACTAAACTAGGGCTTCTGAGTGATTTCCACTCCACCCTTACTCATACAAGGACACCTGTCCTAGGGCATGATCTCTATCCTATCAAGGAATAATCAAAAGACTTACTGTCTTTGGCTACTTGCCACGTGGAAACATTGTTCGGAAACTAGGGCAATAGCAAGACACACTCTTAGGGCTACCCGCCACGTGTGCTGCAAGATCTAAGCTTATTGGCGTTCTTCTTGAGAAGCGAAACAGAAGAAAAACCGTTAATAACTAACTTCCTAATTCGAAAGAGACTCTTAAAACACTACCCATGCTGGTTCTCAACAACCGATAACTGGGCAAGGCTAGGTAAGCAAACAAGAACGCATCAGCTGCCATTATTTTGGTTCTCCAAGAGTATAAGTGTTTCTTTTAACATAACCTAACATACCCCATGTTATCCTTTTAAAATTCTTGTCAACTTTCATAGTGCACAAGGAAAGAAAAGTTTATCCTAATCCCTTACAGTTCCTGACATTTCCCTATTAGCAGACTGAGCATCCAAGAGTTAACTAGAAATACAGTTAATAACAAGTTTCTGGAAGAAATTCAGAGATTCTTTCCTATTTCAAGATTCGCCAGGCATAAGGAAAGAAACAAGCACTCGCAACTATCTTTAACATAGCTTACATCAATCAAGTATCTTATCATTTAACTAGAGCGCATGCACAACAAGTCTTCAAGTTTCAGCTAGCAGCTTAATAGACTTCACAATTATAGAAAGCTTGAATCAGACAATTACTTAGCTAGCAATGAATGGACAAACTTCCATTATTTAACCATAATTCCTAGTTATGCAGAAGCGAACACCAAGACTCTATTACGAGTTCTTTAACAGTACATGCCTGGAAAAATTTATCTTGAGCTGAATAATCTGTTGCGGAAATCGTACAAGGAAAGAGATCCCTCGACTATCTTCCTGGCTCACGTATTCTGCTCAGTCATGAACAAGTCCCAACTTCTTATAGCTTGCAGGTACTACAGATGCTTTTCTTAGCAGCTTCGTTCACTCTTCCAACTAGTATCGCCAGCTTCCTTACTATTCTTTCCTGCAACTATAGCCTCTCCTCCCTGACTTTTCTTCTGAGCTGGAGACACATCCTCCGCAATCTTCAAAAACCGAATGATACCACCCGATAACTGCCGCACTAAGATAGACTCCTTTTTTTCCCCACGCGACGGTAGTTCCTTGGTGGTTATCATAACTGCTTCCATCCTTCCGCACTCTCCTCCTAGCTAATCACGACTCCACTAAAACAAAAGGCCCCCGATTTCAACCAAAAATCCCGTATCTTAACAGTCCCGCAATTAATTAATAAAAGAATATTAATAGTCTTCCAACCGGATAAATTATAATGAATTTTACAAGAAAAGAAGTATCCACTCCGCGTCCAAGGCATAATAATAATATTTTAAGATAATATTAAAATTTCATTTGATATATTACCAACTATTTATATAAATAATATAATATATTTATAAATATACATAGGTAATATATTTGTATATTTTATATATAATTTAATATAATCAAAAAATATTCAATAGAGCAGAGGTTAAGCCAAAAAGGTGAAATACTCTCACGGAGCATGGAACCAACAAGGTTAAATTCATAACAACCCGGTTAATCCCAAAAACCCTAAAATTCTCGAACGATCGAACAAATCAACGACATAAACGTAGACCAACATTTAGGGTTCAACTAAACATTTCTAGGGTTCAACTTCCTTGACCACTCCTGAGTTCAAATGGCGTTTCAAGAACATTTCCACAATACCTCTCTACTCAGATGATGTTTTTCCCTCTTCCGAGGTTCACGGTACGATTGTCCTGCAACCATCTCCAAACAAGAAAGAAATTAGTAAACATCCATGTATTATCTCATTGCAAAACCTCAATCAACATAATTCTTGCAAAATAACCTACTCATTTATTTTAGGGCATCGTACAAATCGAGTACTCTAAGCCTAGATCAAATCACATGCTTTTATTGCCTTGATGGAAGATATATATATACACAAGATTTCCACATCATGAATTAGAATTCCAAAATTGCATCATTCATCATTCCAATAACAACAAAATTAGAGTGTTTTAAAAGTCAGAAGGATGGGATGTAATAGATCACATCTAAAGCATTGTACTTGAGATATGCCTTTCTTCTTAGAAGATCCCTTTCCATTGGAATTTCTCTTTCTTTTAAAAGATCCTCTCTTGTAGGAGTTTTTCTTACTCCTTTTATTAGATGTTGTGTTGAGTACATGAATGTCTTCATCTATGTTCTTCTGTTTATTTTCTTTTGTTGAGAGTCTTGTTTCCTCTTGAAGGCAGTCTGTTCTTAGCCTATCAAACTTGGGGAGTTTAGATCTCGCACTTGTTCCTTGAACAAATGACTCACATGAGTTTGGTAGGCCTCCTAGTGCAATTAGAGTTAACTCTTTGCTATCAATCTGATATCCAATTGTGGATAATTGTTCCCTTAGTTCAATGATCCTCATGAAGTATGCATTAATAGTTTCTCTTTTGTTTATTTGGACATTGTTGATTTGCCTCTTTAATGCAAGAGTCCTACTGGTGTTGTTGATCTCATAGGTGCTCTCAAGAGATTCGAACATTTGATATGCAGTTTCATGTTTTGCTAGGATGGGCACTATATGATCCCTAACTGCATCTACTAAGATTTTCATGGCCTTTTCATTGTTTTCAATCCATTGAGTTTCTCAGGATCAGCCTCTGGTTCCCTTTTGTTTTCTCTCACAAGTGAGTCTAATTTATTCTCTTTAAGAATCATCATGATTCTAAATTTCCATGATGTGAAGTTGTTTGCTCCTGCAAGACGATCTTCAAATCTGATCACACTTGACATTATGAAGAATGTGATGTGAATTCGATTTAAAAATACGAATTTTCTTTAAGCAATTTGATATCTAGATTTGATTTGGATTCACTTAACTTGGCTCTGATACCTTGTAAATGTAATCAAATCTTCTATCAAACTAGGAGCCTAAGGATTCTAGGATAATTCTAAGTGTAAGAATTCTATTCAAAATTCTAAGTCAGATTTATTTCTCTTATGCTGAATGTGCTGATTGCAGAACATTTATAAATTTCGATGTTTGCATATCAATGAGGGAACCACCTTATATATGCTGGAGACCCCCCTCTACAAGAGACGCGTCTCATGAGAGGACATGTCCCTTTGGGCGCGCGGGCTCCAAGCATAACCGACTAACATTCGGTTAACAACTTAACACACATATAACCTTATATACGTGGCAGATATATTATATGAGTTCCGATTTTATTCAATGCAAAATTTGAACATCATTTATTATTTTCGAATCTTATACATGCTTATAAATTCGAATTACTTATTTTCCAAAAATATTCATATGAAGAGTAATTTTGATCACATATAAATGATGATGATGCAATCAGCAATCATCATTTATATCTGACCGAAGCTACCTTTCATCAACAATCATGTCACCCTATCGAATGGGACACCATGTTGGAACAAACATGATGTTTAATGAGACAGATGTGAGCCACCCCTCATTATTGTACTCAGACTAAGATCTACTAGACATCACACTAGGTTTGCTAGGGGCTACAACATATCCTATGGCTTGCGTGAATTATGTTTGGGTATGCAACTCCAACATTTTGCCTTTTCTTAGATAACAAATGCCGTGCCATGTCAAACAACCATTTAGCAAGCCTAAACATGGTTGTACAACATTCTTTTCATCAATCTTATATAAGCCAACATCCTCTAGATACAAGCGGTAGTATGGTAGATTTTGAATTCAACAACATTACTTGAAACCCATGCCATGATGAAAATACAATGTTGGTTCTAAGAAATATGGTTTTTATATATTTTGGGTCCACTATGTAATGTAATACATTTGAGAACAATTTCTTAGCCAGGCTTTGAATGACAATGGGGCCCACCATGGATATGGCCATGGAGCAATACAAACAATGGATGCCAAACACTATTCATAAAAAAATCATTTAAAACCTTGTCAAGTTCACAATTGAGTAATGAATCAGCCTA